>OY755237.1:12399429-13080688 GCA_963576725.1 Azorinus chamasolen
ATTAATACGATTATTTTTTATAATGGCGTATAAACACATGACATTTTGGCTCAGGAACAAGCTGTAGAATCAGATCTATATTACACCATTACTCCTATAGGAGCCGTCTGATCTGGGTCTACTCTGTTTGCAGATGCGTCAAACTGCGCTTACATAAGGGAAGGGTTAGTTCTTAAAGGTTCATTCGTAAAGAAAACTGGATGAGATACAAGGCACACAGTGGTACTCACCTGAATTACATTCACGTAGTCTGCACTGGATCGGATCACCCTCCAGCCTTACTAGACTTGTACCTACTACCTCGCGCTTCTTTTCCTCCAGTGGTTTCTTCATATCGTTTATGATTTTCAGTGTATCTGGATCTGTGATTTGGTATATAACAAAAGTGGTAATATTACAATGAAACTTGTTTTTAACGAATTTCCGATTCCCGGAGTTTTCTTGTTTTGGTTTTACCCCTTTGTCTCACAGAGACGCCTTTTCACACATTTGCAAACATAGTAGACCTAGATCAGACGGCTTCTATAGGAGTCGTCTGATCAGGATCTGCTCTGTTTGCTAGTTTCCGGTCGAGAGTATAATGCTTATACAAAGTGCATAGGATACAAACGAGCTTTAACCCTTTACTCCATGAATATTCATGTAAGAAATGACGATATCGTGAATATCAATCAGATGATTTTAATGGCATATTAACACATGAAATGTTTGCCAAAGCAGAAATTGTAGAATCACATCTATGATATTTCATAAGCAAACAGAGCAGACCCTGATAAGACGGATCCTATAGGAGCAGTCTGATCTGGTCTACCCTGTTAGCAAAGGCATAGAAAGGCTTATTTATGTTATGGAGTTAATGGATAAACACTGTACACACATGCGTTCAGTAGTTACTCGACGTCTCATCTAGATCTAAGCTGTTTGCATATATATACGAGTCAGATCGCTAATGGCGGGGTAACTTGAAAAATAAACTGAAAAAGTGGAGAAAAAAAGTCTAACAGGGACAGTCACACACGGAAGGGCACGACACCAAACACCATCATACAAGAAACGATATAATCACAAGATAAAGCGTAACGAGACTCATATGAAGATACAGTAAAACCTCTCTATAACGGCCACGAGATTGTGTTAATCAGTTGATATTTACGGCAGGTGGTTACTTAAAGCAAGGTGGAAGTAAAACAGAACGCTCCTATAGGAACGTTCTGTTTTACTTTCACCTTGCTTTAAGCAGCCACCTGCCTTTAACACAAAATACTTGATGTAATTTAGTGGCCGTTATAGAGAGGTTTTACTGTATAAAACATTAACCATATACAATTACAAAGTAAACCATAGGATGAAAGCAGGAAAACCGCCTTGGAACGGTCAGTAGCTACAGCCACTTTGGAACGATCAGTAGCCAAAGCCACTTTGGAACGGTCAGTAGCCAAAGCCACTTTGGGAGATTTCTCCATTATTTTTGTCCTGTTTTAGCTACCTGTCCGTCTTAAAACCATGTTGGCGTTTTATTTTATGATGACAAGTTTTACTTTTAGAATCGAAGGGTTTGCAACATTAAGCGCAACTGTTCGGGAAATATGGCATTATACTTATAGAATATACTGATGCGCATCTTTAACAGTAAAATGCTGGATATACCTTGGGAGTTATAATTAGTGTATTTAGCTGTAAGAATAAAGTATATTAGCCCTAAATTGATGTATGCCGTTCATTTGAATTACATTACAATTGGCGATGATAAAATAATTCGAAGCCATTTTTGAGATACAATGTACTTGTTAATGAAAATATGGCTACTGACTCTGATATTATTAGTGCATTGCCAAGGTTTGATTATGGTGACCCGTCAGGACTTTCAGCCAAATGTAGAAAGTACCACAGAGCCTTCGAACTCTATGCTGTTGGCAAACATATCAAGGACAACGACGGGAAAACGGCATTGCTACTACACGTGACAGGAATGGATTACAAAACATTTTCTTTACGTTGCCAGAGTGCAGCAGAGGGAACAATGTCTATGACAAACTGCGAGTTCTATGAAACACTATTTGGCATCACAATCAAATGTGCCATTAGAGAGACTGCTTGCACAAGAAACGAATGAAACGTTTGAACAGTACATCGTGTACATCGTGAGACTACGCCAAAAAGCGGAAACCTGGATGTCCATAACATGGATGAAGAAATTCGAGATTAAATCATTGGAAAATGTCTGTCAAATGAGCTACGGAAGAAACTCCACGAGAGAAGAAGAAGACCAACATTGGATGAGCTTCGAGGAATTGCCAGAGCTTTGGAAGATGCTACACAAGCCAAATCAATAGCAGGAATGGTGGAATCTGTGAACAAACTTTCGTTTGAAAGAAATTCGAATTTTGTCAAGGATATCGAGTGCTACGAAGGCGGACGAAAATGCCACATATTGCAAAGGACGACAGAAATTGCCCTGCAAAAGACAAACATTGCAAGGAGATGTGGCAAAGAAGGACGTTAGACAAGACATGTAAATCAAAGGCCACTCATGAAACAAAACAGGCCAATGTCAAGAAGAACAACCAAGTCTGACAGGGTGAGAAATATCAACTCAGACAGCGAGCCAACATCTGACATGGTTAATACAGTAAAACCTGTCCTAAGCGGTAATCAAAAAGAGGTCTGATTATGAATCTGTAAGACAGGTGGACGCTTAATGCAGGTCAAAAAGTGATGCAGAAAGCTCCTATAGAAACTTTCTGCATTATTTTTGCCTTGCATTAAGCAACCACCTGCTTTTTAACACCCTTATGTTCAATACACGAATGGCCGCTTAAGACAATTTCTAGTTTATGACATCCAATATTCATGAAAGGTATTTTCAGAGCAACAGATAAAGGTGCGTACTCAACTCATAACATCATCTTTTCTCCACAAAACCCTCTGAAGAGACAATTCTAAAGAGTGGTCACAAAATAGGGTTTGGTGGAGAAATAAAGAAGTTGTTTTAATTTACGCATATTAATTAACTGAAGCTCTGTAGCCTACAGCAATATCAGTGACAGTGTTTACCACGTGCTATAGTTTTATCCAGCAGTATGGGGTCACCTGACCAACTCTTTACCTCGTAGTTATCGTCAAAAGTAACGTTTAAAAAGCCCATGTACTTCCCCCAGGCGTAAGCCTGAACGACCAACACCGTCCGACCACTGGACTGTTGCACGATGGTCGGGTACGGACCTTCTGGCTCCTCGACAGACGGCAAAGGTTTTCCTGAAATTAGACTACACAGTGCCAAAAAGGTATCAAATGCATGTGGTACTTTATGCAGGACGAAAAATATACAGAACGTTTTCATAGGAGCTTGATACATTACATGTGTCCTGCATTAAGCAACCGCTTGCTTTTAACCCTTTACTCCATGAATATTTATGTAAGAAATAATACCATAATGAATATTGATTAGATTAATTTATACAACACATGGACACAGAAACCTTTAGCCATAGCAGAAAATGTAGAATCATATCTATATTATTCCATAAGCAAACGGCAGACCCTGATCTGGGTCTACTCTGTTTGCAAAGGCGTAAAAAGGCGTATTTATGGAGTAAATGGTTAAATACGTCTATGTTTATTTATTTAATGAGTGTACGCTTTCAGGAGGTTAACTGTATATTGAATAGGATATGAAGTGGGCGATAGTTTGTAAAAACATAATTATGCTAATGGTTTTATCCTCTGAAACAAGTTTTTCAACGTTTTACTCAGTACCTCATAAGTTATTTATAGACCCAAGGAGTCTAGCAAGAAGGATTTTTTTTAGATTTGTTTAGTATTGAAACCAGTGTGGTAAATAAAGCATTTGCTCATATGGGGCAAATGCTCTATTTGTCACAATGGTTTCCAAAAGCAACTTTCACTGAGGCGTCATATGGGGGAATCTGTTAAACCTCACTTAAAAAAGATTAATGCTGGTGTGCACCTTAACCTTTAGCCTGCTGAACAAATTATTTTTAAAGAATTTTTCACCAACTTCATTTTCAAAATTCAAGCTATAATCAAATTGTCTACCAAAATGCAACCAGGGTTTCAAATAGTTTGGATCCTGATGAGACGCCGAGTTACTCGGCGTCTCATCTGAATCCAAACTGTTTGCATATGTATTCACTCATCCGCCCATAGCAGGCTAAAGGTTAAAATACCGATTGATACAGCAACCAAAGTAGATCCTGATTAGATAAGTCCTCTAGGTGGAACATTGTAGCCAAATTAGAAAGTAAAGAAATATATCTTTCAAAGTCCATTGACAAACAGGGTAAACCTTGACCAGACGGCTCCTATAGGAGCCGTCTAATCTGAGTCTACTCTGTTTGCATATGCGTGAAAATGCGTTTGTAAGAAGGAAAGGTTAAATTGACAGCGAATTACTGAATCTATCCCACCTGTGTACAAGAAAGTGTGGGAGTGACCGCCTACGACGACGTCAACACCGTCCACCTGGGCCGCGATCTTCTTGTCCACACCGTACCCGGAGTGACTAAGGACGATTATAATCGGAACACCTTTGTCCTTCAGCAATTTTGCCTGGGTTTGAACTGTCGCAAGTTCATCATCAAACTTTACAGTAGGTCCTGAAACAAAAACATAATTTCACATAAAGAGCAAAGCGTTCATTTAAGTACATCAGGTCAGACGGCTCCTGTAGGAGCTCTCTGATCAGTCTGCTATGTGAAATAATATGGACATGATTCTACAGTTTCTGCTACGACCTAATATTTACTTGTTCATACGCCGTTATACCAATTAAGCTGATCAATATCGATACATGTACAGTAGAACTCCTCTAAACTGGATCTTAAAATTTAGTATAAATATCAGTCTTGGAGACCGATGGCTGCTTAATGCAGGGTGAAAGTCACACAGAAAGCTCCTCTAATGACTTTTTGCTTGACTTCCACCCGGCATTAAGCTACCACCTGCTTAAAAGTAACTTCTTCTCTTCTAGAATTCAGATTTAGTGTGGTTTTACGGTACAAGTATTTCTTACAGGTAAAGGGTAGCATCTATTGCAAGACATGATTGCCGGCCAAACATCAACTGTTACGGCGAAAATCCCACAGATGAATGCATAGTTGCATTGTATGCATGTACCAGCTTCTGAGGAAAACCATAGTGAACAAAAGTAATGGTCGAATAGAGCGCGTGTGGTAGTAGTCCTGGTGGTTTGGTTCCTATGGCTTGCACATACCTAGTAAAGTGGTCAGTGATTACGCGGACGTTTTCAAAGCCGTCTTTGGAAGTCTCGAGAGACAATAAATCAATGCACACCAGTTCCATCGGGCCAGACGAACTGATGTTCACCAACTCTGCTCTTGTAACGGGCGATGTTTTCCGTCGGATACAGCAACCACACTCTCGAACCCACTTTACCACATCGGCATCCAGGCCGGGCCAGTAAAACCTTTCTCTGAAAAGACTGGTGGTGCGGTCTCTGCCTTGATGTCCCAGGTCAACATGAAGTGTCTTAAAATGGCCTGCCTTGCTGATTGTGGAAGAACTATTTTATTCACTGATCCCTCTTTCAAAAACGCTTTATGTTTGAGAATTTCATTTTCCAAGATTGTATCAAAAGCTTCTTGTTGCCATGCTTCCCATCTAAATTCCATTTCGAATTATTTCAAGAGTTCCAAACAAGAAGATCATTAAGTAGCCGAACAATCTTTGAAAACTTTGCAATTAATTTCCTGTAGTACCCAGTGAATCCTATGAAGATCCCGACGTCCTTAACCCATTCCCTCATATTGACGACTTTTGACGACTCTGTAAAAGTCACTTTGTGAAACCATTGTGATAAATAGAGCATTTGCTCCTATAGGAGCAAATGCTCTATTTATCACAATGGTTTCAAACTACAAACTTCTAAAATTTTCCTTTTCTCTAGTTAATGCTCCTTTTCGGTAGATTTATTCAAAGAGGTTGTATCTAAAATTAGCCTACAAGGTAATGGGTTAATGTTTTGGGGAATTGGCCAGTGTGAGCGGTTTAATCAAACATTAATTCAGATGTTAGGGACGCTGCCAAACAAAAAGAAGACAGGTTGGAAATCTGCAATACCATCACAAATCATGAATATTTATTAGCTGAAGTTTAACAATGTAAAGTTTTCTAGGGAATTTTATTGCTTTGACAAAAACTGTAGAATCAGATCTATCATGCCAAAAGGAACAGAGCAGACCCCGATCAGACGGCTCCTACAGGAACGTGTTTGACCTGGGTCTACTCTATTTGCAAATGCGTGAATATAAGCTTATATGGAAAAGGTGTTAACTGCTATGGACGTGAACAGAGACATATAATCATGCACGATATTTGCATAATCAGTTTCGTTCTCACGTTCATACACTCACTGAATACTTTTAACTCGCTACCTCAATGAATATTTTTTAAACAATGTTAAGCTTTAAAACTCAAGTATATTCTATACTTACATGTATGTAAAACTGATTTGGACATAAACGAAACTGTAGAAACATGTATTTAATTATTTATATATTCCATAAGAAAACAGAGCAGACCTTGATTAGACAGTTCCTACAGGGGCCGTTTGAGAAGGCCTAGATAGGCATATCTATTAGGTAATAAATCAACCTTTTCAACAGTACCTTTCGTCTGAAATATTGTCTGCTTACTATTATATCTTCTTTCTAAATAAGTTAAAAGACTGCGCATACACGTAAAATGTGGTTCCTGATACGCCGAGCTACATGTACTACCCTGTGCATCATCTGGATCCAAATCATATGTAAAGGTTATCACAAATTGGCCTATAGTGTTTATTTGGAACAGAGTAGACCCTAATCGGGACACGCTGCAGTGACCTATAGAGATGGTTATAAACAATACGGGCGTGTCTCGAATTTGTAATTTGAATGTTTTGATTATCAACGAACGTAATGGCATACGCGAATTAACCCTTTACGCCACGGGTATTCCTGCATGATATATTGAAATCATGAATATTAATTACATAATAGATTATGATAAATATGTCTACATAGACTGTTGTTACAAACTTTTTGTGCGTAACGAAACACATACTGGAACGATGAAAAGCATACCTGGTTTAGATATAAACGACGTCTCTTTTGTCGTTATTCCTATTATTCCTATTTGTACCCCACCCACAGTCTTCACAAGGGTTTTATTGAACAGTCCTTGCAATCTCGCCTCTTTGCTCACATCGATGTTGGCGTCCAGGACTGGTATTGTAAGGTTTTCCAGATACGGAACCAAGCCTTCCACCCCCAAGTCGAACTCGTGATTACCGAGGCACTGAAAACAAAACTCTTTGTATAATAACGGCGAATTTGTGATTACCTATTCAAAACGTTTGGATCTAAATGAGACGCCGAGGGTCTGCTCTTATAGACTTGTGGACTCATATCTGATTCTGCGTTTCTGCTACGGCAATAATTGTCTGTTTTCGTTCGCCATTATTTAAAAATCATCCACTTTATATTCATGATGTCAAATTTTGTTACATAAATATTTACAGAGTAAAGGTTAACCCATTCCCTCATATAAACGTGTTTTCACGCATCTGCAAATAGAGTAGACCCAGATCAGACGGCTCCTATAGGAGCCGTCTATAGGAGCCGTCTGATCAGGGTCTGCTCTGTTTGCTTATGGAATTTGATAGATCTGTGTCTTTACTTTCTAACATGGCTACAATGATCTACCTTCCATATTTCTTTATGACTATTTTGTCCATGAATATTCAGTAGGTATTGAACTTTGTAATAAACCTAGAACAGGGAATGGGTTAAGAAATGTCTTCTTCGGTAAAACATGACATCGACGTCAACAAACAATTCCTTCGATCGAATTTACTGACGTAATCTTTGCATTCACATGAATTATTGACGGACGCTCTAATTGTCATTACGCACAAGTGCATTGCGTGAAACGAAGGCCATTTGCAAAGAAATGTACATGTAACTGATTGAGTCGCATTTCTTCCTTTTTTCTTCCTACGTGTGGAACAGAATGGATATTTAGAGTAAGAGTCTATGCGATCTTCATCGGGTGTGAACTATACTAGTAAAGGGAAAAACTAACACCTGCAGTAACAAGTCATAAGGCGCTTAAACATGGCTTTTTCGAGTGGACAGGTGGTACGGAGCTACCAAAAGGTATCTTCGGATGGACCAAAAAAAACTAAGCTAAAATCATTTCAGCGAACAAGTCGTAAAGAATGTCTTTTTCGGGTGGACATATGCAGGTGTGAGCTAGTCTTCCATGATAATATCTGTTCTATGTTTATTCCAAAGTTCAATACTTACTGAATATTCATGGACAAAATAGTTTCAACGAAGGTAGAACATTATATCCATTTTAGACAGTAAAGAAACAGATCTTTCAAATTCCATTAGTACACAGAGCAGACCGTGAGACCCTTGATCTACTCTGTTTGCAAATGCGCGAAAATGCGTTTAAATGAAGGGAATAGTTAACTTAACCATTTGCCTGATAAGCGCGACCTGGGTCCATGCTTATAAAGCTTTTTAGTTGAGTCTGAGTTCGTTCTCAAGCTTTTGATTGGTCAGATTTGAGTTCTCAAGCTTTTGATTGGCCAAAGGCTCGAATCTGACCAATCAAAATCTTGAGAACGAACTCAGACTCAACTAAAAGATTTATAAGCATGGACCCAGGCTGGCATCTGCAAACAACTCAGATCCAGATTAGACTCCGAGTAACTCGGCGTCTGATTAAGATCCAAGGTGTGTGACACTCGGTCTATCGTTTCTCCAGAGTGTTAACCCTTTCCTTTATAAAAACGCATGTTCACGTACATGTATTTGCAAACAGAGTAAACCCAGATCAGGCCGCTCCTGTAGGAGCCGTCTGATCAGGATCGGCTCTGTTTGCTGTTGGCATGATATAATTCTCATTTTTTTCAGTTTTTGTCAAAGCAAAAATATCATTGAAAAGTTTACATTATAAAACTTGAGCTAATAAAATTTGATATCCATGCTGTCATAATTTCTTACATGAAAATTGAACAGGGAAAGTGTTAACAAATCCAGTTTGAACAGACAAAACTTTTTTCAGCAGCTCTAAATATTATCTTATGTCGTCTACTGACTTCTAAGGTCAACATGAATAATATTTACAAGTTTGGCCGTTTCTTAACCATTTCGGTGCCCAGCATTGTCGTCTGCTGGGCACAGTTTCGTTTATTTTTAGTGTAAGTGTGTGCATTTCTTCCATTTTCTTTATAAAACAGTAAACAGAGTGTCAAACAGTTTGGATCCTGTTGAGACGCCGAGTTACTCGGCGTCTCATCTGGATCCAAACTGTTTGCATGTGATATCATAAACCCGTCATTGTGGCACGGAAGGGGTTAAAAATCCTTTGGGCGAAGTTGCTACGTGTACCATACAACCAATGTGCCGCTCAATCTTGATTTAGGAGCTAGGCCACGGGAGACATTTGCACACATAGTAATGTGTCAATTTCAGTTTGAATCCTGATGTGACACAGAGCTTATTTACATTATTCAATGTACACAACAACTAATCACAATTATATAAATAATACTTCATATAAATAGAAGTATATTAGGAAGTATTCGACACTTCATATGTTAAAAGAAAAATAGAGCTTTGAGAGAATTATAGCAGATGACAATTTCTGCAGACGACAATTAGTGTGCAAAGGGTAAAGTGCATGGAATTGTATTTGTAAATCTAATTTATTGAATTTAGTGATAAGAAAGCGTACCATAGTAGAGCCTGTGGTGCAGTAAAGCAATAATGGGATATTTAAAACTAAAACACTGACAAGTGCAAACAAAACATCTGATAACTAAGGTTGTTTGAATTACAGAGCTGCAATAGTTTTAGTTTGAATGCATTGCACGGTTTTGATTGTATTTGGACTTGACGGCAACAGTGAGAATACAGTAGAACCTGTCGTAAGCGGCCATCAAAACTATATCTACTCATTGGTCTGTAAGGCAGGTGGTAGTATAGTGCAGATCAAAAGTAATGTAGGAAGGTCCTAGAGGAGCTTTCTGCACTATTTATGTCGCTGCAGTAAGCAACTATCTGCTCTTCTGTGACTCCTATGTTCAATAAATGAATGGCCGCTTATGACAGATTCTACTGTAAACCAATATTTACACTTAAGAGGGCACTTCGGCTTCGCTAGGATAACATCTTTCATGCATTATGTTTCAGAATAGCCTCCATTAACTTCAATGTACTCAGGCGGTCGATGTTCAAGCTTTGAAATACAGTAAAACCTCGATTATTCGAATTTTCGGTATAGAAGAATGTAGACCCTTTTAGGCAGGTGGCTGCTTAATGCATGGTGAAAGTCATGCAGAAAGCTCCTAGAGGAGCTTTCTGCATGACTTTCACCATGCATTAAGCTGCCACCTGTCTCAAAGATCGATAATAATACGTATTTTAGTGTTCGGATAATCGAAGTTTTACTGTACCTTCTTGGAAGAAACTTGAATTTTGAGTTTCAAGATACTCTAAACAGCATGAATACTTCATCATCACTTTGAAAGTGACGGCCATGCATATAGGATTTCAGTTTGGGGAAAAGGTAGAAGTCAGACTGTGCAAGATCCAAATGAGCAAGGGACACGGGGCAACAGCTCAAAGCCACTCTTAACAGTTTCTACCACTGACATGTGTACTGTGTCGACAAGATCATTGCCATGCAGCAACAGAATGCCGGATCGAAGCTTTCTTCTTCCTTCAGTTTTGTTCCTTTTGATTGTCCCAGTTCTGATGCATAATATGTCTCGTTAATGGGTTGACCCTTTTGCAAGACGTTCACCATAAACTCCCCGATACAGTCCCAATAAAACAGAGGTCACCACCTTGCCAACTGACGCAACTCGCTTGAACCTTTTGGGAGGAGAAAACATAGGATGTTCCCACTGTGTTTTTGAGATTTGAAACCACGGTCAATATGTTGAACCCATGTTTCATCATGTGTTACAAATCTCGAAGAATTTGGCTGGGTCAGCCTGAAAACGATCTCAAAGTGTTCTCGAAATGTCCTGTCTTTTCAGCTTATGGTTCCACATTCTGGGACCCCATCATGCGGACAACTTGCTCATCCCCAGAATGTCGGTCAAATCTTTTTCATGTATGGTTCAGCATTCTGGGATTCCATCATGCGGACAATTTGCTCATCCCTAGAATGTCGGTCAAAGCAGCATAGCAGAGCCAAAACCTTATACCCATGGTGTTTGTAATATGTTGGACTGTAATATATCTACCCTACACCATGCGGTAGATTGCTTCAACCTGCTCGTCTGTGGTCGCAGATTTTGAGCGATCCGACCGAGGAACATAATCGGTGCTCATCAGAATCCATACTGTTTGACTCTCTGGTTGTGTTTATTACCAAGCAATGGAACAAATTCTACGTTAAGAATACTTGTATATAACAGACGTAAAACATCTACAGACGACAATAACTCCGCATACAAACTATTGAAGCCTTTTGTAGACTGACTAACCATGGCGTCGTAGTTTTCCTTATTAACGAAGACGGCCGCCGCCCGACCATGGTACTCGTTAAACCATAACGTCCCTGTGAACCTGTCCCCGGCGTCCAGGACCAATGTGTTCTTGTACTTCCGGCGAGCGTCTGAAACAAGAGGGCAATGAGGTCAGTGAGTGGTTCTATGACACTTTAACTCTTTCACGGCCGAAGTCGTCCGAATGCGACGGGTTTTTCTGCAATGGGCGAACCTTTGCAAACGGTATAGGTCCAGATGAGACAGCGAGTAATTTGGCATCTCATCAGGATCCAAACTGTTTGACACGTCATTTACACTTTAGATAAGAAACTGAAGAAATATCAGTTACAATACTTTAAGCAGACAACATTGTTTGCAGACAAAGGTTATTTTGGCGCGAAAAGAAACTTAAAATGGGCGACAAAGCGTGGTCCATATTAAGAATATTCGCTGACCAGACATCTGAAACCAGGGTCCATGCTTATAAAACTTTTAGATGAGTCTGAGTTCGTTCTCAAGTTTTTCATTGGTCAGATTTGAGCTTTTGTCTCAAATCTGACCAATCAAAAGCTTGAGAACTCAAATCTGACCAATCAAAAGCTTGAGAACGAACTCAGACTCAACTAAAAAGCTTTATAAGCATGGACCCAGGTAAACAGTAAAAAGTTGGCTTCGGTTTATTTATTAGGTAATTCACCTCGAAGGCAACTCTGTAAAAACTGTTTGAATCCAGATGACAAACCGAATAACCCTGACAGGAGACACACTGTATGAGACTTTAGCTTTTTTTTTTAAAACAAATTACAGAAAACCACACTGAATTCTACAGCAGACGACAATCTAAGGAAACGAAATAGAAATTTGTTTGGTGGAGAAAAAGGATAGAATTAAGGAATGAATTCATAATACAGTAAAACCTCTTTATAACGGAAGTTCAATTTAGTATAAATATCGGTCTTGGAGACAGGTGGCAGCTTAATGCAGGGTAAAAGTCATGCAGAAAGCTCCTAGAGGAGTTTTCTGCACGACTTTCACCCTGCATTAAAAAGACACCTGTGGAAAAGTATCTAAATTCTTCTCTACTATAATTCTGGTTTAGATATATCTTATAAAAGTAATATATTGTAGTGTGAATTAAATAATCGTTGTGAGCTGGTTTTAATTGTTTGAGAGAAAGAGCCATAAATGTAAATGGATATTCAGATACTAAAATCGTTATTTCTCCACCAAACCCCATGTTGTAACCTCTCTTCAGAATCGTCTCTAAACGACGTAGGCAAATCTGTATAACAGTTTGTATCTAGATGACAAACCGAATCACCCTGCGTCTAATCAGGATCCAAACTGTATGAGACTTTAGTTATGTTTTTTGTAAATAAATTACAGAAAACTACATTTTGAAACCTACAGCAGACGATAATCTAATGAATCTGATCCATAGATGGATGTGCATATTTAGCAAACATAACGCAGAAAACTCCTTTAAGGTTCTTTTTTTAACTTTGAATTAGACTGGCGTGGTCACAAATAGCGTAAACCCTGAGCAAAAGACTCTTCAAGAAACCGTTTGATCCGGGTCTGCTCTGTTGTCTACGTTGTCTTTCCGATGGGTAATTAGGTAACACAGTCTGGTTTCTAGATATTAGGCCACGAGCCAGAGCCCCAAAGTTTAGCCACCGGTACCATCTTTGGGGAATAATGCTATCAATGATTTTCGGCAAGACATATGTATCTAGAATCAGAAAATATGCGATAGCAGTGAATCCGTTGTAGCTTTCTGTACTTTTTTCACCAAGTTTAACCCTATGGTAGAATTAAAATAATTCCTATGAATGCTTTTAAACTGCTTACACCAGGTAAAATATTTACTGTTTGAGCGCTAAGAGGAAGGCCATAATGATACACCAGTAAAGGGTTGGTCATAATCAAATATCTCTAAAAGGTATAGGTCATAATAATACCTGTGGACCGTAATGAAATACATGTGAAATGATCATAATGAAACATCTTCAAAAAATAAACACCTTCAAAGAGTATGCCGCAGTGAAATACATAAAATAGGTAAGTTATACATGTAATGAATTGGCTGCAAAAAGAAAGTCACAATGAAATATATGCAAAAGGTTAGTCATAATGAAATACGTCCAAGAGGTAATATTCTGAAAATGGGTGATCCTTTGAAAGCAAAAGTAGAAATGCAGAATGAGAAAATTGCAGAATCGGTTTTATTGAGTCTGTTCATGAGTAGTAATTAAAAGTGCAACACTACTCACGCCCCCTAGCACCGGCTTAAGCAGTATTCAATTTTCAAAAATAATAACATGAAAACTTATGATCCCAAAGGACCATAGTTATAATGAAATATGTCGAAGGGGTATGTTATAATGAAATACGTGCAAAAGTTAAATTACAATGAAATACGTACCAGAAATAAGTTATAATGAAACACATGCAAGGGGTAAGTTGTATTGAAATACACACGTACATGCAAGAGGTAAGGTATAATGCAATGCGTATAAGAGGTATATTATATAATGAAATACACGCAAAAGGTAAAGTATAATGAAAAACGTACAAGAGGTAAGTCATAATGAAACACGTGCAATAGTTAAGTTGTAAATGAAATATGTGTAAAGGGTAGATTAGTGATTGCCCTACTTTTCCATCCAATCAACGAGCCGCATTTTTGAAAATTTTCAGACTCTAATCCTCATAAATTTTATAAAATCGACTCTAACTTTCGAAGACAAACCTTCCAGTGCGCATGCGCAACAAAACTCCGCCCACTACTAGACAAATCGAACGAGTTGCTGTTATGACGCTATCGACACGTGAACGAGTATACACAAGTACACGTGTGTGTAAAACGTGGAGAGAAAGACTATGTAATGCAAACAACTGAGAGGCAGAATTATAGACTCAATAGTAATTGGGCAAATAAACTGAGAGGCAGAATTATAGACCAATAGAAAATGGACAAATAAATCACGAAACATCCCACCTGTTGAAGCAGGATTATATTGAAAAAGGACTAATGTAAATAAGCAAACAAATCAGGAAATACGCGCAAACCTGTATTCGAAACCGTACTCCGTTCAACAAAACATAAACAATCAGACCTGTAATATTTTGTAATTATTCTTATTTGAATATTCTGATAATAATATAATGAATGTTTGGGTTTCGGTACCAGTGAAGATTTAAATCTGTGTAAACCGAGTAGACCCTGGTTAGACAGCATAGGAGTTGTCTGATCTGGGTCTTCTCGGCTTACAAATCTTCGTTAGATAAGTCAGAGAGCAGGTCAACGACAGATTGTTGTCATTATTGTTGTTATTATTTTGCCTCCAGAAAATTGTGTCAAACTGTTTTACACATAGACGGGGGATATTTGATTACGTGACAAAGCCAAATATGGCAATGTTTACAAGTAAAAGGCGCGAAATCAGTTTCACTGTGTAGGATTTTCAAAACATAAACACGTGAGAATATTAACAAAGACGACGTTTGTTTGATTGGTGGGTTTTCTGGGTAGTTTGCATAAACGGATGATGTTTTAGATGTACCATAATCACGTGACTATATACAAGTTTGTCATTGCTCAGTGGGCGGGGCTTATAAACTGAGCCTGTTGAAAAGTAGGGCAATCACTAAATCGGTTAGAGCTTATAAACTGCAGTCTTCGAAAATAAGACGGCTCGCGTTATCGGCCGTCTTATTTCCGAAGACTGCAGTTTATAAGCTCTAACCTATACTTAGTGATTGCCCTACTTTTCCATCCAATCAACGAGCCGCATTTTTGAATTTTTTCAGACTCTAATCCTCATAAATTTTATAAAATCGACTCTAACTTTCGAAGACAAACCTTCCAGTGCACATGCGCAACAAAACTCCGCCCACTACTAGAAAAATCGAACGAGTTGCTGTTATGACGCTATCGACACGTGAACGAGTATACATAAGTACACGTGTGTAAAACGTGGAGAGGAAGACTATGCAATTGCAAACAACTGAGAGGCAGAATTGTAGACAAAATAGTAATTGGGCAAATAAACTGAGAGGCAGAATTATAGACCCAATAGAAAATGGACAAATACATCACGAAACATCCCACCTGTTAAAGCAGGATTATATTGAAAAAGGACTCATGTAAATAAGCAAATAAATTAGGAAATATTGAAACCGTAATCCGTTCAACAAAACATAAACAATCGAACCTGTAATCTTTTGTAATTACATGTATTCTTATTTCAATATTCTGATAATAATATAATGAATGTTTAATATTAATAAGCTTTATTTTTTATATATGGGGATTCGGTAGCAGTGAAGATTTAAATCTGTGTAAACCGAGTAGACCCTGATCAGACAGCATAGGAGTTGTCTGATCTGGGTCTTCTCGGCTTACAAATCTTCGTTAAATAAGTCTGCAAGCTCGGTGCCAGAGAGCATTATTATTTTGCCTCCAGAAAATTGCGTCAAACTGTTTTACACATAGACGGGGAATATTTGATTACGTGACAAAGCCAAATATGGCAATGTTTACAAGAAAAAGGCGCGAAATCAGTTTCACTGTGTAGGATTTTCAAAACATAAACACGTGAGAATATTAACAAAGACGACGTTTGTTTGATTGGTGGGTTTTCTGAGTATTTTGCATAAACGGATGTGGATTTTAGATGTACCATAATCACGTGACTATATACAAGTTTGTCATTGCTCAGTGGGCGGTGCTTATAAACTCAGCCTGTTGAAAAGTAGGGCAATCACTAAATCGGTTAGAGCTTATAAACAGCAGTCTTCGAAAATAAGACGGCCTAAAACGCTTCGCTTCGCTCGCGTTATCGGCCGTCTTATTTTCGAAGACTGCAGTTTATAAGCTCTAACCTATACTTAAAATGAAATACGCGCAAGAGGTCATTTATAATGAAATACATGCACCTGCAAACGTTAAGTCATAATGAAATATCTGCAACAGGTAGGTTCTAGTGAAATACGTACGAGTCGTAAGTTATAATTCAATAAGTGCAATAGGTAAGTTATAATGAAATACATAAAAGAGATAAACAATAAAGAAGATACGACAGTGAACTTTCAAGAACATGCTTAACCTTTGTCTAGATATTTAGTTCATTTCATGCCAGTATAAATTATACAGTCCGATGTATCTATTCATATAGAGATACAATTGATCCGTGTTTTATGGCAATGAAAAGATATATACGCTGTTTCTGCCATAACTATATATTTTCCATTGTTCAATCAATAATAAAACAGTATATCGGCTGAATAGAAAACAGAAAACAATAGTACCGACGTGCAAAAACACACTTTGTACCTCACTACTGGAGATGTCCTAGTTTACCCTTTACTCCATAGATAATTATACATTTTAACGCATTTACATACCAAGAAGACCCAGATCAGACGGCTCCTGTAGGAGCCATTTGACTAGAGTCTGCTTTAATTGCTATTAGAATAATATAGATATAATTTTACAGTTTCAGTCATAGCCCAACAATTTAGTTTTCATAAACTACTATTATAATCAGCATATGTTCCATTTACCCTTGGACAATGGTGTCATTTTATAAAGTAAAGAGTATAAATATCTATAGGCAATCTGTTGCCGAAGCATTCCTAAGAAGACACAACTATACATGTACGTTTTCGATCTCTTTGCACGCTAGATTTGAATTTCTGACAGCCAATGCAAACAGTTTGAACACAGTACCTGATAGAAGCGGCTTTTAGCGTGTTTGATTTATTCCTCCGCTGAAGAAAATAGTTCAAATTCATACAGTCATGAACATATTGCATAATAAATATGTTCTATATCCTAGTAGGTGGTAGCTTAAAGCAGGCTGAAAGTAAAGCAGAATGCGCCTTAAGGCGCATTCTGCTTTACTTTCAACCTGCTTTAAGTGGTCATATGTCTTCAAAACTAGAAACAGGCTATTGGGTAAAGGGTTAACACAGATTCTCATGAAGATATAGACTGTTTGTCACTCTTATTGTTCCTTTTAGGAGAAACAGACGAATAAACTTTCTGTGATGTGTAGCAGATGACACTTGTTTCACAAACGACACTTAGATGCTCAATGTGTTGACCGTCTCTACGTATCATAAGAATCCATTTACTTCCTGAATATTCATGTAAGAAATAATTACCGTTCAAATGTTGATTAACCAATTGTAGAATCAGATCTTTGTTATTCCTTATAGCAAACAGAGCAGACCCTGATCTGACAGATCCTGCAGGAGCCGTCTGAGCTGGGTCTACCCTCTCTTTGCAAAGGCGCGAAAAAGGCGTGTCGCGTGGTAACGGGTTAAAGGCATATTTGAAAATAGGCTTTTCGATAACATTCTCCCGTTGTTCCTACTTGAAGATGTCAGCCATATGCATGATACGTAACTATCGTCTGACAACATCGTCGCCAGACACATTTATAGCAAATGTAAGTGTGCTTCCGTTTCACTTTCAAAAAGCGTCAGACAGTTTAGATCCTGATTAGACATCTGCGACTTATCTGGACCTAAAGGTCGCAAAGGTAATCACCAAAGAGTTAAACCTTTGACCGATTCCTTCATATAAACGCTTGCTTTTTACGCCTTTGCAAACAAAGTAGACCAATATCAGACGGCTCCTATATAAGCCGTCTGATCAGGGTCTGTTCTGTTTGCTTATGAAATCATAATAAATGTGACTATAAAGTTTCTGCCAATTCCAAAACAATCATGTGCGCATATGCCGCTATAAAAATTCAGCTTATCAATATTCATGATGTATTTTTTACATGAATATCCAACGGGGAAAGGGGTTAACATACCATATTTTTAAAATATAATTTGTTACATGAATATTCAACTGGGAAAGGGGTTAATATACCATAGGCGATTTTTAAAAAACATCAAAATGATACTCGGCATAATATAAAGATCCTAAGTGTTTGATAAAATGATTACTCGGCATAATATAAAGATCCTAAGTGTTTGATGAATTATACTCGGCATAATATAAAGATACTAAGTGTTTGATTAAAAAATGATACTCGGCATAATATAAAGATCCTAAGTGCTTAATAAAGCGATACTCGGCACAATAGAAACATCCTAAGTGGCTGACACTCTTTTGAAATGAAATCCAAGAACAGTCTTCTGTCAAAAAATTTAGACAGACGGCAGTTTTGAGCAGACGACAAAACGTTTAGAACGCTAAAGAGGGAGACGATTGATAAACGAGTATGTAATTAATGATATGATCATCTAACGACATGTTTGTTTGTTGCTTTCAGGAGCCATAGTTAATGAACTATGCAGTGTATACGTATATCATTAACGGTTTCTGTTCTGTCGTCTGCTAACTTTGTCGTCTGCTACAAAATTTCATTCTTTTTATTTTCTGCATTTTTGTTTCAAATACATATAGTAACAGTAACAAACAGTTAGGATCCTGATGAGACGCCGAGTTACTCGGCGTCTCATCTAGATCCAAACTGTTTGCATATAGGTAATCACAGATCCGGCATTGGCAGCGAAATGGTTAAAGGTTTTTATAACATTCAACATTGTACACATATAAAGGCACCTCACGGGCTAATTCGAGATTGTTTTCGCAAACTGTTTGTATCTATATGGGACATTGGATAGCCATACAAAGCATACAAAGGGTTGTCCATTTTCCTCATGAATATTTATATTCCAGATAATAACATCATGAATATTAATCAAGATGGATTTTATTTTAATGGCATATGTACAAATGAAGTTTTGGCCATAACAGACACTGCAGAATCCGATCTATATAATTCGATAAGGAAACAGAACACACTCTGGTCAGCCGTCTGATCTGGGTCTACTCTGTTTGCAATAACACGATAATGCGTTTATATGGAGTACATATAATACAGTAAATAAGTATAAAGCTTAACAAAAAACGGTATATTTCTTGGTCTTTATGCAGATGGTACCATTTAAGTTTTCTGCATGAGCTCTGTCTCAAGCTATCGCCTGATTTTAACTCTTTTGATGTCAATGTCGCATCTGTGATTACATATGCAAATAGTCAGGGCCCAGGTGAGACGCCGAGTAACTCGGCTTCTCGTGAAATTCCAAACTGTGTGTTACTGTGACTGTTGTTTTAAAACAAAAATGAAGGAAAAAACACTGAAAATTGCAGCAGAAAACGACAAGATTTGGCAGCAAAAGAAGAGTTAAAATAATCTGTTGTTATTCCTTACAATCCCTCAAGAGGGTTCTGTAGTAAAATTTTCAAAATCGATAGTGAGACACAATGTGACCAGCCTAAAAGGAAAATGGCGCTCGTTTATTGTGAAACAAAGAATAGACTGAGTCCTGTTATTTGAAACCCAACATTTCAACTTTCCAAACAGTAGAGTACCACAGTAAAACCTCTCTATAACAGCCACTTAATTGTGTTAATTAGTTGGTATTTAGGGCAAGTGGATGCTTAAAGCAAGGTGAAAGTAAAACAGAACGCTCCTGTAGGAGCGTTCTGTTTTACTTTCACCTTGCTTTAAGCAGCCACCTGTCTTTAACACAAAATACTTTATGTAAATTAGTGGCCGTTATAGAGAGGTTTTACTGTAGATCAGCCGTGCCTTTTAAAACACTGATCAGCTTCTATACTCTCGCCATTCAGGGCATTCAGTTTTGATGCGAAACAGTGTGGGACTTTATCAGACTTCGCGTTTTAACGCGGATGCTTATCTGGTTCTACACTGTTTTCATAGTCTTAATGCGTTCTTTTGAACAGCGAGACTCAGATCAAGGTCATTCGCAGCGTCAGAAGACTGTCTGATCAGGTTCTGCAGTTCTATTCCTCGGAGTTGACAGCTTTATGTTCACTACCACCTCACGTATACGACATCGGGTGTCGATTACGCTATTCACTTGGCATATTTCTTTTCCATTTTAAATGTCAGAAGTAATGACTCCATAAATACGCCTTTCTATGCCTCTGTAAAAACCATTGTATGGAGCCATTGTGACAGATAGAGCATATGCTCCTATAGGAGCAAATGCTCTATTTATCACAATGGTTTCAAAACTACACAATTCTAAACGTTTCTTTTTCTCTGGTAAATGCTCCTTTTCGGTAGATTTATTCAAAGTGGTTAGGTCTAAAAAGAGCATATGAGGAATGGGTTAAAATGGGATTCTACATGGTAAAGGATTAACTAATATGTATTCTGAATCATTTAGTTTTACAATAAATATTGTAACATTTTCTCTGGTGTATATTCATGCAAGACAAACTGACATGGTGCATGATGCGCTTTTTTATAATTGCATGTGGATACAGGATAGTTTGGTATTGATAGAAACTGCAGAATCAGATCTACATGTATAACAATTTCATCAGCAAACAGTGTGAGGGCCGTCTGATCTGAGTCTAATCTGTTTGAAACGGCACGAAAGGGTGTTTATATGACGTAACTGGTGTTGGGAAAATAATATGTGAAGCAAACACTGGAGGCCCTTACTAGGTGACTCCTTCAGGGGCCCCTGGGGCTTGGTCTACACTATTTGTCCTTATCCATTTATGCATAGATGAGCTAAGCCCGGTGGCGTGTGTCTTCAATAGTTTTTTTAATAAAAGAAAAACATACCGTTTATGAATGTCACCCTCCTGGCCTCCCCTCCGTAGCATTCTTCTTTCTGTGCCTCCTCCTCTGAACATTCTCCTGCATATATATCCACCTGTTCAAAGTGTGCATGTACGTCATTATTATGCACAATCGTCAATTCATAGCACGCGCATTTATCCGTAAACAGCACGAAACACCACAACAGACTAAGTAATATTCCAGTTTCCGAGCTTAAACTCATCTTTCACGTGATATCTGCTCTCTCTATGCAGCTAGGACAGTTGACCTTGCGAAGTGACCGTCTCGTTTTGAATATGATATTAGTGTGACATCGATAAAGACTGCAGCCCAGTAGGGTTTATACCGCTGTGATTAATTTATCATTCATATCTCCTGAGATTTTATTATTTCTAACCAGTTCAGTGCAGGACACGTATCATTATTAAAGTCCTTTGCAAACAGTGTAGAGATGTCTCCTAGAAGAACCCTGTCACCAGGGTCTCTGTCAAGTTTGTAATGTTACAGGTCTCTAAAGATATCATATCCCTTTTTCACTTTGGAATAGTCCATTTGAAACATCAACGTTGCAAAGGTTCAATGATCTGTCGGAGCAGTGATAACTCTTGACATAATGCAAATTACAAAGATCTCAAAAATAAAAAAGTTAAACAAGTAAAAGGATTGTCTATATCAGTAGGCTGTCGAAACCAGTGCTATACAGCAACATTTCTCTAAACTGCACGTTAGATTTAGTAAAGATATCGGTCTAGGGGACATGTGGTAGCTTAATGCAGGGTGAAAGTCATGCAGAAAGCTCCTCTAAGAGCTTTATGCATGACTTTCACCCTGCATTAAGCAGCCACCTGCCTAAAGTATCTATTTTTCTCTGTTTTTACTGTACCTTACAAACAGTGTGTCTACCATACAACACGACACGCACAATATCATGTTAGAACGAACGAAACAAAAGCTCCACGCAAACAGATCATTTAAAACGTACAGCAACTTCTGTCCTGCCACGAACACTTTCATGTTCTTTAAGTGTTATCGCTTGCGACTTATCTACATCTTAACCCTTCGCTTGCTGAATTTTAAAATACTTTTCTCCTTCTTTACCAATGCCCTGTTGTATAAATACATATATCTTCACTGTGTACAAGTATTTCGCTGTGCAATCACTGCTGAGGAGTGCACTGGTTGCACAATCAACTTGTAAATAGTGCAGACCCTGATGAGACAGCTCCAGAAGGAGCTGTCTCATCTGGGTCTTCACTATTTACAGGTAGGTATATTGACGCGAATAGCAAGCGAAGGGTTAACACAGATATAAATTGATATGGACCAGACAGGCCATGTTATGGTCGTGAGGATGAAAAATAACCGTCAATGTGTCGTATCTCGTATCTTATATAGATATATTTATTGGTAGATAGGACAGGGAAATGGGGTAGAGTAAGGCACACAGAGGGAGGCAGGAACTGAAAGTTTGATTTGCTCCAATGTACCCAGCTAAACTGTAGTAAATATATTGTTTCTTGGTGCCAATCAATCATTCTGCATAAGCGGCCACTAATTTATTGGACATGGGTATCTTAAAAGCTGGTGATTGCTTAATGCAGGGGAAAAGTAAAGCAGATCTCTGTATTACTTTTGACCTATATTTATGTACCACCTGCCTTATAGACCCATAATCAGACCTCTTTTCGATGTTCGCTTAGGACAGGTTCTACTGTACATCTGGATTCGTTTTCGTCTGTTTTTGCTGATTTAGAGCATTTTATGCATGGGCTTCAGCAGAACTTAACCCTTTCCCTCATATAAACGTGTTTTCACGCATTTGCAAACAGAGTAGACCCAGATCAGACGGCTCCTAGAGGAGCCGTCTGATCAGGGTCTACTCTGTTTGCTAATAGAAATTGAAAGATCCGTGTCTTTAGTTTCTGAAATGGCTACAATGCCCAACCTTCCATATTTCATTATAACTATTTTGTCCATGAATATTTAGTACGTATTGAAATTTGGAATAAACAGAACAGGGAAAGGGATAAGACAGGTTCTATTGTAGATTCGTGCATGGTATCAATGGCAGACAGTTAACCGTGTGCCTGATAGGGATGACCGGGTATGCTGTGTTTGCTTATAGTAGCATGTAATAATATAGACATATTCTACAGTTCCTGCAGCGGGCAAAATCTAAATGTTTTCCTATGCTATTATAAA
The DNA here is from genome assembly GCA_963576725.1 of Azorinus chamasolen. NCBI lineage: Eukaryota > Metazoa > Mollusca > Bivalvia > Cardiida > Solecurtidae > Azorinus > Azorinus chamasolen. Next base: position 12,422,794 of record OY755237.1, read on the forward strand.
AACTTGAACTACAGTAAAATCTCGATTATTGGATTTTTCTGTTTATACGAATTTAGATCCTTATAGGCAGGTGGCTGCTTAATGCATGGTGAAAGTCATGCAGAAAGCTCCTAGATGAGCTTTCTGCTTGACTTTCACCATGCATTAAGCTGCCACCTGTCTTAGAGATCGATGATAATACGAATTTTAGTGTTCGAATAATCGAGATTTTACTGTAGTTAATATTCACGATGGCATTATTGTATCGATGAACATCCATCAGGTAAGGCCTAAAAGATTCAGATCTGGATGAGACGCCGAGTGTGAGTTTGTGTAAATAGGATACAGATTCCCTATTCTATGTTTATTTCAAATTTCAATACCTACTGAATATTCATGGACAAAATACTTATAATGAAATATGGAAGGTGGAACATTGTAGCCATTTTAGAAAGTAAAGAAACAGACCTATCAAATTCCATTAGCAAATAGATGACAGATCCTGATCAGACGGCAAGGGTTAATAATTAAAGCAGGCGACATTTACAGAAATATTAGCCAGATCGCTAAATCTGGGGGCACTACAAGAAGACGGAAACTTTTGCAGACGACAATGATCAGCTGTCATAGAGTTGAAGAGCACATTAGATTACAATATTTACACAGGCGTGAGCGGATTTTCGGATACAGCGTCGTTGGTATGCTTACAAGTTGACAGTAGGCGCTCAAAAGATAACATTTGTTAGTTCAGCAAATCACGACAATAACATTAAAACCATTTTCCTGTTGAATATTCATGAAAGAAATAATAACATCACGAATAATTATTAACCGATTTTTTATCGTGTAAACTTTTCAAAGGGAGTTTTTGCTTTGGGAAAAACTGTAGAGTCAGATCTTTATCAGGTCATAACAAACAGAGCAGACCCTGGTGAGACGGCTCTTATAGGGGTCGACTGATCCGGGTCTAATCTATTTGCAAATGTGTGAAGTGTCATTTATATATGAAGGAAATAATTCACTCTTTCACCACTGAAGTTGCCAGAAAGCGACGCACAGGGCGTTTTGCAGTGGGTGAATCTGTGATAACCTTTGCAACAGTTTGGATCCAGATGAGACGCCGAGTGACTCATCGTCTCGTCAGGATTCGAAGTGTTTGACACACCATTAACGTATTAGAGAAGAAATTGAAGGAAAGACCACTCTGAAACTTAAAGAAGAACGACAAAGTTTGCTGACAAAATATTTGCGATAAAAGAGTTAACATTTACTCCATTGATACGAGTTTACTACGCCTTTGCAAACAGAGTAGACCCAGATCAGACGGCTCCTAAAAGAGCCGTCTGATCAGGGTCTGCTCTGTTTGCTAATTATATAATATACGTAGATATGATTCTATAGTTTTTACCATGACCAAACATTTCCGTGTCAATGTGCTATTGTAGCAATTAATCACACGGATACTCATAATGTCATTATTCCTTATATGAATATTCATGGAGTAAAGAGTTAGCTCTTTGCATGCAGGCGATGAGTTTATCATCTTTGAAAACAGGTTGAAGCAAGGCGAGACGTGAAATAGCTCTGCGTCTTATACCAGGATCCAAACTGATTGACGCTGAAAAAATGATGACTCAGAATCTGCAGCAAAGGACATTTTTTTGCAGACGTCATTTACTTAGCGCTTAGCGTGTTAGTAGCCTACTAAGGAATGTGTGACACTGGAAAACTATTTGAGTTGGGTCACAGAAAAACAGAAACGCGATTAAGCAAAATCAAATTGTCTACTTTCAGCGTATAAAATCAATTTCGTGCAGGTCAATAGAAGCTATCCTCAATTAAAGGGGAAGTCCCTACATTCGAAACGTTTCAAAAGTGCCTAAAATATACAAACGCATTTATTTATATGCTGAAAAGAAGTATATCGCAGGAAAACCAATCGAATAAACACCGAAAAAGACACAACGTTCATATGTTTGATAATATGTTATTCAGCAATGTATTAGTATTTATTCGGCTCGCGTTATAGTTTCGTTATCTGTTCGACCAAGGTCGATAATATTTTGTTGTAGAACAAAAATTATAAGTGTCGATGAAAACGGTTTATTTTGCATCCCAGCTGCATTTTTCGATATAAGTTCAAATTGACAATCTTCATAATAATGATTGAACATAACAAATATTAAGTTTTATGACACTGTTGAAAATATGCGTTCATTGTAGGGACTTCCTCTTTAACTTAACTCAAAATATATTTTTCCTAGCCATTTGCTACTGAGCAGAAACTATATTACTGCGTATAACTCTAGTGACTTTGACATTCACCCACAGATCCACCAGATGCAACACCAAGCTCAGTCGCCATGCAAGCTATCTGCATATTAAATTTGGTCACAATACGAGATATGCCAATGATAATTTAGGTATTGAGCAAACAATGCTCTAGTGTTGATGCGAGTAACGTTGATCTTAAATACAAAACTTCTATAATATTATACAATCCTAATCTATGGCTCAATGCAAGTTATCTGTACACCAAGTTTGGTCGTTCAATTCAAGGATTTGTACAGCAAGTTTGTGAAAATGAGTATTTCCGGTCTAAAGTTGTTACGTTTTTTAATAAGACTTACCTTGACCTTAACTTAAGACGCCCAGATACATCTCCCAGCTCTTTCTCCATGCAAGTTATCTATACTATCAGACTGATCAGGGTCTGCTCTGTTTCTGATATAATATACAGTACCCCTCGAATGCGACCACTTAATGAATAAACATGGGTATCTTTATAAGCATAATGCATGGCAAAAGTAATGCAGAAAGCTCCTCTAGCAGCTTTCTGCATTACTTTTGTCCTGCATTAAGCTACCACCTGCATCTAGCACCCAGAATTATACCTCTTTTAGGTGGTCGCATTAGCGGGGTTTTAATATAGATCTGATTCTACAGTTTCCGCCATAGCCAAAACTTGCTTTGCTCATTGGTCATTACAATTCTGTTACTTAATAGCATGAGGTTTTTGTTTAAATATTCATGAAGCATATGTATCTTCATGAAGAGTAAACTCTTAAATAAAGATCCATATTCCCCCACTAACAACACGGACTTAGTAATTTTAGTAATCCCTCTCTATAACGGTCACCATTCCGAGTTTCTAATCTCGGATCTTTCAAGCCGATAGTAGCTTAGTGCAGCACGAAACTTTTACAACGAAATTCCTTCAAGAACATTCCACATTACTTTCTGTTTTTAAGACACTCGAGTTGAACCAATGTGTGGTCGCTATAGAGAAATCCCACTGTACAATAAAAGCTCACTAAACCGGACGTTCGATTAAGTATAGATATTGGTCATGTAGACAGATGGCTGCTTAATACAGGCTGAAAGTCATACCGAAAGCTCCTCTAGGAGCTTTCTGCATGACTTTCACCCTGCATTAAGCATCCATGTGCCTCAAAGTATCTAAATTCTTCTCAACTTAAGTTACGTTTAGAGGGGGTATATTGCATATGTTTTATCGTGTCCCATTCTACAAGTGCAAATCAGCTACGCAAACCGGCCTAAAATAACAAGGTATTCATATCTCTCAAACAAATGAAAATTATTGTATACACAAGACAACTTTATATTTTGCCAAATGCTCATTGGTTTATGTATATTCCGCCATTTATGATATTGTATGTATGTATGGCAAAGAACACTGTATACCGAATAGAATATATGTTCTGTTCTGTTCTGTTCTGTTTATGCAATCATTTACTTAATAGAAACGCTTTTTGACGCATTTGCAACAGAGTAGACTCAGAACATGATATGTGTGTTTGCCTGTGTATTACAGTTTCGTTACCGTTTTCCATGGCGATATATTTCCTTATTTTATATTTTACTACAATAATGAAACCTTCACTTCTTAATACGCCTTTGCAACAGACTAGACATCTATCAGACGGCTACTATAGGAGTTCTCTGATCACGATCCGCTCTGTTTGCTTATGGCGTGTTATATGATCTGATTCTACAGTGTTTCTCAAAGTAAAACACTCCTGTGTTCTTGTTCCATTATAAAAAACCAATCTACATATAATTAATGAGCATGACGTCATTGTTTCTTACAAGAATATTCACGGAGTAAATGGTTAAAGGAATTATTATTCATAATGAGCTGGGTCATGCATAATATGCATAGGGTAAATGTTTTCCTATTCTGTTAATCCTATATATCCAATATGGATGAACTACATGTATGTTAACGTGCCTTTAAATCATAGCTTGAACAAAAACAGAGCGATTCTGGGAAATCAGGACAATAGAATGGGTCCGAGTACTGGCGTTAACTCTGCATGCATTCGTTTGGAATGCTCACATTATACGTGTAGACAAGGTTAGTCTACCTGCTCTCTATGGACGAATTCATTGTCAACATATGAATACAGTTTAGATCCAGATGAGATGTCGTTAACAATGACGTCCTGTCAGATAGCCATACTGTCTAGTCTGGCAAACTGGTATTTTTAAAAACAAACGAAATATTGTTCCGCTTTGAAAATGGAAACTGGTGTCATTGTTTGCAATAACATAAAAAAGTAAACCCTTATAATGCTGTAACGCTTATGTCTGCTAAAACTCTGGGTTGGGGACATTTTTAATCACCTCCCAATTCGTTCGACCTTTTGAGAAACTATTGACAGAGTATCAAACAACTTGGAGTCTGATGAGATGCCGAGTTACTCGGCGTCTCATCTGAATCTAAACTTTTTGGAAAATAATAGTCTGGTCGCCATTAGCAGTTTAAGGATTAAGGAGTGCGATACAATAGTGTGGCGTTAAGCTAGTGATATTCTCCCCCGCTGGTGTCCAGAAACATCATTGAATGGATAGTATAAGCCATGGCAGGCTTATTTTGAGTGGCATCGGTTTTAGTAGTCCTTACCCTGTCGATCACGATCTGATTAGCACTTGCAAACAGTTTGGATCCGGATGAGACGCCGAGTAACTCGGCGTCTCATCTGGATTCAAACTGTTTGACACTCGGTTAGCAGTTTCTAAAAAGCTTCAGCGACTTGGAAGTAAGTAAAAATGTCTACAGATAAGAGTTTAAGCAGAATAAGTATTGGGATTATTGTATCTCTTATTTTTTGTAGTAGATGTTACCTGCTTTGGGTACATAGATTCGCAGTCAAGACAAAGTTTGTGAATTTGAGTTGACCGCAGCTACAAGAAGAAGATCATATTGTAAAACAATCTGGGTTACTGATCATTGTCGAATGAGTCGATGTCTGATCTAGGTCCATACTGTCGGCATATATCTATATAGACCGAATTGTGAAACTAAGGGTTATTCGTGACAATGATAGACATGGATTCCGTAGGCACGATATAACACTATACTAATTACCCTAAGAAATCGGAGACTAGATCTCCTCTCCATGGAGACATATAGCTAGAGAAGTCAATGTTAGCATCACGTTGATAAGACTGACACAGTAGCACATAGTGTATAGACCCTGATCAAACTGCTCCTTCGTGGGCAGTTTGATCTGGGTCTGCACTATTTGATAAAGTATGTGTCCGAATACTTTGGGTAATTAGAGTACAGTACATTATATAGACAAAAGTATGTGGTACAGTGTGGTCAATTGTCATTGGAAGTGGACTGGTACATGTAAAACACCGTGGACATCTATAAAAAGAGTTTCTTAAATAAGGTATGTCACCGGACAAATTTTAATTAGTAACATACTTTTACTATTTCAAATTTTGCTCTTTTTCAGCGTATTTGCAAATAGAGTAGACCCGGTATGAGCCCTCCGATCAGGGTCTGCGATGCTTGCTTATGATTTAAGACAGATCTGATTCAACATTTCTGCCGTTGACAAAACTTCCTCCGTCAGCTAATTAATATCCATGATGGCATTATTTCTTACATGAATATTCATAGACTAACGGCTTACTCTAACCAAAACATACACGCTTTATTTTGTTATTCAGGAAAATGTTATTTTGTTTAGCAGTCATTAATTCCGTTTGACCGTCATATGTATCATGACTGAGCTGAATATAAACACGATTTAGCATATTTTAGTGCGGATCAAGACAACTCGCTGCATCAGGATCTGTACTGCTTGACAATCATCAGCATTTGTACATGCGTAGTTTAATGTAATCATTCACTTCATAGAGACGCATATAAATTGGCGCATTTGCAAACACAGTAGGACATGTAAGAGTCCCCTGATCTGGGTCTACTCTGTTTGCAACGGCGTCAAAATGCACATTTGTAGAGTAAAGTATCAAGCCCCTGATTATGGGGTCACATTGAACATGTTTTACTGTAACTATTTGATGAACAGTGTAGAACTTTATCAGACAACGTGCCTCAGGCACAGCAGTTGGTCTGTATGACAATTCACAAGGCCCAGATGTGCCATTACTCAAAATGGATGTGAAATAATGCACATTTACATGAACAGTAAGACCTCATTACAATGGTCTCTGAAAGAGAAGTGGACGAAAACTTTTCAGGAAACTCCAATAGTTGTTTTCTATATGAATTTCTGTTTGAATTTAGCAGCAGCATGCTTTTAACCCATATCCTCATATTGACGCCTTTTGACGCCACTGTGACATTTTAAAACCATTGTGATCAATAGAACATTTCTAAGATGTTCCTTTTTCTCTAGTAAACCATCCTTTTCGGAAGATTTATTCAGAGATTGGATCTACAAAAATAGCATCTGAGGGAATGGGTTAAAGACTGGTATGCTTGTTTTATTTTATTAATTTAGACTATTTATTTTTTATTTATTTTTTAGTGTTTTTTTAGTGTAAACTCGCATAAAGGGTGTTTACTATATTTCAATACCCTTTTCATTTGCAATAAACACCCTCTAAACTGGACTTTCAATTTACGTGTAGTATCAAGGTCAGTCTTTAAGATGGCAAGCAGCTTAATGCAGGGTGAAGGTCATGCAAAGAGCTACTTTATAAAGACTTTTCATCCTGTATTAAGGCAGCCACCTGCATAAAAGATCTACATTCTTTACTGAAAGCCGGTTTGAATGTGTGTTTTCACTGAACTCTATTCTCTGAATTCTCATTGTTTGGCAGACATTTTCCCGGACTCGACTAACAAGAGGATAGGCAGGTGTTGATACACAAAAATGTCGCCATTTACAATCTTAACTTGTATGTTACTGGCGTCTATTCCCGTGCAGAGTGCAGACCTCAGGCCAGAACCGAAGAGCCACGGGATTCTCTACCGCTACCTGAGGGCACAGAGAGAGAAACCGGATTACGGTTTTGTATGTATTTGTATCTACTCCATTGGCTTAACCCATATACATGTACTTCCATTTTATTTAACCCTTTATTCCGTGTAATCGTGACATCATGAATATCAATTAACTTTTTTTCTAATGACACTACGGACAAGGGGATATTTCACCATTGGACAAAACTGTAGAATCAGCTCTTTATCATTTCATAAGTATATCATGCAGACCTATCTTTATCATTTCATAAGCACATCATGCAGTCTAATCAAGATCTACACTGTTTGAAAAGAGCGCCCAAAGGCACATCTATGAAGTAAATTGTTAAGGGATATATATGTTTAAATTAGTAAATAATGTAGACCCTGGCTAGATGATTCTTTTAATCCTGGCCAGATGGTCCTGGTCTGCATTGTTTGGACTCTACCCCATGTATGGGATCGTGGGAGCATATGGGTTAGCAATATTTCAGTTGTTATTGTCATTTTGATTGCTACTCGTTTGTTATCGGGATGTATGTCGCTTTAACATTACAATAGAACCTGTATTAAGCGGCCATCAAAAAGAGGTCTAATTATGGGTTTGTAAGGCAGGTGGTAGCTTAATGCAGGTCAAAAGTAATGCAGAAAGTTCCTTTAAGAAAGTAGGAGCTTTCTGTATTACTTTTGCCCTGCAAGAAGAATCCATCATCGTTTTATACGCCTATGTTCAATTCGTTCAATAAATGAATGACAGTTTAAGACACGCTCTACTGTATTTCGGTCACATCTCGACGTCCAGCTATGTACATGTGGGGGGAGACATGTCACCTGTATAACCATACAGTTCTTTATGGAAAGTATTGAACCTTTTACATTCACGGACATTGTAGTTTTCGGTCAGATGGTTGACGTGTAGCTCTATACAGCTTCATAAACAAACCGGGTTGACCCTGGTCAGACGGCTCCTACAGGGGCCGTCTGATCTGGGTCTACTCTGTTTACAACTGTGTCAAAGGGTGTCTTTATGGTGTATTAGTTCTCTTAGGAGCTTTAAGCATTGCGTTCGTTCTGCATTCAGCTACCATCTGATCCTATAGGTTATCACGCTTATTCATTAAGTGGTCGATATAATGAGGTTTTACTCTAAGTCAGGCTTCGGGCGACTTAGTGAAAATGTAATGCATTAGTTACTACAATTACATTGATAAAACAATGTTTTAAATTACAATTATATCTAATTCACAAACATAACACATTATATTACAATCACATAGCAAAAACAGTGTCTTAAATTACAGTTAAATCTATTTATGTATTTCACAAAAAGCACATAGTATTACAATTACAATGCTAAAAGAGTGTCTTAAATTACAATTACAATAACATACGTTTCACAAAAATAACATTAAAATTATATTTCTAAACCTGTGTCTTAAATTACAATTACACCTGTTTCACAAAAATAATACATTATATTACAGTTACATTACTAAAACAGTGTCTTGAATTACAATTATATCTGTTTCACAAAATAACATTACAATTACATTTCTGAGACAGTGTCTTAAATTACAATTACACTTGTTTCACAAAAATAACACATTATATTACAGTTAAATTGCTAAAACAGTGTGTTACGATTATATTGCCCCTGTTTCACAAACATAATGCAATTGTCTCTGTCTCATCCATATACAGTCAAACCCCTCTAAACTGGTCTTCAAAAATTAGTAAAAATCGGTCTTTCAGACAGGTGTCAGCTTAATGCAGGTTGAAAGTTATGCAGAAAGCTCCAAAAGGCGTACAAATGACGTAAGAATTGCAGAAAATCCCAGATATGTTATCTGCGATGATTTAAACGACCCCTTACTAATTACATTGTATTAAAAAGGATATGACTGCTGAAGGCAGGGTAAATATAATAAAGGAAGCTTATCAGGGAGCTTTCGGTATCCCTTTAATGTTTTGTCCTTCATTTAGCAACATCCTGTCGTTAAATCCCCCAAAATAGACTTTTCAACCATTTTCTTCACAGAAACGTTTTTTCACGCCTTTACAAACAGTATCCAAGATCAGACAGTCTGACCAGGTCCTGCACTTAATGCTTGTGGAAATATAATAGGTCTGACTCTACAGTGTCTACCAATACCAAAACTTTATCTGCATATACATGTAGGCATTATAACAATTCAGCTAATAAACATTCATGATGGCCTTACTTCTTACATGAATATTCAACAAAGAAATTGTTAAACCTTTCCGTGTTCTGCGTTCATTCAAAATTTCAATACCTATTGAATATTCAGGACAAAGTTATAATGGAATGTGGAAGGTGGAACATTGTAGCCATTTTAGAAAGTAAAGAAACAGAACTATCAAATTCCATTAGCAAACAGGAGCCGTCTAATTTGGGTCTACTCTGTTTGCAAATGCGTGACAACGTGTTTATATGAAGGAAATGGATAATGTTTTAATGTCTTGCCTCTTGCAGTGCCAGGTCGTTGGCGAGCATTGTGTACCCGGCCACGTCCGATGTTGCGGGGAGTTTAAATGCAGAAACAAGTTTGGTTCCCTGTGTCTGTATCCACTGGAAGCGTGTTACTGCTGGGTACCACCGAGGAAACATCCACAAACAATAATCTGAACATAGTTGTACACCGTTTGTTATTATTATATTATTATATTATATGAATTATTGACATAAGAGAGTGTGCCTCTTTCAGAACGGTACACCCTTATACCACATTTTCCAGATTATAATAAATGCTTCAAATAGCATTCGACAGTCATGCACTTTTATCAGTGACTCTGTAAAGTATATAGTATATGCAAACACGTCGAAGTCCGTCTAAAGAGTAAAATCTGTCTTAAACGAAGCAACGGACAGTATTGTATGCATGTTCAAAAATGGTACAGTGCCAGTCTCAGTCTCACTGTCTGTGAAAACAGACAACATTATGACCAGTTAGGTGCTGGGATGATTTGGCCGAGGGGCGTTTCAGCAAATTCTGCTCTCCGCCTGTTATTCTCGTTAACTAGTACACTTTTGTTAGGAAAACAATATACATGTTATCGATTGCATTAAAAAACTGCTAAAACAATCACGGTAACATATGCATATGGGGTATGCAAACAAATGGTACAATGCCAGTCTGCGAGAAATGCATGTACGTATTTAGGTCTTGTGCCGATTTGACCGAGGACGCATCAGCTGTTTTGCTCTTCGTTTGTCAATTTATTTTCTACTCGTTTGTAAACAAAACAATATAACAATAACGCCGATAACTGTTGAAAAAGCAACCCTTTTTGCATTGTATATATTACCTACGTTATTGGTTATTAGTATTTCTGCGCAAGCAGCCTGTTTCTCCATATGCGTTATTAATCTTCTTTTTAATTTTTATTCTTTTTCAATTATATATGTTAATATTTTGTTATTATTTAGTACTTTATTATTAATATTTATTGTTGTTTTGTACGGACAGTATTTTTATATAAAAAATATGTGTCACTGGTTAGAATCGAACTCAAGACCCATCACATGAAAGCCCTGATACATATCCAGCTATGTTGAAAACATTGCAACTTGCTAAGGTTTTTAAAAAAAATAAAGAATCACTGTAGCCTAGTCGCTTCGTTTTGTTTACATTAGAGTCGGTCATGTTTTGTTCCAAAATAAGTCGGTCTATTATCGTTAAGTTATTAATAAGTTGGTATCCATATGAACAGGCACAAACCGTCTAGTGTTTTGTCAACAAAAAAATAAAGGAGAATCAAAACAAACAAATAAATAAATAATACGTTTGTGTCCCTATCGGAATATTCGCCAATCGTCACTCACATTGGAATTAAGGTCTTTTCCCGTCTATTTTTAGACTGACTATTTCTGTAGGTAGGGGTATTAATGCTTTTTCGATGTCAAATAACACAACTTCAACGTGTAAGCTACCCGCATATAGCATTACCCAATATGTACGTTATGCCGTATTTACGGCAAATCCGACAGAAATTCGAGCTCGTTCTTTTAGTAGTATAGATACTAGTCTAATAGGCATAATGGATCATCTAGCAATTATTGAAAGAAAATCTATATACAACAGAACCTGTCTTGAGCGGCCTAAAAGAGGTCTAATCAGTGGTCTTTAATGCAGGTGATAGCTAAATGTAGGTCAAAAGTAATGCAGAAAGCTCCTAGGCCTATAGTCCTGAGCTTTCTGCATTAACACGTTTGCATTGCATTAAGCAACCACCTGCTTTTTCAAACCCCTGTGTCCAAAAAATGAATGATCGCTTTAAAAAGACAGCTTCTACCTACTGTATATGTGCATAATTTGGAAAAAGCCGTCCGAATTAGGCCTACTCTCTAATCATTTACTCCATGAATATTTCCGTAAGAAATTGTGATAAATTATGAATATCATGTAACTGACTATGTAGGATTTTTATCATGACAGAAACTATAGAATTAGATCTTACAATAAATGAGATGCATTAAGTTTCACTATTTTTAATGATAACTGGTCCAGTTGGAAATGAATCGAATTAGATCTACCCTAGCTCTTACCTTTCACTCCATGAATATTCATGAAAGAAATAATAGCATCATGAATATCAAATAACTGGGAATTTATAATTACGCCGTCTGATCTGTCAACTTTGTTTGTATCAATAGGCGTGCGTAGGCGTATATAGATCTTTATTGATTACCCTTACTATAAATAGTAACAAAATCGCCGTAGAAAACTGTCATTACGGAGTCATGTGACCAAGCCATAATGGCCCAGCGAGCCGATTATCCGTAATCGGCCCACGATCTTTTTCACGTGCAATGCGTTGATGTTAGCAACATAGATCTATATCTATTCAAACATGGCCGGAGAAAAGTGTTTGACGTCGTTGTAAAATCGTAAGATCTGAACAATCTATAAAGTTTATACAATCGTAAAGTTTTATTATTTAAAATGAATTTCTTTGTTTGTATCGATCGGTACTAGATCTATCTAACTTTGTTTATGTTATTAAAAAATGATAGTTGTGACGTCATTAGTTAACGTCAACAATCAGAATGTCTCAAACAATTTTTTATAAGTTAAACAATGCAGTCAAATGTAAAACATCGTTAGTGTTAGTGATTATTACGTCGGACTACATATTTTTTTCGGCAGGGATTCGGATCCCCATGAAGGCATAACTAGTCATTCCTCATTTTTTTTAAAAAGTATAGGGTCCATGCTTATATTTTTTACGTTTAGTTGAGTCTGAGTTCGTTCTCAAGCTTTTGATTGGTCAGATTTGAGCCTTTTGCTCAAATCTGACCAATCAAAAGCTTGAGAACTCAAATCTGACCAATCAAAAGCTTGAGAACGAAACTCAGACTCAACTAAAAGCTTTATAAGCATGAAAAGGCTCAAATCTGACCAATCAAAAGCTTGAGAACGAAACTCAGACTCAACTAAACGTTTTATAAGCATGAACCTAGATCTAGATCTAGATCTATTTATGTGGTTTGTTGGGATGGTAGATCTAGATTGTGTTGAAATGATAGGTGACATCTAGATCTATAGTAAAAATTGTAAGAATAGATATTCAATAAAAAGGTAAAAACATGGCCTGTGTGTGCCTTCTGGCCATAATGGCACACCTGGTGTCACAATTATCAATAGCCCTCGGGCTATTATGGCACCAGGTGTGCCATTATGGCAAGAAGGCACACCTAGGCCATATTTTAACCTCTTAGTAAATCCCAGTGTTATGTGCAGGCGTATGCAAATCGTGTGTGCAGCGTTTTACCTTTTATTTGAAAACTATATTATTATATGTTTAGATCTACCCTCTTATCTTTCACTCAATGAATAGGCCTAAAAGAAATAATCGCATCATGAATATCAAGTAACTGGGTATTTATAATGACGCCGTCTGATCTGTCAACTTTGTTTGTATCAAATTATCAATAGGCGTACGTAGGCGTATCTATCTGTAAATCCCAGTGTTAGGTGCAGCTGTATGAAAATCGTGCACATCGTTTTACCTTCTATTTGAAAACTTGAAATATGTTTATAAAACTCGGAGATGCTCGTATTACCTCCCTTTATACTAAATGTCGACAATTTGTTGAAAAAAAAGAAAACTTGAATAATGTTCATGTATTATCGCGATGTTGATAGGTATAAAGGCAAATAATTAAAATAATAAATATAGATCTAGATCTAGATCTAATACCATTTTAATAATTACACCATTTTGAATGTTAAAATTACAAAGTAATTAACTGAATGAAAACACCCATATTGTTACACCATTTTTAACTAAAAATGATTTTTGACATGTAGACGTTTCAATCTACACTATTATGTCACTATTCCACACACACTATACGAATCCAGCGAATCGACGCGAATTTATAAAATTTAGGATGCGAAGTGGGGTCGTAATTTTTTAATCAGTTTTTTCAATTCTTGAGTAATCGGGAATTCGTGACAAAAGTTTTGAGCTGTTCGAATCCAAAAAAATCGTAGTAGTTAATTCGCAACAACCCCGTAGTGTTTTTAGGAATCTTTTTAATTGATTCGTTTGCATTCGTAAATATTCTTAACTCATTCGGGAGTTCGTGGCTTGACCACGAATCGGCTACGAATACACGCCGAAGCAGGTACGAAGCAAGTAGGAACTGTCTACGACATCACGATAGCGTACAAATCTGTCACATTTTCGACTTCTTCTCCAGAAGAGATATTACAGTATATAACTTCTCTATAACGACCACTAAATTGTGTTAATTAGTTGGTCTTTTGGGCAGGTGGTTGCTTAAAGCAAGGTGAAATTAAAACAAAACGCTCCTATAGGAGCGCTCTGTTTTAATTTCACCTTGCTTTAAGCATAGGCCTACGTCTGCCTTTAACACAAACTAAATGATGTAAATTAGTGGTCGTTATAGAGAGGTTTTACTATAGCATCAAAATGTACATGGATCATTGTTTAACCCTTTACTCTATAAGTACGCATTTCTACGCATTTGCTTAGGTCTATGACATAACACAGATCTATACTACCCATATCGTCCACAATTACCAGATATTCATGTGCCTGTGTGCCATGGTAAAATAAATGTAATCACCATACATGAGGTCATAATAACTAAATATCCATGGAGCAAATGGGCATTTCATACATGTGTAATAATACACAATAAATATTGATTTAATATGGAGGCTTCGCACTGCCATAACCATGAATATAATTAATCGTGAATATGGCTAATCACAGTCCCTCTGACGAAAGGAAACGCAGAAGGAAAGTGTAGGTATATTTATGAAATGTCACTGTACTAGACCAAAACCCTTGGATCTCTATCCCTGTCTCTCTCTGTCTGTCTCTGTCTCTCTGTATGTCTCTCTCTCTCTCTGTCTCTCTGTCTCTCTGTCTCTCTCTCTCTCTCTCTCTCTCTGTCTCTCTGTCTCTCTCTGTCTCTGTCTCTCTGTCTCTCTTTTAATCCTGGCCAGATGGTCCTGATCTGCATTGTTTGGACTCTACCCCATGTATGGGATCGTGGGAGCATATGGGTTAGCAATATTTCAGTGGTTATTGTCATTTTGATTGCTACTCGTTTGTTATCGGGATGTATGTCGCTTTAACATTACAATAGAACCTGTCTTAAGCGGCCATCAAAAAGAGGTCTAATTATGGGTTTGTAAGGCAGGTGGTAGCTTAATGCAGGTCAAAAGTAATACAGAAAGTTCCTTTAAGAAAGTAGGAGCTTTCTGTATTACTTTTGCCCTGCAAGAAGAATCCATCATCGTTTTATACGCCTATGTTCAATTCGTTCAATAAATGAATGACAGTTTAAGACACGCTCTATTGTATTTCGGTCACATCTCGACGTCCAGCTAAGTACAGGTGGGGGGAGACATGTCACCTGTATAATCATACAGTTCTTTATGGAAAGTATTGAACCTTTTACCTTCACGGACATTGTAGTTTTCGGTCAGATGGTTGACGTGTAGCTCTATACAGCTTCATAAACAAACCGGGTTGACCCTGGTCAGACGGCTCCTACAGGGGCCGTCTGATCTGGGTCTACTCTGTTTGCAACTGTGTCAAAGGGTGTCTTTATGGTGTATAAGTTCTCTTAGGAGCTTTAAGCATTGCGTTCGTTCTGCATTCAGCTACCATCTGATCCTATAGGTTATCACGCTTATTCATTAAGTGGTCGATATAATGAGGTTTTACTCTATAGTCAGGCTTCGGGCGACTTAGTGAAAATGTAATGCATTAGTTACTACAATTACATTGATAAAACAATGTTTTAAATTACAATTATATCTAATTCACAAACATAACACATTATATTACAATCACATTGCAAAAACAGTGTCTTAAATTACAGTTAAATCTATTTATGTATTTCACAAAAAGCACATAGTATTAAAATTACAATGCTAAAAGAGTGTCTTGAATTACAATTACAATAACATACGTTTCACAAAAATAACATTAAAATTATATTTCTAAACCTGTGTCTTAAATTACAATTACACCTGTTTCACAAAAATAATAATACATTATATTACAGTTACATTACTAAAACAGTGTCTTGAATTACAATTATATCTGTTTCACAAAATGACATTACAATTACATTTCTGAGACAGTGTCTTAAATTACAATTACACTTGTTTCACAAAAATAACACATTATATTACAGTTAAATTGCTAAAACAGTGTGTTACGATTATATTGCCCCTGTTTCACAAACATAAGTCAATTGTCTCTGTCTCATCCATATACAGTCAAACCCCTCTAAACTGGTCTTCAAAATTAGTAAAAATCGGTCTTTCAGACAGGTGTCAGCTTAATGCAGGTTGAAAGTTATGCAGAAAGCTCCAAAAGGCCTACAAATGACGTAAGAATTGCAGAAAATCCCAGATATTTTATCTGCGATTATTTAAACGACCCCTTACTAATTACATTGTATTAAAAGTATATGACTGCTGAAGGCAGGGTAAATATAATAAAGGAAGCTTATCAGGGAGCTTTCGGTATCCCTTTAATGTTTTGTCCTTCATTTAGCAACATCCTGTCGTTCAATCCCCCAAAATAGACTTTTCAACTATTTTCTTCACAGAAACGTTTTTTCACGCCTTTACAAACAGTATCCAAGATCAGACAGTCTGACCAGGTCCTGCACTTAATGCTTGTGGAAATATAATAGGTCTGACTCTACAGTTTCTGCCAATACCAAAACTTTATCTGCATATACATGTAGGCATTATAACAATTCAGCTAATAAACATTCATGATGGCCTTACTTCTTACAAGAATATTCAACAAAGAAATTGTTAAACCTTTCCGTGTTCTGCGTTCATTCAAAATTTCAATACCTATTAAATATTCAGGACAAAGTTATAATGGAATGTGGAAGGTGGAACATTGTAGCCATTTTAGAAAGTAAAGAAACAGAACTATCAAATTCCATTAGCAAACAGGAGCCGTCTGATTTGGGTCTACTCTGTTTGCAAATGCGTGACAATGTGTTTATATGAAGGGAATGGATAATGTTTTAACTGTAGTTTCTTGCCTCTTGCAGTGCCAGGTCGTTGGCGAGCATTGTGTACCCGGCCACGTCCGATGTTGCGGGGAGTTTAAATGCAGAAACAAGTTTGGTTCCCTGTGCCTGTATCCACTGGAAGCGTGTTACTGCTGGGTACCACCGAGGAAACAGCCACAAACAATAATCTGAACATATTTGTGCAAAGTTTGTTATTATTATAGTATATGATTTGTTGACATAAGAGAGTGTGTCAAGGGTTTTGAACTTCTACTTTTGTTTTAGTGCATATGACCAATAGTTATAAACGTGCAGCTCTTGGAATCAAAACTAAGACTCACGAAGGGGTCATCTGATCAAGATATGCTCTGTGTGCTTATGGATAAAATATAGATGCCACTCTACAAGTTCTGAGATTGCAAATAAATTCATTGTTCATTATAAATGTTCATGAATATTCATGTTGTAATTATTTCTTACAAAATATTCGTGACGGAAAGGGTTAAGACTATGTAACGAACAACAGCAAAGTGTTGAGTATAGGTTCAACCAATCAAAACTACTGGTATGCATTAAAAGTTTGGAGTTGAGACTTGCACTTGATAAAGGTTTGCAGCAAACCAAAGGGACACATATCCACGTTCCTTTTGCCTAAACAATTTGTTCAACTTCCATAATAGTCGGTTAACCCTTTCCCTGATCAATATTCATGTAAGAAATGATGGCATCATACATACTAATTAGATTAGTTTTTATTTTGGAATATGAACACAGAACATTATGACTCAGGCAGTTTAACCAATTTATTTCGCATCATATATAGGCCACCACCGGCCCATACACATATAAGTACATACAAACAGAACAATGCATGTATCAGGTGTAGTTATGAACACAATGTTACAATATTACAACAGTCTGGTGATCAGATTAATACAAGATATAATACATAATAATTCCTAATGTATTCCACACCATTCGAGTATTAAACACATATTTAGATTAAATATTCACATCATATTAGAAGTGCATCGCGATATTTCATTGCATAATATATGAACTTGACCATCCTGCCTGCGCTTCGGATTTTTTTCAAATACATTCACATAAAAATGACCCTTTTATTAAGGATTCCAATGTAAAGTTTGCTAAAAACATCTAATTGTAACAGGGCTGGTGAAAAACATGCAGCCAGACCGGGGATCGAACCCCGGGACCCCTCACTTACAAGGCGAGTGCTCTAACCACTGAGCTATCCGAACCGCTTACTGTCTTTCACCCAGTACCTGTACCCGGCCTGTCACATAAAAGTGCAGAAACTATAGAATCAGATCTATTAAATTTCAGAAGAAAACATAGCACATCCTGATTGGACGGCTCCTATAGGAGCTGTCCGATCTGGGTCTACTCTGTTTGCAAATGCGTGAAAAAAGTATTCATATAGGGTAAACGGTTAACATGTTCTGATTAAGTAATCCCTATTAACCCTTTTACCGCCGAAGTCGCATAAATGCACCACGACAAATAGTGCAGTCCCAGATCAGACGCCGCCTTTTCAATGCAGCATCTGATCAGAGACTTCATTTTTTTTGTCTCATTCTCTATTTCTATATATGTGCTTTATTCGTTTGAAATTTGCATTTATTTATCTCATTTCCTTATTGTACCGAATGTTTTAACAAAATTTGGATTGCAGACGATAATTAGAAATTTAGCGCCGAAAGGGTTAAAGTTAATCCACAAACTAGAAAATTATGTCTGTAAGACACAGCAATGCCCCTGTAGTGGTGCTTGCCTAGCTGCACGTAAAGTTCCTAAGTCATTTGACCTTGACTTTGGGCTTGCGGGCAGCATGGGCTAGGTGCGCAATGAAAATATGGATAGTGGTTAATGTGTATGTATATGCAATTCAATGCCAATAACTATAATGGTTAGTATGATATACGACAATATACGAGAAAACTGTGACAACCAACTGCACGTACCAACTGCACGTAAAAGCGTGACGGACGGACAGACAGGTGCAAAACATAATGCCTGGCTATCGTCAACGGGAGCACAAAAACTTTGCCGAATTTGCAGGGCTAATATTCAATATATGACTATCGTGAAATATCAGTATTAATCAGAAATGTCTCCCAATGCTAAACTATATCCCTTATTTCCTGTTCTTGTTTTAAAAAATCCTGTTATTACAGCTATATCAGGGCTTTAATTGTGGTAAGCGCCCGAGATCAAGAAAGATGCTTCTTTAAGAAATATCGCTTACAGTAAACAGGATTGCAAGTAATCCTGTTTTAACATTGGCAGACCCCATGATTCAGGTCGGTCCTATATGGCGGAGTCTTTACTCACTGGAATTCAGTTAAATTGACACTTTCAGATTAAGAAACAAGAAAAAAAATAAAGTGCTTAATATTTGGACATTATGTACTGTAACATTTGATACAACAACAGTGACAACACAAAATGATACCTGGCTGATACAACAACAGTGACAACACACAAAATGATACCTGGCTGATACAACAACAGTGACAACACAAAATGATACCTGGCTGATTTCAAACATACTGTTATCTCCATTTTTTAGCTTTTCAAAAGTTGCTGTCTTTATCATAATCAGATACGTTAACAGTTTAATTAGATTTAACAAAATAACTTTTCTTTGCTTTCAGTCGAGGATATGTTCTCTGAAATGTCGATAGAAGACGTATTATTTGCATATAACCATTAATTGTCTACTATCAATTCATTCAGTTTACCTAACATCATATGTGGTAGTGTCGTAATATTTTAATCAGATACGTTAACGAATTCATCAGATACGTTAAATGAAAAGTCACATCCTCTGGGAAGATTTGACTTCTGTACATTCTTTTATCATAAATACTGAAATCCTTCTGGTGTTGAAAATAGTATATTTTAAACCTTCAGATACATGTATGTTATGTTTATGTATAAAAGCCGCATTACAGTCATACACAAAAACAAAAACAAAAAACCACATCAGATATAGGCTACGTTAAATTAAAAAACACCTAATCTGAAGTCATTGGCATCTGAAAAAATAAACACTATCACCATTTTCGCGAAGATTTATAGATTCTTACATGAAGAAAAATACAAATAATAAAGTAAAGTAAAATAAAACTTAACTCATTGGTTTGGTCTTTTGGTACACATCAGCTGTCTTTAAATATGATAGGAGTTAAATAACTCGCGAAGAAAACTATTCGACCTCTTATCACATTCTAACAGCTAACAGTTGACCCAATAGTCATATAAATGGAATGATTTTCAGTCAGCCCATTTATTCTAAATTTATGATATTGATGAGCATGGCTTTCAGTCAACATGTCTGTATCAAGTTTGTTAATACAGATTATTCTTATTCGTGATATTGATGAGCATGGCTTTCAGTCAACTTGTATGTATCAAGTTTACCACTGTATTTGCTGTCGCGGTTGTTGTAGATTAGTCGGAGAGGGGATACGTTTATTTACACTGTTTGTCTTTTAGGATGGGGATGGAATAAGGGTGAGGTTGGGCGCCCATAAACCGGTTTAAACCCCCGGTGACTTTTGTCACTGACCGTTCCAAGGCGGTACTTCCATCTTCCTCCTATTGAATGTTTGTTTTGTCTTTGTGCGTCTCTTGTTGTTTTTTCTACCCATGTACATTTGCTGTTTCCTTGTGTTGCTGTTCGGGCGAGTGTTTGTTCTGTATGTGGTATTTCCTGCATGACTCATTTTTGTACTTTTGTTAATACAGATCATTCTAATTTGTAATATTGATGAGCATGGCTTTCAGTCAACTTGTCTGTATCAAGTGTGTTAATACAGAGTATTCTAATTTGTGATATTGATGAGCATGGCTTTCAGTCAACTTGTCTGTATCAAGTGTGTTAATACAGAGTATTCTAATTTGTGATATTGATGAGCATGGCTTTCAGTCAACTTGTCTGTATCAAGTGTGTTAATACAGAGTATTCTAATTTGTGATATTGATGAGCATGGCTTTCAGTCAACTTGTCTGTATCAAGTGTGTTAATACAGAGTATTCTAATTTGTGATATTGATGAGCATGGCTTTCAGTCAACTTGTCTGTATCAAGTGTGTTAATACAGAGTATTCTAATTTGTGATATTGATGAGCATGGCTTTCAGTCAACTTGTCTGTATCAAGTGTGTTAATACAGAGTATTCTAATTTGTGATATTGATGAGCATGGCTTTCAGTCAACTTGCCTGTATCAAGTTTTATTAATACAGAGTATTCTAATTTGTGATATTGATGAGCATGGCTTTCAGTCAACTTGTCTGTATCAAGTGTGTTAATAAAGTTTATGCTATTCCTTGCTGATAGTGATTTCATATCTATTTATATCTTTTGCATATTTTTCACTGACCAGATGGAAAATCATATAGTTCCTTCCGGCCAGCGATTTCATATATATTGTACATCTTTCATTGTCTGGATAGATAATCATGCGGATCGTTCCGGTTAGTGATTTCGTCCATGTGAAGCGCTTTTGAACGCACATATCCAGTGTGAAAAGAGCGCTATATAAATGTGGTATAATAATAATAATAATAATAATAATAATAATAATAATAATAATAATAATAATTATCTGTGGTATATGACGTATATAGTGTGACTCAATTACCAAAACCAATAAGAATATTGAAAATTCACGAAAATAAGTCAGCATTTGATGCAAGTGTAATAGTTTGTTAACGTATCTGATGAAACGTATCTGATGCAACGATATGTGACTGGTTGCTGTTATGGTCATGTTTGATTTTTTCAGTAATAATTTGGAAGAAAAAGTTTCCTTTTATAGCTGAAAAGGTGCTTAGAGATGTAAATATTTTCTGCCATAGCAAATATGTGTAAGATTTTGAAGTATAGTTTAACGTATCTGATGCATCTTAAACGTACCAACCTAATATCCTAACAGTTTTTGTTTTGTTGTTTACTTTGTAAGTCGAATACAGCTGAATTAAATTTTAGTTTGTGAAAAAGAATCCTAAAACGGTAGAGTTGTGCTAAATGAAGCATATAAATGGACTTCCTTCCACATGAACAGCCCTTACGACTTTTACTAACGTATCTGATGGATACGTTTTGGACATGCTATTTCAATAACATATGAAAAAGTTAGTTAAAGTTTTGCAACTCCATTTTAAGATAAATAAGTAAAGCCAACATTCTTTGTTTTATGACACAGGTTTGTATGTTTCTGTGTTCTATTACGTGTATATCAAAATAGGATGCATTTAAAGGAATGTACCTACAACATGGACAAGGGATAATTTAGCAAATGGGCAGTGATAATGAAAAAAAATAACGATATTTTATATTGTGAATTTATTTTGATAATATGATAATCCAATCTTCACATCTATGATAGGCATTATTTGTTTTAAATTGAAACTGTTTCTTTAAAAATATACAGGTTAGACAGCAAAATCACCAAAGTGTCAATTTAACTGAATTTCAGTGTACTAGCACATATACATGTACATTTGTACATGTAGGCCTATAGATATAGGCTACTCATGATACTTGACGTTGTAGTAGAGTAGGACTGGTTGGGCGTCGTAGGCCTATAGATACAGAAATATAATGGCATAGATCTAGTAGGCCTACTAATCTAATACGCATCATCTAGCAATTATTGAAAGAAAATATAGATCTATATACAATAGAACCTGTCTTGAGCGGCCATCAAAAAGAGGTCTGATCAGTGGTCTGTAAGGCAGGTGGTAGCTAAATGTAGGTCAAAAGTAATGCGGAAAGCCCCTATGTCTATAGAAGCTTTCTGCAATTACGTTTGCATTGCATTAAGCAACCACCTGCTTTTTCAAACCCCTATGTCCAATAAATGAATGACCGCTTAAGACAGCTTATAACTACCGTGTACGTGTATAATTTGGACAAAGCCGTCCGAATTAGGCCTACTATCTAATCATTTACACCATGAATATTCATGTAAGAAATTGTAATAAATTATGAATATCATGTAACTGAATGTGTAGGATTTTTATCCTGACAGAAACTATAGAATTAGATCTTATAATAAATGAAATGCATTAAGTTTCAATAATGACAACTGGTCCAGTTGGAAATGAATGGAATTAGATCTACCCGCTTATCTTTCACTCAATGAACAGGCCTGAAAGAAATAATGGCATCATGAATATCAAGTAGATCTAACTGGGTATTTATAATGACGCCGTCTGATTTGTCAACTTTGTTTGTATCAAATTATCAATAGGCGTACGTAGGCGTATATAGATCTGTAAATCCCAGTGTTAGGTGCAGCTGTATGAAAATCGTGCACATCGTTTTATACCTTTTATTTGAAAACTTGATAGATATATGTTTAGAACACTCGGAGATGCTCTTATTACCTCCCTTTATACTAAATGTCGACAATTTGTTTAAAAAAAGAAAACTTGAATAATATTCATGTATGATCGCGATGGTGATAGGTTCTATAAAGGCAAATAATTAAAATAATAACAGATCTAATACCAGTTTAATAATTACACCCTTTTGAATGTTAAAATTACAAATTTATCAACCGAATGAAAACACCCATCTTATCAAAACCATTTTGTTTGTTATGAAAAAAATATATTTTTGACTTGTAGACGTTTCAGTCTACAATTATGCCGTTATTCCACACATATTAAACGAATCGACGCGAATTGATAACATTTAGGATGCTAAGTGGGATCGTAATCAGTCCTTGCAATTCATGAGTAGGCCTAATCGGGAATTCGTGACAAAAATCTTGAGCTAGATCTATTCAAAATTAAATTTTGGCCATGAACTCCCCGAGTCCAAAAAAATCGTAGTAGTTAATTCGCAACAACTCCGTGGTGCTTTTTAGGAATCTTTTTAATTGATTCGTATGCATTCGTAAATATTCTTAACTCATTCGGGAGTTCGAAATAACTGCAGGGGATGTAACTATGTAATATCAGGATCTATTAAGTCACTCAAATACTGCAAATGATGAGGGTTTGCATCTAAACCATTCTACTTGTTTAATATGTCAAAAATAAAAGTGAAAAAAAAAAAAAAATGAATGTCGGTAAACCAATATAGGCCCGACATCGGCCCGATATCAGTTTTTTTCCACTGAATATTGGACCTTTTCTCAAATATCGACCCAACGTCGGCCCGATGTAGTGCATGTCAACACTAAAAAAAGCGAAATTGTTTTTTTACATTGCGATATAAGATAGGTACCATAACAAGGTAATGGTTAACTGTTGGAATACATTACTTTAAAAACTCAACTTTTAAATGAATCTTAAATCCATCAATATCGGCCCGATGTTGGTCCGACATCGGCAAATAATGCCGATATTCCGCTTTTATACCGACATCGGCCCGATATGGGCATGTTTGCTGGGTCGTGGCTTGACCACACGAATACACGCCGAAGCAGGTACGAAGCAAGTAAGAACTGTCTACGACTTCACGATAGCGTACGAATCTGTCACATTTTCGACTTCTTCTCCAGAAGAGATATTACAGTATAACTTCTCTATAACGACCACTTAATTGTGTATTAGTTGGTCTGTTGGGCAGGTGGTTGCTTAAAGAAATGTGAAATTAAAACAAAACACTCCTATAGGAGCGTTGTTTTAATTTCACCTTGCTTAAGCATCCACCTGCCTTTAACACAAAATACTTGTGGTAAGTTAGTGGTCGTTATAGAGAGGTTTTACTATAGCATCAAAATGTACATGGATCATGATTTAACCCTTAAATTACTCCATAAGTACACATTTAGATCTGCGCATTTGCTTATGACATAACGCAGATCTATACGACCCATACCATAACGTCAGAAATGACCAGATATTCATGTGCCTGTGTGCCATGGTAAAATTAATATAATCACCATCCATGATGTCATAATAACTAGATATCCATGGAGCAAATGCATGGGCAAATATGTGCATACATTTCATACATGTGTAATAATACACAATAAATATTGATTTAAAATGGAGGCTTACCATGAATATAATTAATCATGAATATAACTAATCACAGTCCTTCTGACGAAAGGAAACTCAGAAGGAAAGTGTACGTATATTTATGAAATGTCACTGTACTAGACCAAACCGCTTGAAGTACGAGTCTGGTAAAAGTGATAAACAGGAGTGCCGCGTAGGCCTACGCCACACATCTTCCCCTATAAACCACGGACATGTGGACGGACCAACAGACGGGTACATAGTGCAGAATGTTATATACACCATAATGGTGACAGACGTTACAGACAAACACAATTAAATCCGCTGTATATGAAATTAATAAGCAATAAGTTTTTGTCATATAGCATGGTCTCACCGTCTATCGAACCTCTTAAACTTTGACCAGGAACAGAAAACGTTTACCGTAAATATTGAAGAAAAAAATAAACCAGCAGTTCAAAATAATCTTTTATACATACCTTGAAACAATTAAGTTGTTTTATTATCATCTATTAATCCCAAACAATCCAGTGTTCCCCACCACCCGCATAACAAAAACAAAAATGGCTGCCAGAAAAATAGCACCTGCTTATCGAACCTTTATTTTAGAAACTGTTTACTGTAATATATAGAGAATAATAGGTTAGTGCCGTAGATGGGACGCTTTATCCGACGAGGGGAGAAAACGTTGAGGCGAGGCTTGCCGAGCCTCAACTGTTTTCTCTCCGAGTCGGATAAAGGCGTCCCATCTACGGCACTAACCTATTATTCGATTTATCCAGTCAATATAGTTAAATGTCTTTTTTATAGACTCATAACACTCTTGAAATAATTTACATTGAAAATGCAGTTTTTCGATCAACGGATCCCTCCCTTTTCACTTCCATTTAGACGTAAATAGATCTAATGAGCTACCGCAGAGGAATATAGTTTCGATACTTGTATTACTAGAAGGGAAACGTGGTTGAATTTGAAAAATAAGATGATTTGAATCGAGGGTCGATAAGTTATTTCAAACAGACATGATCTATATTCTTTGGTCAAATTCGAGTTACGTAGTCTCGATTTCTATTTTTAGATTCTACCTAACGTCACTCAGAAATCGATGGAACTGAACAGGCTATATTTAGGTTTGTGACTATCGCCGCCCCTGTAAGAGTTTATCAATCAAATAATCATGAGAGTGAAAAGAAAACATTTACTATTTATCTGTCAATCTTTGCTTCCAGGTTTGATTTTATCAAAAACGGGTTTTGCCAGCGGTTGATTAAATTAATAAAATTGATAAATCAACGTCATTTTATATGTGGCCTCAGTGGCGTAATCGGTAAGGACGACGTCTCTAGAGAGATTAGAATTAGTTTTTGTAGGATCAGGCGCGGGTTCGAATCCACCTGTAGCCAATTATTTTTATTTTTTCTCATTTGAATAAAATTTCTGGTGACCAAATAGATCTGTTAGATCTATTCCATCAACATGTTTATGAATATTTACAGAAAACTAAAATAGTTCCATGGTTATAGAATCATTACGCCTATCTACTAACCTAATAAACCTTCCACTACCGGAAGTAACCTAATAAACCTAAGTTTATTTGCACCCCCTTTATTATGTCACTAGAGAAGCCTGGTGACTGGATAAAATACTCATAGTAACGTGATTTCATCATAGGCACGCGACCTTTGCATAAGCTGTCAAACATTTTCAATGAGGTACACTTTTCAATTTATGTTTATATTCTATAACGTAGATTCTATTAAGAGTTTTCTCATGTTTAGCAAAGCTGAAGGAAAAATAAACTGTATTGACCTGTTTATGACGTATATTTCGTTTTTAAAGCTACGAAGCGTTGTTTACAGACAAAGCATCGGTGCTCATGATTTTATGACGAAGTATGCACTTGTGCATGCGTAAAACACAAAAATGAATGGTTCGATAAACAGGTGAGGTTCGATAGAAAGTAAGTCTACAACACAAATCCTCGGACGAAACGAAACACAGAGGGAAATTATAGGTATATTGATAAAAAAAATTAATAAATACCTAGTTATAGTCTACTTTAAGTCCGAATGACCAATCAGCCGACTGTACATTTACTCCCCTTGTCATTGAGCAGAGAGATTTTCCAAATTATTGGCCTTACAATAGCATGGGGCGGCATAAGCCGACATCATTTCCTTCCATTTTTTTTGTTTAATCTATGCCATGTAGACGATTGTCGAATGACGTCAGAAAATGAGGACTACAGGCTAGTACAAAAGTCTGTCCAAATGTGTACGGTCTACGAAAAATTCTGGATCCAATTAATGAAAGCTGAGACTGTGGCAAATTTAGGACGTGAGGCTCCAACATCTGGGCGGGGAAATTGCATTTCATATGCAATCTAAGAAGAAAAATAATAAACCCATGAGTAACAACTGGTTGTAGGCCTACGGTTTTCTAACCCGTTGGAGAGTGCGCCTGGCTTCCGTGAATCCTAGGAAATTAGATAGCAACAGCACCGAATAATCAACCCAAGAAGTAATCAAATCATATTTCAACAACTTAGAAGAGGTTTTTGTTAAGTATGACTTAAGCAACAAAGCACAATGTGTTTATAATATTGACGAGACCAGTCTGCAGCCAGAACATAGACCACCAAATGTCATAGCAAACCCACAATGTAAAACACAAGCAATTTAACGTCACCACATAGCAAAACTAGCCTACCTCTTTGATAAGCTGTGTTAATGCAATTGGGAACGCATGCTCACCATAGTTTGACTTTAAAGGAAAAAAACTTAATCCTGAATTCATCATTGAAAGGTGCCTCTGCTGGATCTAATTATTCATTGTCAGAGTCAGGGTGATCAGATGCAGATATATTTCAAACCTACTTGAAAAATCATTTTCTTAAGAAATGAATGACGTGATCCCGGTGTTCATGAGGTTATGCAACGCATAGCTTTACGAGCAAAGTTAGTGAAGCCCGAAGGGCTTCACGTAAATCTTTGCTCGTAAAGGTATGCGTTGCATAACCTAATGAACACCGGGAGCACGTCATTCATTTCTTATATTTATATTCCATTGTATTTCTTATATTTCAACGGATCGGGTATTGAAATGAACGTTCATGGGAAAATGCAACTTTCTTTTTAGAATAAGGTTACATAAAGACGTTACAGGGCGAATGTAAATATTCCCCTATGCACGACCTTCTTCGTCAGACACACAGCATATTCTTGTCATATACGATATGACCACGCATCACACAAAACCCCCAATATATTTAAATGGGCAAAAAGAGCAGATCATAGTTTTATTCCCGAGTACTACCTGTCCACATTTCACACATTCTACAACCTCTCGATGTGTGTCCGTTTTTGGTCCATTTAAAAACTTTTACTATGCTAAATGTTCTCTCTTTATGCAGAGAAATGTTGGAAGGGTTATGACAAAATATGACATGTGTGCGCTAGCCTGTACGGCTTTCTTGAAAGCTATGTCGCCACACAATATTCAAAGTGGATTCAGGAAGACAGGCATGGCCCCTTATTCCCTATTAACAGGCATACCGTTGCCGACGAACAACTCTTTCCTTGTGAAAATTTCAGAGAGGAAAGACCCAGAGAAAAGGTTACTGCCATTAAAAAGGGAAAAAAGCCGTGGAAGATTTTCTAAGACTCAAGGAAGAAAAACAAATACACGAAAAACTGAGATGAGATATCACAATTGCAAAAAAGGAAATCAGGTCAGGGAAAGAAATTACAGGGGACAGATATATGAAAGACATTGAAATAATCGATTCTTCTAACTGAATATTTATATTGGACCTATGAACAAAGGCTGTCTGATCTGTCTCTACTTCGTTTGCAATATAGAGAAGTCAGTGCGTAACTTATAGGCCTAGCTTATAGGCTCATGAAATATGTCTAAAATAAATTAAAATGTAGGCCTACCTAAATTGACGTTTTGTAACATTTGGGGCCGAAAAAGTAAGCCTTGGGCGATTTCAGCTGAAATTTCTTATATTCTATGTAAGAGAAAGGCAAATAACCGGAGACAAGGTATGGGATATTTGGTACCAGCGTGTAGATAAAACATTTTTCTTTCTATATATATATTTATTTTTCGGCCCCAAAATTGATTGTTACAAAACGTCAATTTAGGGACATATTCACTTATTTTAGACATATTTCATTAGCCTAACGCCTGTGGATCGATCGAAAGTTAAGATGTTTAATTTCACTCATTTTACTGATAACTGATCAAATTGGAAATGAACATCATTTAATCCCAATGTTAGGTACTGGTGTTTGCAAATCGTTGCAGCATCGTACCTATTTGAAAACCTGGTAGAGCTTGAACGGGGTTTTATTTATTACCTTTATACCGAATCTCGACAAGTTGTTGTAAATATTTGCAATATCAAATAGTATTCATGTGTGATACTGATTTTAAAAGGTATAAAGAAACAAAATTAAAATAATGAAAAAAGAATGTAATACAATTTTAATAATTATACCCATTTGAATTAAAAAATATAAAATTATAAATAAAAAATTGAAATGCAACCATCTCGACTAAATCGTCTGTTTTCTTTCGAAATTAGAATTGAATTTTGACATGTAGACTCTTTGTACTACATTAACCCCTACGCAAGTAGTCTGAAATAGATCTAGCTCTTACGACTATATACATATAACAAAAAATGAGAAAATTATGAAAATTAAGATAACCGTTATTACTGTAGAAATGTTACAGACCTTTTGATGTGTATGTATTTACTAAGACCACTCCCTATCGACTGTGTTACAATGAGGGGTGCACCTGCGAGAAGACATGTTACGGTTTAGTAAAGAGAATGTTCAGGCGCCTGCCCAATGTGTTAAGGCGCCTGTCCATATTTTCAGCAGCGCGGGGCGAGATGGAGCAATAAAACACATTATCAGGTAATAAGTATAATATTTGTTTCAAGTTTAAAATACGTGTTAGTCTTATTTCTTGCATTTGATTTATCGGAGGAGTTTTTCGTTTGATTTTCTTCTGATTTCATCGTTTTTATAGAGGATAATGTGCTAACGATTTATTTCTAGGATTATTTTAAGGATTATTTATTCCAAGTATCTTTTTAAATTCTTATTTTGTTCATGCTGCTTTTAGCATGTAGTCTGAAAGTGCCACAAAATCTGTATAATTGGATCAATATGTGTAGTCCTAGAAGTGGTTTTTTTTTCATTGTATTTCAAATATTCTTGTCTCAAAAAAAATTATTTCAGCATTTCATTTTTTTCTGTCAATCCACAATGATGTCTCTGCTGTCAGAGTAAGTTGGCGTTCCTTCACATTTTGTTTATATGTACATGTAGTCATGGTCTGTTGTCTCCCGAACTACATTTCCACTGTAGGACAATGCACACAGAACTTTATGCCTCCCGACTATGCTTTAAAACTTTGGGCTTCTGCTTTGCGTTTTTCCATACGGTAAAGGTATATATATCAAGCGCTTTTGTGATGCGGACGGAATAATAGGAAAGAACGGAAATATAGGAATCGAGGATATATGAACCTACACAGATACATCAATAATTAACATTAACCCTTTCCCTCATACAAACGTGTTTTCACACATTTGCAAACACAGTAGACCCAGAGGAGCCGTCTGATTAGGGTCTGCTCTGTCTGCTAATAAAATTTGATAGAGCTGTGTCTTTAGTTCCATACCGGTATTTGATTATTACTATTTTGTCCATGAATATGCAGTAGGTATTGAAATTTGAAATAAACAGAGAAAAGGGAAAGGGTTAATGGATTAATTTGTGATAACCTGCCAAGTTAGACTTGGCCTTTTGACTGTTTTGTGCTGATAAATGCATTAAAATTTGTTTGTGAATAGTGTTTTAATATGTCCATTAATACTTGCTTGTAGAAAAGAATTGCAACAGAGTCAACCCTTTGTCTCCAAGATAAACCTTTAACTCTTTCCCTCATATAAACGTGTTTTCACGCATTTGCAAACAGAGTAGACCCAGATCAGACGGCTCCTACAGGAGCCGTCTGATCAGGGTCTACTCTGTTTGCTAATAGAATTTCGCAGATCTGTATCTTTACTTTCTAAAATGGCTACAATGTTCCGCCTTCCATATTTCATTATAACTATTTTGTTCATGAATATTCAGTAGGTATTGAAATTTATAATAAACGTAAAACAGGGAAAGGGTTAACTCTTTGCACGCTACGTAATTTTTAATCTGCAACAATTGTCGTCTGCTTCAATTCTTAAAACAACTTTTCTCTAATTTATTTGCAAAAATATGATCAAGATGACAAACAGTTTGGATCCTGATGAGACGACGCATTATGCGCAGTCTCATCTGGATCCAAACTGTTGCATAGGTAACCACAGTGTTGCCGCTAGCGTGCAAAGAGTTAAATGCTTCAAAAGGCCATAGAAATTACTTCAAGATAACTGAGGTTCGAGTCACCCGTTTTCCGATCTCAATAATGTCTTAAATTCGCAGTTTAATTCCCGTCTAAAGCGATGCTGAACTCTCCTGTAAGAGCTTTCATCAGTACTTTCAACTTGCATTGAGCTGTCACATGTGTTTCTAGATATGCACAGTGAAACATAATAGAACAATTCTATATTGTAAATTTGAAAGAACAGAACTTATACCTCGAGTTATTCAGAGTTCGAGATATTGAAGTACAACTGTAACTGAATTTTAATTTGACACTATGAACAAGGGAATTGTTATCATAGCAAAAGTGGTTGAATCTTATCTGTATTGTTTCATTAGCAAATATATCAGACGGATCTAACAGGTCAGGGTCTAATCTATTTGGAGAGGCGTTAAAATGCAT
The DNA here is from genome assembly GCA_963576725.1 of Azorinus chamasolen. Lineage (NCBI taxonomy): Eukaryota > Metazoa > Mollusca > Bivalvia > Cardiida > Solecurtidae > Azorinus > Azorinus chamasolen. The sequence goes on from OY755237.1 coordinate 12,454,416, forward strand.
ATTTAAAATAATTTATTTAGTAAATGGTTAATATTTTTAATGTCACATTTTGTAATATGAATATTCATCATGTAAATGGTTAACCCTTCTCTTGCTGTTCACGTCAATATACCTACCTGTAAATAGTGAAGACCCTGATGAGACAGCTCCTGCAGGAGCTGTCTCATCAGGGTCTGCACTATTTACAGGTTGATTGTGCAACCAGTGCACATCAGAGCAGTGATTGTACAGAGAAATAATTGTAGACAGTGAATATATATGTAATTATACAACAGGGCTTGGATAAAGAAGAAGACATGTATTTTAAAATTCAGCAAGAAAAGGATTAAATTAATATCATTGATGTCATATTTTGTAATGTGAATGGCTAAACACTTGCTACTCTAATCTACCTGCTGTGTTCTGCGTTTGTTGTTTGTACACATACGAAGTCTCCACATGAAGCTTTATATTTTCCACTCACTCTATTTTATAGATGACTGCTGTATATATAGGTGGTTCGTCCATTCCGAAAACAGAAAACATTTGTAAAGGTTAATTGATATAAACATTTGCATTAACCATTTCCCTGTTGAATATTCATGTAAGAAATAATGACATCATGGATATTTAATAGTAGTTTTATTTGCTGAATTGAAAGAAACTGTAGTCGGGTCTATTATAATCGCATAAGCAAACAGAGCAGAGTTCAAACACATATGGATCTACAAGTTGTGCAAAATGGCTTTGGAGATACACCTTACTGGCCACTTTCAGGAGCTATCAAATGTTTTCTAAAAGTATCGTTTATGAAATGATAAAATAAGAAGTGGAAAAGTGCAGTCTGGTGAAGGACCAACTGAGCTTCCAAATACGAGCCGAGCTACATACACTGATCTTCTACCCTATGCAACATAAATTATGTCAAGCGTATTTGATGAAAAGCTGATTTAGTCTAGATTGGGCTGAAAACAAAAGATTAACCCTTTCGCTGCCAAATTATGTCGTCTGCTAACTTTGTCGTCAACTACAAAATTTCATTTTTTTTTTATTTTCTTCATTTTTGTTTCAAAAACATAGTAACAGTAACAAACAGTTTGGATCCTGATAAGACACCGAGTTACTCGGCATCTCATCTGGATCCAAACTGTTTGCATAGGTTATCACAGATCCGGCATTGGCAGCAATTTTCCCATTACTAGCATACGACAGAATAGCGCGGGAGTATCATCAGTTTCAGTTTTAGTTTCAGTTTTATTGGCAAATCAGCAATACATTTTGCCTTTGACCATTTACAACAATACATGCGAAATATGGCATATACAAACATTATTAACAAAATAACAAAGAATTACAAAGCAGCAAGAGTATCAAGGGTAGTTTTACGGAAATGCATACACTCCTTGATATATTTACCTGTATTTATTAATTTTTTCCTGTTTGTCGTTGACATAAAAGCGTTAAATGTGTTAACAGAAGGCCAATGAACGTTACCAAAATATTTTCTACGAATTTCTGTGTATTTGGGGAAACACAGTAGGAAATGATACTCACTTTCAACAAGATTATGATTACAAAGTTTACAGAATGTTCCACTACTTAATGTTCCACTAAAACGCCCAGATTCAATCTCAAGAGTATGAGAGCTTAATCTAAAACGAGAAAATATTTTGCGTAGCTCATCATTCGTAATTATATTTAGATATTCTTCGAAGCAAAAACCGTTTTTAAATCTACAATACGTACTTAATTTGGTCATCGAGTTAATTGAATCATTCCAATCTTGAATAAACTGGTCTCTTAGACGCATCTTTATTAGTGGTACATAATTGGTATCAGCATCAAAATTTAACCGTACATTAGTAAGTCCGAGATGATCAATAATAGAACAAGCAAGGTTTTACGCAAGCGTAAAATGGCTGCGTAACGTCTTTAAGCAGGATAGAAGAAAAAGAGGGAGCAATATTGTTTAGTAGTTTAAATTAACAGATACATTGGGAAAACATGACTGTAATGTATAAATTAACAGCAGAAACGGGGGAATGTTTTAAGGAGCCATGATGCATAATACCTGTGTATGACACCAATAATACACATTACCACGAAGTAAATACAGATCAATGGTATTCATGCACAATTAATATTCAAAACGGTCAACAAAACCACGAGTAAAAGGTCTCAGCTAAATAACTTTACCAAAGACAAAATTCAAACAAAGGACTTATACCTTTACAATATTTGTGTACAGAATTGTTTTTAAACCAAAAGCACATAAACTAAGGGTGCTAACAAAAAAAATGAGAGAAAAAAATTATGCTTCCGCCGAGGATCGAACCCGCGACCTCACATTTCCTAGGCCACCGTTATAACCCCTCGACTACGCTGACTGCTACGAGTGGTGCGTGCTTTTAAATGATTTATACCCAATACAGTAGCATTTTCAATGGCAGAAAAGAAGCAAATAACCTCGACAAAAATATTTGTCCCCGCTAACAAAAAATGTATGAATCAAAATAAGTAAAATAAATGAATGTATATAAATAAAAGCTTGTCTCACAGTAACCCATAGTTATTAAAAAAGATTGGCTTTTATAGAAACACAGGAACGCAGAAACGCATGGTCAAAATTCAAAGCCGTATAATTGTGGGCTGCTTTCAGCAGCCCAATTAATTCTTTTGGCCCAGCAAGTGCTTTTTACATTATTGCACTGATCAATAAAAACTTCGAACATCGGTGAACCAATATTACTTCTTATCTTACACCAGAACTTAAGTGCCCGTTCTTTACATAAAAGCGTCAATGGGAACCTTCCTAATTCACCATACACGGCTGATTTAGGTGTTTGTTTTTTAACGCCAAATACATATTTACAGAATTTTAGGTGCAACTTATCAACTTCTTTCAAATTATAAACACCCCAAACCTCAGCCCCGTATAATAAAATTGGAACAACCAAACTATCGAACAGCGCAAGATTTGTCTTGACATCAAAATGAATTTTGTCAAAAAGATATAAAAGACTTGAATAGGCCTTTAGAGCCTGATCATACAAACACTTTACAGCATTCGTGAAAGTTCCAACGTGATTAAATGTGATGCCTAAATATGTAAATTTGTTTACTATTTCTACTTTTTCTCCATTTATGTAAAACTCAATAACATGATTACTTCTACGTTTTTCGAATATTATAACTTTTGTTTTTGAGAAATTTATTGTTAGACCCCATTTAACAGAGTATTGGTAAATGTTATCAATTTGTGACTGCAAACTAATAGGATCTGTAGTGAACAGAACAATATCGTCAGCAAAAAGAATTAGGTATTTTGATAATAATTCAAAATCCTTATCAGTTAATGATTGAAAATCAAGGTTATCAACAATGTCATTTAGGAAAAAGAGAAATAAAATGGGTGATAACGGTTCACCTTGCTTTAAACATATCGTGATGTCAAAGAATTCAGATATATTACAATCTGATAGTTTAACACACGACTGCACACTGCTATACATACACTTTATCATGTTTAACATTTTACAACTAATGCCTGACTGAATTAATTTATACCATAGAGCCTCCCGATTAACGGTATCAAAAGCCCGCTGGTAGTCTATAAAAATGCACCATAATTTAGACTGCTTAGCTAAAACTTTCTGTATGATACAATGGAGAAGAAATATTGCGTCAGCTGTAGATCGAATATCACGAAATCCAAATTGGCAATCTGGAAACAAGTTATTTTTCTCACTCCATTTATTCAGGCGGTTTCGCAGTATCAAAGAGAATATCTTAGATGTAACATTTACTAGAGTTATACCCAGGGGCGGATCCAGGATTTGTTGTTAGAGGGGGCGTAAAACTTAAATATATGCTGGGGTCCAGGGCTTTGCCCTGGTAGGGGCATATACTACTACTGCTGCTACTGCTATTACTACTACTACTACTGCTACTACTACTACTACTACTACTACTACTACTACGACTAACAATAATAATTATACTACTATTACTACTAGCCGATGGGTCCAGGGAAATGCCCTGCTAGGGGTCTAGGTAGGGGGTCTAGGTAGGGGGTTCAGGGGGGCTTTGCCCCCCTGAAGCTCCTGGATTTTAGTGATTTTGAATACTTAGACAAGCACTCCTCGAGTATGTCGAGTATTATGTGCTTGCATCAGAGTAACGTGCTAAAAACGCATGGCATTTTATAAACAGTACAGGTCTATGGATTTAGCCAGTAGAAATGCTATTATGAAGCCCGCGCCGAGGGTATGGGCCGAGGGCCGAAGCAGGAGGGAGGTGGAGAGCACGAGAGGGACACAGCCCCTTCTCGTCCGGGACCGTCGTTTGTGTAGAGGTTTCTGGTGATGTTTTGATGAACATTCACTCATCAAATTTTGACCATTTTAAGACATTTGTTTTGTAATTGGAGTAAGCTATTGACCAAGCTGAAGTAGTTTTCATTGAACTTAAGTGCTTTTGTGGCGGCCGTAAAAAGTCGCAGTACTTCATTCTCAGTGTTGTTATATGTTCTGGTGCTTCGGGATCATAAGCTTTTAAGTTATTAGTTTGGAAAAGTGAATACTGCTTAAGCCGATGTTATGGGGCGTGAGTAGTGTTGCACTTCTAATTACTACTCATGCAAAGGCTCAATAAAACCGAGTCTGCAATTTTCGCTTTTCATATTGCTACTTTTGCTTTCGAATGATCTCCCCCTTTCAGAATTGATTCATGAGAGAAACAGAGTATGGCACCCACTATCAGTCTTAAAGTCACCTAAAAACCTGCATTTATTACTGGTTTATAACCAGCTTGATATCTATGTCAATATCCTTATGTATTCATGAGCATTAATGCATTGAATCTATCTTCATTCATTGCCGACCTGTACTGGGAAAACATTTTTTATATGCTTTAATGCGGAGTTGGCTGCATCCATCTTCAAATTATTGGCATAAAAATCATCGAAAAGACAATCAATGTGCAAAAAGAGGGATATGCTACGTTTGAATTGCGAAATTAGACTTGAGTAGCGGAATAAGGGTTTAAACCGACAGTGCATCTTAGCGCAAATATGATCAGTGAAAAATGGTTGATATATTTATATGTGAAGTGCTTGGCGCGCAGAAAAAAAAAAGACTTTTGCATTTTTCTATAGATCTACTACAAAAATGGATTTCAAGGCACAAACATAATTTTACACTGGCGATTTTAGGGGGGGGCGTACGCCGGGTCCGCCCCCGCCTGGATCCGCCTATGATACCCCTATAATTTGATGGATCCAGTTTGTCACCTTTTTTATATACATGTATAGGAACAATAGCCCCTGTGGTCCAACCATCTGGATATATGCAAGAATCAAAAATATAATTGAACATAGTGCATAGAAACGGAGCGATAAAGGGTTTCGCATCCATAAAGAAGTCCGCTACATTATTGTCTAAGTCACAGCTTTTGTGCCGTTTTAAAGAAGAAATTACTTTTTCTATTTCATCGAGAGTAATACGTGAATCTAAATCATTAATATGAAGATCAGTGTCAACATCGCCATCAAAATTATCAGATATATTTGAATGAGTGGCAGATGATGACAGATTTGAGAAATGTTGAGCAAATGCATGCATTTCAATATTATTTTCAGATGTTTTAGATTTTCTGAATTTTTTAATGTATTTCCAGAATTTTCTAGGTGACGATTTTTGTAGATTGCACATCTTTACCTTTTCATTGTTGTAATATTTAAATTTAGCACGACGTTTAACTTTATTGTAAGATGCTCTATTAGACAAAAATAACAGTTTATTGTCATCATTTGGGTTACTATAGAAACGTCTCTTAGAGTCACAAAATACCTTTTTTGAAAGTCTGCATTCGTCATTAAACCATTTACAATTATCAACAATATTCTAGTCCACTAGCAAACCACAGATAATTCACCCTACCCACTCCAATATATAACTTGAAACGATAAAATGAGCGAGTAAAGCAACATGATTTTGTAAACACATGAAGATATTTAACTTCACTGTAATTTTGCGTATATATTCACACAAGAGCTTACCTTACTAACGATGTTTCGCTGGTCAAATCTCGTCACATCTTGGTATTTGTTTTTGTGGGCGTTTGTAATTGAAACGAAAACCGGAAGTCACGCAATGCGCAAAGGATATATGGGAAACCGGAATAAGGCGAAAACATTTGTCGCCTTTTCTCAGAATAGAGGCCACTTTTTTAAAAAAAAATATAAAAATTATGAAAGTCAAAATAAACTGCCATACTTCTGTATGTTTTAAAAGCAAAGCATGTTTTTGACTACATGTACTATACAAAATGTTAGCATTCAAACGTTCATACTTTTCATGTTACACAATGTTGAGTATGACTGGGGCCCCAAACAATGTAAGCTACTAAACACACCCCATGGTGGAGGTTTCTTTGCAGCGGGGCTGGTCGGGGTTTGCGCCTGTTGTCGGGTTCGGGTGGGGTTTGGCCTCGGGGTTCGTCTCTTGCCCTGGGGCTGTTGGGGTGGGTTTCGGGTTTCGTTGGGTGGGGCCGGGGAAGTGTCGCCAGGGATTCGGTGACGCGGTTATCCGAGACGCTCAGTACACGCCATTAATATATTAGAACATTTTGTTTTCAAGCTATGACAGAATTGACATACTTATAGTTCAGAAAAATGCCAGGTTCACCAGAGAGTGATGGTAACGTAAATTACGCATATGAATTTCACGTAGATTATAAACTCAATTATTTTAATTACATGTAATGCTTTAATAAAGAATATAGAAATTCAAAAAACAATTTGGACCAATTGCTTTTAGCTACATTCCATTATGAATTTCATGCAGTACATGTATGTGCATTTTTTTCAGACTGAGGAGGGTATATGGGAAACTGGAATAAGGCGAAAATATTAACAAAGAAAGTGCTTATATGGCGAATCGCTGTTTGTAACACAATTTATTTTCATGTATTCAAAATAAATAGGCTGTATTGTTTAAATTTTTGAATGCGGGAAACAAAAGTACTGGAATTTAAAAATAGTGTAGACCCAGACAAGATAGCGCAAAAAGCAATCATCTGAACAGGGTTTTCACTGTTTATCATTCAAAATCATGTTGCAAATTTGTCATATAATGAATGGAATCTACAGTTGAACCGCTGATTCCCAAGTGCCCAATACCCTTGGTGTCAAATTAACTCTCCCTTGTAACAAAAATTTTGAGGGCGATTCAGATGCTTGCACCAATATTTGTCGTGTATTATTTTGGAAAATGGAAGGTTAAGAGAGCTCCAAATGCGTTGTCCCCAACAAAGCCAAACCTGAACTTTAGTTGTACATAATCTGTAAATAAACCAATTTTATGATAGAAGATTGTTGTCTGTGGATGTTAGGTTCGCCGGCTGTTATGCGGCAAGGTAGTATGGGTGAATGCAGATTTGTCATGTTGGACAGGCATTGCTGATTGACTTTAATAATACTTTAGTATAAGGAGCATCGCGTATTTGGGATAGCATTCACTCATGGCCCCTTGCCGGACAGCTGGGGGTCCTCAAATCTCCCAATAATTGGTTCTAATGCATGTGTTAAATATCTGTACTTCCCTGATCCCTGTAAAGAAGTATGGATGTGTTAGATTTGTACTCTGACTGACTGCTGTTTTGAAACATAAAATGGAGCTAGAATTTCAGTGGAAGGGAATTCTATTCTCGGACAACCGACGGTAGAAAGAAATCGGAGTGTAACTGTTGTATCTCTATGAATCATTTTGTAGAGGAATACTAGTTTATGTTTTCTCCTTCTGCCCTCTAGAGATTCCCAACCTGTTTCCTTTTTAGGATTAACGATAGAGCTAGATTAGTTTTGTTGCGCCGGTAACAATTCGTGCGGCCTCAAATTAAAGTTAATCTAGGTTATGTTTCTAAGTTCGTATGCACTTAACCCTTCGCTTGCTATTCACGTCAATATACTTGCCTGTAAATAGTGAAGACCCAGACGAGACAGCTCTTGCAGGAGCTGTCTCATCTGGGTCTGCAACATTTACAAGTTGATTGTGCAACCAGTGCACTCCATAGCAGTGATTGCACAGCGAAATACTTTTACACAGTAAATATATACATGTATGTAATTATACAACAGGGCATGGGTAAAGAAGGAGAAATGAATTTTAAAATTCAGCAAGAGAAGGGTTAACATCTGCGTATTTGATAGTAGTATAGATAGACCCTTAAAAGTATTATTCCATCAGCATCAGCCAAAACATACATGTAGGATGACGCAACACCCTGAATGTGGGACAACCTCATTAGCATTTTTATGGTAATGTCTTTCATGGGTAAGAGGTAGACATCAAAGACTATTGCTTCACGTTTTAAATTACGCATATATCAGAGTGACATACGAGATGGGTGAACAAAAGAAGGGTCTAATTAAATTCAACGTGATACGTCGACATGAAAAGGAATTTCATCACGTTTTAAAATAAAAAATGTTACTGCAGAGTCATAGCGGATGGGCAAAACAAAGGAAGGGCTAAAAACCACACTGATTTATGTTTAGTCTATGAGACCACGGGTTCACAAGCTTTTTTTATTGGTCACCCTCTCCACGCATATCTTGTAACGTTTGCCCACTTCTCAGTGTGGACCTAGCGTTGAAGGAGTGAACATGGCTCAGGCGCAACTCGAACGGACTACTCAGGACGATGTTAGCGCGGTACAATGGAGACGAAACGAAGCGACTTACGTATTAGACGATCGTTTTTCAGTCATTATCAAACGTTTTCAACACGAGGTCTACGTGCTGTTGAAAAGTGGCCAAAAGCGGATCAAAATGCCGTTTCTCGTGTACGATCGTTTATGCAATGCTCAAGTTAGTGTCAGTTACGTGAAACACATGTTAGAAGCCGAAGATATCGACGAACGCTGGTTATGCTGCTATTGTGGGGTCTTTTTCGCTAATGAAAACGACTGTACGCATCACGAGGAAGATCAGCATGGCGACTATGTCGATGCGTGTTTTCACCAGAATGTGATGGACTGCGAACAGTGTGTTAAGTGCGGACCCTCATTTCGCGCTAGTATGATGGAAGTAGACTCGTGCTAAACAAAACTATCGAGGCACCACAGTGAACAGTTAGTATCGCTGTAGCTATGGACCCCAAAGCCTCGTTGTTCGAGACTTACTTAGATTTTGTGTACGCCCGAGAGATAGTACATCGTTTACCCGAGGTGATTCACCGCCACTGCCAGGGATGCGCTGTGGACTCGTTATCGCAAAGGGATCATATCTGTGATACGTTGAACGCGCAACAGAAGCTGTCACTATATATCGAGGACATTCTCGCCCTGATCGATGAAGAGGATATCTTATCGAAGTGGAAAGACACTGTCGCTCTCCACCAGGATGTGTCGCCAGAATACCTCGCAATGGTCGACATGAAACTGCGTGATAGAGATCGGAGAGACGCAATGAAAACGCCCGCATGGAAAGCCCGCATGATTAATATGGCATGCCAATTGTCACGGTTGGAAAGGTGTTTTTTAGTAAGACCCTCTCCGCATTGACATTCAGTCTGAACAGATACCTCGAACGGTTAACATGGAGTTACACCCCATCAAGCATCCGGAGTATCAGTTATTCGTGCATCGTCTGGACAGTTTTCAATGGTGGCCGCCACAACTTACTCAACAGAAGAATGACCTGGCGCATGCTGGACTATTTTACAGTAACGTGAATGACCGCGTTACGTGTTTCCAATGTGGCGTGGTGCTCTACGGATGGAAAACGGGAGACGATCCCTGGATAGAACATTGCATCCACGCCCGACAGTGCGCGTACTTAAACATGGTGGGAAACCCACGACTCAACGGCACTCTCGTGCGAGATCTACGACAGAATATGACTGTACCACGTCTGCAGGGTATGCCATCCCGGACTGTCCCCAGAGGAGCGACCCCTCCGACTGGCTCTGTAGATGAACCCGACCGCGTGAGGGAATGTGACAATACCAATGGATATTGAGTGTTATTGTGATCATTCTAGCCTTGGAACGGATTTTTTAAAGACGATATTATTCGCATTGGGTATTATATACCCTTGTGTTTGGAGTATAGGGTTATATATCTTATATGTGGTATGCTTATATATGTTATATGATTTGTGGGTCTTCAATAAACATAAGGGACTCACCACCACAGGGTAAGGCTTTTTTCAATGTATTCCCTCCATGTGTATGAACATGAACGTTTTGAAGAGTTTCAAATGACTGCGATGTATGTATCTAAACTAGTACAGACCCAGACTAGACGCCGCCGCCCGACGGACGAGTGGTCGAGGTCTGCACTATGTGGAAAACGAAAGCCTTACTCTCTCGAAGCGAGACACCCTTATTCACATGAGATATGGTCTTCTGGTTTCTATATTCCCCCCGCAAATGAAAAAGACAACAAGAGTGCTCGGTTACATCAATGTTTATTTACAAATGTATGGATCCAAGTGTAATTGGAGAATGTGCCTGTTTGAACTATCCGGAGTTTAATTCTTTTTTTAAAATCAAGTAAGCGTGAGACATGTCTTTACAAAAAGCAGCCACACTCTCGAAGTACACTCGGATCTCCCTTACTGCATACAGCGACAAAAATAAATCCAAGCTTCCGTGGAGAATGTGGTTCGGTCCTCAAGCACTGGTTTCGAAAATAGGATCATAGTCTAGTCTGTTGTACTTCTTCCACGACCTCCATGTAACTGCATAAACTAAGACCGACTCACACTCTCCACTCCACGCACGTGCTCTGACCCAAGATGATGTACAGTGGAATAGACATACATAAGTTAGGGTTCGGTACCCAGAATATCCATTGTCAGAGAATGCGTTTACACTCCATTATATACGCTCCTCATTCACTCGCATATACGCACACTCACTCCCGTACACTGACAATAGAATGGTAGCATAGTGTTTAACCCTTTGTATTTACGACTTTTCTTACGACCTTGGCAAACAGAGTAGACCCAGTTCAGGCATCCTCTGTAAGAACGGCCTAATCAGGGTCTACTCCGTTTGCTTTAAAAAAAAAAAAAAAAAAAAAAAAAAAAAACATAGTGTCTTTAAACTACAGCAATAAACATCCATCTTTTATACAATTATCTAATTATATAGGCATACTAGGCAGAGTTTTGAATTAAATACATGTACAGAACAAAGGGTTAAATAACTTTGATGGTTCATCTATCTACATTCTGTCTATCCTCGGCTTACACACCTGGGTATACCCACAGTCTTTTGGTATACAATGCGTATACCGGTGCCTGAATATGTCCAATATATAACGATCGTTTGTCTCTAGGTGGATGTCACTAAAACGACTCACTATGTCGCCCAGGCTATACCCTAAGAGTTTCTGACGAAGGAAATACACGCAATATAATCCACACACGTTAGAAGTGTCACTTTGAAGGCGCGTTTGATTCACACGCACACGGCGTCCATAACGTTGCAACCATCGACCCAGTAAGGGGTTATACAGTCCGGGAGGCTGCCCGTAGCTGTCGAAACACTCCACAGTATCATTCTGTTCAAACATGGCTAGCCAATGCATGCCCGGCTGACTGCTATTGTCCGTGTTAACGATGAAACCGCAGGGATATGGTGGTAGAGTGTTCGGTAGTTGATCTGCGGCGAACACCCCCACTACGCCATGCCTTAGCACCGGATCGCAGGAGATCATACACTGCAGCTGAGAAGTATTCATGTCTGGAGAATGATGTCCCTCGATTGGTTGATTTCGAAGTAGCCCGGTCCTTCGCTGTACACCATACAACTCATCGATTCTGTAACGAGACAAAGTATAACGCCTGAGTCTTCAAGTTGTAACATGCATGGGGCATAATGACATTCACAACATAACACTTATACGCTATCAATTGTGTAGACGTTTCATGTATCAGTTCATAGTATTTAAGAAAAAATGGCATGGGTCATACATAACGAGACTGAATTAAGACAAAATGATCGTACACACTGTCAGCCATATAACGTATCTATAACACGATAAGTTTTAAAAAAATAAAATAAACGTAATCCTACCTGTTAGACCAGCGCCGAATTGCACCTCCAAACGTACGTTGCCGTGCTTCACCAGGGACAGGAACTCGCCGTGCTGGGAGAAGTCGGGCTCCAACTGGAAGGCGAAGAGGGTGCTGCCGCTAATAAAGTGCTCTCTGTCCAACGCATTGCCTTCATCTTGTCGCCACTTTCCCGCACTCATCAACAAGTTGGTGTAAGCTCTCATGATGGCTGCCCCGTCGGCCTTGGTAAAGTCCAGTTTCAGCGGGTTTCCACCCACCGGGAGTCCATCGGCGTACAGGGCGATATGATTGATGCCACAGTTTTCGAAGTTGAACGGATTGGTAGTGTAATCCCCGTTCAACGCCTTGCTTTTGACAAAACCCACAATGACTTTCTCCGGTTTTCGCCCTTGGAAGAGATTATCCCACTGGAACGATGTGCTTCCGGTGGCTACGCTCTGAGAACGACACTCCACTTTCCTGTATGGATACAAAGCATTCTTCTTCTCCAACTGTTTGGATTGTCCATACAGCACCGCCGGATTCACTCTGATTTTCCTGGCCAGCACGTAAATGTCCTCGATATTGATTTTGAAGCTGGTACTGGCATCGACGGCGATCAAGGCAAAGCTAGCGGGACTTCGGTACATTTTGAGTTTGACGTCCACCTGATTGAGCAAGTATCGCTCCATCGAAAACAGGTCGTGGAAAATGGGTCCCTGCAGATCCAAGGTCTTCGAGTTGCTAGTCCAGCCTGCTCTCATAAACAATCCATTATTAGTGCCATTGGGATCGCTCACCCCCGGAGAATCGGAATCGTCCATCAACCAACCTTGGGTCGTCATCTGCGACGTCAACGCATCTTGGCCTTTGCTGAGTACCGTGGGAATGTAGGCTCTGTAAGGGTTGTAATTGTTGGTGAAGCTGGCTTTACTCTGCAAGGTCACTTCCGACGCCGAAAAGAGGGTCTGGAGAAACAGATTGGCAGGCCCCACTTTATCCACAGTCACAGCCCCCACAGCCGTGCCGTCTGCCTTCTGAACCTTGAGCTTCACGTACAGCTGACAATTCTTCAAGTCCAAATAATCCGTAGAATTCTGCCCGTTGATGCGAAATTCGAACGGACCATCACCCGATATGGCAGAGAGAGGTCGTATTTCTTCGTAGTAAATCTCATTGACGCTGGTCTGAGTGCTCGGTAAATCGAATAACTCCAATTCCGACACGAGTCCTTCCTCAAAGTGTTCTTCGTTGAAGACGGACATGGTTTACTCGATCCCAAAAATGTCACGCTGTCTCCTCGACTTTGACTGCCCACCACTTCGTTTTTGACGCTTTGGTGTCGATGAGGTGGTTGTTCCTAGGGCTTTTCGCTTGGTGTTCTCGTCTCGGTGTCTTGACAAGTTCTGAAACGCTTTCTCTACCTCTTTCGGATTTATAGCCTCTCGCTCCAGTTCCGATTTGGCTTGCGCCGTCGTCTGTTCCGTTGGCAACACCGCTTTAATGGAGATGCGTTGTTCCTCTTGGGGTCTAGGCGGCTTGATCGTTATGATGCGCGGCTTCCTTCCACTACCCCTTTGATTGGAAGACCCACGACTCACGCCCTCGAAATAATCCACCCACACCTGCGGGTTAGGCACGTACAATTTCATGGTCACCAAAACGGATACGGCTGGAGGTGTAACGTCAAGTGCACAGGTTTTACTAGATGTGTGGCATCTTCGTCGAGTTCTCCTTTTATATACACTTCAAACTCTCTCAGTTCGGTCTTGGTCACTGGTAGATAGAACGGAGGTTCCAGCATGTAGTCCCATTTACCTTTGCTACTCTTTTCCAATCGTCTCAGCAAAGGCCGCTCCTCGCCATTGACGACGCTTTCTTTGCAAATGTCCGAGTAAATGTACAGACCTTCGTCCGATTTCTTGCTCGCGGCGGCCTTAGCGGTAGCATGAAACTCTACCAACGCCACTTTCCACAGACCGGGTAAGTACAACGGGAAGTCCAGCTGAACTCTAAATCGTGTGGTCGTATTGTCGTCGAAATACGTATTGCTGTCATCACTCTTCACATAGAGATAACGATCCATTCTAGACACGCTGCGTCGCTAAATAGTCCACCACGGGTTTGAGCAGCAGAGGCAAAAGCGCCGCGTGCCTGACCAGAAGACGCTTTCGCTGTTCACGATTGGATTCTGTGGAGACGAGGCGTCGAATGATCCTTCGCTGATGATATAGTTTCTGTTTGGCTTTGTCACTGACGGGACACGTTCCTCTCAACACGTTGTAAATCGCCTCTAACACAGTGCGGAGTTGCCCCGGGCTTAAGGTTTTCACAATCGCGAGGCGCTGCGCTTCCGTCGTATCCACCAAAAGTTGAAATAAGGAGAGATGTCTCTTCACGGTCTGCGCCATGGTTTATGAAGGACCTGTCTGCGACGTCGCCCGTTTTAAAGCAAGGACATCGTCTTCATCGACCCACGAGTCATACTTGGATGGCCATCCTCTCCAGCGTACCAGCACTTGCTTTTTGCCGCGACGCCTCCGGGTTTGAAGCACTTTGTCGACCAAGTAGCGGTCCTGTTCATAGGCTTTTTTCAATTGAGATTTGTAAAAGGTACCGCTGACAATCTCCCCCGCGTAGTCTTTTAACCGATATTGCGGTATACCCTCACTCATGAAGCGTTGATTTATCACAAACAACTCTCTAGACCAGCGCTCATCGTACTCGCGTTGGAAGGTGCGCCGTAGAAATGACACTCTTACGAGATCTCCAACTTTGTATTCAAAGCGCGACGCTTTGGGTCTCGAGGTGGAGGATGTCGACTGGCTGGTGTACTGCGTTTTCCAAAGATCGATCGAGTCCGTCTTCTTCACGCTGCGTGGTGTTCTTTTGATAGAGCGATGATAAGTCGCATTATAGCTGGCTGTAATGTCTGGAAGGATGTCTACCCAGCGCTTCGTTTGTGCTCTGGTCAAGTATCGTATCACCCTCGATTTGATCGTTTTGATTGCTCTTTCCGCATAGGACGCCTTTACCATGTTGTGAGTGACGAAAAACTCCACCCCTTCGTTCTTCAGAAAGGCTTTGACCTTGTGATTGACAAATTCCGTGCCTGGATCCGTGCGAAGATGCGTCGGTTTCCGCCCCGTGGCAAACATCTGTGTTAAAGCCTCCACCATTTCTCGTCCCGTGGTCGTCTTTAAGGGTACCGTCCACACAAACTTGGAGAGAATGTCGATGGCCAGCACAAAGTAAGCGTAGTTCTCATTGTCGTTCTTGTAGTAGGCCATATTCGCCGTGTCCGCGTCCCATTGATAATCCACAAAAGGAGCCACCACCCGCCTGCGTTTAAATTTGGAACGGGTTTCTCGATGAACGGCATAATCTTCTTGCTTCAGAAGCCAGTTTCTAATTTTAGTTCTGCCTAGGACAAATTTTCCGTCCTTTCTCACCGCTCTGTAGAGTTTGTCCACACCGCCATAAGCTCCGGCGTGTTTGGGATCGTAGTATATGCTGGCGAGATAATCCTCATACTTCACAGGCGACGCCATTTGATCTTCTGCACCACGGGTGCTGATTCTTCTGAACCACGTTTGACGGGGATGCCAGGGGGTGGTGGAAGCTCGCCCTTGCCCGTCTGTTGTCTCGCGGAGCGCGCCAATAAACTTTTCGGTACATTGAGGTCTGTCAGCAACGATCCAAATGCCTGACGCCCCACCGGAGAAAACGCTTTATAGTCTCTCAAATGCGCTTTGAGGAGATCTACGATATTGGACCCCGCGATGTCTCGTCCCTCGATCGACACTTCGCCTTTCTCATTCCAAGTCATGTGAGGTTGAATATATTCCAGCACACTACGCACTCTACTCCGCATGGCCTTGGGAAATTGTAGTATCAGTTGCTCTGAAGCACTCACTCTTGCCGCAGGTGGTGTTGCCATCCTATCATGTGTAACCTCTTCTTGTTCAGGGTCTAGGCTAGGTTCAGATGTGGTCAGAGAAGCGTCCCTTTCGCACGCCGAGACTAAACGCTGGTATCGGTCGTACGGTAACAATACCGATTTCTTCATGCTGACTGGTAGATGATGGTATCTTCTCCCGAAAAGACCAGGGTTCGCACTCGATAAGTCTCTTCCGCTCCCGGTGAAAAGTCCAAGACCAAATAGCCGTATGGCTGTGAGGTGGCGTCTTTATAAGCCTCCATGAGAAAGGCGCTCTTCCCCAAGAACGCTTGTCGGGCTAAACACTGAAGCTGCGACATATCTCTCGGGTTTTTCATCAGCACATACATATGCGTATTCAGGTTGATCGTGCGACTGTGCTTGCCTTTGCAATAGAGATTTTGATTGATGTAGAGCACGCTCAGGTGTAAGTGATGTACGCCCTTGACAAACAAGCTTTCCATCTCCGGCGACGATGTCACGTGTTCCATTAAATCGTCTAAAATCACCATGTTGCAGCGGGTTTGACTCGAGAGTTCCCTTAACATTTCCTCGCTGGGTAAGCCCTGATGGAAGATCACGAAAGGCAGTTGTTTTTCCATCTCTTCAAACAGCGGTTGGTAGATACCGTAACAGTACAACACTTTCACAGGTGCACTGGTAAACATCTGGTCCTTCTCTCGTAACAGACGAAACGTCCAATAGCTCTTCCCGCTCATAGTCGCTCCCGACACGGCGATCGACGTACATTCCGGAAAGGGATACATCTCGCGAATGCTCAGGACTAGGGTAGGAACGTCATCTTTATAGCGCTGCTCCTAATCTTCGAAATTGGTGGCTAGTAGGCTGATCAGCTCTTGGTCATCGACTTCTCTTTCTGATGCAGACAGGGGACACAGCGTGAGGTCCAGAGGCACAGTATGAATTCCATCCTCCAACACCTTTCTCTTACAATAGAGGTAAGAGAAACCTCTCCGCTCTTGCGTGTAGGTGAAGACGGCGTTGTGTCTCACGCGAAACCCTCGATTGCGTCCACTCTCTGCCTTGCGGGTCTTCAATACACGTCGAAATTTGCCCATGGGCGCTCGGAGGTGGCGTTTGCTGACTCCTTTGGAACTAAACTTGTATTCCTGAATGCGACGGGGCTGCGGAAAGGGAGTCTTCCATCCTTTGGCCTTGTTCAGGAGTCGCTGGGCAGCCAAGCGTGCGCTGGAGGGTTTGACCACTTTGGCCTTGCGCACGATGTAGGTCTTGGAGCACAAGCCTATCATCTCGTCCCCTTGGTACTCTAGCTTAAACAGCCCCGGAGTACGCTTATCGAACTTGGTGTGTTTGGTGCAGCATGTACGAGGGAACCAGTGAAATCCGGCATCGGCTTCGAGCTCTGTGTCCGTGCAGAAACCTGTCAGTCCTCTCTGGTAGTTGTCGAGCATGTCTGGGCGGATGACGTCCTCCAAACTGGAACCGGAAATTGCCATGTAGGCCGAATCTGTATCCATTTCACAATACTCGAAGTCGGAGCGGTCTACGTACTTATCCATGAAGTCATAATAGAACTCGAGCATCCGAAGCTTCGCGTATTGCAAGATAAAGTAGCCGAGTTGGATGGGCAAGTCCAGTTTGATTTTGCGCTTGGCCATCTCCACTTCATAGTATTGCTCTTCTTGATCTAGGCATTCAAGATTTTGAAACAGGGGGTCGTTGACTTTGAGGCACGTATCGTTCTCCCCCTGGACATACTGGACCTCCCGATGTTTGGTTTTGTCCATGATGAGGGAGCCGTAGCCCGAGTTGCCGATGACCTTCATGGTATCGGCGATAATGGCTGTGGCTGGGTCCACATCCCCTTCTCTGCGAGCGGTGCTCACCTCCTCGACAAACTCTTGAAAGCAACGTTGTTGTTGAAACTCCACCACCTGATAGACTTTGATCACGACCATCCCGTGGTTGAGGTACCAGCGGAGAAGCGGCGTCGCCAATAGGATCTGTCGGGCTTTCATGCCGCCCACCAGCAGACGTCTGGGTTGGTCGGAGAGTTGATGTTCCCAGATGTGGGCTTGCATGTGCTCTCCTATAGCGTCAAACGGAATCTCTGTGGTGCAGAAGAGGGGTGACATCTCGTGAAAGTAATCGTAAGGGTTCATGGTTGGGTGATGAAAGTAACTCGGCCAGTGTTGGGGGACCTCGATGTCCACTTCAACCATACCGAAAAGGTCCCCATTAACCACGCCTTGAAGAACAGCGTCTGCCGTGATTTTGCCCTTATGCTTGCGAAAGAATCCAGGGCGCATGTCGTCAATGAAGTCATAGATCTTGGGGTGTTGGCGACAGTATTGTCGAAATTGACATTCCCACATCTCAAGGACCTGGTGGTCTTTCTGTAGGTAGGCCGTGGTCTCCTGGGTTTTCCGATACTTTTGACCTCTCGTGGCATGCCACTTCTCATCGCGAATCCCTCTCGTCACGTCACACAGATGCCCGTGCCAGTAGCATCCGTGGAATTGAAGTACGGTAGCGTTCTCTCCCGCTTGGGTGGGTGGTACGTAACCATCCACCGGGTACTTGCCGACTCGGACTTCCCGACCCGTGTTCAGTCGGTGTTGAATGGCAAGTCCGTGAATGTGCGCGAGCCAGTCCATCCAATAGTAAGCGGACATGTATTTGTCGCGCAACTCCGGTCGAAAGTTGTTGTCGGCCAGACGACGCACGAAAGGTCCTACAGGCATGGGTTGACCAATGGCATGTAAATAGAGAGCATTGGCGTCGAATCCGAGAATAGCGCCGCAGGGCTTCTTTCCTCGGATCTTTGTTTCTCTGGCGCAGTGATGGCGGGTAAAAATGATGCTCGGTCCCCCCACGATGTTCCTCTTGACCGTCTGGTAGAGATCTTCATTACCTTTGTCGAACAAGGCGAAATTGACTTCATTCTTTTGGGCCGTTTTGAAGAGGAGTTGACGTGCGATGCCGGGCACGGAGATGGCTGTCTTGAAGACATCGACACCTTTTTTGAAATAAAACTGTTGAAATTGTTCGACAGCTACAACAAATGGCTCGACGTCCAAGTTGTTGTACCAAATTAGAAAGTCCCGAAAGGTGGACATTTGACGGTCCCTCCACACGCTCTGGCAAAAGGCGTACTCATCGTCGCTTATGTTGACTCCTTTCAGCTGGCTGAAGAAAGCATCATGGGGAGGCAGCGCCGTTTCCTCTAGTTTGGCGACGTCGTCAAACCACTCATACGGAAAGTAGCCTTTCTGTTCCTTCACGTGGTAGGCCTTGAGAAACCCGGCATACGATGACCCAGGGGCCAGGAACTGGGACATGTCCAGGAACTTCAAAGAGTCCGTGGTGATGCACATGTAGGCGTTGTTGTTCTTCACCACGAATGCTCTTGAGTCCTCGTGCATGTGGAGGTGCTTTGCCAAGACACGTTTGATGAGGTTCAAATCGTACTTGGCCGAGTTGAACCCCAGCACGGGCACCTGGGATATGTAGGTTTCCATATGGCCGTAGACTTTAGTTAAGGGATGTGATGTTTTTTTGGTTTCGCGATCAGCCTCTAGGGCCTCATCGTATACCTCGTCCGCGCTACTGTCCTCCAAGTCTACCTCCGCCTCGAAATCTTCATTATCCGCTCTGTCGATTGTCTCGTCAATCGCTTCCAACACCCATCCCCACTTTTCTTCCGCAAGATCGTAGACTGTGTCAGCGATCTGGTTCATACAAGCTACCATGGTCCCAACCAGTTGATCCTGATCGGGTTCAACTAGACACACGGGCTCCGTATGTCCCTCTATGTTGCTGCAGAAAGACACGCTGACGGGGACGTGTTTTGCAGTCCACTGCAGAGACTCGGTGGGCTGGTCCTGTACGTGTTGGAGAAGGGCTTCGAAATCGAAACAGATGAACCATGGAAAGGTCCGTTCCTCTTCGGGGACATGGATTTCGTAGTGGTCCAACTGTTCAAAAATACTTTCTCGCGCTTTATGAAAGCCGCCAGGGTACACGAATTTGGTTTTGTTGGAACAGGAGCGCTGATGGCGATGAAGATTCCCTGCATGATCGAAATGACGCTCGCATGTCTGGCATTGGTATTTCTTGGCATACATGGCGAAGTTCCTAATGTAAGACAAGTGATTGTCGTACAGGTTGACGTACATGGTAGTGGGATGCTGGTCTCGAGACTTGTACACAGAGCGAGCGAAGTCGTCTTCGTCGAGGGAGTAGACTTCCAGGTTCACAGTGAATTTAGTTTCGAACGCTGGGAATTCCTCGAAACTCACTCCTTGGAAAGTATCCGTGCTCTCCACTGTCCACTGGCGGAAGTAGTGTTTGGCGGGACCTTCAACTGACATGATGTCGTGACCATGGTGCAACGCCAAGCAGCGAAAAGCACAGAGGTGGTCCTTGTATAGCTTTCTGGTTTGCCTACTTTTGACCAGGGGGTACAATCCGTCTTTCTTCATGAGATAGTCGGGCAGCTGACCTTGTCCCACGGGATAGAAAGTCTCTGTCACCAAAAAGTGGACGTTGGTCACGAGTACGGGAATCCATTTAGTGTCGGGTCTCTGCCTCAACAACTCCTGGAGGATGTCTTTGGTCTCCAATCGACGGCGGAGACGCTGGAGATCCGCTCGTCTCGAAATGTAGACCGGACTATCAAACACGCCGCTGTTGGTGTAGGGCACGAAGTATCTGTAACGCCCGGTCTCTCGGTGCTGGAGAATTACCCCAAACACCAAATTTAGACGGAAGGCCCTCTGTTGACGCCGGTAGACTTCCTCCGCAAACCGCATCATTTGGTTGATGTTTACATCATTCATCACGGGGAAGTTGTATATGGTCTTAATAGGACCTGGTTGATGGTGCTCCAAAATCAGAGGTGCGTTGATCTCATACACCTGGCGTAAAGCGGCGTCTTGTCCCCAGGGTGCGTGTTCGTCTCTTCCCCAAGGCCGAGGTTGTAGAGCGCCGCCGACTTGATTGTAGTGGTGCTGCATCCCGTGTCGGTAAAAGTCTTGGCGATTGGTAAACACCTCGGTGCAACGCCTACACCTGAACTGAGAGGGACGCGAGTGGGGTCTGCGCGGTGTCTTAGCAGGAGTGGGGCGCAATTTCACCTGACGTGGCTTCTTGGGTACCGGCGCCTTTTGATGCCACTGGATATGGCGTCGAAGGCCATGGGTCGTAGAGCAGCGCTTCCCGCAGTTTGGACAGAGATGTTCGGAGCCCTGACAGGTAGATTGGTGACACGTCAAGTTACTGCGGTACGCAAAGGTTTTCCCGCACTTGCAACACTGATGCGACGTCGCTCGCCCATGCGTGGCACGGATGTGTGCGAGTAGATTTTTCTTCCATCCGTAGGCTTTGCCGCAGGTGTCGCATTTGTACTCTTGGCGTATCTGCAATATGACAACAACACAGTCATGTCTTAACTCAAAGGTGACACAGAAAAGGGTCTTCATTATCATTACCATTCAGCTATGCTTTTCAATTTTGAAACACACGTTTACACTGTCGGTTGAGACGGGAACACGACATAGCTATGGATATTTGTTTTTGTCAAGATCATCGTTGAATTTTGTTAGAATGAAGAACGTTACAGGTATGTCTACCACAAAAAAAAGTGTACATGCGAGTGACGATTCTCACCTTTTGATCCATTCTGCTGTCGTTCCTTTCTTTCACACTGTCTTTCGCCACTGATTGGCTTTCCTATAATGAGACAGAATTAGGTGGGTCTTAGATTTTTTATAGTTGGCAGTCCCGTGACAGATCATGACAGAGATTGTAGATTATTCGATCAAACGTGTCTTAAATGTAACCCTACTGAAAAGTGGTTATAGATGTCTACACAGAAAACGCTGAAAACACACCCGTGTGTTACATCAACTGAAAAGGTCCTACACCAGCATGGTATGTCGATAGAAATAAACTACTTACATTTACAGAATCTATGCTGTCATGGCTGTCGTCGATCTGCCAGTGCAGATTGAAGTCCGCCCCGTCTTGTTCCTATAACAGAGATAGGATTACCATGTGTTATTTGAAGTTAGGTTGTATAGTATAGTATAGTATAGTATAGTATAGTATAGTATAGTATAGTATAGTATAGTATAGTATAGTATAGTATAGTATAAAATTGTTGATTTGAAAACATTTTCTCCCCCTTTATATCGTTCAAAGAGTTGAGCAAACCTAATTTGATCGTTATATTATTTTTTTTCTCTCAGTGTGAAATTGCGACACTGGGCTTGTTGTTACACTTGAATTACCAGTATGATATTTTTGGTTGTAAAGCTTGATTTTCTTTGACAACACTACAATTTGCTGTCATGACCAATGTCACTTACCAGTCTAGACCATCTGTCTAGGTCTCTGTGGTTGGTCTCGTGACGGCGTATTTCTTCTGGATCTTTGACAAACTGACCACACCATCTACAGGGACGAACCGTTCTGTAGGAAAGGCGGGGATAACTTATTAACAGGGTTAATAAGGGACGCTATATACTACTATAAATAAACTGAGTAGTCACGCATAGTCATCTGTTTGGTAAGAGTATATCCGTTATTTTAAAACAACAACACAAAAGGCGATTAAGATCCATTTATATCCAGCACTGAAAGTATTCCACTCACATTCATTAAACCAATAATAGAAATTTGAATTCCATATCACATTTTGATTTATGTCGAATGCACGTTGAATTTTAGATCCAAAATCGCTTTTCACAATTTATATTCGTCACTGGTGAACTATATTTGAATACAATTCGAACGATTTAATCCAGTAGAATACACTGCTTACACTTTTGGCCCTATAATTATTCCACAGCTATTTCAAAGTGATAAGCCCTCTAGTTATACCAAACACTCGATTTAATCCAGTGAATAAACTGCTTTTACATATGGCAGTAAAGCTACATGTAAAACTGTGTGACCAACCCTCACTTAATACATTTTGATCAGCCCTCTTGCAATGTTAATTTGGGTACACGTGCTTTCATATCAGACTAACACTTAACAGATGACTTTTATTCCATAGCACCTGTCACTAGTGTGTCCACTCATGAATACAATTTCACTAATTTAATTCAGGAAAAAAAAAACATTTGGCACTATAATTATTCCACTGTCGCTCTTATGGTTTATTTCTAATCCACGTTAAACTTAAGATCCAAAACCGCTTTTCACAATTCAAATCCATCACTTCGAACACAATTCGAACTACCATTCCAGTAATATGCACTGCGTACACATTTGGCACTATAATTATTCCACTGTCGCACCTAGCTATAGTGTCCAGTCAAGTCCACATTCACTATTATAACAACACAAGTTATATCCATGTATGTCTAATCCACGTTGACCATAAGTCCACTACTTAATTCCGCTTAGAAACCACAGTATCCACACTGTAACATCACTCTTAGTATATTCCGGGTTGATAAAAATATTTATATACACTTACCTTTTTAGATAAAGTGTTCAAGTTTTAAAATAACCGAATATTTCCAATGTGATCAGGTCGAAGGTAGAGCGAGTTATGGCGTCTTTGATAGCGTTTAGTATCCTAAATAGGTTATATCTACATAATTAGACCACATTATTATCGTCACATAATGCCTAATATTATTCATAGATTGTATCAGTTTTGTGGCATCCTATCCTGTTTTTTTGTGTTTTTTTTAAAATGAGGGGTGACAATCATTTTAGATTCAAGATAGGCATCAGCCTTTCATAACTAGTATTTGCATTTCTTTAGGCAACGATGAAATATGAGTACCCTCTTCAACTTATATACCTAACTAGGACGAACACAGCTACAACAGAGATCCAGATAGCATGCCTAGTGTTAACTTATGATTTGAGATGTCATTGTTTTCACTTTATCTTTACTCTATGGATACAGATTAGAACCAGATGAGACGCCATTTTCAGTCTAACGCAACTATCGGTGGATAATACACGCGTTTCTAGGAACGCGGTAGTGTTTCTTTTGCACACAGGGTAGATCCAAATCCTGTGTGAGCTGTCAGATCTGGGTTTACTCTGTAAGCGGACATATAATGTCATTACTTTGAGCCTTAAAGTGCTACATACAACTATGTATGCAACCAGTGCAGACCCTAGTTTATATCTGAGTTGAGAGTCACGTTCTTATTCAGACTTCTGTAGAGCACAAACAGGGGTCCAGATAATATGGAAAAATGTATTTTTATAGCATGCTTAAAGTTTTACCCCTGAGTTGAGAATGCAGATATAACCATCATGAAGCCCACTTTTTTTTCTATTGTTAGTGGCCCTGTAGATATTTTACTTATCCGTGCGTGTATGTTAACTATGTAGACCTCAGCCTGAATAGCCAACGTTATCAAGGCTATTTTTAAACAGAAGTCCCTAAGTAAAGTACATTAGCATAACTTTGGAGAAGCAGTGTCAAATTTTCTCTTACCCGTGAAAGGTATTACCATAGAAATGCTAATGAGGTCGCCACGGTCAATGCCTTTTAACCCAGGTTGAGATGAGAACTCATACCTTATACTGGTCTATAGCTCGTAGTGTCGTCGTCGTCTGCTAGATCCACTCACAGTATATAGAACCAAAACTGCGCCTCGTAGCGTGGTCTACCCTGCTCATCGTGCGTTTATAGCGCTTATGGTCACTTTTCATTCGTAGTGTCGTCTGTTAGACAACCCATCTCACATGATATAGAACCGCACGTGCGTTTTTTGACGTGGGTCTACCCTGTTTACTAAACCAGGTTACAATACGTGTTGTTGATTAATTCATCAAGGGGTAACGCAAGAGAACTTGTAGATCCATCATGAAGACACTTTTTTTTGTCGCTCATGGCCCTGTAGGTGCAGCTTTTACTTGTTCCTGCGTGTATGTTAACCCTGTAGACCCTAGAATGGATAGCTACCGTTACCAAGACTATGTTTAAGAAGAAGTACGTGTACGTATTGAGTGTCACAGTTGGACTATATATATATAGTGTCCGCTGTATAGTAAATTACTGTGCTATGTACACTTTACGATCGGGGGTCTACATTATAATCTTGGCAGAGTGTTGGTACAGGATCACCAGTATCTCACAGTTCCGTTTGAACGCGAGTTTACTGTATATATAACATGACCGACTTTGGGGGAATATAATGACTTCACGCGGTAATATGATACGAAGTTATGAAAATGACATTATATATTCAAGATTTAAGATCAGAAGATACATTTACACTTGTACATAAGCTATCTATTTTGATGTAGGGTCACTGGGACTGAGCGTTGACTATACAAAGCTACTTACTTGGTTAATATTTACAGTGAATGTCTGCTTGTATGTCTGTCTGTCATTTTTGTTTTGGTTGGGGATGTGGAGTTTTGTCCCGCCCCCTAAAACTCTTCACAACATTGAACAAGCTTACAGCACACATCACATGCGTATGATGGGTGAGGGTTATTATGCTAATGAGGTTGTCCCACATTCAGGGTGTTGCGTCATCCTACATGTATGTTTTGGCTGATGCTGATGGAATAATACTTTTAAGGGTCTATCTATACTACTTTTGATGGAATGCGGATCGGGACATGCCAATTGCTACTTTGCCAGTTGCTAAATGCTAATTGCTTTTTTGCAAATTGCTAAATGCCAATTGCTAATTTGCCAGTTTAGTTGGTCAAGTGTCGCCACCGCATTGCCTGGTCGGGAACCAGATCGCCGGGCTCCATTCCACAATATATTTTGTGTTCTTTATAAATGGTATTATCCAGACATTTCATAGAAGTAAGATCCACGTCGGTACCAGATGGAATCGGATCGGACCATGCTAATTACTAAATGCCAATTGCTAATTTGCCAGTTGCTTAATGCCAATTTGCCAAATGCTAATTTGCCAAATGCTAATATGCCAAATGCAAACTGCTAATTGCCATATTGTCATTAATTCTAGTTTCTTTTCTCTGTAGAGTGCTTGGCAGATCCAATGATTAGACAGATCAGTGTGCTTCATTCTACAATATGTTTTGTATCCTTACCAAAACAATAATACATTGTATACCCACTTTCTATACATATGTAAGCGAGAACAACACGTCCGTAATTTTTTTATTTGGCAAATGGCAGTTTAGCATTCCATAGGTAAACTGTTTCAAGTGGTTTTCTATCCAGAACATATTTAAAGGCCCAGTCCCACTTGGCCTTACCACTTAAGACCTGTTTAAGATTGCTAGCGACCTCTGGTCACCGATATTCGTACGAAGGTCGCACGACAAGTCACTGATAATCGCCGGTGGTCTTCATTAATCGTTGTTAATCGTTTCCAGTGGTGCAACCAATTTCAGTCGTAGAGATCATGTACAACAACCCCAGGGCCCAGTCCCACTAGGCCTACGACCACTTGTGACCTGTTTACGATTTCAAGCGTCCTCTTGTCGCCAATATTCGCACGACAAGTCACTGATAATCGCGGGTGGTCTTCATGCAGTAATCGTTTCTAGTCGTGCGACCAATTTCAGTCGTAGTGAGCTTGTTGATCATGCACAACAACCTCCTTACGATCGAATTGGTCGCCTGTGGTCTTCAAGAGGTAACTTTAGATGGGTTAGGTAATAGTGCGATCGTTGTACGAAGGTCTCAAACAATCTTTAACTGGTCGCCTGTGATTTTCCCTACAATCGTACGACTGTCAGCGACCTTTGTACAATTACCTACGACTGTCGTGCGATCGCTAGCGACTGCCTAAAGATTACCAGCGACTAGGCAAAGACCACGTGACCACACAACAGGTCGGAAGTAAGTATAGAACCTTCGTACGAATACCAGTGACTTGGCGTACGATCGTCAACAACCTGTCTTAAGGTGGTCGCAGATGCGTCTCCAATGTGACTGCAAATCAGTTTTTGGAATTTAGTCGCCGACAATCGCAGACAGTCGCCGGTTTCAGAGGTCGCCGGTGGTCTTTAACGATCGCAAGCGCTAGTGGGACTGTAACCTTAGTTTACGCATATTGATTCTTTCCTAGGCCTTTGGTTTTATGTAATCAATATGGGTATGCCAAGACTCATAACTTGAAAGATGACCATAATATGCTTATGTGAAACTAGAAAATTGTGTCTGTAAGACACAGTGATGCCCCCGTGCAGGTGCTTCCTAAGATAGTTGACCTTGACATTGGGTTTGCGGGCAGCATGGGCCGGATGCGTAATGAAAGTATGGATGGTGTTGAATGTGTAGATGCAATTCCTTGCCAATAGCTTTAGCGGTATTGTGAGATATAAGACGATGAAAAAACTGTGACAACCAACTGCACTTAAAACTTCTTAGTCATTTGACCTTGGTCTTGCGGGCAACATGGGCCGGGTGCGAAATGAAAGTTTAGATGGTGTTTAATGTGTATATGCAATTCCAAAGCAATAGCTATAGCGGTTAGTGAGATATAAGACGACGAAAAAACTGTGACAACCAACTGCATGTAAAATTTCCAAGTCATTTGACCTTGACATTGGGCTTTCGGGCAGCATGGGTTTGGTTTGCAATGAAAGTATAGATGGTATTTAATGTATATATGCATTTCCATGTGAATAGCTACAGTGGTTAAGGAGATATAAGATGATGAAAAAGTGTGACAACCAACTGCACATAAAATTTCCAAGTAATTCCTAAGTCTTTTGACCTTGACATTGGGCTTGCGGGCAGCATGGGTTGGGTGTGCAATGAAGGTATAGATGGTATTTAATGTGTATATGCAATTCAATGCTAATAGCTACAGTAGTAAGGGAGATATAAGACGATGAAAAATCTGTGACAGCCAACTGCACCTAAAATTTCCAAGTCATTTGACCTTGACCTTGGGCTTGCGGGCAGCATGGTATGGTCTGGGTGTGCAATGAAAGTATGGATGGTGTTTAATGTGTATATGCAATTCTATGGCAATAGCTACAGTGGTTACGGAAATATAAGACAATGAAACAAGTGGGCCAGAATGGCCCTGAAGCGCTCACCAGACAATCAGAGGAGAAGATTTTCAAAATTTTCACTATATGTTTCTGTTGAAAACTGGCTATCCCTGGGGCGGGCCAATTTTGACCCCAGGGCCATAATTTATACAACTTTTGTAGAAAACCTGAACATGATGCTATGTGCAAAATATGAAAGCTGAGGTTACCACCCAGTTTCAGAGAAGATATTCAAAGATTTCACTATTTGTTTCTATTGAAAACTGCCCTACCCTGGGGCGGGGCTAATTTTGACCCCAGGGTCATAATTTATAAAAAAAAATTGTAGTGGACCTGAACATGATGCTATGTGCCAAATATGAAAGCTGAGAGCCTTCCAGTTTCAGAGGAAAAGATTTTCAAAGATTTCACTATTTGTTTCTATTGAAAACTGCCCAGCCCCTGAGGCGGGGCCAATTTTGACCCCAGGGCCATTATTTATATAACTTTTGTAGAGGACCTGAACCTGATGCGCTGTGCCAAATATGAAAGCTGAGAGCCTTCCAGTTTCAGAGGAGAAGATTTTCAAAGATTTCACTATTTGTTTCTATTGAAAACTGCCCAACCCCTGGGGCGGGGCCAATTTTGACCCCAGGGTCATAATTTATATAACTTTTGTAGAGGACCTGAACATGATGCTCTGTGCCAAATATGAAAGCTAAGAGCCTTCCAGTTTCAGAGAAGAAGATTTTCAAAGATTTCACTATTTGTTTCTATTGAAAACTGCCCACCCCTGGGACGGGGTTAATTTTGACCCCAGGGCCATAATTTATATAACTTTTGTACAGGACCTGAACAAGATGCTATGTGCACAATATGAAAGCTGAGAGCCTTCCAGTTTTAGAGAAGAAGATTTTCAAAGATTTCACTATTTTTTTCTATTGAAAACTGCCCAACAGCTGGGGCGGGGCCAATTTTGACCCCAGGGCAATAATTTATATAACTTTTGTAGAGGACCTGAACATGATGCTCTGTGCCAGACATGAAAGCTGAGAGCCTTCCAGTTTCAGAGAAGAAGATTTTCAAAGATTTCACTATTTGTTTCTATTGAAAACTGCCCAACCGCTGGGGCGGGGCCAATTTTGACCCCAGGGCCATAATTTATATAACTTTTGTAGAGGACCTGAACATGATGCTCTGTGCCAGACATGAAAGCTGAGAGCCTTCCAGTTTCAGAGAAGAAGATTTTCAAAGATTTCACTATTTGTTTCTATTGAAAACTGCCCACCCCTAGGGGCAGGGTTAATTTTGACCCCAGGGCCATAATTTATATAACTTTTGTAGAGGACCTAAACAAGATGCTATGTACCAAATATGAAAGCTGAGAGACTTCCACTTTCAGAGAAGAAGATTTTCAAAGATTTCACTATTTGTATCTATTGAAAACTGCCCACCCCTGGGGCGGGGCCAATTTTCACCCCAGGGCCATAATTTATATAACTTTTGTAGAGGACCTGAACATGATGCTATGTGCCAAATATGAAAGATGAGAGACTTCCAGTTTCAGAGGAGAAGATTTTCAAAGTTTTACTATATGTTTCTATTGAAAACAAGGAATCCCTGGGGCGGGGCCAATTTTTACCCCAGGGCCATAATTTATAAAACTTTTGTAGAGGACCTAAAGATGATACTATGTGCCAAAGGTGAAAGCTGAGAACGCTGTAGATTCAGAGGAGAAGATTTTTAAAGGTTCAAATTGTTGACGACTGACGACGCACGCGGACGGACATCAGGCAATCACAAAAGCTCACCCTGAGCACTTTGTGCTCTGGTGAGCTAACAACTGTGACAAAAAACTGCACGTAAATGTGACAACCAACTGCACGTAAAATTTCAAAGTCATTTGACCTCGACCTTGGGCTAGCGGGCAGCATGGGTGGGGTGCCAAATTATAGCACAGATGGCAATTGATGTGTATGTGAAGTTTCATGTGTATAAGAATAGAAATTACTGACTTATAACACTTGAAAAACTGTGACAACCAACTGCATCTAAAAGCGTGACAGACGGACGGACAGACTGACGGACAGACGGACGGACATGTGCAAAACATAATGCCCCCTGACTATCGTCAACGGGGGCATAAAAAACTTCGGCGATCTGCTCGTTAAGCATTTGTAAAGTAGGATGTATAGATTTGTTAGCATTCCTTGAAATTAACATTGTTTATAAGTAGAGTCCATACAGTGTGAACAGCGAAAATTTATCAAAGGTTTCAAGAAATTTATGTGTTAGGCAAAATCCAGCACAATACAAAATTTATCTTAAACATGAACTTTATTTAGACATGTACACAATCTGTATGTTCTTGAATACATACACAATACTAATACATAATATGTATGGTCTTGAATACAGTATACATACACAATAATAATACATACTATGTATGGTCTTGATTGATTGATTGAGTTTTACGGCACCGTAACACTTAATAGGTTATATGGTTCCAAGACAGGAGAAAAGTTGCCTGATCCATATCTCATTTACATGGAGATAAAAAATATGGGATATGGATCCAGAAACTTAACACCTGCTGGAGAATCAGAAATTCAGAAACTTTAAACTCTAATTAATCACCTCTTACAATCATGCATGTGATGCAAAGGGTGAGCAGTGGTCTTAATTCTTGTGCCACTCAGGCACACCCCAGAACGACATGGGGCATGTATGGTCTTGAATACAGTATACATATTTTACATACACAATAATAATACATATTTATGGTCTTGAATACAGTATATATACACAGCCAGAAAACTTAACTGACTCAGTCAGAGAAGGTCCTGCAGATGAACTTTTGTTGGAGGTAATAATACTAAACCCATTCACTGCTCAACCGCAAATGTAGTTACAGTGGAAAACAGTTTGGAACCAGATAAGATGCTTAGGGTTGTTCCATTTAAATGTGTATGGGGTGCAGGGAGGCACTTTCAAATTCAGCCACCTACCCATAGGTTTTCTTACTAATGCACAACAAATAGTACGTTTTTGCAGCGAAACCCACCCATGCATAGCTGTTTTTTAAAATGCCTTCCCCATCCCTCCCCCATATACATTTTAATGGAACAGCCCTAAGTACCCCTGCGTCTTATCTGGATCTAAGCCATTTAGCTGCTGTGACCTATAACAAACAGCAGAATGATTTATATAACTTTCATGGATAGTCATCTGAAGATCATTTCTGTTAAATTTGGTTGAAATTCTTAACCCATAAATACGCCTTTCTACGCCTATATAAAAGTCACTTTATGAAACCATTGTGATAAATAGAGCAAATGCTTTATTTATCACAATGGTTTCAAACTACAAAATTCTAAGTTTCCTTTTCTGTAGTTAATGCTCCTTTTTGGGTAGATTTATTCAAAGTGGTTGGATCTAAAAATAGCCTATGGAGGAATGGGTTAATGTGGTTTAGGAAGAGATGTCATTTAAATAAACTAGAACTATCACTGAAGGTGATTGATACCCCCACAATGTGACTGGCACAAAAAGCTTTGTACAATTGAAAGGGGCATAACTCTGTAAGATAGATAATGAACATAAAATAGATAATCTGTAAAACTAGTATTGGATGCGCATCTCCTCTTCATGATACAGTATCATGTCAAGTTTCCTACGATTCCAGTCAGCAGTCGCTGTGAAACCGTGTGGAATAAAATTGTGAAACAATGGTTACAAATAGAGCATTTGCTCCTATAGGAGCAAATGCTCTATTTATCACAATGTTTTCAAACTATAAAATTCTAAAAAAATTCTTTTTCTGTAGTTAATGCTCCTTTTCGGTAGATTAATTCAACAAGAGCTGTCCGCAGACAGCGCGCTCCACTTTCTTTAGTACTGGATAGTGTAGTGGAAGTCTAAGTCAGAAAGGGGAGATAACAACAGCAAAATTTTAGGGTTACCTGCCCTTGAGAAATGGGTCCCACTTGTAATAGTTAATATGTATACCAAAGATGAACCAAATATCTTGGACAGTTTCCGAGACATGGACCTGAACATAAAACTTAACTAACAATGAAAATTCTAAGTCGAAAAAGGGGTATAACTATGGCAAAATTAATTTTAGGGTTACCTACCCTTGTGAAATGGGTTCCCCTTGTGAAAGTAAATATACATACCAAATATGAACCAAATATCTTTGATGGTTTCTGAGAAAAGGACCTTAACAAAAAGGTTAACCAACGCCGACGCCAACGAGAGGGCCATGACAATAGCTCCACTTTTTGAAAAAGTGGAGCTAAAAAGGTTGGGTCTAAAAATAGCCTAGGAGAGAATGAGTTAAGGAGATGTTGTTGACAATGCAGGACACACGATGTACAATGGATGACAACGGAAAATGGACTTTGTGCAAGGTGAGCTAAAAAGGTAATAACTAAAAAATACTGAAGGTATAGTTATAAAACCTTGTGTATCACACTTTGTCTTATCTATGGAATGCCGGTCACGACATGATACTTGCCACTTGCTTGTTGCCACTTATGATAAGGAAAATTTTACATACACACCGCTCAAACGGTCTCCCTAAAAAGCGACGCTAAGCGCCCTTAGCATCGAGAATAGTCCGGAAAAAAAAACAATTTAAAATACAATGTACTGTTTAATTTACCAACTACATGCATAATTCTATTAAATTTGTCTTTAATTCGTGTTGATTTGTTTGTTTGTTTGTGGTGATTAACGTCCGTTTGTGCTCACTATGGACGCCCAAAAGAGAGAGGGGAGAGGATACAGAGAAACCCCGGTGCCATGCCCTACTCTTATTATCAACTGAGTTTCTCTGGTTCTTTTAGATGCCCAGTGTAAAGCACTGATACATCTGACCTCGGTTTATAGTCTCGTCCGAAGGACTTGGTGTTGATTCGGGTACATAAACCAAAATATCAAGTATTCATTGGCAAGTAGCAACTAGCAAGTGGCAACTAGCAAGTAGCAAATAGCAAGTGGCAAGTAGCAAATATAAAGAAGCAACATAGCAACTAGCAAGTAGCATGTCGTGACCGGCATTCCATATTTATCAGGCCGTATGTGAAGCATCAGCTCAATTGCCTTATTCATGACACCAACTAAACATGTTCAAATAAGTCTGCAGGGGTATAATGACTTTATGAATACTTATTAGCTGAATTTTATAATGGCATATGCACACAGAGTATTTTGGTATTGGTAGAAACTGTAGAATTGATCTATATTTTCATAAGCAAACAGAGCAGACCCTAATCAGACAACTCCTACAGGCGCCGTCTGATTTAGGTCTGCTCTGTTTGGGTTCTATCATTAAACATTAAAAGACCATTCTACTTTTAAAACAAGAGCACTGCATGTGGGTGCCAAAGCTTTTTTGTTCGATTGCAGGTGCCAATGCTCTTTTGTTTGATTGGTGAACATTCATAAGATTTGAATGAATAGTGAAAACATAATAGCCAGTCCTAAAGTTTCTGGAATGACGATGACAATGCAGACGCAGGAATTACAACAATAGCTCGAATTTTTTTCTTCGAAATATAGACTAGCTAAAAATCAATGATACTTCAATGATACATGGTAACTTATTTGAAAACAACACATACATCGATAGCATATGAAAAGTAGTACAATATCATAAAACATACAATTATATAAAAGACAAAAGTATGATAAGACTTTTAATAACACTTTTTCACATATTGTAAGACTTAAAACAATGGAACCTGTCTTAAGCCGCCATCAAAGGAGGTCTATAGGAGCTTTCTGCATTACATTTGCCCTGCATAAAGCAATCATTAAGACTCCTATGTTCAATAAATGAATGACTGCTTAGGACAGGTTCTACTGTACTAATATTTACACAAATGACAATAGTATGACAATACTTGAATACTTTTACAAGTTTTATAAAAGACAATACAAATATTTTTACTAGTGGCAATACATGTAGTAAATGGAACATACAAACATTCTACATAAAGGTACATGTCACATGAGATTAAATACCTTTAACAGTAGAAAATTGTGTCTGTACGACACAGCGATGCCCCCGTGGGCTTGCTTGCCTAGCTGCACATCATTTGACCATGACCTCGGGCTTGCGGGCAGCATGGATTGGGTGCACAATGAAAATATGGATGGTGGTTTATGTGTATATGCAATTCCATGCCAATAGCTATAGTGGTTAGTGAGATACAAGACAATAAAAAACTGTGACAACCATCTGCACGTAAAAGCGTGACGGATGAACGGACAGGTGCAAAACATAATGCCCCCTGACCATCGTCAACGGGGGCATAATAAATAACAAAGTATGGCACTAATTATACAGATACCCTTACAACAGTATATCCCTTCACACAATACACTGGGAAAGACACAGTATCATGGGAATGTATACACATGTAATACAGCACTGAGTTTATTGAGTTTATCAACCACTTCGTGTCGCGTTCAACTCCCAGGTCCATGGGTCAAAGGTCAAGGTCACAGGGTACAATTACTTTGTCACAAATTTCGTGTCCGGCCTGTAACTTCTTCATCTAATACAGCACTGAGTTTATTGAGTTTATTAACCACTTACTCCAAATACGCCTTTCTACTCCTTTGCAAACAGAGTAGACCCTGATCAGCCATCTGATCAGGGTCTGCTCTGTTTGCTTCTGACGTAATATAGAACTGATTCTACAGTTTCCTCCATGACCAAACTTTCCTGTGTCAACATGCCATTTATAAACATGAACTTAATTAACTCATTCCCTAATAGGTTATTTTTAGACCCAACCTCTTTGAATAAATCTACCGAAAAGGAGCATTAACTAGAGAAAAGGAACATTTTAGAATTTTGTAGTTTGAAACCATTGTGATAAATAGAGGAGCAAATGCTCTATTTATCACAACAGTTTCAGAAAGTGAGTTTTACAGAGTTTTCAAAAGTCTTCAATATGAGGGAATGGGTTAAATCAAGATTCATGGACATAATTATTTCTTATATGGATATTCCCATGAGAAATTAACCAATCACACCATGAATATTCATGCAAGAATTAATCACATCATGATTCTTTATAAGCTGAATATTTATAATTGTATATGAACACAATGAACACATGTTTTGATCATGACAGAAACTGTAGAATCAGATCTATATTATTCCATAAACAAACAAAGCAGACTGATGAGACGACTCATATAGGAGCCATTTGATCTGAGTTTACTCTGTTTGCAAAGGCATTAAAAGGTGTATTCATGGAGTAATGTGTTAAAATTCAGCATTGTCAGAATATGGTAAATGTCAGGTCTCCTCTGTAAAGCTGCAAACTATGTGTATGCATATGGTCTATTATGTATCAAGATCACCAAACCTACCATTTCAAAACCATCAGTAATAACATGTACTCTAATTACTAGAAGTATTCAGACACCTGGACTCCACTCTCCATGGGTTTGTAAAGGTGAATAAGTAAATGGTCAATCTGACACAATTTTGATAACTTTAAATTAGACTGACATAGTAACAAATGGTGTCGACACTGATCAGACTGCTCCTTCAAGATCAATTCTATTTGTCTTAAATTGTTTGTCAAGAATACTTAGGGTAAATAGGGTAAACTACTAGACAAGTAAAATAAACTAACCATAAATTGCCAGATCTAAATATATAAACAGATACTCAATGAAAGTTTGATATTTTATTCTTGGCAGCTGCACATTGATTTTTTCTGGAGAAAACAAATGTAAAACAAGACATTTTTGTAAAACACTTATAATGCCCCTCAACAGGTGTTTTGACCTGCAAGTTTTTAATTGACCTTGAAGTGTGACCTTGACATGACGCCACACAAAAATAGTATACATGCCAAGTGCCAAGTTTTTATCTGTAAAAGTTCAAAAAATATGTCTAAGGTTAAAGTTTTCACCTGACAGACAATCAGACATGCCAAATAACAAAATGCACCAAGATCAAGGAGGAGGGGCATGAAAATCATAAATAATTGCTATATATAAATTCTAAATAATAAATTTCAATGAGAGTTCTGTTATTTATCAGAATTAACCTTTTCATTGCTGACTTATCAGAGAGGAATAGCCCATCACTGATTCAGTATAAATAAAACGTTTAACCCATACCCTCATATTGAGGACTCTGTAGAAGTCACTTTGTGAAACCATTGTGATAAATAGAGCATTTGCTCCTATAGAAGCAAATGCTCTATTTATCACAATGGTTTCAAACTACAAAATTCTAAAAAAAAATCTTTTCTCTAGTTATTGCTCCTTTTCGGTAGATTTATTCAAAGAGGTTGGGTCTAAAAATAGCCTATGAGTGGGTTAAATGTGATCTGCAAGACTAACAGTGCAGCCCTCTAATCTGGATTTACACAGTTTGCAAATGACAGTATGCTCGTTTCCAGCATTCAAAAGGTTAATATCCAGTTACAATTGCACAAAACACATGAAAACCATAATCTAAGAAAGTAAAACAAAACATGGCAATACCCTGTATTTGTTGTAATATTTTAATAACCAGGGGATAAAGATGGCCCTATATAACTCATTTATATATAGGTACCATCAGTCTAGATCACAACCAGAAATGGTGTCAAAGCCACCTGATGCTCGCCTGTTTAAAAGTTAAGTCTAAAACGTGTCATATTGAACACAATGCCAGTGGGCACAATATACGCCCGTCGAGGTCTTGTTCAACCTAAACTAGGGTTAAGTCCAATTTTGCGACCAAGTTTCAAGGTTGTAAATAGGCGTACTTTAACAAAAAAACTTAACCAAAAATTCTAAATTAAAAAAGGGCCATAATTGTGTCTAAATGCGTGTGTACAGGTGAAGCTTGTGATAGTGAACAAGTGTTCAAAGTTTAAAAGCTTAATCTGAAAGGGTTATGTAAATAAATGCACTTTAACCAAAACCTTAACCAAAATTTCTAAGTTAAAAAAGGGCATAATTCTGTCAAAATGTTGGACAGAGTTATGTTCTCTTGCCTACAGGTGAAGCTTATGATGGTGAACAAGGGTTCCAAGGTTAAAAGCTTTATCTCAAAGGGTTATGTAAATAAATGGACTTTAACCAAAACCTTAACCAAAATTTCTAAGTTAAAAAGGGGCATAATTCTGTCAAAATGCTTGACAGAGTTATGTACTCTTGTCTACAGGTGAAGCTTGTGATAGTGAACAAGTGTTCCAAGTTTAAAAGCTTTATCTCAAAGGGTTATGTAAATAAATGGACTTTAACAAAACCCTTAAAAATTCTAATTTAAAAAGGGGCATAATTCGGTCAAAATGCTTGGCAGAGTTATGTACTCTTGCCTACAGGTGAAGGTTGTAACGGTGAACAAGTGTTCCAAGTTTCAAAGCTTTATCACAAAGTGTTATGTAAATAAGTGGACTTTGACCTTGGATAAACAAACCGTGACTTGGCAGGCTACTGTAGCATGTCTAGATGAACATTGTGGTTACATTTGAGAAGGATCCACGAAACGGAACTTGAGTTAGAGATGTTACAGACAGACAGAGAGGTTAACATTTTTGCTAAACGCAAATTCTAAGTGCAATTGTGTGACCTTGACCTTAGATAAACAAACCGGGACTTGGCAGGCTACTGTAGCATGTCTAGATAAACATTGTGGTTAAATTTGAGAAGGATCCACCAAGCGGAACTTGAGTTAGAGATGTTACAGACGGACAGATGGACAGACAGCCAGACGGACAGACACACAGACAGCGCCATTCCATAATACGTCCCGTTTTTTCAAACAGACGTATAAAAATGAATGTGATAACGCACACGGTCCAGACATTATCTCATCTACAGATGGACAACAGATAAACAATCTCATGCTGGACAACAGATAGACACTCTCATGCCAGTATGACACATTCCGAGACTTTTTTGTGGTGGTATAATTTACCTTCTACTCCATAAATATTCATGTAAGACATAAATGACTATGAATATCAATTAGCTGAAATTTTATAATGGCATAAGAACATAAGAATTTTCATCCATGGTAGAAACTGTAGGATTTTATGTTTTGGTATTGGTAGAAACTGTAACATCAGGGTCCATGCTTATAAAGCTTTTAGTTGAGTCTGAGATCGTTCTCAAGCTTTTGATTGGTCAGATTTGAGCCTTTGGCTCAAATCTGACCAATCAAAAGCTTGAGAACTCAAATCTGACCAATCAAAAGCTTGAGAACTCAAATCTGACCAATCAAAAGCTTGAGAACTCAAATCTGACCAATCAAAAGCCTGAGAACGAAACTCAGACTCAACTAAAAGCTTTATAAGCATGGACCCTGATGTTGATCTATTCTGTTCGCAAAGACATGCCTATGGAGTAAAGGGCATATCTAGAGAATAATGGGTTATGGAACTTTGTTCTACCCAAATATTGTACTGGCAGGCTCAAACTTGGCCATTTGCTCTGCTGATTCCTCTTCACCTGTTAGATATCTATCTGTCTGCTCATTGAAGCACATAAGAAAGGCAACAATGAAGCTGCTGGCTGCACTGAAGAACAATCCAAAGCCTGTGAAAAAAATTAAACATTACATATTACACACAATTTCGAACATTAGTAACAGGCAATGCTCCAGGGGCAGTCAATTCAGCAATCTTTGCACACAAGTTCAATTTCCTATTTGTTAGGTGATAGGAGATATGTATCCAGAACCTTAACACCTGCTGGAGAATCAGTGTCTGTTTTAACCCTTTACTCCATGAATATTCATTTAAGAAATCATGGCATCATGAATGTTATTTAGATTAATTGTTAAAAAAGCACATGCACACATTCATTTTTGGCCATGGCAGAAAATGTAGAAGAATATCTATAGGCAAACAGAGCAGACCCTGAGCAGATGGCTCCTGTAGGAGCCATCTGATCTGGGTCTACTGTTTGCAAAGGCGTATAAAGGCATATTTATGTAGTAAAGGGTTAAACCCCTATTATTCGCCTCTTACAGTGGTTCCAATTCTTGTGCCATTCAGGCATGCCTCAGAACCACAATTTGGCCATATTTAGTAATGATCTTCATACAGAAAAAAAAAGTCAAAACCTTTGGTATGCAAAGTAGTTGGTGTAGACTTACAAAATATTGTCATATTTATATATTAAAGTGAAGCTCCGTACAATAAACGCACATTTTCATAAAACTTGGTACTTATTAGGTTCAGTCATTATTATTAAGATTGTCAATATGACTTTTAATAATTACTACTTATGAACACTTTTCATTTCTCTTCCCCCCCCCCCCCCAAACCGGACAAGATGTGTGACAGACACGGACAAACAACTTTAACGAAACAATATGTAAAGGGAAATAACTCAAAATGTTGCTACCATAGTAATAGACTTGATGAATTATACTTCCCCTCATAATGTGCTTTCCAGACCACATTTTTCAAGAACCAAGAGCTGTCACAGTCACGTGACAAATGCCCCCAAAGGATATCACAAATTAATTGTACCCTGTGGCCTTGACCTTTGACCTATGGACCAGGGAGTTGAACGCGGCACATCTTCTTTGTGTGGTGAAAATTTCTGCCAGGTTATTTTGAAATCCATTCACAGATAAAAAAAAGTTATAGAAGGGACAAGAAATTTGGGATGGAAGGATGGATGGACAGACAGACGGAAGGACAGACAATGCGATTACTATATGCCCGCCATTGGGGGCATAAAAAATGATAACAGCTAATAACTCCAAAAATATTGATACCAGCGTTATGGCCCTTGTGCATGACACTTCCTTTCATCATGCTCTTTCCATGTATGAAGTTTCAATCCAATTGCATGAGCCATATAGGAGTTGTTTTCAGAACAAGAAAGTGGGAAACAAATTTACAAGGGGCAATAACTCCAATGTTATTGAAGCCATAGTTATGGACCTTGTATGTGACACTTCCTCTCATCATGCTCTTTCCATGTACGAAGTTTCAATACAATGGCATGAGCCATATTTATTGTATATCTATTACATATCTTTCATTGACAATCATGCGGTTCCTTCCGGTTAGTGATTTCATATCTATTGTATATCTCTCATTGACCAGATAGACAATCATGTGGTTCCTTCCGGTTAGTGATTTCATATTTAATGTATATCTATTGCATATCTTTCATTGATGGGATAGACAATCATGTGGTTCCTTCCGGCTTGTGATTTCTATTATATATCTTTCACTGACTAGATAGATAATCAAACAGTTCTTTCCGGTTAGTGATTTCATCCATGTGAAGCGCTTTTTGAACGCACATATCCTGTGTGAAAAGAGCGCTATATAAATGTGGTACAATGTATAATAATAATAATGTTAATATAGGAGTTATCGTCTTGACAAAAAAGTGTGAAAAAATGTACAAGGGGCAATAACTCCAATATCAATGAAGCCAGAGTTATGGAACACTCTCATCTAGGTCTACACTGTTAGCATAGGACATTAGTGACTCGTGTCCCGCACTGCAAGAGTTAATTAATGTTGAAAAAAATGTCAAATAGACAGGTTACTGGCCAGATAACTTGATTTAAACATGTACTTACCTGATATCAAAACAGACCAGGGGAAGCTGGTCCCAAACCCTGAGCCTTTGGTCACTTTGTCAAACTCTGCCCCCATAGTCAAGGCTGCATGAAACTCTGAGATGCAAATCACTGCGGCCAACAAGAAAACAGCTGAAACGGGGAAGAACAACCACATTTTACCTAATGATCACATACACTTAGGTTGACTTTACCCTTTACCTGTTCTGTATTTAGTCCAATTTTCAATACCTACTGAATATTTCATTGACAAAATAGTTATAAAGAAATATAGAAGGTGGAACATTGTAGACATTTTAGAAAGCAAAGAAACAGATCTATCAAATTCTATTAGCAAACAGAGCAGACCCTGATCAGATGGCTCCTCTAGGAGCCGTCTGATCTGGGTCTACTTTGTTTGCAGATGCGTGAAAACACGTTTATATGAGGGAAAGGGTTAACCCTTTACTTTATTGAGACACATTTTTAAACATTTGCAAACACAGCAGACCCAGATTAAACATAATATAACAAAGTTTATTGGCATTAAATGTCAAATTACAATTATAGCCATAACAAGCAATATTGGTAATAAAGACAGTTAAGCCATTCATATCTTCACAAAAGAAATTACATTTTTTAATGTTTCTATTTTTTAATGTTTCTATAGAAAACTAGCCACCCTTGGGGCGGGGCCAATTTTGACCCAAGGGGCATAATTTATACAACTTTTGTAGAGGACCTGAACATGATGCTATGTGCCAAATATGAAAGCTGAGAACCTTCCAGTTTCAGGGGAGAAGATTTTCAAAGTTGTCAATACATGTATATGTTTCTATTGAGAACTGGCTATCCCTGGGGTGGGGCCAATTTTGACCCCAGAAGCATAATTTATATACCTTTGGTAGAGGACCTGAGCATGATGCTATGTGCCAAATATGAAAGCTGAGAACCCTTTAGATTCAGAGGAGAAGATTTTCAAAGTTTTCACTATATGTTTCTATTGAAAACTGTCCATCCCTGGGGCAGGGCCAATTTTGAACCAAGGGGCATAATTTATATAACTTTTGTAGATGACCTGAACATGATTCTATGTGCCAAATATGAAAGGTGAGAACCTTCCAGTTTCAGAGAAGAAGATATTCAAAGTTTTACTATATATTTCTGTAGAAAACAAGGCACCCCTAAGGCAGGGCCAATTTTGACCCAAGAGGCATAATTTATATAACTTTTGTAGAGGACCTACAGATGATGCAATGTACCAAAGATGAAAGCTGAGAACCCTGTAGATTTAGAGGAGAAGATTTTTAAAGGTTCAAATTGTTGACGCCCGGCGACAGATGACGCACGCCGACGAAGGACATCAGGCGATCACAAAAGCTCACCCTGAGCACAAAAGTGCTCTGGTGAGCTAAAAAGAGAAAAAATCAAAAGGAAAACACAAAGAAACTATGGTATTAGGGATTGTATAGATTTAATATGTATTAAATGGTATTAGGTTTTGTAGGTTTTTTTGTTGGTTTGTTGTTACGGTATTATTCTGCGATTAGTAAAGTATATGTAGGATCAAATTTGTCTTCTAAAGATAATATTCCGTTAAAAGATCTAGCCATACTTTTGCGCAAAGCTGGAAATAATTCCATTTCGAGTGAATCACTAACACAGACAGGACAAATCTGTGTATCCGAATCCGTGTTGGATCCAATTCAAAATTCAGAAATGTCAGTAGCTTACGAAAATAGCTCTAGTCAGGCAGTAAGTGCAAACTTGTAAGCTACAAATAGCTAGGCTTTCAGTACAAAGAATGCCTCCGGCAGCTTGTTGTCAAGTACTTATAGTGATATGGAAAATTAAAGCAGGAACGGGAACAATGTAGACTTCATTACAGTGGGAAGACATATTAAGTAAGGTGGACTTAATTGCAGTAACGTATTGATCCTTAATTAGATCTCAAATACTTTCAGATAAGACAAGAGGGTATTGAAAATGTCTTATGGTTGCAAATTGTACAGAGTAGAGTATATTGTTGTTTGTAAAAGAGTATAAACTAGACGTATACCTTTAAAGGATACTCTTTACAATGTTACGTATTAAACGTAAGATAAACCCGACAGACGTGTCGCGGTTTAGTCTAAGATGAGTGGATAATTGATCTAGATCGTGTAAATAAGATAAAACACTAATCGAGAAATGTGTTGTAAATAGATTTTAATGAAGAACTATATTTGATTTTATTGCTGTTAAATATTGTATGGTAAAGGTTTATATAAAAAAAATTGTAGTGGACACCGACAGTTCACTTTAAGATGACATGAATTATCTTAATAATTAAGATAATGTTAACATGGGGGGTAATTGTAATGACATTGTAATACCTATATAATGTAATATGTATTACAAACAAACCCTTTAATACTTAATCTTTTAGTGAAGAAAGTATATAAACAAGATGTATGCTTAAGGAGTTTAAGTTACAAACTGTATAGTTTCACCTCAGAAAAATAAAATGTTAAAATCAATAATAATATAATTAAAACAAGAGGGCCAGAATGGCCCTGAAGCGCTCACAGACAATCAGAGGAGAAGATTTTCAAAGTTTTCACTATATGTTTTTATAGAAAACATGCCGGCCCTGGGGCGGGGCAATTTTGACCCCAGGGACATAATTTATATAACTTTTGTAGAGGACTTGAACATGATGCTATGAGCCAAATATGAAAG
Organism: Azorinus chamasolen; assembly: GCA_963576725.1. NCBI lineage: Eukaryota > Metazoa > Mollusca > Bivalvia > Cardiida > Solecurtidae > Azorinus > Azorinus chamasolen. Next base: position 12,497,622 of record OY755237.1, read on the forward strand.
CTGAGAACCTTTCAGTTTTAGAGGAGAAGATTTTCAAAGTTTTCTCTATATGTTTCTACTGAAAACTACCCACCCCTGGGGCTGGGCCAATTTTGACCCCAGGGACATAACTAGTATAACTTTTGTAGAGGACCTGAACATGATGCTCTGTGCCAAATATGAAAGCTGAGAGCCTTCCAGTTTCAGAGGAGAAGATTTTCAAAGATTTCACTATTTGTTTCTATTGAAAACTGCCCACCCCTGGGGCAGGCCAATTTTGACCCTAGGGGTATAATTTATATAACTTTTGTAGAGGACCTGAACATGATGCTCTGTGCCAAATATGAAAGCTGAGAGCCTTCCAGTTTCAGAGGAGAAGATTTTCAAAGATTTCACTATTTGTTTCCATTGAAAACAGCCCACCCCTGGGGCAGGGCCAATTTTGATCCCAGGGCCATAATTTATATAACTTTTGTAGAGGACCTGAACATGATGCTCTGGGCCCGGTTTCATGAACATACTTAAGTCTGTTACCAGACTCAAATACCTTAACAGACTCAGTAACAGACTCAATTTAACAAGCTCAAATTGAGTGCATTTCACGAAACTTAGTGGACTCAGTAACAATCTCAAAGTTGAGACTGAGTCTGTTAATTTGAGACAGCTATATAGCTGTCTCAAATATTCTTATCAGACTCAAAAATGGCCGATTTAGTCCGTAGAATGAGACGCTACCAGCGATTTGATCGTGTAGAAAGGGTTTTCCGCGACAGGAGCAATCCTTTGGAGTTTCTAACGGGAGAGGAAGTGAGGGATAGGTATCGCTTCTATCCAAAAACGATTTTACTGTTTCTGGATAGAATATTTAACCTGATTGACCAACCGACTCGGCGCTCACTTCCCCTCCCACCCCTTCTCACTCTTCTCGTCACACTGCATTTTTATGCGAGTGGTGCCCACTACGTGTTAATCGGAGATATTCACGGGATCAGTAAGGCAACCGTATGCAGAGCTGTCAGAAGGTGCACGTCAGCAGTATGTTTACTTGTTCCAGAAATCATAAAAATACCATCAGCTGGTGAGGAAACGGTGCGAGTGCAAAGAGAATTTTTCAATGTTGCCAGTGAGTAAATTTTCACCGTTGTTAATGTAAATGATATATTTTTCTATAAATAGACATGTTCTATCAAGGGACTTAACTTTTTCGACATAGCTGGGATGGGCAAAACCGGAACTCCAAGATGCGGATTGCAAAAGAGGGCCGCACCTCTAGTCATTTCCCTTTTCATTTTTTTTTTGGTGGAAATTTCAATATCTATTGAATACTCGTGACAAATTAGTTATAATGAAATATGGAAGGTACTGTAGAACTTTGTAACGTTATTCATTTTATAAACTATTAATTGTAACGTTCTTTAAATGATGAAAGATAAATAAGATTTAAACCTTTGAATGTAAACATATATTTCTTATTCCAGGATTTCCTAAAGTCATAGGTGCGATTGACGGTACTCAAATTCCCATTAAAGGCCCATCACACAACGAAGGGGATTATGTCAACAGAAAGGGATTTCACTCCATCAACGTACAGGTATTTTGAAAACCGCAAATACTAAAAGAAATATTAACCCTTTACTCCATAAATAGGCCTTCTATGCCTTTGCAAACATAGTAGACCCAAATCAGATGGCTCCTATAGGAGCCGTCTGATCAGTGTCTGCTCTGTTTGCTTATGATATGATGTAGATCTATATATGAGTCTACAGTTTCTGCCATGGCTAAAACTTCTTGTGGCCATGCATGTACAGTAAAACCCCTCTAAACCGGATGATAAATCTTTTAAAGATATCAGTCTTGGAGACAGGTGGCAGCTTAATGCAGATTGAAAGTTATGCAGAAAGCTCCTCTAGGAGCTTTCTGGATGACTTTCACCCTGCATTAAGCACCCACCTGCCTAAACAGATCTTAATTATTCTCTATTGGAATTCCGGTTTAGAGAGGTTTTACTGTACTGTGACAACAAATTAATGTAATTCATATTCATAATGCCATTATTTCTTGCATGAATATTCATGAAGTAAAGTTTAACATAACCAAATAATATCAAACCTAATGTCAGGATAATAAAAAGGACAAAACATGGTTAAACAATATTAATCAGTGTATTTCATTAAGATTAATTGATTTTTTTTCTCTTATTTTTTTGTGTTTCAAGTATCATTACACAATAAAAACAGATGGGTGAATTCAATAAAAAAAATATCAAAAGTCATATCATATTAGAAATTTAGTAGATATCATTTCTAATGAGCCATCTCTATGCATGCTAATTTAAGTAACTATTCATCTTCCTGATTTGTCGTCTGCTCCATTTTTTTTTTTAGAAAAAACATTTCTAGCCTTAAAACAAATGGTCAAAGGTGTCAAACTGCTTTGATCCAAATGAGATGCTGATCATGCAGCATCTCATCTAGATCCAAACTGTTTGTATATGTAACCAGTTTTGTCAGTAACATGCTTTGTTGAAGAACATATTACTTTACTCCATACATATTTTTAATTATTTGTAAACAGAGTAGATCCAGAACAGACAGATCCTTAGTTTGAGGTTGATCTTAATCAGCTCTGTTTAATCACTTAATAGTATAGATTTGATTCAATATAATTTTGCAGACCAAACTTCACTTGATATTTCTCAGTGAATTGATATTCAAAACATCACAATATTAGTTATGCAGTATTAGTATGTTAGTGAATATACACTGCAAGCAAATATTCATATGGGACGAGGAGTAGCCTATATGAATATTCATGAAGTAAAGGATTAAATATTTTTCCATTAAAAATTCCTTTATAATTTGATTAAAGGTTGTATGTGATGCCACATTTATGATCACAAACATAGTCGCCAAATGGCCAGGAAGTGTACATGACAGTAGAATCTTCAGAGAGTCTCAGCTGTTCCAACTGTTTGATCAAGGTAAGCTAATTGTACAAGCAACCATCTGATAAACCCTTTCCTCCATAAATATGAATTTGAAAACAGAGTATACTCAGATTAGTAGGCTCCTATAGGACCCCTCAGATTGGTGTCTGCTCCATTTGCTTATGGAATAACAATTATTTCTGATCCTACATTTTCTGCCATGGTGAACTCTTCCTCAGTTCATGTATGTGTAGTCATGTACGTGCCACAGTAACAATTAATCTATTCATTATTCATGAAGTCATCATTTATTACATGAATATTTATGGAGGAGAGTGTTAAGTATCTAAATAACTCTGTGCCTGCCAGATACATGTGAATCTTATCACAAATAGTCTTATTCTGCCTGCATGCTGGTACAGGGTATTTTACAAAAAAACAATTCTGTTGTGTCAAACAATCTAGATCCTGGTGATATGTTCAGTTACTCAGCATTTTATCTGGATCCAAACAGTTTGAATTGTAATCCACACATCCATTGATATTGCTGAAACACTTTTTCCTATACAATTTTGTTTTGAAAACAAAGTAATGAAAAACTGTATACCAAAAACATGTAATTTGAATATTGCAGTACTTCAGATACTAATTGCAAACATAAAGTTAGTTGTATCTACTGAAATTGACCAAGAATTGACCTTAAAAAATTGTTATCAATATGGACCGATTTCATACTTTTTTCTATAGTTCATGTGCCATAACAGTGATTTGTCTAAATCTCTTGGATGTCATTAACCCGTTACTACCTAAATACACATTTCTACGCCATTGCATACAGAGTATACCCAGATCAGATGGATAGGAGCCTGTCTGATAAGGGTCTGTTCTGTTTGTTCATGGAATTATACAGATCGGATTATGAGGTTTCTGATTTTGGCAAACCAATTCATGCGTAAATACATGCATGTATGTCATAGACATAGACAAAGACAAATTTTAGTTCACATCGGATAGTATGTAACAAACTAATTTAATTAATGTCCATGACTTCACTATTTCTTACATGAATATTCACGGAGGAAAAGGTTAAAAAAATATATTTTAAATTTTCAGGTAAATGTATTAAGATAAATTATTTAAATATGATAATTATATTTAAAATCAGGACATACTGATGGGATTTTATTGGGCGACTCCGGGTATCCATGCCGACCTTATCTCATGACGCCATACCTTAAACCGGCAACCCCAGCTCAACAAAGGTAAATTAAAATACATAGTTGTCATATGTTTGTAATTCAGTGATATCCTCATCAGGTGAAGTGTTGAACAAGAAATGTCGACACAACATCAAACCAGGTTTTCCTTCACTATTAACTGGTGATTTCTAAGTTCAAAGGGGCATAACTCCCAGAACAAGAAATTTGTCAAAGTATGTGACAAATGCCCCCAAAGCAAAGCACTGACAATATGCATTTTGTAAGCAGGCCTGCAATATGCAACTGCAAATGAAAGTAAAGATTGCATAGTAAGACCACAATTTGAACTCAAGTTACCCCAAATGACAATCTTTGCAACATTCCACCTTCCGAAGATGAACTCACACACCATATTTAGTGATCCTAGCTGATTCGGTGTAGGGATGACAAGTTTTTTTGTAAATGAAATCAAAGGTCAAGCCGGAAGGTCATGGTCACACTGACCTATAAATAGTATGCGACACTCTGCCATCCCAAGACCTACTCACAAACCATATTTGGTGATCCTAGCTGAAGTAGTGTAGAAGATATGCTCCGGACAAGCATTTCTTTAAAATAAGGTCAAAGGTCAAGGTCATGGTCACATTAACCTATAACTACATGTATGTGATCCCAAGACAACCGGACGGACGCACATATGGACTGACACATTTTTAAGTTCAAAGGGGCATAATTCAAATATTAGTGAAGCCAGAGTTATGGACCTTGTGCATGACACTTCCTCTTATCATGATCTTTCTATGTATGAAGTTTCAATTCAATACAATGAGCCATACAGGAGTTATCGTCCGGACAAAACTGCCAGCCGCCCACCCGCCCGCCGTCCATACATCACCATTTCAATAACCGGAGTTTTCCGTGGAAAACCTGGTAAAAATTCTATCTGTTTTCGACAAGATATCATTTTTATCTGTATATCTCTGTGAGTTTGATCTATGATCCATTGAACACCAAAAATGTAGAGGCGGATAACTCAAACTTCGGGATAACTCAAACTAAAAGTTTGGGCCTTCCAAAATTTACCATAAAGGATTGCTCAAAATATATCAATACCCATATCTAGAAATACATGTAACCGCTTAATGCAGGTGTAAACTTTGTAAAGTAATGCTGAAAGCTCCTATAGGAACTTTCAGCATTACTTTACACCTGCATAAAGCTGTAAACTGGTGAAACTAGAACTATCACTAAAGGTGATGAATACCCCCACACGGCAGCCTTGATTGCAAATCCAAGTTTTGAACATGTAACAGGACCAAATAACAAAAATACCCAAAGTTCAAATAGAGAAAATTCTGTAATTTATGCCAAGTATCAAGTGAATCAGGTTGAAATTGAAGGAGGAGTTCAAAGTACAATATTTTGCCTGCCAATTTCAAGGCCAAAGGTTAAGATCAAGGTCACAGAGACCTGAAATTTGTGTCTTGCACATCTACTACTCCTGAGTAACATTTATGCCAAGTATCAAGTGAATCAGGTTGAAAGTGAAGGAGGAGTTCGCCGTACAAGATTTTGCCTGCCAATTTTAAGACCAATTTCAAGTCCAAAGGTCAAGGTCACAGAGATTTTAAATTTGTGTCTTGCACATCTACTACTCCTGAGTAACATTTATGCCAAGTATCAAGTGAATCAGGTTGAAAGTGAAGGAGAAGTTCAAAGTACAAGATTTTGCCTGCCAATTTTAAGACCAATTTCAAGGCCAACGGTCAAGGTCAAGGTCACAGAGACCTGAAATTTGTGTCTTGCACATATACTACTCCTGAGTAACATTTATGCCAAGTATCAAGTGAATCAGGTTGAAATTGAAGGAGGAGTTCAAAGTACAAGATTTTGCCTGCCAATATCATGACCAATTTCAAGGCCAAAGGTCAAGGTCACAGAGACCTGAAATTTGTGTCTTGCACATCTTCTACTCCTGAGTAACATTTATGCCAAGTATCAAATGAATCAGGTTGAAAGTTAAGGAGGAGTTTGCCGTACAAAATTTTGCTTGCCAATTTTAAGACCAATTTCAAGGCCAAAGGTCAAGGTCACAGAGATTTTAAATTTGTGTCTTGCACATCTACTACTCCTGAGTAACATTTATGCCAAGTATCAAGTGAATCAGGTTGAAATTGAAGGAGGAGTTCAAAGTACAAGATTTTGCCTGCCAATTTCAAGACCAATTTCAAGACCAAAGGTCAAGGTCAAGGTCACAGAGACCTGAAATTTGTGTCTTGCACATCTACTACTCCTGAGTAACATTTATGCCAAGTATCAAGTGAATCAGGTTGAAATTGAAGGAGGAGTTCAAAGTACAAGATTTTGCCTGCCAATTTCAAGGCCGAAGGTCAAGGTCAAGGTCACAGAGACCTGAAATTTGTGTCTTGCACATCTACTACTCCTGAGTAACATTTATGCCAAGTATCAAGTGAATCAGGTTGAAAGTGAAGGAGGAGTTCGCCGTACAAGATTTTGCCTGCCAATTTCAAGGCCAAAGGTCAAGGTCAAGGTCACAGAGACCTGAAATTTGTGTCTTGCACATCTACTACTCCTGAGTAACATTTATGCCAAGTATCAAGTGAATCAGGTTGAAAGTGAAGGAGGAGTTCGCCGTACAAGATTTTGCCTGCCAATTTCAAGAACAATTTCAAGGCCAAAGGTCAAGGTCAAGGTCACAGAGACCTGAAATTTGTGTCTTGCACATCTACTACTCCTGATTAACAATTATGCCAAGTGTCAAGTGGAGGAGTTCGCCGTACAAGATTTTGCAGACAGACCGACCGACGGACAGGCTGATTCCAGTATACCCCCCTCAAACTCTGTTTGTGGGGGTATAAATATCCAGATTGGAAATCGGATAACTTCTTTTATCTCGAACTAATTTGCATGGTCCCTTGAAGTTCGAGATATCGAGGTTCAACTGTATTCATTAAATGAATAATCAGCCATGGACTGTACATGCATATATTAATGTTGTACACAACTTTTATACAGTACATGCCCAAACAATTTCTCATAACACCTAGTGTTTGTTCACTGATAACAGTGATTAGTTCAAATTTATTTTTTATATTTGCTTTCAGATACAATGACGCACTGTGCAAAACAAGAGTGATAATTGAACAAACTTTTGGTGTACTGAAAAGGCGATTTGCCTGTTTAAGTTATGGGTTGAGAGCTTCACCTGAATCAGCCTGCAAAATTACAACTGCATGTGCTGTATTACACAATTATGGGCTGGTTCATGGTGATGCTCTCACCAGATACACAAACATAGAGCTGGAACCTCCAGAGGTGATAATAGATCCCACAGCAGCAAGGGCAAGAGAGAGAGACTTAATAGCTGCAACATATTTTTAAACTGTAATTTTCCTGTGTTGTTAGGTATTTTGTTATGAATTTATTGTTATTATAATCAATACATTGCCAAAATAGTTGGGATATTGATGGGAAGTCAATTTACTTGGCATCTCTCCTAAATCCTAACTATTTGAGAGAACTTTGCATTATTAAAGGCTATTAGATTACAGATGTTTAAACACCATTTGGTCTTTGCAACAAAGTAGACCCAGATCATAAAGGTCTTTAAGGAGCTATTTGATCAGGGTCTGCTCTGCTTTCTTATAGCATAAAATTGATCTTATGCTGCAAATAATAATTTTCAAAATGTTGATATAACAGATGGTGAGCAATAACAATAGTTCAGCCTAAATTATAGCTCTGCTCAGCTGACTTTAACCCTTTATTCCATAACCATTCCTATACAATCAGGATAGACATAGATCAGAAAGCTCTTATAAGAATAATCTGATAAAAGTCTACTCTGTATTGTTATGATATAATACAGATATGGATTTACATTTGAATACCTTGGTCAAAACTTATTGTGCTCATTTGTCATTATAAAAAATATATACAAAGTATTAATCATGAAGTCATTATTTCGTACATGAATATTCGCAGAGTAAATGGTTAAAACAGCATTATTAGAACTACATGTTATTTGAAGATTGGATATATATATATCCATTTCTCTGCTATATATATTCATCCGGTTGAAGAAAGGATAAGACAGGAGGATCCATTTCCCTGCTATATAAGTTTAATCCAAATTTCCATACCTACTGAATATTATATGACAAAATGGTTATAATGAAATATGGAAGATGGAACATTGCAGTCATTTTAGAAAGTACAGAAACAGACCTTTGAAATTCCATTAGCAAACAGAGTAGACCCTGATCAGAAGGCTCATATAGGAGCCATTTAAACTTGGTCTACTCTGTTTGAAAATGCATGAACACATTTTTATAAGAGGGAAATGGTTAAGATTCAGTGATAAAGTTGCAGTCTAATGCATTCTGCATTTGAATTTGAATTAATTTCTTTTTCATTTGAAACAACTCCTCCTCCTGTCTTATCCTTTCTTCAACCAGATGAACCTCCAGTCTCAACCTTTTTTCTTCAAGTTCGTACAGAATTTCAGAGCTGGCGTTTTGCATTTGTCTTCTTCTCCTTTTCGGCAATGTACATGCCATTGTACATGTATTATTATTTATACTGCCTGTAGATACAGTTTCAGTTATGATTGGTCTGAAAAAAAAGAATCAACCATGTTATTCACATAGAAAATTTGCACTTTGCTCCATGAATATGCCCTTTTCGCCTTTGCAAACAGATTATACACAGATTAGACGGCTCATACCGGTATATGAACCCCTGATCACAGTCTGCTCTGTTTGCTTATGATGTACATGTAATGTAGAAATGATTATACAATTTCTGCCAGACATTCTTGTGTCCATATGTTTTATAACAATAATTGTTAGTTTATTACTAATGTTCAATCTCTTTATTTCATGGAGTGAAGGATTAGGCAGTATTTGTATTTGAAGAAAACATATACAGTAAAACCTCTCTATAACAGCCACTTAATTCTGTTAATTAGTTGATATTTAGGGCAGGTGGCTGCTAAAAGCAAGGTGACAGTAAAACAGAATGCTCCTATAGGAGCGTTCTGTTTCACTTTCACATTGCTTTAAGCAGCCACCTGCCTTTAACACAAAATACTTGATGTAATTTAGTGGTCATTATAGGGAGGTTTTACTGTATGATATTATGTTTAGATTGATACATACATGATCTATTTTGTAAGTAAAACATTCTATCATACAGTAAGACCTCCCTATAACGACCACTAATTAAAATATAAAATGATCCAGTAGGTCATAACAATATTTAAGAATTTACCTGAAACAGATTACTTTTATTGGCTCTTGCAAACAGAGTATCCTCAGTTCTGAACTCCTGTAGGATTTGTCTAAAGGGATCTGATCTGTTTCAAATTTTGCTGTCAGAAGGAGTTGCATAAATCTGTAAAATGTGTGTGTTATATACAGTGTAACAGGAAATGTCAGGTGACACAAACAGCATGTGATTGCTTATTGATAGCTGCTTACCACAGGTTGTACTGTACATGATTTTTGCTACTGATTTACCTTTGCTCCTCTACATTGTTACTCATTGAAGTTGCTGCTGCTGACATAACTGGCAATTGGCACACATGGTTCTGAAAGAGGGGCTAAAAATGAAAAGTGATGATTGAATTTGAGGCATAAATAAAGTATTGATATGGATTAGATCAATATACATCTATTTAAAATGATACACAATTTAATTAACCCATTGCTAAATTTATACACATTTTTATACCTCTGAAAAATCAGATGACCAAGATCAGACAGTTCCAGCCATCTGGTCAGGGTTGTCTCACTTTGCTGATTCTATCTGATACTAAAATTCATGTCAAACAAAATCTTGTTGTCAAAGTGATGTTATAAAAATTAAGTAAATTAATTTTCATGATGTCATTATTTTTTGTCTCAATGTTAAAGATGCAAAGGGTTATAGTTTACATCAAAGGCATTCCTTCCCTGCAGTTGCAAACATAGAACAGCTGACCAAATGGCTCATGTAAGAGCAATCTGTTCAAGGTTTTCTAGGTTTGCCTATGGAATTATTAAGATCTAATTTGTATGCCATTATAATCATACATTGTCTTAATGTCATTATTTCTTACCCTTGTCAATTGACTGCAGTGAGTCTGTACCACCTGGTATCCCATCCAGTTGTTCAGAATGAACTGACTGGAGGTGATCCAGGAGTAACTCCTCAACTGGTGTGAGGGTTACTGATGGACCACCCCCAGTCTTCTTCATTTTGTCATGTTTTTCTTTTGCTGAAATCACCAATATCTTTAATTATACTAAGTGGTTTGCTAAATTAGATGAGACTATACTACTCATTAATGAGCATTTTTATATTAAACTATTACTACATACATATGCCTATGTCATTGCAAACAGAGTAGACCCAGATCAGACGGCTCCTGTAGGAGTCATCTGATCAGGGTCTACTATGTTTGCTTATGAAATACTACAGATCTATAATTCTAGTTTCTGTGACTGTCATGGCCAAAGTATGTGTTCATATACTTTTAAGAAAATTATTTAGTTAATATTCAAACATTATATCAGTATTTCTTACATGAATATATTCATGGAGGAAAAGGTTAACAAGTTATCGACGGTTGGAATTGTTACTAGTTCATTGCAGTTATAATTATTCCAGTGATTAATTAAATAATGGATCCACATAATGTCATCACACCATAAATTAAGAACATGCATAAGGCAGTAGAACAAATTATTGTGGTGCATGTAGTATAAATTAATACAAAGCAATTAATTTGGATGACCACTGGACATTTTCAGATGAGGAAAACTAGTTAACTGTCTAATGTTGACAATTAATGCCAACTTGCATATATATATTGCTAGGAATTTAAGTACAATCATTTGCTAACATTCTATTATATCATTTAACAAGAGCACCGCAAACGGGTGCGAATGCTCGCCTGTTATCATTTTGGTATGTGTGGATAGGCCTTGTCAAGATGAACATGCATACCAAAATTGAAGGTTGTAAATGAAAAATTGAAGAAGTTAAGGTCAATGTTAAGATTTCTAACGACGACAACAACGCGGACGCCGGAGTTACAACAGCAGCTCGTGATTTATGCGAAACAGACGAGCTAAAAATGCTAACATTTTTGCTTGAAAAAAATCTTTGTAATTACCCCTGGTCTTCACGTTTTGAAACATCTTTTTTATCTCGTCCACTCCCCTTACTGCTGTAGTCTTGCCAGTACTGTATAAATAAATATACTGTATGCAAAATGGGTTTTGTCATCCCATTGACAGAAATGACTGCTATGGTACAGCTAATATAACTTTTTAACATTTCTTCAAATTTCAAAATTACAACCAGCACAAAAATTAATGTGTTTATGATGATGGTTATGAAGATAATAATGATGAGAGAGTTAGCAAACTACATATATACATACTAGTTAAGTAGAACAACAACATTCCTTACCTTTGCTTAATTTTCATTGCTTTCTGTATCCATAATGATACTACACAGAAGCATTTTATGATGATGATGATGCTGATACTGATGATTGGCGGCATGCAGTAAAGTAGCATTCACAGCACTGTATCAGCAGTCGCAACGCTAATTAGGTTTGCTTAATGTTTTCCAAGATCCTATCACTCTCCACACATATGTTGGTAACAATAACGATGATGATGACATCGGCGACAATGATTATTCTGTTGCAAACAGCAAACTAACCAGCAAAGCAGTAATGCTGTTGTCAAAACAACAGAACAAAGCCGCAACACTAATTAGGTTTGCTTAATTTGTTCCAATGATCCTATCACCACACATATGTTGATAACAATAATGATGACGATGATGATGATGGAGATGATGATGATGATGATGATTATTATTATTCTGTTGCAAACAGCATACTAACCAGCAAAGCAGTAATGCTGTTGTCAAAACAACAGAACAAAGCCACAACACTAAATAGGTTTGCATAATTTTTTCCAGTGATCCTATCACTCTCCACACATATGTTGATAACAATAACAAGAGTACCGCATACGGTACATAATACGCCCACTTGCAAACTTTCTCCGATTCAACATGCCTTATAAGTGTTAACATTTTCTAATCTGTGCTTCAGATCTTGATTTCCATATTAAGGTGATACTATTTTTTAAAAAAATGAAGTGAATATCTTATTAAATAAAAAAAAGTTACAGCTAATCCTTATTTTTGCAGATTTTTGTAAAGTGCAACGGCCATAACTCTGTAAAGACAAACTGAATGAACCTCAAAATAAACTCAGCTTCAAATTTTGTTGCTTAAAACATTTGTGTTAAGTTTCATTTATATCATTTTAATAGTTTTCCCAGAAAACAAAAGACAAACTAAAAGTTGACCGACTAACAAAGCAATGAATACACAAAGTTCAAGGACCATAACTTTAGAATAAAATGACATATCAAAACCCCCGCAATATATGTGAAAATTCACATTAAGGTTTAACCATATAAAAAAATTGAAGTAAATATCATTTCAAATGAAAAAGTTATGGCCATCCTCATATTTGCATACCGTATATCTTCGGCCATAGTGCGAGTCAGGCCATAAGTCGGGGTGGTGTTTTGACCCTTAGATCCAAGAATTTTACCTTGACCCTTTCATATGTCGAGTCATATTTTTCACGTAGATCGTTCTGTAGCGTTTGAGACAAAAATCACATAAAGTTTGCAACTATTTCCAAAGTTCGTTGGTTACACGTATATAATTTGTCAGTGAGTGTCAAGAATCAGTTAATAATCAAATAAATATCAAAGTTTGTAAATATTTCGAAACATATTTGGCTTAACTGTCACGTTTGTTCAGTGTTTACAAAAGGCTGCAATTATCCAAGGGAAGTAACTGTATTTGCTTTAGATTTGTTATACAAATATATCTGACGTTGCACAAAAAAACATTTTGGATGTCTATCAGCGGTCCTCTGTCAGTGTGCAGAATATTATTATTGTTGTTTAGACAGCTCGAGGGCAATTTATCTTGATTGGTGATGGCAATACATGCCACCTTTTATCACCTTATTTTACCACAGAGACCCTCGCATTTTCATTGGCTGGTATAAATCAAGCTGTATTTTCATTTGTCAAAATTTAATCCATAGTAATTCTAGTCCATTCCATGTGTATATGCACATTTACTGGATTATGACACCTGTATAGATGGCCATCTTCTTTTTTTAGAAACAGAGTGTGAAATTCGCACATTAATACTGCCAAACATTGAAATAAATTATTTGACCCTTTGAAGTCACTTTCCTTTGTTTGTCTTTATAATGATTGACGAAGGTTCACAGTTAGTCAAACTTCCCGTGTTTTACATTAAAACTAGTAAAATAGTGATGATATGGAGAGAAAATAAGATAATCTGAAACAGCTTACAAAACATGCAAAAAGTGATTGCACCATTCATTTCAATGAAGATATTGATGCTGTTACATCAACAGAATTCCCTCCCTTGTATAAAGTGAGCGCCATTTTCTGCAATAGTCAGTGGGAACGCTGGCAGTTTCAAATTATTTCCAAAGGCATAATAATGGACTTTATTCATAATAAACAGCACAAATATCAGTTTCAACACAAAAATTCGTTATTCTATCTATGTAGCATGCTGAAGTGGCAAATTTTCAAAGGATAACATGGTTTTCAACTTGTTCACTGGAAGTGTTATTCAAGGGAATGTCGTAAGTTTCGTGATTGAAAATTGAACTTCTGTTTTGATTTTTGCTCAACTTTCTTTTTCTAAACCTGGCTAGGATACAGCCATAAGTCGAGACAGGTTTCTGAAGGTGATTTTTGGGTCTGAAAACTTCGACTTATGACCGGAGATATTGCATTATTTTTAAGAAAAAGAAAAAAACCGAGAAGAAATCCCCCACCATATATGAACTCCCAATATCGAAAAGTCATTTACAAAACCAGAAATGCAAAAAATAAGTACTTTAATAAAAGATCAAATCCCAACTGGCAAGAATATACCAGACTCAGAAACCTGAAAACAAAACTGAAAAGAGAATCTATCTCAGTATATTTCAAAGAAAGGTGTGATGGTGGACCAAAATCTAAAGACTTTTGGCCAACCATCAAACCATTCCTTTCCCAAAAGACGACACTGAAATCAGACAACCCTATTATTCTGACAGATAAAGAAAATTACTCTTTGATATCGGATCAAAATATAGTGGCTCACAAATTAAACTCTTTCTATATAAATATAGCAAAAAATATAGGGATAAATAACAATACTCCAGTAGACAATGAACATCCTAGTGTAAAAAATATAAATAGCATGGGAAATAACAACAGCTTCAATTTCACACATGTAACAGAAGAGCAGATAAAGCACTGCATAAATAAACTTGACTCTAAGAAAGCAACTGGAGTGGATTCAATACCTCCAAAGATAATAAAAGCAGGCCAAACTGCTCTGGCCAAACCAATTAAAAATATTGTAAACACAATGATCGACAAAAGCCATTTCCCGAAAAAACTTAAACTTGGCCAAGTTACACCTATTTTTAAGAAAGACGATCCTTTTATAGAAAAAAACTACAGACCTGTAAGTATCTTACCAACAATGTCTAAAATATATGAAAGAATATTAAGTGATCAACTCACCACATTCTTCGAAAATATTTTTCACCCATATTTATCAGCCTTCAGAAAAACATATAGCTGCCAAACAACCCTATTAAGACTAGTGGAAGACTGGAAAAAGGCTTTAGACCAAAATGAATGTGTTGGTGCAATTTTGATGGACCTATCTAAGGCTTTTGACTGCCTACCGCATAATCTTCTCTTTTTAAAACTTAAAGCATATGGGCTGGCTGACAGTGCAGCTAATCTTATGCTAAACTACTTAACACATAGAAAACAAAGGGTAAAAATAGGGAATACCACCAGTGATTGGGATGAAATACTAAAAGGCGTCCCACAAGGCTCTATACTCGGGCCTCTGGTTTTTAATATTTTCTTAAATGACATCTTCTATACATGTAATAAACCTACTCTCTACAACTATGCAGACGACAATACACTATCATACTGCCATAAAAATCCAAAAGTACTTAAAGAAACACTTCAAACAGAGTGCCAAACACTCATACAATGGTTTGATGACAACTAAATGCAGGCCAATCCAGAGAAATTCCAAGCTATTTGTGTGGGTGTTAAAGCAAACAGAGACATAAATTCTTTTCAAATAGGCCAAAATGAAATAATCTGTGAGGATGAAGTCAAATTACTTGGTGTCACACTAGACCATAAACTAAACTTTGACTCACAAATAACTGATATATGTAAACAAGAGCACCGCTGTGCAGCAAAATACGCCCGTCGGCAAAGTCAGTGATAAGCCAATTTAATAGGAAATTGAATCTGTTACAATGTGAAACTATCATTGGCAACTGCCTAGTAGTTCTTTCTTCTTATCCGAAATTCTTGAGGTTACAAAATCAAATGCACGCATGGGCCGAGATATTATGACCATAAACATGCTGACAAAATTTCAAAAGGATTGGATTAAATTTGATTACATTTGTTCACCCCATAACAGACAAAAAAAACCATAACAATTCCACTTAAATATATTAAAAAAAGGGGAGATAATTTAGTAGTGGGTGGGGCAATGTTGGTGATTATCGAACTTGACCAAGTCATTTTGACTATATACATGCTGACTAAGTTTGATGAGGATTGGATTTTATTTGTTTGAGTTAGAGAGCGGACAAAAAACGAATTTTGTTTAAAATTTGTTAAAAAGTTAATAAAAAAGGGGAGATAATTCAGAAGTGTGCAGGGCGATGATGCTGATTATCGAACTTAGCCGAGTCATTTTGGCCATATACATGCTGACCAAGTTTGAAAAGGATCCGATTCAATTTGTTCGAGTTAGAGAGCGGACAAGAGAATTTTGTTAAAAATTTATTAAAAAAGGGGAGATAATTCAGAAGTGTGCAGGGCGATGTTGCTGATTATCGAACTTAGCCGAGTCATTTTGGCCATATACATGCTGACCAAGTTTGAAAAGGATCCGATTCAATTTGTTCGAGTTAGAGAGCGGACAAACAAAAGTTCACGGACGGACGGACGGACGGACAGACAGACAGACAGACGGACGGACGGACGGACGGACAACGCCACGACATAATACGTCCCGTCTGAAGACGGGCGTATAAAAAGCAGCTAAACAGCTAAATGTCTTACAGAGACTTAGCAAATTCTTAAATGAACCAACCAGATTGCTTATTTTTAAATCTTTTATCAGATCAACTTTTAACTATTGTCCTCTAATATGGCATTTCTGTAGCAAAACAAACACTGAAAAACTGGAAAAAATCCAATATAGAGCCCTAAAGATTGTTTTTAAGGATTATACATCATCTTATGAAACACTCCTCAATAAAGTAAATCTTACTACCTTACACCTCAACAGGATGAGATCTATTGCTATTGAAACTTTTAAATGCATGAATAATCTGTCACCAGAATATTTACAATCACTTGTTGAATGTAAACATACTAACTATTCTTTCAGATCTCAGAATACACTGGAGATCCCAAATGTACGGACAGTGAGGTATGGGAAAAGCTCATTTAGATTTGAGGCCGTCCGGGTGTGGAACAGCCTTCCAAACAACATAAGAACAGTTGATAGATACAAAGACTTCCTAAGACTGATCCGCACCTGGACAGGCCCCAAGTGTAAATGTGCAATGTGCATGCAGACCTGATTGGTCTTTGCTCCATGACATATGCATGGCTTTACAGTGTGTTTTATTTGCTTTCTGCATATGTGCTTCTAGCTTTGCATGTTTTATATATACAAAAGGTATTTTTCTATAATTTTTATTAATTTTATACCTTTGTGATATGAATTTCATAAATGTCCTAAAATGTACTGTAAAAAGTTGTATTGCAGAACTGTGATAAACATACTT
The DNA here is from genome assembly GCA_963576725.1 of Azorinus chamasolen. Taxonomy (NCBI): domain Eukaryota; kingdom Metazoa; phylum Mollusca; class Bivalvia; order Cardiida; family Solecurtidae; genus Azorinus; species Azorinus chamasolen. The sequence goes on from OY755237.1 coordinate 12,514,714, forward strand.
TCATAAATACTTGTATTGTAGAACTGTGATAAACATATTGAAATAATATTTGTTTTTGCAGAACTGTGATACATTAAAACAAACTTTTAATCAAGCTGGCTAACTCAGAGACATATGTATATATATATGCCGCTGTCTAATCCATCTGTGATATACAAGTATAATAGTTCTTATAGATTACTTACAATTTTTGTGATAACATGTATGATAGACAAAAGTCTGTGATATTGCTCTCTTGTTTTTTAACAGTAGATCAACATAATAAAGTGATGAGGTTTTACTCAATGGAAAGGGAGAGAACTGCGGTACATTATATGAATTTCAATAACCATGGTTGCCTCCCTTTGCATGGATCTAGTGCTTTTTAGTGCAATTAATGCTAAATTATGCTTTATTCAGTTGTTGTGTGCATGCCCTGCCCCTTTGTGCTTTTTTCCTTGTTTCTTTTTATGATTGCATGACATTGTACATTGTATTTAATTTGTTTTTTTACATATGTTTGTCGGAAAATAGCTCATGAGCTAATGTTATTTGTTATTTATATCCGACGTAAAATAAAATTTCTTGTATCTTGTATCTGCAAGGGCCATAACTCCGAAACAACAAATCAAATGATCCTCAGAATCGACTTAGCTTCAGGTCTTGATGCATTAAACATGTGTATGAAGTTTCATTAATATCTGTCAAACAGTTTTGCCAGAAAACAGCGGACAAACTATTTGCATATATTTGCATTTTTTTTAAGTAAAAGGGCAATAACTCCAAAACGAAAAATCAAATAAACCTCAGAATCAACTCAGCTTCAGATCTTGATGCATTAAACATTTGTGTGAAGTTTCATTAATATCTCTCAAATAGTTTTCCCAGAAAACAGCGGACAAACTATTTGCATTATTGTTTAAGGACAAGGGCCATAACTCTGAAACGAAAAATCAAATGATTCTCAGAATCAATTCAGTTTCAGATCTTGATGCATTAAACATTTGTGTGAAGTTTCATTAATATCTCTGAAATAGTTTTCCCAGAAAACAGCGGACAAACTATTTGCATATTTTTTAAGGACAAGGGCCATAACTCTGAAATGAAAAATCAAATGAACCTCAGAATCAACTCAGCTTCAGATCTTGATGCATTAAACATTTGTGTGAAGTTTCATTAATATCTCTGAAATAGTTTTCCCAGAAAACAGCGGACAAACTATTTGCATATTTTTTAAGGACAAGGGCCATAACTCTGAAATGAAAAATCAAATGAACCTCAGAATCAACTCAGCTTCAGATCTTCATGCATTTAACATTTGTGTGAAGTTTCATTAATATCTATCAAACAGTTTTCCCAGAAAACAGCGGACAAACTATTTGCATGTATTTGCATTATTTTTTAAGTAAAAGGGCCATAACTCCGAAACGACAAATCAAATGAACCTCAGAATCGACTCAGCTTCAGATCTTGATGCATTAAACATTTGTGTGAAGTTTCTTTAATATCTCTCAAATAGTTTTCCCAGAAAACAGCGGACAAACTATTTGCATATTTTTAAGGACAAGGGCCATAACTCTGAAATGAAAAATCAAATGAACCTCAGAATCAACTCAGCTTCAGATCTTGATGCATTTAACATTTGTGTGAAGTTTCATTAATATCTATCAAACAGTTTTCCCAGAAAACAGCGGACAAACTATTTGCATGTATTTGCATTATTTTTTAAGTAAAAGGGCCATAACTCCGAAACGACAAATCAAATGAACCTCAGAATCGACTCAGCTTCAGATCTTGATGCATTAAACATTTGTGTGAAGTTTCTTTAATATCTCTCAAATAGTTTTCCCAGAAAACAGCGGACAAACTATTTGCATATTTTTAAGGACAAGGGCCATAACTCTGAAATGAAAAATCAAATGAACCTCAGAATCAACTCAGCTTCAGATCTTGATGCATTTAACATTTGTGTGAAGTTTCATTAATATCAGTCAAATAGTTTTCCCAGAAAACAGCGGACAAACAAAATGTTGACGGATGAACGAACGAACGGACGGACAGGGCCACGACAATATACGACCACCTTTATTAGGTGGGCGTATAATGATGATGACGATGGTGATGATAACCAGCTAAGCAATAATGCATAGTGCATGCTGATTCCGTAGAGGCTTTCAAGATAGCCCTACGAGATCATCGCCAACGATAGTGGCGTCTCTTCTCACCCATCGTGTAAAAGCCTGTATAGGATTCTACGACGTATAGATACAAATACAGACACATATGTTGATAGGCTAACAATAATAATGTCATGGCCATTCAAACATGATGATGACAATGTGATGATGATGGTGATTATGATACTCTTGGATACCAAATACATTCTCAAAAACTTACGCATTCAGCTGGTCAGCAATTGCTTGCCAAAGGTTTTCTTTTTCCCTGGCCCCGGACGACGCCCCTCTAAATTGCAGAACAGCTTCGTGCTGTTTTGTATCACTAATGCTACCCCTTCAAGCTTTTCTGATTCCGTCCAATTGGTGGACCTTTTTTTGTCCATTTTTTCGCAGCCGACTAATTGCATGTCAATATTTGGCGTATTTTAGTGCAAACTTACCTTCAAAGGGAGAGTTTCCGGAAGTGGGCCGCTCGCCGCATTGAAAAAATAACTAGTTGAGTCGGCTCAACTGAGTGCGGACTTAAGTCACTTAGAGAAACAGTCTCAAATAACAGACTCAGCTGAGTTGCTTATTTGAGTTTGAGCTTGTTATCAAAGTTGAGTTGAGTAGGAAGTTGAGATTGTTCGTGAAACCGGGCCCTGTGCCAAATATGAAAGCTGAGAGCCTTTCAGATGAGAAGATTTTCAAAGATTTCACAATTTGTTTCTATTCTGAAAACTACCCACCCCTGGGGCGGGGCCAATTTTGACCCCAGGGCCAAAATTAATATAACTTTTGTAGAGGACCTGAACATGATGCACTGTGCCAAATATGAAAGCTGAGAGCCTTCCAGTTTCAGAGGAGAAGATTTTCAAAGATTTCACTATTTGTTTCTATTGAAAACTGCCCACCCCTGGGGCGGGGCCAATTTTGACCCCAGGGCCATAATTTATATAACTTTTGTAGAGGACCTGAACATGATGCTCTGTGCCAAATATGAAAGATGAGAGCCTTTCAGTTTCAGACGAGAAGATTTTCAGAGATTTCACTTTTTGTTTCTATTGAAAACTTCCCACCCCTGGGGCGGGGCCAATTTTGACCCCAGGGTCATAATTTATATAACTTTTGTAGAAGACCTGAACATGATGCTATGTGCCAAATATGATAGCTGAGAACCTTCTGGTTTCAGAGGAGAAGATTTTCAAAGTTTTACTATATGTTTCTATTGAAAACTTCCAACCCCTGGGGCGGGGCCAATTTTGACCCCAGGGCCATAATTTATATAACTTTTGTAGAGGACCTATAGGTGATGCTATGTACCAAAGATGAAAGCTGAGAACCCTGTAGATTCAGAGGAGAAGATTTTTAAAGGTTCAAATTGTTGACGTGGGACGACGGACGACGCACGACGGACATCAGGCGATCACAAAAGCTCACCCTGAGCACTTTGTGCTCTGGTGAGCTAAAAATGACACAATTACTATAGAGATTACTATAGAGTTCTTTTTACAATGGTTGCCGAACTTCAATGTTGAAAAATACAATTTTAAATAGCTTACGAAAAAGGAATACGAATGCATAAACTATTTCATTGGGATTTCATTCAGAGATATAATTTCAAATTATGTATTAAAAATACTTGATATAGAACTCAATTACAAAGTCTGTGTTGATCGAGATTAAAGTAAAATATAGTTCAACTTAGCACGGCAGGATACAACAGGGAAAATAAAATTAACTAGAAAATTGTTTCCAAGACACCGATGCACCCTCCCCCTAACAATAGTATCTCTATATCAAGCGCTTTTGACTATGTGTTATACAGTGAAGAAAATTTCAAAGTCCCATAACTCTGGTAAAATGGTCAGAGCAATTATTACATTCTTTAAGAAAATCTTCACATCAAGGTTGACGGCTTATCATGGGTGAAAATTTGAAGTAAAACCTCCCATTGGTATATGGGTTGTTAGACACATAATATTGTTTCACTTTATATTATATAGTGAAGACGATTTCAGGGTTCCATATCGGGTACAATTGGTCTGAGCAAAAATAAGCCTTTCTGTGCTTTTGCAAACAGAAAATACCTTAATAGTTTATCAATGCCTATACCTTGTCTTTTTGTGTGATTGTGTTGTATTTTCTTACTTTTTCCTGAGGAGACTGCGAGTGTGAGTCTGTTCAGGGTCAATTTGTGAGTATGTGCTCCAAACAATACATACCCCGATCAGTTACCACAACTGGCCAGGGTCTTTGCTATTTGCAATATCATACATGTAACAAGTATATCAATAAATGATATAATTAAAAATAAATTATAGTCATACATGCAAATTACAGTAAGTGCTGTAGTATTTAACACTACAGACCCTGATTAGTAACCGGCGTCATAGAAATAAATGATATGAATTAGAAATAAATTACAAACATTACTATAAGATACTATAAGACACTATATAAGATACTATAAGCCTGACACGTAAATCAATAAATGATGAAATGTATATAAATTTAAAGATGAGAAAGTGCTTTGTCTCATTTTGTTTGCCTTTCTCCCTTTTAATGATTTTTTAATAATATAAAGGATACAAAAACCCCTGTTTCCTTTTAATAGTAATTGTTAATACTACCATCCAAGCTACTTAAACAACAGAGGTTGGCAAAGTGGGACACCCTGTTTGGATTCAGATCAAATACCAAGTAAATGTCTGACCAAAATCTAAACTGTTTACAACTTATGACAATGTTGCCTTCGGTCAAAATGCCTAAAACTGATCTTTTAGAAATTTAAATGATGACAAACCTGAAGCAGACGATATTACAGATTTCTACAGCTTGCTTAATCCTTATAATGCTGAGTGATGTTTCGTTTGCAACAATTGCCGTCTGCTTCAATTCTTCAATAAACTTTCTTCCATTTTAAGCAAAAATATGGTCAAGATGACAAACAGTTTGGATCCTGATGAGACGCAGAATTATGTGACCTCTCATCTGGATCCAAACTGTTTGCATAGGTAATCACAGTTTCGCCGCTAGCGTGCAAAGAGTTAAGCGTGTTTGACCTCTAGAGATTTTAGCATGATGTAACAGTTGCCCTGCACTACTGACCACCAGTGCTCTAATCTTTATACTGTAAAGGACGTAAAGAACAGAAGAAGTCTATTTAACCCTTAATTTCCCCATATAAACTTGTTTTCATGCATCTGCAAACAGATTCGACTCAGATAAGACAGATCGCTCCCATAGGATCAGGGTCTGCTCTGATTGCTAATGGATCCACCTTCCATATTTCATTATAAATATTTTGTAAGATTCCGGAATCGGATTGTAAGCCAAGCACTGCACATGCGCGTATTCTCTTAGGGGGGTTCCCGCTAGGTAGAGCTCGTGCAATAGGGTTTTCCGCCAGAGTTTGAGTCGCAATCCATTTTATAAGGATTTCGGCAAAAGCCGAAACCCTAAAAAGCAGTTTGGAATCACGACGAGTTTACCGGTGAAATGACAAATTCGAAAAACATTGCCTGGAAAACAACAGAGACTAATCAACATATACATACATGAACTGTTTGGTCACCCCTAGCAACGTCAGAACGGTGACATACGAATAGACCTGGAGGCGAAATCAATGGCAAAACACATTACACATTAAAGAGGAAGTCCCTACAATGATCGCATATTTTCAATAATATCATAAAAGTTGGTATTTGTTATGCTCTATCATTATTATGAAGGTTCCCAATTTGAACTTATATCGAAAAATGCCCCTGTGATACAAATAAACCAATTTCATCAATACTGATAATTTTTGTTCTACAACACAATATTATCGGCCTTTTCCGTTCAATTCTTCCGCGTTTTGCCGATGATCACCCGATCCCTCCATATTTTATGTAATAGCTTTCTCGGAAGTGGTCGGATAATCGCGAATAGGGCGAACAGTTACGAAACTAAAACCCAACCCGAATAAAACTGAAACATCAGGGAGTAAAACCGGGATCGGCGATATCAAACACATGGATGTTTTGTCATTATAAACGGTAATTAGATGGGGCTTTTTGCAATATACTACTTTACAGCATATAAACAAATGAGTTTTGTATATTTTAAGTGTTTATGAAACGCGTCAAATGTAGGGACATCCCCTTTAAAGTATACAAACTGTGTGAATACCTGTAAAATTGTGAACTTTAGTATCCATGCCAATCACAAGTGGGCATAAATCACGGAGTACGAATTGGACATGTGGAAGGTATGTCGAGGATACCCATGAGCAATTACGTCATCGAGTTTACACAACAATTTACCTGGACATCAGATGTCAAGTCAGAGCAGAGAGTACCATCACGTGTAATAGAACATTCACAGCCGAAAATCTACACAGAATAATAACAACATGCAAGTTTACGAAGAAAGACTAAACAGATTTTAGTAGTTAATGTGTTGAACTTACAAAATCACTACGTAATGACATAAGAACTGTCATCAGAAGTACATTAAGTAAAATCACAACATAACTAGAGGTTTGTTTTTGTCACAAAAACAGATGTCTCCCCCTCCCATCCTCTTTCCAATACACAAGTGTAATGTCTGTAACTCCAAACTTATCAGGGTCTAATTTTAAGTCATCAGGAGCAATTACTCCAACATTATCAGGGGGAGACAATTCAAAAACCGCGGGTACACAACAACACATGCTGGTCAACATTCCTGTGAAGTTTGGTGACTCTAGTACTAGTGGTTTCAGAGATACACACGACACAAAGTAAAGTTTCTCTCCTTTTAAGTCATAAGGGGCAGTAACTCCAAAGTTATCAGAGGGAGACAACTGAAAAGCCCAGATGCACAACAACTCGTGCTGGTGAACATTCCTGTGAAGTTTGGTGACTCTAGCCTTACTGGTTTCAGAGATACGTGCAGCACAAAGTTTCTCTAATTTTAAGTTATCATACCAGGGGCAATAACTCAGGGGGAGACAATTAAAAAAAACATAGGTGCACAACAACTCATGCTGGTCAACATTCCTGTGAAGTTTGGTGAATCTAGCCCTACTGGTTTTAAAGATATTCATGAAACAAAGTTTCTCTAATTTTAAGTAATCATATCAGGGGCAATAACTCCAAAGTTATCAAGGGGAGACAATTCAAAAATCCCAGGTGCACAATAACTCATGCTGGTGAGCATTCCTGTGAAGTTTGGTGACTCTAGCCCTACTGGTTTCAGAGATATGCACAACACTAAGTAAAGTCAGTCTAATTTTAAGTCATCAGGGGCAGTAACTCCAAAGTTAACAGGGGGAGACAATTAAAAAACCCGAGGAGCAAAACAACTCACGCTATTGAACAATCCTGTGAAGTTTGGTGACTCTAGCCCTACTGGTTTCAGAGATACATGCGACACAAAGTTTGTATAAATTTAAGTGTTCATATCAGGGGCAATAACTCAAGAATTATCAGGGGGAGACAATTAAAAAAGCATAGGTGCACAACAACTCATGCTGGTGAACATTCCTGTGAAGTTTGGTGACTCTAGTACTAGCGGTTTCAGAGATACGCGTGACACAAAGTTTTTCTAATTTTAAGTCATCAGGGGCAATAACTCCAAAGTTATCAAGAGGAGACAATTCAAAAACCCAAGGTGCACAACAACTCATGCTGGTCAACATTCCTGTGAAGTTTGGTGACTCTAGCCCAACTGGTTTTAGAGATACGCGCGACACAAGTTTGTGACGGACAGACAGACGGACGGACGGACAGACAGACAACTCTGGCAAAATTAATATGTCTCCCCATAAATGGGGGAGACATAATGACAGAAACTGTCATCAGAAGAACATTAAGTGATAGCAGAGACTAAGAGTAGAAAAACTAAAGTTAGGACTATACGGTGTTCAAGAACTTTTCCAGTAAAAGTCCTTTTTGTAGGAAGGGCGTTGTGTATCATAATACTTATATTACTGGTTAAAGGTTGCTAATTACTTATTAAGGGTTTGTACGGTACATTGTACTTGAGTGCATCAGAGTATATCCATATATCTTTATGTCCAGAAACGATGGCTAAACTTCAAGCTGTCAAGTAAGGCTTAGGCATAAAGTTGTTGATTACGCCACAAAACTACAAAATTCTAAAAAAAAATCCTTTTCTCTAGTTAATGCTCCTTTTCGGTAGATTTATTCAAAGAGGTTGGATCTAAAAATAGCCTATGAGGGAACAGGTTAAACCAAGTGCCTATATTAACCTTTTCCCTGTTCTATATTTATTCCAAATTTCAATTCCTGTTGAATATTCATGAACAAAAGTTACAACGAAATATGGAAGGGGAATATTGTAGTCATTTTAGAAACTAAAGTAACAGATCTATTAAATTCCATTTTCAAACAGAGCAGACCTTTATTAGATGGCTCCTATAGGAGCCATCTGATTGGAGTCAACTCTATTTGCATATGTGTGAAAAGGTGTTTATATGAGGGAAAGGGTTAAAATGTTATTCTCCAGTGTTTTCTGTGACTGCAACAGTGACTGGCATGTAGTCACAACATAGGTTACTGACACATTCTAGTACCAAAGAATACTATTTTTTTAACAAATGGCACTTACAATGATATGGTGTGTAGTTTATCAACACCTGTAAGACCTTGCTGTACAAGTTAGCTATTAGTGCTATGTGGTACGGCTGAGCAACAGATAAAGGTATGTATTCAAATACTAAAATCTTTATTTCACCACCAAATTCTATGGGGTGACCACTCTTTAGAATCGTACGTCTCTTAAAGACGATTCTAAAGAGTCACAGGTATCAACATAGGGTTTGGTGGAGAAATAAAGGAGCTACTCTTGAAAATGTTTTAACCCATTCCCGCATATTGACGCCTTTTGACACTTATGTAAAAGTCTCTTTGTGAAACCATTGTGATAAATAGAGCATTTGCTCCACAGGAGCAAATGCTCTATTTATCACAATGGTTTCAAAACTACACAATTCTGAAAATTTCCTTTCCTCTAGTTAATGCTCCTTTTTGGTAGATTTAATGAAAGAAGTTAGGTCAAAAGTAGCTTAAGTGGGAATGGGTTAATTTATGCATCTTTTATATCATGTTGACCTCTGTTGTAGAGTACTTCACAGAGTGCTGTTGATTAACAACTTTGCTGTGACAGTCGGCTTTTACGGCACCATGATGGTGTGCTCAACTAGACACATGATTTTCAGTGTGACATGCATACCATGACAGGTAATTTTCTCAAAGGGAAACCTTGGTTATACTTACAAGATGTCAGCCATGCAAGACAGCAAGCCAGTCGCCTAATCTGGATATTGAAGAAAAAATTCTTAGGGTTGATACACAAGATGATAGCTGCAAGCTGTCCGAAAATAGCTGCAAGACCGGCAACAGTAGCCAGAGATCTAGCCTTTAACATCTCAGTCATGTAGTACTCTGCAACAACTGGAAAAGAAATTATCATGACCACTAGAAACTGCATGTAGTACTATGCAACAACTGGAAAAGAAATTATCATGACCACTAGAAACTGCATGTAGTACTATGCAACAACTGGAAAAGAAATTATCATGACCACTAGAAACTGCATGTAGTACTCTGCAACAACTAGAAAAGAAATTACCATGACCACTAGAAACTGCATGTAGTACACTGCAGCAACTGGAAAAGAAATTATCATGACACTAGAAACTGCATGTAGTACTATGCAACAACTGGAAAAGAAATTATCATGACCACTAGAAACTGCATGTAGTACACTGCAGCAACTGGAAAAGAAATTATCATGACCACTAGAAACTGCATGTAGCACACTGCAGCAACTGGAAAAGAAATTATCATGACCACTAGAAACTGCATGTAGTACTCTGTAGCAACTGGAAAATAAATTATCATGACCACTAGAAATTGAATGTAGTACACTGCAGCAACTGGAAAAGAAATTATCATGACCACTAGAAACTGCATGTAGTACTCTGCAGCAACTGGAAAAGAAATTATCATGACCACTAGAAATTGTATGTAGTACACTGCAGCAACTGGAAAAGAAATTATCATGACCACTAGAAATTGCATATAGTACTCTGCAGCAACTGGAAAAGAAATAATCATGACCACTAGAAATTGTATGTAGTACTCTGCAGCAACTGGAAAAGAAATTATCATGGCTACTAGAAATTGCAACTTTTGGACTTCAAAGTATTGAAGCAGATGACTGCTTTCAATTTGATCAAGCTGTTGAGAAACAAAGATGTTTTCTTTATAATAAAATAATGAAAGAACTAGAAATGCATCCATTGGATAAAGAAATGTCCCCATTCTGGTGAGATGATATCACATTTTTAAGTGGAAAAAAAGTTAAATTTTTACAACTTTGCAAAAATGGTAACCGCAAAAAAGTTACTTCTTTATAACCATCTTCATATCAAGGTTCTTTATCTGTGAACGTTTGAAGCAAATCCTCCGTGGTGTATGCAGAGTTGGACACACAACATTTTTTCACTGTATATTTAAAGTAAAAAAATATCACAAAATCCTGTAACCATGAGAGAACAGTTGGAGCAAACATTTGCTTCTTTACAAACACATCAAGGTGACCTTTTAGTGTTGCAGTGCCCAAAATGATGTTGGTGAGGAAAAGGCAAGCACCAGTCTATGAAGGTCGTGGGTGAGCGCGCATTTCATTTGTGTTTCTGGTGTGGCTGTGCACTGTCGTGTGTCATGTTCAAATTTTCTTCCTGACTTGGATTCTATTTTCGTTCATCTATGTGTAACAGTGAGGCTGTTAGATATATAATCACTATAAACTCCCCTTGCCGGGGACCTAGCTCGTTGGCGACATGGTTTAAGTGTTTGGAAATGTTGCGAAGTTAAACAACAGATTGTGCGTTTACTGGATGGATGGGTGACCCCCAGATATTACCGAGAGTGTGAGTTACTTTTTAAAGTCTGAAATAATTCCTCTCAGTGGCGTAAGGAGTTGGAACACACAATATGTTTCGCTTTATCTTACATAATGAAGACAATTTCAAAGTCCCATGGTTGTTTATTTGTGAAAAGTTTGAAATAATTTTTCCAAATGGTGTATGATGAGTTGGACAAACTGGCTTTTTTTCACTATCTTATATAATGGAAGAAAATTTAAAAGTTCCTTGACTCTGGTAAATATTCTCTCTAAATCAAGCACGTTTTTAAGTGAAAAAGGTTACAGTCCCATAACTTTCGTAAAAGTCACCGCAAAATATACTTCTCTATAATCATCTTCACATTAAGGTTGTTTATGTGTGAAAGTTTGAAGCAAATACTCCACGTGGTATATGAGGAGTAGGACAAAATAGTATTTTTATGCCCCCTACGGCGGGCATATAGTAATCGCAGTGTCAGTTCTTCCATCCGTCCGTCCGTCCTTCCATCTGTCCGTCCCTACTTTCGTGTCCCTTCTATAACTTCTTTACCTGTGAATGGATTTCAATATAACCTGGCACAAATGTTAACCACACTAAGACGATGTGTCGCGTTCAACTCCCAGGTCCATGGGTCAAAGGTCAAGGTCACATGGTACAATTACTTTGTAACAAAATTCGTGTCCGGCCTGCTACTTCTTTATCTATCAATGGATTCCAATATAACTTGGCACAAATGTTCACCACACAAAGACGATGTGTCGCGTTCAACTCCCAGGTCCATGGGTCAAAGGTCAAGGTCACAGGGTACAATTACTTTGTCACAAATTCCGTGTCCGGTCTGTAACTTCTTTATATATCAATGGATTTCAATATGATTTGGCACAAAATGTTCACCAGACAAAGATGATGTGCCGCTTTCAACTCCCTGGTCCATGGGTCAAAGGTCAAGGTCACTGGGTACAATGACTTTGTCACAAATTCTGTGTCCGGTCTGTAACTTCTTTATATATCAATGGATTTCAATATGATTTGGCACAAATGTTCACCAGACAAAGATGATATGTCGCTTTCAACTCCCTGGTCCATGGGTCAAAGGTCAAGGTCACAGGGTACAATTACTTTGTCACAAATTCTGTGTCTGGTCTGTAACTTCTTTATCTATCAATGGATTTCAATATAACTTGGCACAAATGTTCACCAGACAAAGACGGTGTGTCGCGTTTAGCTCCCTGGTTCATATGTCAAAGGTCAAGGTCACAGGATACAATTATTTGTTTATCTGTGAATGGATTTCAAAGTATCCTGGCACAAATGTTCACCACACAAAGACGATGTGTCAACTCCCTGGTCCATGGGTCAAAGGTCAAGGTCACAGGGTACAATTGTTGGGGGCATTTGTCACGTGACTGTGACAGCTCTTGTTTACTATACATTTAAAGTGAAAACATTTACAAAGTATCATAACTCATGTTAACCCATTCCCTCATAGGCTATTTTTAGATAACCCAAATCCTGATTAAAAAAATTACATAACACTCTCTGGGAGAGTGGTAGGAAAGAATGCATGCTTCTACAGCAATGAATGGGACATGCGGTGAAGAGAAGTATAACATGATAATGCTCCAGAGAGGGATTCTTAGTGTTCTATACTGACAATTACATTGCTGATACAGACTATAGCTACTGGTACCCAGCAGTCACGACTCTGAGAGCCCGCTAAAACCTGCACTGGCATCAAGCCCCAGTTTGTTATGTTACTCTGTAGAACTTAGCTTATAATTATGTTACCTGCTGTAAATATGTGTATTAAACTGTAGAAAAGAAATTATTGTCATTCTCATTCACCTCCACATTAGTGTCAATGTTATACAGAAGACCACACAATACAAAAGAAGAAGAACATTCACGATAAGCTTGACCTGTTTGAACTTAATTTCCAATAGTCCATTTGAAATTCTGCATAGAAAGGGGTAAACTGATGATGATGATGATGATGATGATGATGATGATGATGATGATAATGGATGATGATCATGATGAGAATAATCATAATAATGTAAGGGAAATGAGAATCTATCAGGATGAAGAAACAAGAATGTGTAGGTGAAGGTTAATATTTAATCCAAAGATCCCTCTGTGACACACAACCAAGAAAAACAAAGAGTACTCGTGCAGGAGCACGCTGGATGAGTACTGGAGCATAACTCCTCTTTAATCCTCCAGTACTCCTCCTGAGTGCACTCCTGCAAAATTAAGATATTAGTACAATGGAGCATACCATAACTGACTTTACTCCATAAGAATGCTCATAAGTATGAGAGGTTTAAGCTACAGACTTGTGAGAGGTTACGGCATTTCGGCATTCCTAACTTGGAGTACAGGAGGGATAGAGCAGATGTAATCCAGGCTTTCAAACTGCTAAAAGGTTTAGACAAAACATCTGCCACTCTGCTATTAGTAAAGGCCGACAATAGAACAAGGGGTAATGATATGAAACTTTGTAAACCAAGAGCTTAGTAGAACTGAACTGAGAAAGGGTGCTTTAAGTCATAGAGTAATTGACCTCTGGAACTCTCTCCCTTTTAGTGTAGTTCTGGCACCCACACTTAATTAAAACGCATTTAAAACAAAGTTAAATGGGCACTGGGGGGTCACAAACAAAGCTAATAAGTTTGATGCTGAGTGCTATTACCCATGAACAAGTGAATCAAGTAAAAAAATAAAATAAGACCGTAAAAGGCAGTAAAGCCTTATATTAACTGTGTATAGTTGTGCATAATTATATATGAAATGGAAGTGAAAATCAAGGTTCACTCCTTAAGTGTACTGCATACAGTGTAGTTTTTAACACAAATTACATAAAAATATTCATGTAAGGGAAATTTCAGTAATTAAAGGATATATGCGGGAGCCGCAGCAGAGAAATTCAGCTGAAGAGAACAAATAAGAATGGGCAGAAGAAGCTGAAAAGCTTATGCAACAGTGTTGCATCAGGTCTTGGATCTTCATGAATTACATGAAAAATAAATACAGATAAATATGCTTTTAGCAAACAGAGTAGGCCCAGGTGGGGAGCCATCTGGTCAGGGTTAGTCTCATTAATGACCCGTAAGACAGCATGCTAATTTTGTGACAGTTGCCGTCTTACAGTCTCTGCCGGGATAGCGTTAAAACCGAAAGTAGCTCGAAATAACCATTTAGAGTACACAGATGTGAACTAGGTCAGGGTCTGCTCTGTTTGGTCATGATCTGATATAGGTATGATTCCAGTTTCTGTCATGGCTAAAAATTCCTGTGTTCATGATGTGCTATTACAACAAATTAATCTAATTAACATAAAGATTTATGATGTCATTATTTCTTACATGAATATCCATGGAAGAAATTTAAGATATAGAATTATTAAGGAGTATGGGAGGGAGCATAACAGATCTAATTTAATTAATGATAACAATAATGATAATAATAATGATATTAATAATTAACGGATCTAATAATAATAATAGATCTAGATTTGATAAAATAACAATAACACAATGCATAAATGGCAATAATTATGCAACAACCTTTTTCTGCTTCGCTGTTACTAGATGTCATAATTTTGTCGGCCAACTTCTCAAAAGATAAAGACTGGCATGTTTCCAGTTGCTCGCTACACACTTCAATTGACCATAGACCCATATCTACGTCAGCTTCAACACCACCAGCTTTTCCATTCAGTCGTATCCATGCCTTTGTGAAGAATCCTACACACTGAAAAAGAACGGCCAACAAGCAGCAAGCTAGTAGCAACAAACGGAAACGTCGGTTATCTTTTAGCATTGTATTAGCTTAAGATTTAACAAGTCGCACACTTTTTTGTTGCATATCATTATTTTCCTTTTAGTGGTACTTGTATCCGGTATATCGCACACCGTACACACGTGCATCATTCAAATACAATGTACATGTCTTTGCTCCGCCCACTGCAGGTTCAGCTAATACGCACAATGGAACGAAATGGAAGGATTTCTGAAATACATTTAGATCTATATCGATAAATATCTTTCAGATGGGACCTTGTTGAAAACTGCATTTCTGCTGTATCCATAATGTGTTGTACCACTGTGTATATATGTTTTAAAATCGGCCGAGTCTATTTCCACGTATTTTACGTGAAAATAGCGATCCGCTATTTCCACGTATGCACATAATAATAACCTTTTCGTGAAAATCACCCCCACGTCAAGAAAGTTTCCGGTCTATATTTACCAAGAGTCTGGTTAGGAAAAACAATTAATATATTTGGGGGTTTTTTTATTCATTTTAATGTAGTAAATAATTAAATTGTAGTATGTAATTGTATCAAACGAGAAAAATAGCTTAATTTGACCATAATTTTAGCACGGAAATATAATTATAACTTGCTTACTGTAGTGCCCCGTATGACCTTTTAGTACTGTTTTTTTAACAGTTTTGCTTCAGATATTTTTCAAATAGATGTGTAACAATAAGCTTAATATATAAAATATGTTACAATGGAAAAAGTATTGTTATGCCATTAACAAAATACGTTAGAAACCGGGTCACGCTTAGTACCACGTAATATAATTTAGACTGAACTCAAATTACGTGGTAGGAAAGGAACGATAACCTAGCCTAATAAGATAGACTTTCTCATCGGTGATTTCCCTTTGCTTAGTACCACGTAATTTCGGTTACACCAGAATTTGTTGAGTTTAGCTTCAGATTTATATATAAATTGTCTTAAGAATTAATAAAAAAAAATTGTATTCGAACACTTGATATATGAAAAAGCTTTTGCAGTAAAAAAATGTAATATTATGTTTTAAAATACGGGAGAACTAAAATTACGTGGTAGGAAAGGAACGATAACCTAGCCTAATAAGTTAGACTTTGTCAGCGGTGATTTCCCTTTGCTTAGTACCACGTAATTTTGGTTAGACCAGACTTTGTTTAGTTTAGCTTCTGATTTATTTATAAATTGTCTTCAGATTTAATAAAAAAAATGTATTCGAACACTTGATATATGAAAAAGCTTTTGCAATGAAAAATGCTTAGTACCACGTAATTTTGGTTAGACCAGACTTTGTTTAGTTTAGCTTCAGATTAATAATTAAATTGTCTTCATATTTAATATAAAAATGTATTCGAACACTTGATATATGAAAACGCTTTTGCAGTGAAAAAATGTATTGTTATGTCTTAAAATACGGGAGAACTCAAATTACGTGGTAGGAAAGGAACGATAACCTAGCCTGATAAGATAGACTGTGTCAGCAGTGATTTCCCTTTGCTTAGTACCACGTAATTTTGGTTAGACCAGACTTTGTTTAGTTTAGCTTCTGATTTATTTATAAATTGTCTTTAACAACATTGTATTCGAACACTTGAGATATTAAAAAGATTTGCAGTGAAAAAGTGTATTGTTATGTCTTAAAATACGGGAGAACTCAAATTACGTGGCAGGAAAGGAACGATAACCTATCCTAATAAGATAGACCTTGTCGGCGGGTTATGTCCCTTTGCTTAGTACCACGTATTTTCCGTTAGACCAGAATTTGTGTGTTTTAGCTTCAGCTTTAATGCAAATAGATATGGCATAGTCAATATTCAGCTGTTCAAGTTACAATTTCTTTTTGGAACGCTTGTTACAACTTTCACTGCAAAAGAAGGCGTCAGTACACGATGATAGGAGGAATTTTTCAAGTTCAAGTCTTGGTCTTGCTATACATGTCAAATGGAACCATTCCTTACATTTACTACACTGTACCATTTCAGGATTCGAACTGTCGTGCGGTAACCTACATGAGCAATAGAGAAGAATTTCCTTCATTGATAGTGTTCTGAAAGTTTTTATTGAAAACTGTGGAAAATCTGTGAATTTCTTGGTTTCAATACACTGAATAAGATGCTGCCTCATTTCATTCTGGTCGTAAATAATTAGAATTTGCCAAGGGTACGACATAAGCGACAGCCATTGTATCAAGAGAATATTCTTTGCCTCGTGAGAAACAGATTATTCGATGAAATTAGATTTCTCTGAAGTTTATATAGGTAAATCATGTTTCCTTCAGCTTGGTCAAATTTTGCTCCACAGTAGGTTGGCTTGCTGTTAGACGTTTACAGATGTGAATGAGTAACACCAATTAATGCGTTTGTCGGCTTACCAACGCTGTTAGCGCGTGTTGTTTGGTGTTTGCATTGCAAACAACTCGTAATTACCGACTGTGAAATGTGTGTATCAAAGCTGACATAACCTCGGCTTGTATACTGAGTTTTCAATCAAGTTAGAATTTTGTGGTCATTTTTTTATTATTTCACGGAAGTTTGTGGGAATAGCTCGGTAATACTACATGAGGGATATTTCGTGAAATAGTGTATTTTGGATTTGAGTGAATTTGTCATAGTTACTAATTGTTATATGGAATTTTACTTATATACTGTTCATATATAAGGTGAGTAATTCTTTTTATTTATATTTTCAGTTTTAATTCGTTTTATTAATGCATTATTTATCTATACCATGCACAATGTTCACGGGATTATTACTTCTTTACTTTTATCAACCTGATACCATGTACATGGACTGTGCATGACTGTGCAGGCTAATTATTTTTGCATATAAGGCACGGATTTTAAAATATTTTGGAATATGCTTACATTTGGCCTTCATAAAACGGTATTAAGATTTATAATTTACTTATATGAATAGTTTATTCGTCCAATTAAATGCATGTCAATGTACTATTAGGATCTTATCGGAATTTATTGTATTGTGTAATTCTCACGATGCGTGTGATTTTTACCCTTTCACCGGTTGAAAAATACGTGGAAATAGACACTCCGTTTAAAATCAGACTGTCAGTTGTTACTTTGTCTCTTTGATAAAAATTCAAACTAAGACGGCAACAATATTTTATAAATGTACAGTGTGCATAATGGCCAATGTCACTGACTGCCTTGTCTCAGGTTTGATTCCTTGTTTGATGAAAGAATCGTGCCTACAAAGCTATTACTGAGCTCAATATAATAGACTTACACAAGTTAGTCTAAAGAAGGCAATGTAATGCCACAACCATAAGTCAAAAGGCTTTTAGGAAATAATAATAATGGTACCCAAAAATTGTGCCACAATACAATGAAATGTAATGGTAACCAAACAATTGGTACCACAAAATACAAAATGGTAACCAAAACAATTGGAGCCACAATACAATAAATGGTAACCCGAAAAGTGGTGCCACAATACAAAAAAATGGTAACCCAAAAAGTGGTGCCACAACGCCAAAAATGGTAACCAAAACATTGGAAATATAATAACAAAAAAGACTTGGTACCATAATACAATATATGAAATTGAGCTATTACGAATGTATGTGTTTATGGGTGCATATGTATGTAAATGTGTATGTGTGCAAAAAACAATTTTTTGTTCTATCAATACCAAGAAATATGATGATGCCTAGAGATATGATGATGCCTCTTTTTTAAAGCTTTGGGGTCCAAAGCAAAAGAAGTTGGGAGGAAATATTATGATGCTTCTTTTTGCAAATTATTGCATTTTTCATAATATCAAATATCATATAATTTACCTGCATAGTTTAAAAGACTATGGAAAGGATTAGGAGCATCATAATATACTATCAAACATAATTCCAAACTTCAGTTTATAAAGTCAATTTTCTTAAAATTGAAGTAAATGGGACATATTTTATATCATATTTCTTGGTTTTGAATGAAGAATTCAATTATGGAAACTTTAATGTTGTATTTTGAAATTAATTACAATTCTTCAAACAATTTATAAATTTCTTTTAAATATTCATGTAGCCTAAAAGTGTTAAAACTCCTATCCAAACATAGGCTGATTAAATCCCATGCTTAAGGACTTGGTAGTTAGGGCTGTTGTCTAACAGCCTGTGTTAATCACCTAAACAAAGTTGGGTTTCATCTGTATCTGATAGCTGATCAGGAGCTTAGCCATAGTAGAAAGGAGCTTAGCCTTAGAAGAAAGAAACCCTAGCTGCAGTTTATTTAACAATTTTACCTGTGGAACACAGAGATCCTTTATGATCCCTTCTCGCTGAGTCCTGGCATCATTGACTAGCTGGACATCGAGAAATAAAGATCTAGTATTACAACAAATTGTCTTCTGTGTTTACAGGTAAGTTTTTAATAACTCTAATTTGAATCTAAGCTAAAATCTTAAAGATGTGATTTTTGTATGCATTCTTGGGTTACATGTATGTTAATTAAGTAAATGCGTTCTGTATTATACACTGTTTATACTCAGTTGTTAGACTTCAATTTATATGATCAGAATGCTAACAATTGTATTTCTTAAACGGATCTGCAAGTTTTATACTGAAATAAGATGAATTGTTTAAAATGTTAAAGAGTGTTGCAGCATGTTAATATTTACTGGTTAATATTTACTGCTCAGTATTGTAAAATTGTTTGGATCCAATTTAGCTGTTAAATAAATTGAACTTTAAAGAAGGAAGTTATGTATATTAGGCAAAATGCTGTAAAATAACATCAAATTCTCATGTGGTTAGTAAACCATTCTGATTCCAAAATTTACATTATGATGATTTAAGTAGAAACAAATTTTAGTAAAGTAATGGTATGCAGTTAGCTCTTTCTGTGTTATACATAGAAATAAATTCTTGTACATAGTCAAGAAAGAGCTCCTAGATTTTAAATCTGTATACAGTAGTTGATGGAAGAAAGAAAGTTTTGAATATTAAAATGTAGGTTTTGACTAACAATGATTAATTCAACAGTCATATGAGGATTTATGCAGAGTTTGATGTAGGATTATTGTATATGCAGGATATGTATTGGTACTGAACAAAGTTCAGTTCATTACCACACTTCTGCGTGTACCTCTCGTTAGCCAAGACTAATTCCCCAACCTTTGGCAAAGTGTGTTTTGAACTTGACTCGTTTAGATGCTGTACATTCTTTGTTCAAATTATCATTATCCTTTTTTATATCACTCTGACCTTCACTTATATGTTTGTATGATCATTGACTAGCTGGACATCGAGAAATAAAGATCTAGTATTACAACAAATTGTCTTCTGTGTTTACAGGAACGAACAGTCCCTGGGTCTCTGTTCTTAAAAAAACAAGTCTTCCCTTCCCTTGGTATTTGGCACGATAGGATTCGAGCGTTACGTAGCGTCGCCGCTCTGTTAGAGGCGAACGTAGAAAGGGGTTTCACAATAATATATAGAATTTAATTCATTTAATTGACACTCAGCCGACTGTATATCTACCTACATTTACTCCCCTGATTATTGGGCCATTCGCCTACAATGTTGACTATTGCTAACATATGGCACGACACCGGCTAGTGATCCTCACATGTACCATTTATTCCCCGGGTGGAGAGGAGGCAACTTCGTGCGGATGGGAGACACTGAAAAGCGTCTCTGAAATTTCGAGCTCGTCCAGCCGGGATTCGATCCCCGGATCCCTGGGTAATCAGCTCAATGCCCAACCACTAGTCCAAGTCACCACCACCAATATATATGCGTTTTATGCAACTTAACCCTTTCCTTCATATTTATAAAGCCTTTTCATGCATTTGCAAACAGAGTAGACTCACTATACAGACCTGTAAGCCTGACCTGTGTAGATCTTATTTGCAAAGTCATGGAATCAATTAATTATTGAAGACAAGCTAATTGAACATATGGAAGCAAATAATTTGTTCTCTAAGCATCAGTTTGGATTCAGAAGTGGACATCATTGCGTTACGCAGAGCTCTACTTATAATCTTTAAGGAATGTTAGAAGGCGATTTACAACCAAGAAAATATTGATGTCATCTATCTGGATGTTAGAAAAGCATTCAACACAGACCACACAATCTACGTCTGGCTAGGGAGTTACGTGCAAGCTTACGGGATAAGAGGAAGAGTCATAGACTGGAAAGCGATCTTCTTAGATCAACGAAGACAAAAAGTTGTTGTTGAAAGTCAAGAGTCGACATAGGCAGATGTGCGAAACGGTATCCCTCAAGGCAGTGTACTGGGCCCAGCACTATTTCTCATGTTCATTATATAACGACCTCCCTGATATTGTCCAAAACCTCGTTAAAATCTTCGCTGACGACACCAAAATATACTCAGCGGTCAAGGACTCAGAAAGTAGGCCTACACAAAAATTACAACAGGACATTGACAAATTATTTGAATGGTCGAATGCATGGGATCTTCATTCTAATGCTGCAAAGTGTAAGTCATTGCACAGTGGAAGGACAAATCAAAATCAACAATACCATATCATGTCAAACCAGCTCATTTAAAATAAATCAAATAATGAATTGTACAGGCATTTCAGAAGCTGGAGTCAATTATGCCATAATAATCTTCAATGGTGTAGATGTAATAGCCTATATGGTACAGGCACCATTATATAGATGATGCTGTACGAACCTCTTTCAATGGTGTGCATGTAATAGAGGTTGTGGGCCATTTTTTGTCATTTTATACCAGCTTACTTCAATGACGTGCTTGTAATGGATGAGTATATTTTGGTGTCGTCAGCGAAGATTTTAACGAGGTTTTGGACAATAACAGGGAGGTCGTTATAATGAACATGAGAAATGGTGCCGGGCCCAGTACACTGCCTCAAGGCCATAATGTGCAAAAGACACACCCTGCATCTAAACACAACTTTAACTACAGTGTAAAGCAGTGTTCTGCATCAAGTTACTACAAAGTTCTTTACATAAATAACTTTAAACCAGCCACACTTTAAGAGACTATCATTTGTTGTGTTGTTTTTTCAATAACATAGATAACCCATTCTCTCACACTGACGCCTTTTTGTGCCTCTGTAAAACTCAATTTTTGAAACCATTGTGATAAATAGAGCATTTGCTTCATAGGAGCAAAATGCTCTATTTTTCACAATGGTTTCAAAACAACAAACAGCCTTGCCTTCCTCGAGTACGCTAGCTCGGACTGGGACTCGCACACCAAGACAAACACCTCAATATACCAACCGGTAGGTTCTTCCACCCAGCCTCACGCGGGGTCAAATGGCCAGGTTCATGATTCCTTATTGTCATACTGACATTTACTTACACTCTTCTTTTCCCTCCGCCGTCCGTTTGTGGAACCAACTACATACACGCACGTACAATGACTGACAACGTTGAGGCCTTAAATAACCTTCAAAAGAGGAGCAGTGAGAACTCTTATCCTGCATTGAAAATCTGCGCATGCGGAAACTATCGTTTGCTTATTTTTAAAGCTCCACAGAGTGACTTGATTGTTTGGTAGAATTGAAAAAGATTGACTGAATGTCAAACAGCGTTAAGTCGGACGAATGTCGAGTTACTCGGTGTCTCAACCGGATCCATGCTGTTTGCACGGTCGCGATTGGCGGGGTAAGGGTTAATACCCGCTCGCAATGAAGTGCAGCAAAACCCAGTCTTTCGGTTTATATATATTTACTGTATTGCTGGTTTTCTTGGAATTTCAAGTTTGTTCGAGTCCGGTTTTATATCGATACTTCGTATGTAGGTTGTTGGTATGTCGCGATTGTTTGAGCTTTTAAAAATGTAGTCGTTTCAACATTTCGTGGCATCCGACTTTTCAAACTCCACCCCAACACTCGAAACTTCATAATAATGAAAACACCTGAACCCATATAGTTGATGGCGAAAGTTTATCAGTATCACACGATCAACTATCCTGATTGTATATGAGCATCAGGGTCCTTTATAACGTGTGGGTAGGGCCGTTATTTCACGACCCGTGGGTCATTTCTCAACGTAACGGCTCGGGCAACATGAATTTCCTCAGCAGGAAACAAAAAGTCAGATACCCCGCCAATGTTCTGTATAACTAATAATGTAACACGTGCACCATTTAAGGTTATTATACTTTATTCTTACAGCTATGTACACTTCGACTGTCTAACTATATCTCACAAGATATACATGTATCCAACATTCTAGTTTTTACTCGTTCGCTGCCAAATTTTGTCGCCTGCAAACTTCTGCTACACTTTTCATTTGTTTTTCTGCAACATTGTTTCAAAAACAGTCACAGTAACAAACAGTTTGGACCCAGATGATGCGTTGAGTTAAAGAGGGTGATCAGTTTACTAGTACCACTGAGGCATATGGCTACTTAAGCATGCACTATGTAGGCCTACAGTTCGGTTACTTTTACTTTTTTTCTTATAGACCCGGCATGGTATATTTCTGTTCCCGTTATTCATATTTTCCAATATCTAATTACAGAACTATTATTTGTATTTGCTCCTTGTATTTTGTTGGTTAAGATATTACTTATTTCAGCTTCTTTTCGTCCCTTCGCGTCTTTCAGACAATCCGGCAGTGGGCGGAGCATATCAGTTACTTGAATGGAGTGCAATCATTTCACTGCGTAGACAGTGTATTTAACGAGTAGGCTACTCTTGCCCCCACAGCATCATCAGCATAAAATTTGCATGTGCAATTCGTAAAACCAACAGTAGACTTGATAGTGAAATAGGCACATTTTTGCTGAGGTATTTGCATGACTTGAAGATTGGAAATTTTTAAACGCCAAGAGCGAGTTAAATTGTTCAAAATCTGACCGTTTTCCAAGTTGGTTTTCCACTTTTCTAAAAATAGAAAATGACATATGTAGTTATTTTCTTCGTAACAACTCGTCTTATTCCGTCAGGGTTCAGAGAAAATAGCCGAGGTTTCACTTTAGCGGGCAAATGCGGACTCTGCCTGACTATTTTACTTTAAAATGAAATTTTGAAAGTCTACTATATCGAGGGCTTGGTGCAAAACTATTCTAACTCCTCCACTTTGTGAAGGCGTTAGAATAGTTTTGCACCAAGCCCTCGAATTATATAGACGATGATTTTGTTACCCATTTGGATTTTCCCGTTGTACAAAGCGTAGTAAATCTACTATCCGATTCATGCATAATAAGATTTACATTTAATACGTCTACATACAGCATTCTACTTTTAGCTTGTGTTAAAATATCGATCTATCTCGGTTAATTACCAAACTTTTTTATCAATAAGTAGTCCTCTCTATCTTACAAATACAAAACAACAGACAACTGTTGTGCAAGCAGCGAGTAGCATTTATAGAACTTTTGCTTTTGCGCTTGAATTTCTCACCAGAAGACAACATGTCAGAAATTTTATGAAGTTGTGCATTGCTATTGTTTCCACTTATCTTGTGAAACATGGTTTCAATGTCCTTAAGCATGTCCGTCCTGTGCTCCGCTAGGGACATCCACACCCTCTCTTCGACTAAATTTTCAACTTGAGCTGGCTCCATGTTAATTTTGCGATGTAGTTCAGTGGAAAGGCTCGCTAGAACTGACCACCGTCAGTACACGCTGGACGAACACACCCGAAAGTCACGTGACTTACAAACCAGGGTCCATGCTCATAAAGCTTTTTAGTTGAGTCTGAGATCATTCTCAAGCTTTTGATTGGTCAGATTTGAGTTCTCAAGCTTTTGATTGGTCAGATTTGAGCCAAAGGCTCAAATCTGACCAATCAAAAACTTGAGAACGAACTCAGACTCAACTAAGTTTTATAAGCATGGACCCTGTTTTGTACAGTAACGCACCGATAGGACAACAGCGCTCCACTATACGATGTACCGTGGAGCGCTATTAATTATTATGGGTCACGCAGCTGAGGTCAATCCCACCACACACACCACCTCCACCTGCCTCAACTCGGTCATGCATAATTGGTCCACACATGTGTAGTTAGAGTTAAGTATTACTTATATTTTGATATAGAATTTAACCCAAGTGAAGCCCGGTACGTGTTAAGTTCCATATACTCAGGGAGCCAATAGTGCCTACCATGCACCCCTAGACTTTTTTCATGGGCACCAATATGTTTAGAATCGCGAATGTACTAAAGTTTAAATTCTTTTAGGCTATGTGTATTTAAACCGTCTCCATGGCAACCCCCCAGTTTTCGTAACGATGACCCATACCTTTAAATTCGCCCATATCACAGCCAGTTTGTGTCCTAAACCTATAAAACTGGTACCAAATGAAAGATAAGACATTGGGGTTTTATTTCCAATGTTTTTTTTTTAAATTGCCTTATTTGTATACTCATGAATATTAATGAGAACCTTAAAAATAGTAGAAAAGGCATAGAAATAACGTACGTAAACCTTTAATATTTTTATCCTACAAATATCAGAAAACAACTTCAAATGCAAAAAACATGATGACAAAAAAAACCCAGAAAACAAAATATCCAATTTGAGGACCAAAGCATTAATTTTAAGTACCATTTTCACCGTTTCCATGGCAACACACAAGTTTTCGTAATGATGGCCCGTACCTGCAAAATCGTCCATATCACAGCCAGTTTTTGTCCTAAACCTGTAAAACTGGTACCAAATCGGAGATAAGACATTGTGCTTTTATTTTGTTGTTTTAAATTACCTTATTTGCATACTCATGAATATTAATGAGAACATTAATATGAACATATAGCTGATGTATGAATATTCATATTTGGTTAACTTTATGCAAATTACCCCATTGACATCCTCATGAATATTAATTAGTGATAAGAAAACAAAGAGAAACAATATTGAAAATAACATGTTTGGAACATTACACCATTCTCCAAGTATAGCTTGAAATGATAAATGTAACTTTTTGTCTTAAACTGTTACCAAAATGACCATGCACGGCTTCCATGGTAACTTGAAAGCCAAGTACTTATGAGACCCCAAACAAAAGTTTCAATCTTCTGTTATTGTTTTTAAAGTGTTAGTGATTTTAAAGCCCATTAAGCCTGTGTTGAATTCGGGGTATCAAGACTGTTTCTAACTTTTGATATACCATCATCTGTCGAGAATATTGGTAAGCCTGTGATGTGTTTTAAGACCCTTTGATTTGTCTGTCTTGCTAAGCCATCATCAGCCTTGCCAATACCGAAGGGAACCTGTGTCAGCGGATACTTCATCAGCTCACCTATATCAATATGTACACTCAGCAACACTTATAAGTGTACCAGTATAAAAATACCATTTATTTATTTCTTAATATTTTTCTAAATTCATATATTAAAATTACGAAAAGGGAGATAATTCAATAAAGAAATGACGAATCAAAACTGCAATCGCAGGTGCACAACTTCAGATGGTGACCAACAATACTGCATAATTTACAAATGTTCCATTGAAGGATGGCAGAGCCAAGCTCCGGACAAAATTTCATCTATTACAAGAGGACCAGAATGACCCTGAAGTGCTCACCAGACAATCAGAGGAGTTTCTATTGAAAACTAGCCCGCCATGGGTCAGGGCAGGGCAAATTTTGACCCAATGGGTACAATTTATATAACTTTTGTAGACGACCTGAACATGATGTTATGTGCCAAATATGAAAGCTAATAACCTTCCACTATATTTTTCTATGAATAAGACATTGTGCTTTTATTTCCAGCTTGTTGTTTTAAATTACCTTATTTGCATACTCATGAATATGAGAACATTAACAAGAGGGCCATGAGGCCCTGAAGCGCTCACCTGAGATACCCAACGGATGGGACCATTTCTGACCAAGAAGTAATCATTTGCACAAACTTGGTAGAGAACCACAAGGCAAAGCAGTACGACATTAATTAAAGGTCTAAGCCTTATGGTTTCAGAGAAAAATAATATTTTATAATTTTACCATGAAAAACTGATAAGCCCCAAGTTTCGCCCATAGGTCAGGGTCATTAGTCATAACATTCTTCGCAGAGGACCACAAGCCAAAGTTACATATTTGCAGAGGACCATTAGATCATGTTACATACCAAACATCAAAGGTCTAGGCCTTACAGTTGCAGAGGATTTTTAAAGATTTTCCAAGATTTTCCTAAGAAAAACTTATAAGCCCTTGGGCAGGGCCATTTTTGGCCTGGGGGTAATAATTTGAACAATATTTGTAGAAGACCATTAGATGATGCTACATACCAAAGGTCTAGGCCATACAGTTTCAAAGATTTTAAAGATTTTCCTATGAAAAACTGATAAGCCCTTGGGCGGGGTCATTTGTGGCCCAGGGGTCATAATTTGAACAATCTTTGTAGAGGACCATTAGATCATGCTACATGCCAAATATCAAAGGTGTAGCTCGTACAGTTTCAGAGAAGAAGATTTTTAAAGATTTTCCTATGAAAAACTGATAAGCTCTTGGGCGGGGCCATTTTTGGCCCGGGGGTCATAATTTGAACAATCTTTGTAGAAGACTATAAGATCATGCTACATGCCAAATATCAAGGGTCTAAGCCTTACAGTTTCAGAGAAGATGATTTTTATAGATTTTCCTATGAAAAACTGATAAGCTCTTGGGCGGGGCCATTTTTGGCCCGGGGGGGTGTCATAATTTGAACAATCTTTGTAGAAGACTATAAGATCATGCTACATGCCAAATATCAAAGGTCTAGACCTTACAGTTTCAGAGAAGAAGATTTTTAAAGATTTTCCTATGAAAAACTGATAAGCCCTTGGGTGGGGCCATTTTTGTCCAGGGGGTACTAATTTGAACAAATATTAAATGTCTAAGCTTTACAGTTTCAGAGAAGAAGATTTTTAAAGATTTTCCTATGAAAAACTGATAAGCCGTTGGCAGGGTTCCCACGAAACAGAAAACATAAAATTTACTGATTTTTCCCTGACCGAATTTCAATTTTCCCTGACCCCATGTTAACAGAAGTATGAGCATGATCAATAAATGTTGGCCTCCCTCCTCCCCATCAGCCAATCCTTACCACCTCTCTCTTTATGACAACTATATATACAGCAGTAGTGTTTTGATCATTTTAAAAAAAACTTTTTTGACTTTTTTCATTTTTAATTGCTCAGTATTGAATGTAACATGCATGATGCCAAACATGCACCCTAAGTATAAAGTCTCTTGAATCTTTTCTATCTCTCTTAACCCTTTCCTCCATGAATTTTTATTAGAGACTCCATCTACTACGAATATATAATTAAATAAAATTTTATTTTTAAGCAAAGTTAAGAAATATTTTGACAGTAGACTAAAGTAAAAACCCAGATTTATGATATTTTTCTAAGCAAACAGAGTAGACCCTGATCAGGCAGCTCCTACAGGAGCTGCCTGATATGGCTCTATTCTGTTTGCAAAGGTGATAAAATGTGTTATCTATAGTAGAAAGGGTTAATCTTTCAGTTTTTCTGTGTAAGCTGAATTTTAAAATAGTACATACAGTGTGTAAGACACTGATATAGCATATAGCATGCTATTAAAATGGGTTCAAAATTGGCCCGCCCCAGGGTTTTCTATAGAAACACATAGTGAAAACTTTGCAAATCTTCTCCTCTGATTTTCTGGTGAGCGATATCAGGGCCTTTCAGGCCCTCTTATTTTGCAATTTAATCAAAATTTTGCATCACTTGGGATGTTTTTCCCAAATTGGGAAAAATAGGTCCTTTTAACGGGTCTCTGTAGATGCCAGAAAAGGGTCTGCACTAAGACTGCATTTTCACTGTTTTCATAATAGCAGACCAAATATTGCTGCCCTTACAAGTGAAGACAGTACAGTAGAATGTCAAATATCTAGCACTGCTGCCTAGCCTGTCCTAACAAGTGAAGACAGTACAGTAGAATGTCCAATATCTAGCACTGCTGCCCAGCCTGTCCTAACAAGAGAAGACACTACAGTAGAATGTCCAATATCTAGCATTGCTGCCCTGTTCTAGCACTGCTGTCAAAACGGATGCTGGAGTCTTGCAGAGGTGCCAGAATTCTCCAATGATTTTGTTTTAACAGACTTCATAACAGATATACTATAAAATTTGGATGTGAAATATACCGAGCTAATCAAAGATGTGTAAAGATGCTTGGTTTAGTCAAAATTTAAGAAACTGCCTTAACCTTTTATTTTCATTCTTTTCTCCTTTTTGACATATTTCCTCAACCCTCATCCTTTGGTTCCAAATTTCCCTGACTTTTCCCCCGACTTTTGCCAAATTTCAAATTTCCCTGACCAATTAAAAAATTCCCTGACCTTGAAATAAAAACTTTTTTCCCTGACTTTTCCCTGTCCGTCGGAACCCTGCTTGGGCGGGGTCATTTTTGGCCCGAGGGTCATAATTTGAACAATCTTCGTAGAGGACCATTAGATCATGCTACATACCAAATATCAAAGGTCTAGCCCTTACAGTTTCAGAGAAGAAGATTTTTAAAGATTTTCCTATGAAAAACTGATAAGCCCTTGGGCGGGGCCATTTTTGGTCCGGGGGTCATAATGTGAACAACATTTCGTTGCCCCTAGCCACTGATGCTTCTGACAAAATTTGGTTAAAATCAGGTCAGCAGTTTCAGAGATGTCGTTTAAAAATGTGGACGGACGCCGGACGGATCGCGATCACAATAGCTCATCCTGAGCCTTTGGCTCAGGTAAGCTAAAAATAGTAACAACAATATAGAAATAACGTAAATAATTTAAACTATTCACTTTTTATTCTACAAATAACTTCAAATGCATTTTAACATGATGAAGAAATCCTCAGAAAACAAAATTCAAATTTGAGGACCAAATAATTAACTCTAAGTAACATTTTAACTGTTTCCATAGTAACCATTCATTTCACTCTGTTCACGCATATTTGGGGCAGGGCCAATTTTGACCCTAGGGCCATAATTTATATAACTTTTGTAGAGGACCTGAACATGATGCTATGTGCCAAATATGAAAGCCGAGAACCTTCCGGTTTCAGAGCAGATTTTAAGTTTTACTATGTTTTATACTGAAAACTGCCCACCCCGCGGGCGGGGCCAATTTTGACTCCAGGGGCATAATTTATATAACTTTTGTAGAGGACCTGAACATGATGCTATGTGCCAAATATGAAAGCTGAGAACCTTCCGGTTTCAGAGCAGAAGATTTTAAGTTTTACTATATGTTTCTACTGAAAACTGCCCACCCCTGGGGCGGGGCCAATTTTGACTCCAGGGGCATAATTTATATAACTTTTGTAGACGACCTAACAATGATGCTATGTGCCAAAGATGAAAGCTGAGAACCCTGTAGATTCAGAGGAGAAGATTTTTAAAGGTTCAAATTGTTGACGACGGACACCGCACGACGCACATCAGGCAATCACAAAAGCTCTCCCTGAGCACTTTGTGCTCTGGCGAGCTAAAAAATACGAAAGGGGAGATAAATCAATAACAAAATGACAAATCAAAACTGTAATCGCAGGTGCACAACTTCAGATGGTGATCAACAATACTGCATAATTTAACAAGAAATGTTGACACGACATCAAACCAGGTTTTCCTTCACTATTAACTGGTGATTTCAAAGTTCAAAGGGGCATTACTCCCAGAACAAGGAATGTGTCACAGTACGTGACAAATGCCCCCAAAGCAAAGCAATGACAATATGCGTTTTGTAAGCAGGCCTGCAATATGCAACTGCAAAATGAAAGTAAAGATTGCATAGTAAGACCACAATTTGAACTCAAATTACCCAAATGACATCTTTTTTCATATTTGAGGTCAAAGGTCAAGGTCATGGCCACATGACCTACAAAAAGTATTCAACATTCCACCATCCGAAGATGAACTCGTACACCATATTTAGTGCTCCTAGCTGATTCGGTGTAGGGACGACAAGCTTCTTTGTAAAAGCAGTCAAAGGTCAAGGTCATGGTCACACTGACCTATAAATAGTATGCGACACTCTGCTATCCCAAGATGTACTCAAAAAACCATATTTGGTGATCCTAGCTGAAGCAGTGTAGAAGATATGCTCCGGACAAGCCTTTTTTTTAAAATGAGGTCAAAGGTCAGTCATGGTCAAATTAACCTATAACTAGTATGTGATCTCACACACACCACATTTGGTGATCCTAGCTGATTCAGTGTAAGAGGTAAGCTCAAAACAATTTCTTTTGTAAATGAAACCCAAGGTCAAGGTCACATTGACCTATAAATAGTATGTGACACTGCCATCCCAAGATGTACTCACACACACCATATTTGGTGTAGTGGTAGTGTAGTGTAGTGTAGGAGATATGCTCCGGACAAGCTTTTTTGGTAAATGAGGTCAAGGTCACATTAACCTAAAATTAGTATGCACACTCCACCATCCCAAGACAAACTCACATGCCATATTTGGTGATCGTAGCTGATTCTGTATAGGAGGTATGCTTCTGACAAAATTTCTTTCGTAAATAAAACCCAAGGTCAAGGTCACATTGACCTATAAATAGTATACGACACTCTGCCATCCCAATATGTACTCACACACTATATTTGGTGATCATAGTTGAAGTAAATGTTGGGAGACATTTTCTGGACAAGCTTTTTTGTAAATGAGGTCAAAGGTCAGGTCACCTTGACCTATAAATAGTATGCGACACTCAGCTATCAGATGTACTCACACACCATATTTGGTGATCCTAGCTGAAGTAGTGTAGGAGATATGCAGCGGACAAGCTTTTTTTGTAACCGAGGTCAAAGGTCAAATTGACCTAAAAATAGTATAGGAAATCTGCCATCCCAAGATGAACTCGCACACCATATTTGGTGTTATTAGCTGATTCCGTATGAGATATTCTCCGGACAAGTGTTTTTGTAAATAAAGCCCAAGGTCACGGTCACATTGACCTATAAAAAGTATGTGACACTACGCCATCCCAAAATGTACTCGCACACATTTGGTGATCCTAGCTGAAGTAGTGTAGGAGATATGCTCCGGACAAGATTTTTTTGCAAATGAGGTCAAAGTTCAAGGTCACATTGACCTAAAAATAGTACTAACACTCCGCCAACCTTAGATGAACACACACACACCAAATTTGGTGATTCTAGCCGATTCCGTATAGGAGGTATGCTCCGGACAAGTTTTTCTTGTAAATGAAGCCCAAGATCAAGGTCACATTGACCTATAAATAGAACGTGACACTCTGCCATCCCAAGATGTACTGACACTATATTTGGTGATCCTAGCTGAAGTAGTGTAGGAGATATGCTCCGGACAAGATTTTTTTGCAAATGAGGTCAAAGTTCAAGGTCAAGGTCACATTGACTTAAAAAATAGTACTACCACTCCGCCAACCCAAGATGAACTCACACACCAAATTTGGTGATCCTAGCCGATTCCGTATAGGAGGTATGCTCCGGACAAGTTTTCTTGTAAATGAAGCCCAAGGTCAAGGTCACATTGACCTATAAATAGTATGTGACACTCAACCATCCCAAGATGTACTCGCACACCATATTTGGTGATCCTAGCTGAAGTAGTGTAGGAGATATGCTCTGGACAAGCTTTTTTTGTAAATGAGGTCGAAGCTCAAGGTCACATTGACCCAAAAATAGTATGTGACACTCGGTCATCACAAGTTGAACTCGCACACCATATTTGGTGCTCCTAGCCGATTCTGTATAAGAATTATGCTCCGGACAAGTTTTTCTTGAAGCCTAAGGTCAAGGTCACATTGACCTATAAATAGTATGCAACACTCCGCCATCCCAAGATGTACTCACACACCATAATTGGTGATCCTAGCCAAAGCAGTGTTGGAGATATGCTTCGGACAAGCAAAATCTGTTAATCTGGTTAAAAATATACATGATTTAGACCTCTAAGTATGACCTTGACCTTTCAGCTATTGACATGTTTTTTTCATGAGACACGCCATACCTTCTAGAGGAACATTTATGCCAAGTGATTTCACAATCCATCCATGGAGTTCTGAGTTACAGCCCGGACAAGACAAGACGGACGCACGGATGGACAGAGACATTTCTAAGTTCAAAGGGGCATAACTCCAATATTAGTGAAGCAAGAGTTATGGACATTGTGCATGACACTTCCTCTTATCATGAAGTTTCAATCCAATGGCATGAGCCATATAGGAGTTATCGCCTGGACAAAATTGGCAGCTGCCCGCCGTACATCACCATTTCAATAACCAGAGTTTTCCGTGGAAACCCCGGTAATAACAAGAGGGCCATGATGGCCCTTAATCGCTCACCTGTTCATAACAGATTAATGATTTCAATGATAGATTACATGAAAAATCTTGGTAGAAAACCATTAGATGATGCTACATACTAAAAAGAAAGAGTCTAGATCTTACAGATTTGGAGGAGAAGATATTTTAAAGATTTTCCCAGGGCGGCGCCATTTTTGATCCGGGGTTCATAATTTGAAAATCTTGGTAGAGGACTATTAGATAATGCAACATACCAAATATCTAAGGTTTATGCTATACAAGTTCAGAGAAGACTTTTAAAGATTTTCAAGAGAAGAAGATTCTTAAAGCTTTTCATATGAAAAACTTATAAGCCCCAGGGCGGGGCCATTTTTGACCCAGGGTTAATAATTTGAATAATCTTGGTAGAAAACCATTAAATGATGCTACATACCAAATATCAAGGGCCTAGACCTTACAGTTCTGGAGGAGAAGATTTTTAAAGATTTTCCTATGAAAAACTGATAAGCCCTTGGGCGGGGCCATTTTTGGTCCAGGGATCATAATTTGATTAATCTTGGTAGAGGACCATTAAATAATGCTACATACCAAATGTCTATACCTTATAATTTTAGAGAAGATGATTTTTAAAGATTTTCCTATGAAAAACTGATAAGCCCCAGGGCGGGGTCTTTTTGTCCTGGGGGTCATAATTTGAACAATCGTAGTAGAGGACCATTAGATGATGCTACATACCAAATACTAAAGGTCTATTCCTTACATTTTCAGAGAAGAAGATTTTTAAAGATTTTCCTATGAAAAACTGATAAGCCCCGTGGTGGGGCCATTTTTGGCCCAGGGGTCATAATTTGAACAATCTTAGTAGAGGACCATTAGATCATGCTACATACCAAATATCAAAGGTCTATGCCTTACAGTTTCAGAGAAGAAGATTTTTAAAGATTTTCCTATGAAAAACCGATAAGCCCTGGGGCGGGGCCATTTTTGGCCCGGGGGACATAATTTGAACAATCTTTGTAGAGGACCATTACATCATGCTACATACCAAATATCAAAGCTCTTGGCTTTGTGGTTCCAGGGAAGTAAATTGTTGATGCCCGCACGTACGCACGACGCCGGACATAGGATCATCCCAATAGCTCACCTTGGCACTTTGTGCCAGGTGAGCTAAAAATGTTACGTTGAAGGGTGGCAGAGAAGCTCTGGACAAAATTCCGTCTACAGACGGATGGACGGAGTGATTCCAGTATACCACCTCCCCCTACACTTCGTTGTGGGGGTTATAATGAATTTTTTTTACAAGGGACAACAACTCCTATATTAGTGAAGCCAGAGTTATGGACCTTGTGCACGACACTCTCTCATGCTCTTTCCATATATGAACTGGCATCAGGCATATTGAAGTTATCGTCTAGACAAGAAAGTGTGACGGACATAGACAACTCTCATGAAAACAATGTCTCCCCCATATAAATATTGGGGGAGACATAATTCAGTAACTTTAAAACTGAAAGAGGAGTTTGCGACACCAACTACCAATATTCAAATGCGGACAGATCGCCCGCCGGACAAGGCGATTCCAGTATTATGTATACCCCTCAAACAAGTTTGTGGGGGTATAATAACTTTGTTTTGAAGGTATAATAAATGGTTGGAGATATAAAAAATAAATATCAGCAAAGTTTTTTTCCCTTTATCTACAAGAGCATACAAATAATGCCAACCCTTCAGTAGATTCTCTGCACCTTGCCCATGGTGCTTTTAATGTAGAGAGCTCGCACGTTTTGCCAGTTCTTCTTAAGCAGAGACACAAGGAAGTTGATGGCGAGAGAGATGTTCTGGTACAGCTGCTCCTCAGACATCTTTACATGACCAACACACGTGGACAGGCACAGCACCTACAACAAAGAGCATAACACCTTTTAAAGGAACCAGTTTCATGGATAGACGATTATAAAGAGTGGTCATGACATACACTTCCTGAACTTTGTTTATGCGGTGCACCAAGACAGAATCTCATTTTTTACACAGAGGAGCAGATAAGTTGCATATACAAGTGATTTATTTTCCCGAATACGCCAAATACTTGTTTAAATTCAGTGTAACAAAACTCCATCACAATAGGGCATACTCAAATTCAATTTCAGTATGTAGCAGATTGAATGAGATTATGAGACTAGTTGCATGCATTATGCAGCATAGGACCGTAATATACTGAGCAAGAGATTTATCTGCATGTAAATATTCAATGTAGGTTTCATTGTCTTGACATTTCTGTTCCATGATATTGGTTTAATATGTCTGCGTCCATTTTATCCATGGACACGTTGTTCACGACTGCTGAGTAGCGCCAGCTCAGCATTAAGATTCATTCACGATATATTAGTATTAAGTAGGACCTGTTGAATACCATAGATAATAGACAATATAAGAACATTTTAGAACCCAATTTGTATTATTGAACACTATATTTCTTTTGAAAGTGACGAGTAATACTCAATTAACCTATTATATTTTTTTTGTTATATTAGACTGGTGTACCAATTTTTAAAGGTCGTATGTACAAAATTGTCTCAACGAGACCAGCAAAGATTAACAACATCAAAGTGATGGGATGACCACTGACCTTTTTCAGCTGGAACTTGATGGTTGCCCTTATTTCATCCACCTTGGCATTGATAGACTCCTGGTGAGACATGGGGGAAGGGAATTTACCGGCCTTGTTCAGACCTGGACCCAAAATCTTGGGGATCTGCTTGATCAATGTATCGGAGGCAATGAAAGCACTGTACTTCTTAGCTGAAATAAAAAAGAAAACATTAGTTTGCCTCCATCAGTTGTCAAAATTATAATCAGTTTCAAACAATTTGGATCCTGACAAAATTGTAAATTACCCAGCATCTCACCTGGATCCAAACTATTTGCATAGATAATAATGGATCCACCCTCAGCAGGGTAAACATTGCATAGATAATAATGGATCCACCCTCAGCAGGGTAAACATTGCATAGATAATAATGGATCCACCCTCAGCAGGGTAAACATTGCATAGATAATAATGGATCCACCCTCAGCAGGGTAAACATCTAAGTCATAACCACTGCAAACAGTGCCAGTTCAGATGATACTGGCATCTTGTTAGTACAGTAAAACCTCTCTAAATTTTAACAGAACAGTTTGGGTATCTTTAGGCAGGCGACTGCTTAATGCAGGTTGAACATCATAACTTTCAACCTGCATTAAGCTGCCACCTGTCTGAAAAACCAGTATTTACACTAATTTTAAGGTCTGGTTTACAGAGGTTTTACTGTATTCTGTTTGACACTTTTATTAATTGTTTTTGAAACAAGAAGATGTGTTTGTGAAACACTATGCCCCCACCCCAAGCCAATTTGACCCTGAAAGATGACCTTGACATATCACCCCTCGAAAGATACACATGCATGCCAAATATCAAGTCTCTATCTCTACTGGTTCAAAAGTTATGGCCAATGTTAAAGTCGGTGATTTGACCTTTATATTTGACCTCTGACCTTGACATGTCACCCCTCAAAATGTGCAGCTTTATGAGACACCTATGCATACCAAATATCAAGTTTCTATCTGTACTGGCTCAAATGTTATGACCAATGTTAAAGTTGGTGACAAACAAACATACAGGGCAACAAGATTGTGTTTGTGAAACACTTATGCCCCGACCTTTGACACTGAAGGATGACCTTGACCTTTGACCCAGGGACAAAGGAGTTGAACACGAGTCTGTGTGGTGAGCATTTGTGCCAGGTTATTTTGAAATCCATTCACAGGTAACAAAAGTTACAGAAGGGACACGAAATTTGGGACGGATGGAAGGACAGACAATGTCATTACCATATGCCCTCCCGGAGAGAAAGTTGTTGATGTATTTTACAGTACTTACAGTATTGTCCTCTCGATGATGACCACTTGAAAAGGATTCCTACAAATTATAGATAGTAACATTCCCTGAATCCCCCCCCCCCATTATAATGACCACAAACATGTGTGTAATGTTTGGTGAGGACTGGACAAATACTTTCCAAGAAAGAGTCCAGACATGATATT
This sequence comes from Azorinus chamasolen, assembly GCA_963576725.1. Classification (NCBI taxonomy): domain Eukaryota; kingdom Metazoa; phylum Mollusca; class Bivalvia; order Cardiida; family Solecurtidae; genus Azorinus; species Azorinus chamasolen. Next base: position 12,551,818 of record OY755237.1, read on the forward strand.
TTTAGTCATTTTTTCAGATAAAGGGCCCAAAATCCTAAACAACTGGGTTGATTTACATGGTTGTCGAACTTGACCAAGATATAATGGCCACAAACATTTGTGCAAAGTTGGTGTGGATTGAACAAATACCTTCCAAGAAAGAGCCCGGACAAATTCTAGATGTGCGTACAGTTGGACAGACGTACAGACAAGGGCAACCCTAGATGCCACCACTATATGGGGGCATAAAAATCAATACAGACTAGGGCTGTCATGATACACTAACGTATTCGAATTATTCGAATATCGTTTCTGGCGGCGAGTGTATCATATTCGCTACCTAAAGAACCGAATATTGACGAATACAATTAGACATATAGGAAATTAACAAAATTAAAAGAAAAACAACATATTTTCGCCAGAAATAATTGAAATATGAGCGAAACATTCCAGCTGTGAAACGTCTTTTCGCAGTGACACCAAGGGAGACGACTCTTGATGACTTCTTATGTTTACAAATCACGACACCGTGTGTTGGTCCTGTTGGATTCAACAGGCTTAATAATTGTACTCTTGCATTCACTTTTTGCAGAAAAGTAGTCAAATGGTTCAAATACACGAAACAATTACCGAAAACAAGTTTGTTTTGATAGGACTAATTCTTAGTTTTTACGACAACCGCAAACTGTTGTTTCATAACAATGTCGGTAATCGGGGCCGAAAGAGATTTTCAGACTCCAACCAAATATAAAAGCGCCGTCTGGAATCATTTAGGGTTTATGACGGGATCAGAAGGAAAAACCAACAATGAAATCACTGTTTGTAAAGTGTGCCACCACGAAATGAAGTAATGCTGCTAGTTGTTGGCTCTAGCGGTTAGTTATCGGAGCGCCCCAAAATTTATTGACTTATTTGAGTTCGTTCACGATTCACCAGAAATGGACGAAACCAGCAGGCTATATCCAATTAGATACAGTGTAATGCACTGTATTTTGATGGTGCTTGAAAGGTTCTTGAATTTGAATTAGTATTATTCTTATGCATATTGCCTAAAGAGTAAAATACTACAACAGGACTGAACCAGTTTACTTTTGAACAAGTTTCTTTTCAGTGTTTCTAGTTTATGTGACTTTGACAATTAAATATTTAAACTCATACTTTTCCCTTGCTCATCAGCACATGTCCAGTAGCATTTTCATTATATGCTTAAAAGATTCATAATCCTAAATATGGACTCAGTCTGGACATGCTTTGGCTTAAGTAACTCTTATTAGCTTATGCCATAGCATGTTTATGTAACTGTATTCGTGAATATTCATTCGTATTCGTTATACTGTATCGTGATACGTATTCGTATTCGCTACATGGGCGTATCGTTGCAGCCCTAATACAGACCACATAAATATAAACAATGCTTTTAGATAATATAGTTGGGAAAATGAGACTTGCTTAACTAGAAAGAAGAAACTCAGCCTTTTTTTTTTATTTTCTTTCTATTCCTTTTACAAACAGATTCTTAATCCCAGACTTCTGATCCTAAATTTCCCCTGACCATTCCCCCCCACCCAAGGGGCCGTTATGTTATCTAAATATGGGTCTTACAGGCAGCTGTATGCATAACATCATTGCTGCATTGAGTAGCCACCTGCTTTAAATTAACCCTGACCTGAATGTTCATGCAAGAAATATTGACACCATGAATATTTATCAGCTGAATTTTTATTATGGCATGTGACCATGGGATTTTTGGTATTGTTAGAAAATGTAGAGTAGTTAGATCTATACAATTTCATTAGCAAACTGAGCAGACCCTGATCAGATGGCTCCTGCGGGAGCCATCTGTTCCGGGTCTACTCATTTTGCAAAAGCATTTGTAGGGGATAAAGATATATAGCCCCAAAAGTATATTCAACAAGTGGCCAGTACTGGTCACTATCGAGGTTTTAATGTACTTGAACATGTCAAAAGATGAATGCAACGCCGCACGTGTAAGCTATGATGATCCTTTCCAGTAGAGAAACGTCACAACACCATTTCAGTGCAACATAGAATCCAAGCAAGTTGTGGTAAAGTCTTAAGTTTGCAGCATTCAAGTACAGTGATGTCTCGTTAATCCGGAAAACTCGCGATCCGGACGAATGTCGTGGGGAACGGATTTTTTGTGCAGTAAATTGACTCGTTACATCCGGAAATTCGCGTTCCGGAACCGGACATAGATTTCCGGTAACCAATCTATGTATTTACCTGTATTTGTGACTCGTTAATCCGGCCGGGTCAGTAGCCCCGGGGCTTAATTGCCCACCCCTGACACTTAACAATAGTGCACCGCGCAGGTGTGAATACTTGTGTTTACAATCACGGGCATGGGTAAAACAACCCCCGACTGTGTGCAAACTGGCTATTTATGAAAACATATGGCACGCGGGTAGTGAAACCAGTCATGTCAAACATGGAGACCTACGTCGATTTTACAAAATTTGCCTGCAGGCATATTCGATAATCCACATTGTATTACTCAAATGAGAGAACTGACACTTATGGATAGGGTGCAAAAAGCATTTAGAACGACAAACAAGGCAATTATTTTTATATGACTTGCGATTATTACGGGCATATGCACACATGAACGTTACAAGAAAAGATTTCTTGATGCGAAAGTAAATGTGTACATATACATACACAATGTTTATGATTGAGTTGATATTTTGCAGCATATGACGGCGATTTGTTAATGGGTGGTTTCAAAAAAAATGAAGCCAAATTAAAATACTCCTTTATTTTTCTACCATGAGGCTTAATTGGATTCTTTTTCAGTCCTGCAGATTTGTTTCCTTGTGGTGAACTTGAATGCAAAGTTTGGTCATGATACCTTGCTTAAGTAAAAAGATATTTTGGAAAAACACCCCCAAAATGTCCCAAGTGTACTGTTTTTGCGTGACATTTTCACTTAAGCCTCAATTTCAACACTAAACTACACCAAAAGTTGCAGGATTTCAATATATTATCATTGTTTATCAAGTAGGAAAATATGTATTAGTTCAGAAAAATTGAATTTAACAATTTGTTGATGTTATTATTTTTTTGTCAGAAGGGTTCAAAGCATTGAGGTGCATGTCATTTTCACACCAAAATATTTATCATTGTTTACAAATCAAGATGCAGTTATAAAATGTGATCGAAAATTTAAAAGAAACTTTTGCTTAAGTTAGCAGGAACAGGTGTATTCTTCATATTTTTGAAGGTATTTCTATAATACTTTGTCAGTGTAAGTTGTTATAAGCTGTATAGTAAATGCAGTCAGAATTTGTCCCAAGTGTACATTTTTCTATAAATGGCTGATAATTTTTTTCACAACACACATGTTCAAAGTTTTACACTTTTAAATTCACACCATGGATACTTAAAACAAGTTGTAATAAAAACCTAATGCCAAAATATTATGTACATTTTTTTCAAGGCACATCTTGTGTTGTCCCAAGTGTACATTTTGAAACTGGATTGACAAGTGTTATGTTCCAAGGTCAATATCAATGATACTTGCAGAGACGCATGTCCTAATGCTATTAAACGTTTTCATATTTAGTTTCATAGAAATTTTTTGAATATTTTCTAAGAAATGGTTCAGGACAGACATTTCTTTGGAAACAAAGGGCCACAACTCTAGTGTTCCAAGGTCAAGACATTAAAACAACCTCATCTTGTTTCAAGAAGAGAAATTAAGCTCATGTTTTATGATGATCCCATGTCTTCGTTCTAAAAAATGCTTTGTATTTTGGTCACTTATACTAAATGTAGGACAATTTCCCCTTAAGACTAGTGCTTGCCCTTTAGGACGATTGCCCCTTTGGACAATTGCCCTAGATATATAGGATAATTATAGCAGTATATTGTAGGATATAGCAGTATATTGTAGTAAAGGTAATATTATACTAATATATAAGTAATATGTAATAATTTTTATAATACATAAATGAGCAGAAGGCTGTGTAGACCATATATAGCACTCTTGTATGTTTTGTATTTACTCCAAATATTTGGATATGTAAACCTTTACAAATAGCATAGTCTCGGAGACTCTCCCAATGGAAAGTAGACACTGAATCACATTTCAACTTTTTGTAGCTGTACAACTTAAATGAATAATTCTTTTTTCCAACAGTTTGCCTGCTAGGTGCAACCTTACTCGTATTTGCAAACAGTTTGGATCCAGATGAGATGCCGAGTAACTTGGGGTCACAACAGAATGCATTAGCTGTTTGACACCCGGTCAGAAGTTTCTCGAAATTCGAAGTAAGCTAAAACTGTAACAGGTCCACGGAGGCAGGATACTCCTATTTTATTTATTTCTATACAGAGTAGACTCAAATCTAAATGAACTCTTATCTGATCTGGATCTACCCTAGTTTTTCACTGACAGTTTATGAAGATTTATTGGGTAAGAATAATGTAATTAGCACACACCTTATACAAGTATACATTGTATAACCACAATGGGAGGAAATTCCTTATATTAATTCCCAAACAGAGTAGACCCAGATCTACATGATCTATCTGATCTGGATCTACCACATTTGCTCAGTGATAGTTAATGAAGTAAAAATATGTTGCCTGAAGCATGTGTTTGATAGACTGTCCCAAGTGTACAAAATGTTGCACATAAGTATTTATGTTTACAAGTCCTTCAAGGCTTGTCTTGCTAATATTCAATTATATTTTATAGGTTGTTAATAAAACATCCTCTCATTTCATGAAATGGCTTCCTTATGTGACCTAATTAAGTTAGGCCAAAAACAATAGAAAGTTGTGTAATTGTGAAAGGAGTAAGGTCAGTTGATCACTGTTATATTATTATTCTATGCATAATGTGTATCTACATAAGTTTCACCCAAGTATATCTTTACTTAGTCCTCTTGAAATCACAAAAGGCGAAAAAAAACTTTTTCTGTGATATTAAGTACAATGTACATTATGACTTGATATTTGTTCCAGTCCATAATTGTCCCAAAGTGTACAAAAATGGTGTGAAGGTTTTATATAAAGAATAATTCAAGTTTCCAAAACATGTTCATATCAATTGATTGTCTAGAACAGTATGGATAATGATAAGTTAGTTTAAAATGCGTAAATTTGACTGCTATGATCACATTCTGGGAATAGATGGGCATTGTATGTTTTTTAAAGTGCAAGAAAACATAATGCTCTTACCATTGATTCTAAGACTTCTTAACATAATTATAGTACAAAAATTTGTTATAGGTGGTAACATAATTTTATAGCCAAGTGTAACTAACACTTAATCTGTGTGTTAAAGTTGTTTATATGTGTTTATTGTATGGATCATTGTTCTTGCAACCTGTTGTCCCAAGTGTACGAAATATCTCAAGAATATATGCACCGTTTTGAACCAGCAATATCTGCAGCATTGTTTCGTATACAGTAATGAATCTTTGCATATATCTGAGGAACATGCTCAATTTTAGCAAACATTAGGTTTTTATTTCCTAATTTACTTCAGACAGACATGAACAAAACATTAAGGGGTACATATTTGAAAATAATAGGTCAGAAAGCATAAAAATCTCCATTTTTCAACATTTTCTTGAAGTACACTGTAGTTTTTTGTGTTGAAATTTTGAAAAAATGCATAGTTTGTGTTGACATAATGGTAAAACATTGATTAGATGTTATTATATGTTTCAATTGAGTGCCACATACTGGTACCGTTTTTTGTAAAAGTTCAATAAAAGTTTAAACAAAATCTTCAATTGTGAATTTATGTTCACGTTTGTCAATACGGCCCTGCTTGTTTATCAAAGTTGGACCCTTTTGCTACATGATGCAAGCAAAGATTTTGTGCAGTCTTATCATTTAAAATTCAGCAAAAAAATAAAATCAGGCTTCATTTTTTTTGAAACCACCCTAATCCGGAAAATTCGTTAATCCGGAAATTTCGCCGGTCCTGATTAACGAGACATCACTGTATAACGTATGATGAATTTGCTGAACAATAGTGTTGATCCAAATTTATAATTGTTTCAAATCCAGCTGTTGTGAATTTATATACTCTTGCAAAGTTCATATCATAAGTCTTTTAGACAAGATGTGTGTGAAATAATGCAGGTAATATTTATTGAAGTCCTTGTATTACACTGAAGGCTGGAGTAAATTGTGACTTATTTTCTCTCAATATTGAAGAGAAGTCAGTAAAACAAGATTTGTTTGGGAAACACTATGCGCCTGATATGACCTTTGACCTTGACCTTAATGTTTGCCTCCATAAGTTGCACATGTATGCCAAGTTTGAAGTAAGTATGGCGGCAAAATTATCACCAACGTTAAAGTTGTGACAGACAAACCAACGAACGGACAGAGCAAAAATATATGCCCCCCCCCAAATCACTCACTGTCACGGATCTGACCTGAGAGGGCATTTAAACTTGGAACAAGAATGTCAGGTTGATATTCAGAACTACACTACGACTATTTTTGTAAAGGTGTGAAGACCATTTCCAAACAAAAACTACAATGTGCAATGAAGTTAATCCAGAAACATTTCTTGCGAGTCTTCATAAGTTCATAGGACAAACAATTCTAACCCTTCAATCAATAAAATTCAGAATATTCATATAAGAAATAAAGACATGATGAATATTAATCACATGTAGATTAATTTATACAATAGAACATGAACATAGGAATTCTGGCAATGACAGAATCAATCTATAATATATCATAAGTAAACAGAACAGACTCTTATACTAAAGAAGCCGTCTGATCTAGGTCTACTGTTTTCAAAGGTACAGAAAGGCGTAATTATGGAGTAAAGGGTTAAAAACATTGTAATTCTGTCCACTAACCCAGTCTCTTGACCAGTTTTTTGTCCTTGTTGAGCTTCTTTAGGGAGTCTGCATCCATGCTTGGCAGATTGTTGGCCTTGGCCTGATCACAATGCACCTGGTCTCCAAGAATGCACACCTTCATCTTTGGCTTGGGAACATTGGGCAGTCTAAAGTAGCAACAGTTGCATGTTTTATACAGCAGTGTTTTGGGGCGTTTTTTTATTTTGTGAATGGGTCCAACAACCAAATATGGTAAAAAAGAAAAGAAAAAAAAGGCATTGTTTTACCAAAAATTGTGATTATACTTGCAACTACCGGTACTTTTTCGTTACGGAGTCAACTTTCCGCTAAAATTAAGTAAAGAACCAGAAATTGAGCTCAATCAAAATCAAACAAGGAAAGTGTGATGACAAGCGGGATGCTATTCCAGTTATATTTGATGAAAATTTCTGGTCAATTGTGAATGGGTCAGACAGACCACTCTGACAATTGCAAAAGACCACTCACAACTGTGAAACAGAAAAGTATAAGACCAATGAAACACTATCATTAGAAGTTCACAAACTGCATTCTGATCCAATTGCTAACTAAATTGTAAACCCAAAGGCAAGCCAAGATAAAAGCAATAATGCAAAATAAAAAGTGAATACTCCCGAGACATCAGTTTATATACCTTTACTAATATCTCTCAACGAATTGAGACCACTGGCATTGTTTTTGGGAACTCTCCTGTCAAAGTTATTACTGAATCCATCTTTCAACAAGATTGCAATCGATTCCATTACAGTATGTCCCCAAAATGAAACCATAAACAGGTATAAATGAACCAATCCGAGGCCACCACTCAATACGGTTACCAATTCGAAACACCTATGATTGAGTTTGGGTAAATCGAACAATATCTAAATTATATATTATATCGGAGCCAATTTGGTTACTATGGCAACCAATACTTTTAAAACACCTACCAATCAATACAAAGGACCAAAATATCCAGAAATACCAATTTTCATCAAAATCAATCTACAATTTTGACCAATCAGAGCCCATCCTTCGGTTACTATTGCAATTTTTTAAACAAGAGCACCACAAGCGGGCGCAAACGCTCTTCTGTCGACATTGTCAAGATGAACTTGCATATAAACCAAAAATGAAGGTTCGACCAACAGACCGACAAGGCGACTCCTATACTAAAAAAACCTAAAAAACTTTGTTTGTGGGGGTATAATGAAGTGACAAAAGTGTGTGAAAAGCACTGCAATATATAATGTTAATGTTACGGTACTCAATAAACTCGTCATTCAAACATGAATTTGGGATTAAAAATGTTTTTGCATGTCTGTTGACCATGGCCATACCAGCCAAATTCTAAATGTTGGAAAATGACATTGAAACAATTTAAATACATAGCGAAATTAGCAATTATTCCAAACCTAATCTAGATTACCTTTATATCTGCCAGTAAAAGGTAAGGCTGCAGCAGAATTGTTCGGTGACAATTTGAGAACAAATGTCACCTCCCCAGTTTATTTAAGACCCTGGGTAAAGGTCCGTCAGACCATTTCAGTCCAACTTCCAACTACCACAAGCCTCTTAGTGTCAACAAGATAACCATTATCTATTTTAACTTAATTAGAGTAATTGAAAGGAAATTCAAATGCTGCTCGATTAAAAAAGCTCAGACTTCCAACTTTGGCACTTAACAGTAAAAAGCTGTGGCATTGGCAACCGTTTTAAATTATGCAGCCCAACCTGACTGTTCCGGCAAAACGCTTGTCCTTTTGTGGATCATAGTTCTTCAGGGAAATCTGCAACTCCACAGACTCTGTGAACCTCCTCCTCTTGGTTCTGCAGCCCTTAGTTACAGCTGCTATGGCATCTTGCAGAGTGTCTCTTGAGACCTTACTGAAAGTTACAAGAAAATACATCCTATACTTCATATCACCACAAAGTGTTAACTCGCAACTATTTCCCTTGAAACACCGATACACTCTTAACCCTTTCCCTTATGTAAGCACATTTTTTCCACATCTACAGAGTAGACCCAGATCAGACTGCTCCTATAGCTCTCGTTTGTTTATGGTGTAATATTATATAGATCCGATTCTACAGTTTCTACCAGAGCAAAAATATCCTGTTTTCAATGTTCATACATGTATATGCAATTATAAAATATGTGTCCATCGGATATGGATGCCCCCGCCGGCAAACAGGAAGTAGATGAAGGACTGACCTGAAAAGGGGAGACATGGTACAACTCACTATGATTATGCTTCAGACAAAGTATCAAATCATTGCAGATTACACAAGCAAAGAAATATTTGACAATTTTTTGTCATTAATCGCCAAAATTCAATCAAAGTGTCAGCAAACAGGAAGTAGATGGACGAAAGACCTGAAAAGATGGACGAAAGACCTGAAAAGGGGAGACACATTACAACTCACTAAGATAATGCGTCAGACCAAATATCAAATCATTCCATCTTACACAAGCCAAGAAATCCTTGACAAAAATTTCGGACGTACGTACGTACAGACGGACAAGGGTAAAACTTAATGCCCCCATCGCCTAAAGGAGGGGGCATAAAAATAACCTAATTAATATTCATGACGTCATTACTTCTTACATGAATATACAACAGGGAAAGGGTTAAACCATTACCTGGTGTATATACATGTAAGATATAATGACATCAATGATCATTATATTACTGAGATGAATTTTAATAATAGAATTAGAACACCAAGAATCTTTGGCTATGCAGAAACTATTCATGGACACTATATGTCTATTGATAGACTTAAAATTTTGCAGATCTATGTGAGACAGTATATTTGAAAACAAGAATGGTTGTAATGCTTGATGAATCAAGATGAACTAGAGCTTGTTTTTAAGAAAAACAATGTTTCCCACCTGCTGCTGTCTCAAAAATGATTGGATGCATTTTTATGAAGTTTAGAGAGCAGATGACACAGTGGACAAGGCTAAAAATGCCATTTTTGTATTACTCAAGGGCCATAACTCTAAAGTGTCTAGTTCAATCTTGCTGGTTATTGAAATTGGCCTAGATATTATAGCCATAAACATTTTTATAAGGTTTGGTGAAGATTGGATTGGATGAGACGTTTTAGCGGACAAGGCTAAATGGCAAAATTTGGATAAATCAAGGACCATAACTCTGAAGTTCCTGAACCCAATCTTGTTGGATATTGAATATGGCCTAGATATTATAACTATAAATACATTTCATATGATAAGGTTTGGACCTTGTGCATGACACTTCCTCTCATCATGCCTGTTGCCCTGTTCCATGTGTGAAGTTTCAATTCAATGGTATCAGGCTGGACAAGAAGTGTGACGACAATGGACAAAGTCATTCCTAAGTGTCTGCTATGCTTCGCAGGCGATACAAAAATTCAAGATTGTTTTAATAATGTTTACATCTATAGGCCCATCATAAAGTGGTCATACCCAGCGAGTAATGATCTGGATCCTAAACATTTGTATGCCCCATAAGCCCTTTAAGTTTTCCTTATAAAAATACAAAATATAGTACAATATATGACATTCACATCTCATTTAGTGCATCTACTCAATTAGCACCTTTAGACAAAAGGTGTGAAATAACCTTTAGACGAAATGGGATTTTTGTCGAAACTGAAAAGTTTAAATAGTAGACAAAATGGTTTTAGACGAAGACATGAATATATACCAGGGTAAGGGCTTAACGGGTAACTAATCATAAATATGGCAAATATTAACACATTTCTTCGAAACAGGTATTAACGATTACAACTGAGAGGCAATGTGTCATTTCACAATTTTGCTGGGAGACTGTGTAATTTCAGTATAGTTTCACATCATTATTAATCAATCTGTAAACATACTGGCGTTCTGTTGTAATGCATTTTTCCTAATTCTGTTGTTAGAAAAAAACGTTAGTTTAGAGCTAACATGGCAGAGATTAATGCAGATTTTATCAGAGCTGTAAATTCTACCTCATGATTGCTGCTTGGTAAAACGGAAAAGGAAGTATTATCAAATCTCGTCCTCAAATCTCGAAGGTGAACGAGATTTACCGTCGCCATTCGTGAAGTTTCGAAAGAAGAAGTAAGACGCTGAAATGAAAGGGAGCAAACATTTTAGATGTACTAAAATGCCTTAATATATCGTTGAACTAAGATATAAAAATGGTGGTTGGAGACAACACCCAAATGGTCCCACTTGAGGTAAGTTTGGTCGCGTTTGATGTCTTTCTCTCGAAGAAAAGCACTGAATAAAAAGTGGGTGGGGTACATGCAGTTGGCCATTTAGCAGGTTGGTCTATACAAATGAGTGTCAGCCTATTTTTTTAAGTTTGATATTTTTTAAATTAGCCCTATCCATAGTTTCAGGTCCAAATGAATATATATTGTTATTAATTGTTGTTTTATCTTTCTTTTCACTTTACATTCGGTGTGTTGAACATAAAGTAGCCCATCCTCGTCGCCATTAAAGTAGCCCAGTGTTTGCTCTGGAACTTTATTTACTGTTTGCCATTCTAAATATGCAGACTAATGAGAGAGAGATAGACTAACTCACGGAATCGTAAGAATAAGCTTGTCTTGGTCACAGTCCGGTCCTGTCTGCTTAGCTGTCAAACGCGCACGTGTCAATTGCGTGCTCCGGATGACAACAATACTCTGCGCATGCACGTCACAACACTCAGGGTGTTGGTGGCTTCGTCAAACTGATTTTATATAGTAGGCAAAAAGTGGTTTTGTCAAACTGATATCTATATATTGGGTATGGCTATTAGCGGTATTCTTCCACTGCGGATAGTTTGTAACACATATATCAAACTTAAATTTAAATATGAAAGTATCTATATCCCTCATAGGTGATGGGTCAAAACTGTTCAGTTCCAAAATGGCCCTATACCAAAATGGCCCGGTTTGTATGATATTTGTATTTGATGTATATTTGGTAGCGCTTTATAAATAATGGTCAGGGTAGTGAAATGTTGTGTAGCGAAACATCCGTAAATCCATTAAAGTTCTGTCATTTTATCCGTACCGGTACCATAGGTGCGAAATACAATCACTATATAATTGCTTTCTAGGCGAAATCTCCAATTGGTTTACTATATATTTAATTGTAGGCGATTTTGTCACTAGGCGATTTCTCCAGCACCCATGGTGAACAGGGTCTGCATTACATGACACAGCATAAACATGTTGATCTATTCAGAGACATATACATTGTATATATATATATATATATATATATATATATGTCTCTGATCTATTTAAAAAAAATTTTTTTGTAAATGCAGCACAATAAACAGTACTTAGGCAAGTAATTAATCAACTAATCTGGATTTAAGCTAAAAGACATGCACCTTAAATTTAATAAAAACAGCATATAGTCCTGTTCAAAGTCGGTGTCAATTATCGAGTTAAAGACCTTCTACATGAATTTCAAATATACATGCATAACACTTTTATTTAATTACCTGTATCTATTGCCTGTTTAAAGGGGATGTCCCTACATTTGACGCGTTTCATAAACACTTAAAATATACAAAACTCATTTATTTATATGCTGAAAAGTAGTACAGGTAAACCTCTGAAAACCGAACACCTTCGGACCGGACAAAATGTTCGGTTTTCAGAGGTGTTCGGTTTTCAGAGATTTTTCTCAATGTGAAACCTGAAGGTAATGATTGTGATCTTCTGTAATATCGTTAACTTCTTTTGATCTTATCAGAATAAGATACAAACATCAGTTTCTACTATAGATGAGGGTATTCAATAACAAGAAAGTAATCATATTGTAATAGTGTTTTATCTAATTTATAATTTGCCGCATATAAATGACGTCCGAGCAGAAGGAGGAGCAGGCATTATTGTGTTAAGTGTCGCAAAAAGCCACATCCAATTACCGTTTATAATGACAAAACATCCATGTGTTTGATATCGCCGATCCCGGTTTTACTACCCGAAGTTTCAGTTTTATTCGGGTTGGGTTTTAGTTTCGTAACTGTTCGCCCTATTCGCGATTCTCCGACCACTTACGAGAAAGCTATTACGTAAACATTGGAGGGATCGGGTGATCATCGGCAAAACGCGGAAGAATTTAACGGAAAAAGCCGATAATATTGTGTTGTAGAACAAAAATTATCAGTATTGATGAAATCGGTTTATTTGTATCACAGGGGCATTTTTCGATATACGTTCAAATTGGGAACCTTCATAATAATGATAGAGCATAACAAATACCAAGTTTTAAGATATTATTGAAAATATGCGATCATTGTAGGGACTTCCTCTTTAAACTTTTAATCACTAATTCATGCAGGATCAGTGATACTTCATATGATCTAAATCAGTGAAATGTTCAGCAAACGGTTGGATTCAAAACTGTTTTCGATCAAACAGTCATCAAAATCATATATGTCATAAACACATAAATTTATGTGCTTTCAGTTATGAACTTAATTACTGTAACTAACACACCCTCCGCTACTATGTAATTGCCAGTTTGACGAAACCACTACACATTTTGTAAAAATTTTTTTACAAAAGTCTCTGATGATCATTCAAACTACTGATGATGGAGGAAATACGGAAGTATTGGAAATAATTTTGTCTTGACAGACTGATATCCATTCACGTTCAAAGTGAGTTTTGATTATGCCTAATTCCTATGGATTCGTGGTTAGTGTTGTTCCGATAATCGGTTATAATTGATGATTGATCGAAAAAGTATTTTCGATTTACTATTGATAGGAATTTTGCCATAATCGATTACTGACTGTAATCTGTACAGCAGCATCAGTAATTTTCGTAGGCGTTTTAATGGGAATATAACTGTATGAAGTATTTTACCTTTATAATAAGGCTTAATAAGCCTCTATCAAGCTGTATTCTGTGACCATTCATTACAATCGTCTCTTCGAGATGATTCTAATGAATGGTCACAGCATAATGTTTTGTTGACACAAAAGTTTAGTTAGATATTAGCTTGTTACATCAAGCTTTATATGCACAGAATCTCTGAAAGTATTTTCGATTAATTATCGATTTTTAATCGATAATAAATGTTCAATTCAATTCGATAATCGATTATAATTTTGGTCCGATTCTCCATCCCTATTCGTGGTAAACTATTGATTCGTTCATTGTGTAATCACATATACAGTCCATTTTGTAACTTTTCTTTCAGGGCACTGATGTGGCAGATGAGCCCAAAGTCCTGTGCATTGTCCGTGACATGGTGGACACAGAAACTACCACTGTGAAACACACCATGAACCTTCCTGCCTCTATGTCAGTGCGGGCCTTAATAAACGAAGTCACTAAACAATTTGGGTATATGTATGGCACCATAAATGTACACTATGAAAGACAAGATGGAACAGAGCTTACTGAGGTAGTCCATATGTGATGATGATTTTATTTCATTTATCTGCATTTTCCCAGCGTTTATAATCATAATGATCCTATGATTTGTGGTGTGGGGTTGGGGGTACAGATTTGCCCTTTGCTTTTCATCTGTCATTCAATTTGCAAAAGTTACCTTGCAAATATCTCGTTTTTTCTCAAGCATTATTTGAGTTAGAGTGGTGAATCTCTTCAGAAAATATGTATTAACATGCTTGCCATTGGTTTTTAATGTTGATTTGTCCAGTATTGGTTGAGTTATAAATGCCTCTTGACATAACCGTTTACTACATAAATATGCCTTTGCAAGCAAAGCAGACCCTGATCAGACAGTAACAGTCAAAACTATTGTCTGGAGGGCAATAAAATCGGAACTGTTTGCCAAAGGCAAATAAGCTGAGGGCAACATAAATGAACAGATCAGATGCGTTTACGAATGAAACCATTTTGAAGAACAGCTCCTTTATTTCTTTGCCAAACACCATGGTATGACTAACTTTAGAATGGTCTCTTTCACCCATTCCCTCATAGGCTATTTTTAGATCCAACCTCTTTGAAAAAATATACCGTAAAAGGAGCATTAACTTGGGAAAAGAAAGAATTAAGAAGTTTGTAGTTCTAAAACCATTGTGATAAATAGAGCATTTGCTCCTTAGGAGCAAATGCTCTTTGTATGACAATGGTTTCAAAAAGTGACTTTTACAGAGGCGTAGAAAGGTGTATTAATGGAGGAAAGGGTTAAAACAATTCTAAAGAATGGTCACAGCATAGGGTTTGGTAAAGAAACAATGAAAATAGTATTTGAATATGTACGGGATAATGTACCTTATCTATAGCTCTGAATTGTTTTGTTTTTAAAAAAAAAAGAAAGACCTACCGGTACATGTATTTAATATTTCAGGTTTGTTTGGAAAACATAACAGATTCCTATCTAGGTGACATCGTTTCGTCAGGTGTGAAACGGCACAATTTCACAATCTGTGAAGTGGAAGGAAAATCTCCAAAGAAAATGGCCCCACCTCCTCCTGCCCTGCCTGCATCAGGGGTAAGGTTTTCCCAGATGTTTCCCCAAAATCTGTTTGCGAGGTTTTCAAGTTGTACTATTATTAAAGCAAGTATTCTGAATTTTTGATTTTCATTAAGGTTGTATAATGCCTAGGTCACACATTCACGGATTGGACGCCGGATTAGCTACGGATACGATCCCGCATCATTTGTGGCAATCTGTATTGGTCCGTAGCTTTCCATATTTTAGCCGTAGTCATACGTAGTAGTACTTGTACATCCGTAGCTTTCTGTATTTTAGCCGTAGCTATACGTAGTAATTCTTTATATATCCGTGACATTTTTTGAACATGTTCAAAATTGGCCACAGACCAAACAGCCGTAGTACATCTGAGCTATGTAGTTTTGGTATGCATGTTTATCATGACAATGCCGACTGACAAGCGATCGCACCGCTTGCGGTGTTCTTGTTATACCATCAAATAACTCTTATCTTTCGTCAAAGATTTCTTGGCTTGTGTAAGGTGGAATGATTTGATATTTGGTCTGATGCATAATCATAGTCAGTTGTACCGTGTCTCCCCTTTTCAGGTCTGTCATTCATCTACTTCCTGTTTGCCGACACTTTGATTGAAATCGGGTTATTGTTTAATGACAAAAAAATTCGTCATAGATATCTTCGCTTGTGTAATCTGCAATGTTTTGATAGTTTGTCTGAAGCATAATCATAGTGAGTTGTACCGTGCCTCCCCTTTTCAGGTGTCATTCATCTACTTCCTGTTTGCTGACACTTTGATTGAATTTTACTCATTGTTTAATGACAAAGATTTTTGTCAAAGATTTCTTGGCTTGTGTAAGGTGGAATTATTTGATATTTGGTCTGAAGCATAATAATAGTGGATCTTACAGTATCTCACCTTTTCAGGTCTGTTGTTCATCTACTTCCTGTTTGCGGACACTGAGCATTTGTATGGAGAAACTTAATTTCTTAATAGAGATCATGTTAATTGATAGAAATAAATCTGCACAAGGCAAACATGCAAACCTAATATGTCAATCAATTTTAATGCAGTTAAGAAAAAACCTGGCGGGGCATCCGTGTCCCATGGACACATTTTCTTTTATTTATTTCATCTTTGCTCATTGTCTTGTAAGTCTGTGTAAGGATTAACCCTTCTCATGCAAAGCGCATCTTGGCTGGCAGTTGCAAAATACCTTGGATCCAGATGAAATTAGGGCTGACTATTGGGGCCAGTTTCGACTATTGCAATACTATTGCTATTGCTGAAAGTACTATTGTGATACTATTGCTATTGCTGGAAACTATTGCAATACTATTGCAATAGTTATTGCCAAGATTTGAAAACTTGTAAATGCAAATTTGCACAGTGTAAGATATAACTTTGCTGTAAATAGTTACTAAAAATGTTTGTGGAAATGATTTAAAATGAATTGGGCTTTGCCACTTGTGTTTTACCGCTTTTGTTTTTAACAAACTCGATCTCCGCGAAGGTCGACGCCATCTTGAAAACACATTGCCAATTACATGAAAGAACTATCGAAACTATCGATAGTCAGAGCAACTATTGCAATAGTCTATCGTCAATTGGAAATAACTATCGATAGTGTAATTGGGATAGAGAACTATCACGATAGTTTGATGTATTGTTACACCACTAGATGAAATGTGGCGTAACTCTGCATCTCATACGGATCCAAGCTGCTTGATAATCGATCAATAGTAGAAACCAATAATAGACAATTTCAGTAAATCAGAGATTGAGCAGACATGATTTTTTCAGCATGGCAAGGGTTAAACACAGTCAAAGCTACAAATAAGATGAGTAGTTAATGAAATGTAGGAAGACTTTTCTGTATTTCTCAATCCTGTCTTTATTTATATTTGAATCGCCTAGCTAATTCTAATAAGTACATACTTGATATTGACAGCTGTCAGACAGTGGAGCATACAACATGGACTCATCCTCCTACTTCAGCAGTAACACAACCGTTGAGCCTCGTCCTTCTATCAGCACAGCTTCTACATCATCCTACTCATCAGATTTCTCCTATTCTTCTGCACTTACAAAATCAGATACAGGTAAACATAACGTAACCATTATTTGCAAGAACATTTTCACAATGTTTCTGGTATGGTACAGTAAAGTCTTGCTAATTATACAACCACTCAAAAGAAGTCTTCATTGTGGATTTTCAAGACAGGTGGTAGCTTAATGTTGGACAAATGTGATAGCAGCAGCTTTCTGCATTACTTTCATCCTGCATTAAGCAACCACCTATTTTTT
This sequence comes from Azorinus chamasolen, assembly GCA_963576725.1. Taxonomy (NCBI): domain Eukaryota; kingdom Metazoa; phylum Mollusca; class Bivalvia; order Cardiida; family Solecurtidae; genus Azorinus; species Azorinus chamasolen. Next base: position 12,569,372 of record OY755237.1, read on the forward strand.
AAAGACATCCATGTTTATTCATTAGATGATTATTTTAGAGTTATTCTACTGTAATATTGTATTTTGCATTTCTTTTATTCAGGACAACTTTTTGAAAGCACACTTTATATGGCTTACTAATTTATTGCATACTGTCTATTACTGTTTATAATGTGCCCTTGTGTCTTAAATGGGATACTGAGAACGGGGAGCATATAACAAGATTTTTCCTCATATTTTTTGCAAAAGTTGATTGACATGAAAGTTGCAAAAATACATGACAATTCTGTTGATTTGCATTGAATATTACTGTATGCCTTTTCATTTTTAGCTTGTCTGTTTCGAAGAAAAGTTGCTATTGTGATCACTGAGTCGTAGGCGTCGTCGTGCAAAAACTTTAATGTAGTTCATTTGTCGAAAAGTATAAGAGGTATCAACATGAAACTTCATAGGCCAGTAGATCTCATTTAGGGGGAAGGCCCCTACATAAGAACCATAACTCTTGATTTCAAAATTTTGGTGTTATGGCCCTTTATAGTTTTCAAAAATGTTATATTTAGCTGGACAAGCACCAAATCAGACGAGTGTTGGCGCAGCACGTGGCTCTTGTTTGGTGTCAGTGCAGTCTATTTAACCCTTTCCTTCATATAAACACCTTTTCTCTCCTCTGCAAACAGAGTAGATGTTGAGTTACTCAACATCTCATCTTTATCCAAACTGTTTGCAAAGGTCATCACTGTATCACCCCATAGATAGTAGGTACAATAGTTTTACACTAAGCCCTTGATTTGTAAACAGTGTAAGGTGCATAAATCAAAGCATTTCCAGGAATTCCTTATATATTTCCCAGCAACCCTATGTTGTAACCAATGTTTAGAATTGTCTCAAAGAGACGATTGGTAAGAGTGTTCAAAACATAGCGTTTTTTGGAGGAATGAAGTTTTTGGTATTTGAATACACATAATTACCTATCGCTTTGGTATGGTATAATGTATTACTTATTGCATTGACTGCAGGTTACGTTGGCCTTGTGAACCAGGCAATGACATGCTACCTCAACAGTCTGCTGCAGACCCTGTACATGACACCGGAGTTCAGGAATGCCATCTACCGCTTCCACTTTGACAGTGATAAAGGAGTGAAGAACATACCATATCAGCTACAAAGACTCTTTCTTTTACTCCAAGTAGGTTTTCCATTACCTTTGCTAAGAAAATATGCGACCTGCCAAAAGTATTTTTTAATTCTTTTATATGTATCTTCTTTTTTTCTTTTTTTTAAATCAATTTCTAAATACATGAAGATACATTCTGGCAGTAAAACTTTTGGATCCTTTAAAATCAATTTCTAAATACACGAAGATACATTCTGGCAGTAAAACTTTTGGATCCTTATGACCATGTTACTAGTTACTTGACATTTCTTCAAGATTAAAATAGTTTGAAAGTATACTTACAATTTGCTCACGCTATTGAAGATTACCTTAGTTTAATCCTGCAATGTGGAGTCTTTACTTCATGAATATTGTGACGGACAGACAAACGCTGGAAAAGTGATCCCTAAGTGACACACTGCCTCTCAGGAGGTGTCACCTGCCGAGAGGCAGTGTGTCACTTAGGTTTCACTTTTCCGTCGTCTGTTTGTCAGTATGTCCCTCCGTCGGTCCGTCTGTCACACTTTCTTTTTTTGGCTGTCATTTTTTAACTAATCATTATAGAGCTTTCAAATTTCACATGTGTCTTCCTCTCATTGAGGACCCTTGATGTAACTAAGGTCCATCACTCTGCATGCAATACTTTTTGAGTTATTCCCCTTTGTTCACACTTTCTTTTTTTGGCTGTCATTTCTAAACGAATCATTATAGAGCTTTCAAATTTCACATGTGTCTTCCTCTCATTGAGGACCATTGATTTAACTAAGGTCCATCACTCTGCATTCAATACTTTTTTAGTCATTCCCCTTTGTTCTGATTTTACTCCAGCATATTAACAATGTTTGTGTCAGCTGCAAGCAGGTGACACATGTGTTCCTCCAAACACCCTAATAATAATAATAATATAATTATGAACACAAAATATTTTAGTCATGGTAGAAAATGTGGAAACAGATCTATAGTATTCTATAAAGAAAGCAGAGCCATAGTAACCATCTGATGTAGGTCTGTTTTACAGAGCTGTTATAGGAGGTATACTATCCATATCTCTTATTTCTCAGCCAAATCCTACCTTGTAGGTACTCAGGATCACCTCGGATTCTGTAGAATACAAAAACATTTTTATGTAGGTTTTATAAACAATCCTCTTGTCTACAGATCTGGGTATAGTAAAACCCGTCTAAACTGGAGTTTTACTAAAGAACCATTTAAGTCTTTATAGGCAGGTGGCTGCTTAATGCAGGATGAAAGTCATCCAGAAAGCTCCCAAAGGAGCTTTCTACAAGACTGTTTATATGCATGTTAAACTGCTACCATTCTGAAAGACCGGCAATGAAACTACAGTCTAATTGCATTAATTCGGATCTCGTTTTCTCGTAATGATGGGATAACTCGTAAGTATTGCAAAGTCCCAGTACACTGCCTATTGTTTTCTATATAAAAATGATGCAATTATAAGGAAATGTATAACTCAAAAAATTAAAAAATTCGGATGTGTAGACAGGTCCCTACCTTCATTAATCCCATTGTTTATGTGGGATTAACTCGGATCGGTGAGATTGGCAGTGCTTAAGATTGTCGCACGTCGTATTTTTCACACCTTTATGTTACAGCGTTCCTGCTCTATTGTTAATTATGTCTCCCCCCATATTTATATGGGGGAGACATATTGTTTTCGTGAGAGTTGTCTGTCTGTCTGTCCGTCTGTCCGTCTGTCTGTCTGTCCGTCACACTTTTTGTCCGGACGATAACTTCAATATGCCTGATGCCAGTTGATTGAAACTTCATATATGGAAAGAGCATAATGAGAGGAAGTGTCATGCACAAGGTCCATAACTCTGGCTTCACTAATATAGGAGTTATTGCCCCTTGTAAAAAACAACAACACTTTTTTGTCCGGACGATAACTCCTATATGGCTCATGCCATTGGATTGAAACTTCATATATGGAAAGATCATGACGAGAAGAAGTGTCATACACAAGGTCCATAACTCTGGCTTCACTAATAATGGAGTTATTGCCCTTGTAAAAAAATTTCACAATTTTTTGTCCGGACGATAACTCCTATATGGCTCATGTCATTGGATTGAAACTTCAAATATGGAAAGATCATGACAAGAGGAAGTGTCATACACAAGGTCCATAACTCTGGCTTCACTAATAATGGAGTTATTGCCCTTGTAATGTGTTTTCATAATGTTTTGTCCGGACGATTACTCCTATATGGCTCATGCCATTGGATTGAAAGATCATGATAAGAGAAAGTGTCATGCTTAAGGTCCATAACTCTTGTTTCACTAATATTGGAGTTATTGCCCTTTGTTAAAAAATCACAATTTTTTGTTAGGATGATAACTCCTATATGGCACATGCCATTGGATTGAAACTTCATACATGGAAAGATCATGATAAGAGAGTGTCATGCATAAGGTCCTTAACTCTGGCTTCAATAAATTGAGAGTTATTGCCCCTTGTACATTTGTTTAACGCTTTCTTGTCCGGATGATAACTCCTACATGGCTCTTGCCATTGTATTGAAACTTCATACATGGAAAGAGCATGATCAGAGAAAGTGTCATGAACGAGGTCCATAACTCTGGCTTCAATACTTTTGGAGTTATTGCCCTTTGTTACATTTTTTGTCCGATCAATAACTCCTGTTCGACTGATGCTATTGGAATGACATTTCATTTATGGAAAGGGCATGATGAAAGTTAAGTGTCGTGCACAAGGGCCATAACTCTGGTGTCAATATTTTTAGAGTTATTAGCTGTTATCATTTTCTTCTTGAAAAATGTGGTGTGGAAAGTGCATAATGAGGGGAAGTATCAATCATCAAGTCCATAACATTTTCAGTGATTTCCCTTTACATATTGTTTTTATTAGAGGGGAGACATCCGTTTTTGTGACAAAAACCTCTAGTTTCTCACCTTTATCGGTGGTTACACAATGTGACACAGATATTCAGCAATAAGCTGTCCATTTTCAGGTTCGAAATTTTGCCGAGAAAACCAGCAAAGTGTGTGCACTATTCAATTTTAATTCACTCATCCTTATGAGTTTCCTAATGTGAAACTAGGTGTAAGAAATATTTGACCGATCTGAATTACGACAAAAGTAAGAGGAGACTTTTTTTTTACTAAATTAAGAAAGACAAAGAATGAACTGCACCAATATTCAACTGACTTTTTGTGTTGCATATTCCTCAATTCCGTGGACATACATGAGCGTGTGCGACTGTTGTTCAAAATGCACATAGCTTTTAACAATCATTCACCAGGGTTGTGGGAAATTTGGACAATATTTCAAAATATATGAGCAGATGATTTTTGTGTGTGTCAGCATCGTAAGTGTTAAGAAACTGAAATGAAAAAGGAGTTTAATGTCGTATTTTGTTCCAAGATAAGTGCAGGTAAGGTTTGACTAGTACTATTTCATGCAGTTGCATTGTAAGTGTTAAGAAACTGAAATGAAAAAGGAGTTTAATGTCGTATTTTGTTCCAAGATAAGTGCAGGTAAGGTTTGACTAGTACTATTTCATGCAGTTGCATTGTAAGTGTTAAGAAACTGAAATGAAAAAGGAGTTTAATGTCGTATTTTGTTCCAAGATAAGTGCAGGTAAGGTTTGACTAGTACTATTTCATGCAGTTGTACCCTAACACTGTACATTGAATATTTTTTATGATACATCGAAAATTACGATAGACAAATCATAGCCGACCTGTGAGATGAAAATACAATTGCTCGGAACATCCGATAATTCGGACTTAATATCGGTCCGGCAACCATCCGAGTTATCGCAATTAGACTGTAATTTTAATTTCTGGTTTAGAGAATTTCTTTACTGTATATGGAAATTTGATTTCAGACCAGCAAGAAGAGAGCTGTGGAAACAATGGACTTGACAAAGAGTTTTGGCTGGGACAGCTCGGAAGGTTTGTATTCCATTTAATCTCTGAAAATCATTGATGAACAGTATTCATAGAACAAAATATCTGAATTTCGAATGCATTTTCTAATTGTTCATAATTACTACAGAAATATTTAAGGGCTATTCCAGGAAATCTCCCTGGTGGGGTCAGAACGACGGCCTATTAAAATTGCCTTGGTGGGGGGTGCAAAAGAAATTTTAATTCTGTTGGTTGGAGGTGGAAATTTGATTCAAGTTTTATTGGTGGGGGTATTTCAACATCTCAAATTAAATTGATGGGATGGTTTGGCAAATTAAATGCTTTGTGCAAGCAGTTTTCTTTGACAGTAATGAAAATTAACAAAAAACCTTTTCTGACACGATTTCCTGCGAAAATTCAGTTGTGTGAATATTATGGACGCGGGCATTTTTTTTAGTCTTGATCATCTAAACGTTTATCTGATCCCACTTCGATAATGAGCGGCTGATTGATTGAGACTAGACCGTGGTAAAAAGTACTAAGACACCGGTAGTCTCAACCAATCACTGCTCTTGCTTCTCGATGTAAAAGCCCAGATAAAGGTCACCTCTAATATTATCAACAGTTTTTCTGAAATAAACCGAAAATAGACCTAAATAACAACCAAAAGACATTGGATTTTGTTTTTAATAAAACACACTCCTAACAGTAGCACAGGTACATGTAGTGAATCTGAGGTCGGCGAAGAGAAAACTACTTGCAATAACAGAACCACGGAAGCATGTATGATGTCAACAGGACAAAATGAAAGGCTGTCAGACTAATGCACAAGTGTGGCAATACACTGGGCTGTCATTTGGGCAAGTCAGCTTGACAAAAAGTAATTGCATAAATGTAAAAATATAGATTATTCACATGACATGCACTAGTACAGTGCTCCCATCCGAACAACAACACTTTACGGAAACACATTAAAGTGCCGTTGTGGGGAGGGTGTTGTTGTTGGGAGGGAACACTACACAGACGTATTTTGACAGATGGATGGATGCGTTGATGATTTAATAAATCGGTAGATAGATCGACAGATTAACAGACAGACCTGTTTAGAATTCATAACAAAATGTATGCCTACGTCCACGAATCGCAATCCGCAAGTTGAAAAATGAATGTGCACCAGGAGTAGAATTGTTCGGAAGAACATGTTCTGTTTGATTCACAGTTTCCTTCTGAGAAAACTAGAGGAAAACTGAATAAAAATCATTACGCATTTATGTTCAAATTTGACAAGAGTGCTGTTGCCGTGAAAATGTTTAGATTCTAAGTTCAGTTTATGACCGAACTCGATTGGAATTTATTTCTGTCACACGATCTTTTTCTAGAAGTGACAAATCGAATGCGCCTATGGTTATCGTTCTGGAACAAGAGAGAAATAATAGAATTTAACCGACAATGGAGGGAGCACTGTAATGTAAAGTTACAAATTTGGAAGACTTTATTATATTATATTTTGAATTTTTGTTCTCTCGGAGTTGGGGTAAAAAATTATTGCAATTCTATTGGTGGTACCCCTTTTTCAGACTGTCGTTCCTACCCCCCTAGGGAGATTTTCCTGGAATAGCCCTAATGATTAAAGGATATTATTGAAATGAAAGTTTCATAAAAAGTTTAAACTACTTAACTAGAGTAAAATGTATAATTGTTGGAATCGACCATCTTAGACGGCATCAGAATGTCAACCTTTGAATTTGTGAAACAAGTAAACTGGCACCAGCAGATAGTGTAGACTCAGATTGCTAGTATAAAACTGCAGATAAGGGGAGTAAGTCAGGTGCAAATGTCCTACATTATCCAGCTAAGCCATGATTACTCTTAGAATCCTCTCTTTGAGGTGATTTTATGAGTATTCACAACTGTGGATTTGTTGGGAAATTGAAGGGAATATATTTTATTTAGTCCTCATTTATGGAGTCCAGTTTTATTCCAAGATCCTTTGTATAAAGTATACATTTTCAACATGCAGAGGGCTAGATAAGGGGAGTTTTAAAAAGTCTAGGTAAAAAAGGGTGTTTTTCTGCCAGTCCCTGTATTCATTGCCTCTCCAAGAGGATTCTAACAAGTGTCTTCAAGAGAGAGTTAAGAGGAGAAGCAAAACAATTTCATAGATTAGATACTCCCCATGGCATTGACTCTGAAATGTGCTAATTTGCATACAGTGGCAGGACCTCAGTCAGAAGGATCCATTTCGAAAATGCAGCATTCAAAGAGCTCACGATTTGAGGAGATGATGTATCATTTCAGTATGGCAGCAGCATGACGTACAGGAGCTGTGTAGGGTTATGTTTGATGCCCTTGAAGTCACCTGGAGAAACACAGACCAGGAGAAGCTAATCAATCACCTGTACCAGGGCAAAATGAAAGATTATGTCAAGTGTTTAGAAGTGAGAACATCACATTTGTGGACCATTTTACAAATTTGTGTTTTCTCTGTTTAAATCCTAATTGTGCAATACGAGGTAGATGAAATCCCAAGTAACTTGGCTTCCATTAGGATCCAAGCTGTTAAATAACACTCTAGTTGCAAATTTTAGGACCTGTGTCCTTTATCAAAGAAACACATTATCATAAGTTTCATTTTTTATGCCCCCACAAAGTGGTGACATATATGGTTGCCCTTGTCCGTATGTCCATCCGTACGCACATCTAGAAGAATTTGTCTGGACTTTTTCTTGGAAAGTATTTGTCCAATCCACACCAAACTTTACACACATGTGTGTGGCCATTATATCTTGGTCACACATAGATACAGGGTTACAGATAAGGGGAGTATTGGGGTATTTACTCAATTAAAATTGTGGAAAAAGCAATTGTTTTTCAAAATAATGAGTAACAAAAAGCGAATAAATATAGTAAAAAGCAAAGAATTTTTTTAATACCTAATGAGAATATGAATAATACCCAATTACGAAAATTGCAAATACCCAATAAAAATTGCAAATACCCAATTCTGTCAAAAATCAAGGAGTAAATACCCAATTGCACCAAAACCTTATCTGTAACCCTGTAGATAGCCATGTAAATTGCTTAAAGGCATTTCGAAAGGAATGTTGACCCATTAACCCCATGCTGTGTATTTTGGGTACTTTATGGTGCCACACTGGGAATTTCACTGCTGGATATCGATAGTCAATTATCAGGTTATAAGGTTTATGCAGCAGAATTATTGATAAAATATCTACAGGTAAATGAAATGATAGTTTGTGTTATTTATCATTAATTTCTCTATAAACAATGATATGTTTGTTTCAGCAGTTAATTTATGTGATTGAAAAAAAGTATTTAATAGCATTATTATCATAATTATTTTAATAATTTTTATTATGCGCGTCATGTAAAATGGCGTTTAGGACTTGTGGCCCTTTGTTTGCAAAAATGACTTTAAAAAATATCTTGTCCGCACTCTTTCTTGGAAAGTATTTGTCCAGTCCACACCAAACCTTACACACATGTTTGTGGCCATTACATCTTGGTCAAGTTTGATAGTCATGTAAATCGCTTCATTCGTTTAGGAGTTGCAGCCCTTTATTTGCAAAAATGACTTTGAAAATGTCTTGTCCGCACCCTTTCTTGGATAGTATTTGTCCAATCCACACCAAACTTTACACACATGGTTGTGGCCATTATATCTTGGACAAGTTCGATAGTCATGTAAATTGCTTCAGTCATTTAGGAATTGCGGCCCTTTTTTTGCAAATATGACTATAAAAATATCTTATCCGGACACTTTCTTTCTGTGACAAAAAGTCTGAAGTGGGGGCATCAGTGTCCAATGGACACATTTTTAGTTGTTTCTGTAATGTTTATGTTGTATCCAGTGACAACATCACATCACCTCCTGTATGACGCGATGTTCTCTCACGGAATAATCTTGTATTAAGTAAACATTTCATCTTTGGCAATGAAACCTTGCACATCAGATTCTATCAACTAACAACACCAGTTATGATGATGATAATGTAATTTTGATTATATATAATAATAATAATTATAAATAAAATTATTATATATATATTATCATTATTATTATGTATATAATAATAATAGTTATGATGATTATTAATTATTGTTATTGTTGTTGTTGTTTTTAAATGTTTGAAAATGCATCTGTATCAGGTAAAGTGTTAATTGCTGCTAACAGTAATTTGTGTTGCTTTAACTTTGACAGTGTGGGTACGAAAGTGCAAGGGAAGACACATTTTTGGATATCCCTCTAGTCATCAGGCCTTTTGGTTCAACAACGGCATACAAAAGTATTGTAAGTAAATCACCTGATTCATTAACCCGTTCCTCCATAGGCTATTTTTAGACTTAACCTCATCGAATAAATCTACCAAAAAAGAGCATTTACTAGAGAAAAGAAAAATGTTAGATTTGTGTAGTTTTGAAACCATTGCAATAAATAGAGCATTTGCTCCTATGGAGCAAATGCTCTATTTATCACAATGGTTTCATAAAAAGACTTTTACAGAGGAGTAGAAAGGCGTATTTAAGGAGGAAAGGGTTAACTCTTTGTACCAAGTGTTGAATTTGTTATAACCTGTGGAAACAGTTTGGATTAGAACGAGATGCCAAATGACTAATATCTCATCAGGATCCTTGCTGTTTGATGCTCTGATTGCATCATAAAATAAAATAAAAAAAATAGGGGAAAAACAGTTTGAAAAATAGCAGATCACACCTTTACAGACATGTGCTTTGTGTGTATAGAATGAAAGAAATTTATGTACTGAAAATGTTTTGAGGATAAATTTGATAGCGTCAGTTCTTTGTTTTTCTTATATCATATGAATGCAACTACATCCTAAAAGGCCAAAGACACTTTAACCTTTCCATAATTTTTAAAGTATTATAAATATGGACATCATATTTAACATACCTGCTCATCTCATGAAACTGCAACATTTGGGTGGTGTCATACCAAGATGATGGCAAAATCAATGGTCATATAAAAAAAAAGTCATAATTATAGGCAGGCTGCTATGGGGGCAAACATGTTTTACATACATTTCTTGTTAGGGCCCTGCATTGAAAATGCAGGAGCCCTATAGGAATCACATTTTCTCTGTCCGTCCGCCAACACTTGATGTGACGCGATAACTCAAAAATTACTTTACATATTGGTTTCATATTAAGGGCATTTGCTTAGTATCATCAGAGGAAGAGACCTATAGTTTTTGGGTTGAATCTGACCACTTTGTCTAGAGTTATCTGCCCTTGATTTTTCCAAAATGCCATCAACTTTTGTTAACACTTTTGATGTGACGCGATAACTCAATCAGTACTTCACATATTGGTTTCATATTAAGGGCATATGCTTAATAAGTTAGTATCATCAGAGGAAGACACCTATAGTTTTTTGGTTGAATCAGATCACTATGTCAAAACATGCCATATTCAACAAAAGGTCATCCACAGGGCCCTCTCTGAGTCAGTTTTCTAGTTACCCTTAATATTTGGCTAGACAAACTAAGGCAAATAGTGTTGACCCAAATCAATCTGTTTCTGAAAGATAGGGAGGTTGGATGTCTGAATATTTTAGGGAAATATGGTACATGTACTACATTGCCAACTATTGTTGGCACCCAGTCTGTTTTTGGAGGTAAATTATAAACTGTATAGATGATTTAAGAATGTTATGTTGTTATAAGATCAGTATTGGTGTTCTTGTTTAGGGAGTGTGTGTGTGTTGGGGGGGGGGGGGGGGGGGGTGTTGAGGTGATTTCTCATGGATTTATGAGTGTTTTAGGTTTTTAACCCTTATCTTGCTCCTGATATGGGAGAAGCTTGGGTCCAGATGAGAGGTTGAGTAATTTGGTGTCTCATCAGGATCCAAGATGTTTGACACTTGGTTAAGAGTTTCTCAAAAGCTTGAACAAATCAGACAATGCCAAAATTGAACAGATCCAACATTGAGCATACATTACTTTTTCACTGTAAATGATCATATTGAAAAATAACATGTATTTATCATTCTATGTAGCAATATTGTGTTATGTTTGGCAGGAGGAGGCCTTAAAGGCATTTGTAGCACCTGAGACATTGGAAGGAAGAGACCAGTACTTCTGTGAGAAGTGCAACAAGAAGTGTGATGCCCACAAGGTAAAATACCATATTCTACATAGATTTTATGAATTACACAGAATGACTAAATAATTCAGATCGTATGCAAATGTATCTTGATTACTTCTGACAGAGCAAAACAACATTGTAGTTTGTTCTATTGTAGATTAATGATTCATTTGGCAGTTTTGGTAAAAAATGCCTGAAGGGGATGGGTCATTTAGATTTATCTTTGTCCACCACTCCTTCTATCTGTGACATATTTTTGTCATACAAAACTCCAATCATGAAAGTTTCATTGTAAATCGTTACCTGATAATGTTCTAGTAAGGAATATTAAGGAATGTTGACATATCAGTATTTACTAGCTGAATGTTTGTATTAGTATCGAAAACTTGGGTGTTTTTGCCATGGCAGAATATGTAAAATCACACCTATATTTTAAGCATGCAAAGTAGACCCTGACCGGACTGCTCCCACAGAATATGCCTGGGTCCATACTTATAAAACTTTTAGTTGAGTCTGAGTTCGTTCTCAAGTTTTTGATTGGTCAGATTTGAGCCTTTGGCTCAAATCTGACCAATCAAAAACTTGAGAACTCAAATCTGACCAATCAAAGGCTTGAAAACAAACTCAGACTGAACTAAAAAGCTTTATAAGCATGGACGCAGATCTGGGTCTTCTCTGTTTGCAAAGGCATCAGCTGTGCTTCAATCACGGAAACAAGTAAACTTGTGCAACTTGGGTATAGTTTGTACTCAGTAATACAAGATCCACAGCCCTTGTCATAGCTACTCATTCATATGTTAGAGGGAGTGTCTGTATCCTATGGACAGATTTCTGTGGGGTTTTTTTATTTCCATATGAAGGTACATTACTAATCCATTACTCCATATATACGCTCTTTTACACCTTTGCAAACAGAGTAGACCCATATCAGAAGTTGTCTGATTGGATCTGCTGTTTGCTTATGGAATTAAATAGATCTGATTCTACAGTTTTAGCCCTGACCATTTCCTGTGTTCATGAGCCGCTATAAAATATCAGTCCAGTATTATTCATAAAGCATTTATTTCTGACATGAATATTCATGGAGTAAAGGGTTAATATAAAATGCAGTAACAGATATATATTTAAAAATCGTTCATATTCAGTGCCTGCATGATTTAGTTTCAAGCCACAAGTATACTGCTCTACATATCAGTACTTAGCTACTTTGGCTTTTGTCAGATTGCCTTATTTCTGTGTACTTGATCATAATGATATGGTATATCCTCTTTCCAGGGCCTTAAGTTCATATCCTTTCCCTACCTGCTTACCCTACAGATGAAGAGGTTTGACTTTGACTACAACCTCATGCACAGAATCAAACTCAACCACAGGTACTTTGGTTCATTGTAGCATAGCATGCTGTAGATTAAAAGATGATAAACTTTGTAAATTGTTTTGATCCTGATCACTTGCTAAGTAAATCAGCCTATCATCAGGATCTAAACTATTTGACCAGTGCCATTTTCTTTGTTTTACATAAATGTCCATTGCTCTATGTACATTTATATGGCAAGTTAGAAAAAAAGATGTTGTCTTTTTTTTTTTTTTAAAAATACATAGATTAGCTTAACCCATTCAGTGCCAAATAAATTTCATCTGCCAAGATTATCATCTGCTTCAGATTTCAAATTGGCATTTTCTTGATTTTCTGTACAAAAATATAATCAGTGTCAAATGGTTTGGATCCAGAGGAAACGACAAATGACTCCATGTCTCCTCTGGATACAAACTGTTTGCAAATATTATCATGGATTCAATTATGGTGGCAAATAAGTTATACCTTCCAGGTTTTGCCATTTGTTTTGACTTTTTTAAACATTATCATTTTCCCCATCTTGGATTAATAGCAGGCCGTGATCAGACAGCTCTTGCAGGAGCTGCAAGAAAAACCCTTTTATTTCTTCACAAACTTGTATAATGTTACTACATAGGTCATAACAATTTTAAAATTTAAATTCACCCCTCATCTACAGCTCTGGAGTGTGAAATCAGGGAGCCACTCAGAGTATTTGTAAAACCTTAGATATGATTTGGGTCCAAGGTTATAAAGCTTCTGAGTCTGAGATCATTCTCAAGTATCTGAGCAAGCTCAGAATCTGACCAATCAGATGCTTGAGAATGATCTCAGACTCAAGCCAAAGGCTTTATAACCTCTGAACCTGGCCAGGGATTGAAACCACAACCCCCAAGTTTGAAAAGTGAGCTCTTTACCAAACTGTGTTATAGATGTGATTTGTCATCTGTTTTGACAAGCTGGAGATGAGATGTTCAGGGGTGAGAATTTTCCGCGGATTTGTTTCACTCAGGGTTGTTTTTGATATCGATGTAAATCCGATGAGAGATTTGGAGGGGGGGGGGGTTATGGGTTATGGCGATTCATTCAGGAAATTATTATTTGCCGATATATTCTTTCACTATTCCAAGTAAATCCGTGTTAACAACGTTTATCACGTTAACATCTGTTCAGCTAATCGAATAACGAGACTCTTGTCCTACAGCCAATCAAAACGCTCGTATTATGCAGTGTTCGTTCAACATTTCCAAGATGGCGTCCGTGATATGAAATTCTGTATCTTTACTGTCAATTAATCTGAATTTAAGACAAAAATGAGAAACATAGGCAGAGCTTACGATAACAGTGTGGAAAACAAGTTCTACCCTAGGTGGCTAGAGAAAGAAATTACGTTGACATTCGGTAAAGAGACAAGAAAAGTGATAATTGGCGACGATTTCGAGAAACTGAAAGTAAACCTTCTAGGACGAGGGATCCTTGTGTAATACTGTAAACTTCGTTCCAAACAAATGAATTACGGAAAACGCGACTGCGTAGCATTCAAGAACCATCTGAAAAGCATTAAACATGTTCAGTTATTGAAACAGCGGATTTCCAGTCACAGGTAAAAACCTGTAATGTCAAGTATTCACCAGAAAGTCTGTAAATAGCTATTCATAGTTATGTTAAAGAAACTGGTCAAGATGTATCGATTCAGAAAAGTTATATTTTGTTATAATAATCCAGTTTAATGAATTAGAAGATGGTTTATTGACATAAAAAAGTAACGAGAATCAGAGTTTGAATGTGAACTTTGACTAGAAAGTGTGACTGTAATGTGAACTGGTGATTTTTTGTCTAGAAAGTTAACTGTTACAATACCATGCCAACTTTAAATCAAATTTTGTATCTTTATCTGTGATCACCGAGTTCCATTTGATTTCATTTTCAAAACGTGTGAGTTTTAATTGCTTGTGTTTAACAAGAAATTAATCTGGCAATGTTGAATGGATCCAATAATAAACTGAATGTAGATTGTATGGACATGTTCTACAACTGGTTTGTTTGAAACACAGCTCATCATGTATGACATACAACTCGAGTATATTTGTAAAAAACTCATGAATGACAGACCCAAGTGAAAATGCAGGAGAAGGCTCCTGAAGTGTTCAGGAAAGCTATATTTCATTTTGCGTCGGGGGCTTTGCCCCCCTGAACCCCCCACATGGGCACTGCCCATGTCCCGCAAGGGGCCTACGTGGCCCCCTTGACCCCGCCTATTTTCCTCTTTTTTCACAAACAGCCATTCTCACCCCTGGATGTTTGAATTGAATAATAATTGACTGTTAATGTTGGTAAAACTGGTCAGAACAATAGTTGCTACTTATACAACTCAAAATTGTATGAATTCTTTGCCTGCTAGCAGCAAATTTGTTGAAAAAAGGCCTTTAAAGGTATGTATCAGTTGTTACATCTTGCAAACTATAAAATAATAATATAATGGATGATCATACATTTTAGATTTATGTTGTTCAATAGCCCTTTATTGTTCCGTTGTTTGTTTGGCTTATTTTGGTGGGTTTTTTGGTGGGTTTTTTGTTGTTGTTTTTTTTTCAAATATAGTTATTGTTGTTATTACCTTTACTCAATAAATGCGCCTATTAATGCCCTTTGCAAACAGAGTAGACCCAGATCAGATGGCTCTTGTATGGGCCATCTGATCAGGGTCTACTCAATTTGCTTATGAAATAATACAGATTTGTTTCTACACCTTCTGTAATGGCCAAAATTTGGAATGTTCATGTCATTATAAAAATTCAGCTAATTGATATTCATGATGTCATCAGTTCTTACATGAATTTTCATGGGAGTAAAAGTTTATTGATGTGAAAAACTTGTCTAGATTACTTCATTAGCAAACATAGAAGACCTTGATCAAACAGCTTATACAGGGAAAGTTAAAGAGAAAGTGTATTGACATGTAAATGACCCAATTTTTCCAGAATGACGTTTCCAGAGATCTTGAATTTAAACCACTTGACAGAAAGTCAGGTTTCAGATGGTGAGGTTGGTGACGAGACGGAGGTGTGTGGCGAAACCAGTTTGGATGACCCATTAATCAATGATAATGGTGAGTCACAGCTGAAGATAAGAGGCATTGTGACTTGCAAATCTCAGCCAAACCTTATCTTTTTTGGTACTCATTAGAATCACCTTGGAGAGACAATTCCAGTGAGTACCAACAGGATGGGGTTTGACCCTTAACCCTGGTTCCCTGTTCTATGGTAATTACAAATTTTAATACCTACTGAATATTCATGGACAAAATAGTTATAATAAAATATGGAAGTTGGAAAATTGTAGCCATTTTAGAAAGTAAAGACACAGATCTTTCAAATTCTATTAGCAAACAGAGTAGACCCTGATCAGACGGCTCCTCTAGGAGCCATCTTATCTGGGTCTACTCTGTTTGCAAATGCGTGAAAACAAGTTTATATCAGGGAAAGGGTTAATTAAAGGGTGGGAATCAGGTATACAAGAAGTCCTCATAGAATAATGGAAGGATTTTCACAAGTGAACACTGTTAATTTGAAGATGTATGTAAAGGAGGTAATTTTTACTCAGACCATTTTACCAGAGTTATGGGACTTTGAAATTGTCTTATATAACATATAGTGAAAAAATCTTGTGTCAAACTCTTTATACGCCAATGGGAGGATTTACTTCAAACTTTCACACATGAACAACATTGATGTGAAGATGTATGTAAAGGAAGGAATTTTAGCTCCAACCAGTTTTACCAGTTATGAGACTTTGAAATTTTCTTCACTGAAAATCTTGTGTATCCAACTCCTTAAACACCAGTATCAGGATTTACTTCAAACTTTCACAGATGAACATCGTTCGTGTGAAGATGTATGTAGAAAAGGGAAACTTTGCTCCAACCGTTTTTACCAGAGTTATGGGACTTTCAAATTTTCTTCACTATTTATCATATAGTGAAAAGTGTTTGATTTAGAGACAATATTGTCAGAGGGCATCAGTGTCATATGGACACAATTTTCTGGTTTAAAATAGCATTTGAACACTAGAAATTTCAGCTGTGGCAGAAACTGTAGATATATATTATTAACAGAGCAGACCCTGATCAGACAGCTCTGGGTGTCATCTGTTTGCAAATTGTGTAAAAATGACCTCTAATCAGGTAAAGGCTTCATAACAGAATCCATTGAGGATGAAAGGGTAACACTTACAAGAGGATTTTGAATGACAGGCCAGGCATGATGAATGGGATCCTCTATCATCCCTATGAACTGGATCTACACTGTTTGCAAATGGGAGTGTGATTGTTTCCCCACATTCAAAGGTTAAGCTACTCATGTCTGTAGACTTCTTGTTGGTTGCTTATCTGAAGATTTACTGTTATTTATATTTTTAACCCTTTACTCAGTAGAGACGTGGTTTGGCACACTTGCAGAGTAAACTCCTGTAGGTACAGGAGCGTTCTGATCAGGGTCTCCTGTTTGCTTATTAGATATCTTAGATATCTCTGATTCTATACTATTTGGCATAGCTTTGTATTCACTTATTGTATATTATTGTATAAAATGATTTGTTAATTTGTGTTTATAATTGGTAGAATCTGCCATGAGTATTCATGGAGTAAAGGGTTAACCCTTTCCCTGTTCTATATTAATTCCAAATTTCAATACTTACTGAATATTCATTGACAAAATAGCTATAATGAAATATGGAATGTGGGATATTGTAGCCATTTTAGAAACTACAGAAACAGATCTATTGAATTCCATTAGCAAACAGAGCAGACCCTGATCAGATGACTCCTATAAAAGGGTTAAAAGATGTTGGTCCATATGTTGCAGCTATTGATGAGGGTATAGAAGTTGAAGGGTCCTGCTCCAGCACATCTGGCAATGAAGAATCCAGTCTCTCAAGTGAAGCTTTGGTAAATGACAGGAATGCCCAGGCTTCGGATGCCAAGGTTGGTGAAATTGTACTGTAGTAGAAATTAGACCATAATACGACTCTTATTTATTGGAGTTTTGGTTAACACAGGAACTGCTTTCTCTTCATTTGACCAGGAAATGGTACACTTGGTCCTGGTACACTTAGACAATGGTACACTTAGTCCATTACCCTGTAGAAGTCTCTATGCCGGTTGTTCGACCAGTCCATTAGTCTATCATTCTGCTGGATTTTCTGTCTGCGCTTTATGGAAAGGTTCATTAATAAGAGATGTGCATCTGGTTGCAACATTCTGGTCAGATTATTTTTACACAGAATTATGGCCCTTTGATTATTCAAAATACTATTTATACTGTGACAAACACTCTTGTTGTGGGGTATTATTCATATTTAGTGATATACTGTACTGATTTAGGGGCGGGGTTATTAGGGGGAATGTCTTTGTTTCTTTCTATATTTTTTTTTAAGCAAAGAGAGCAAAGAGAAAATTCAGAAATGAAAAGAAGATGACAAATTTCGCAGCCAATTATGTGGTAACGAAAGAGTTATAATTGTTCTGTTGTTGAATTACAGGGGCCCTATGTGTATGAGCTGTTCAGCATCATGATCCACTCTGGCAGTGCTGCCGGCGGTCATTACTATGCCTATATCAAGTAAGGATAGTCTGAGATGTACTTTATAGACTTTAATAGCAAAAACTAGAGACCTTTATACAGTAGAACCTGTCTTAAGCGGCCATCAAAAAGTCTTATAGTAGCTTAAACTGCTTAATGTAGGTCAAAAGTATTGCAGAAAGTTCCTATAGGAGCTTTCTTTATTACTTCTGCCCTACATTAAGCAACCACCTGCTTTTCAAGACTCATATGTTCAATAAATGAATGGCCACTTAAGACAGGTATATGAAAATGTTTTAATGAGTTTTCGATCCAAAGGAGGCTAATCACTCTGTCCTTTTATTTATCCATCCACTTGTTTTGACCATTCTGTTTGTAAAGGTGTGAAAAAGCATTTGTTTTGTGGAAAGGGTAGACCATTTACACCATGAATATTCATGTCAGGAATAATGACTATAAATACTAATTATTTGATTTTTATAATGGTATCATGAACGGAGGAATATTTACCTTGACAAAAACTGAAAAATAGATTTGTTATTTCATAAGCGAACTGAGCAGACCATGATCAGATAGATCCTACAGGTGCTGTCTGATCTGGATCTTCTCTGTTTGCAAATGTGCCAAAAGGTGTCTGCAGAATAAAGGGTTAACTACTATGTGGTTAATGGAAGATGCATTGTTTGAAGATGTATTGAGCATAACATTCACTACTTAAACATCAAGGTCCCTGTCAGGGCATGTGTCACTTAACAGTTCCAAGTCTTTGCTTTCCCATTTTGTCATATTGTCAGTTGCAATAAATTAGTCAAAATCACTCTAATGACATTTAGTCTGACATGACAGTTGTCTGTTTCAGACAGTTTTGATCAGAAGTTTCTTCAAATTTCATGCACAGTTTATATCTTAAAATATTGATATTTCCATTTTTTCTCCTTCCAGGTGTTTGAGTGATGGCCAGTGGTACAGCTTCAATGATCAACATGTCACCAAGGTAAGTGGCAGGTCCGCAAACAAGAGGCATAGACTGTTGACTTCAGCCTGTTTCAAGTTTGTAATGTGTTTCCTTTTTATGAGCATGAAGGGATGTATCATGTAAGTGCGTTAGCAGTTTGTTTCCATAAATTATATTTATAAACTATATTACCCTATCAATATCAATTTTAATACATACTCTACCATGAATTGTCCAGTTTCAAATACAGTAAAACTTCTGTATAACGGCCATTAAATTGTGTTAATTAGTTGGTATTTAGGGCAGGTGGCTACTTAAAGCAAGGTGAAAGGAAAACAGAACACTCCTATAGGAGCGTTCTGTTTTACTTTCATCTTGCTTTAAGCAGCCACCTACCTTTAACACAAAATACTTGATGTAATTTAGTTGCCGTTATAGAGAGGAGAGGTTTTACTGTAACTTCAAACAATAGCATTCAGACCTTCAGTTATATTTAAGGTCAAGGTCATATCAGAAGTTTGCTTTTAAGAGTTTGTTTTTATTAAGTGTCTTTCCTTTTGTTGTATATTGCTTGGCTTAGTGGAGCTCTTATTTATATGGTTAATATTCATTCTTGTGCACTATTCATATTTTCAAACCACCAAACTATGTATTAGTACATAGTTCTGTTGGTCAGCCAACTGGGTTTTTATATCTTACCATTCAAAGAATAAGTGACATAACATCTACAAATAAAGAGAACAGGAGGAACCAAAGAGGGTTCTTCTGTATTACAATGCTGCTCATTTGCATGAGTCTGTTTTTATGCTCCCCACAAGGTGAGAGGCAGATAGCCTTGCTCTTGTCAATCTGTCCGCCAGTACATACATCTGTATGTCTTCCAAATTCTAGTGTGATCAATTCCTCATACACCAAATGGGGGATTTAATTTAAACTTTCACCGATGAGCAATGTTGATGTGAAGATGCACACAGAGAAGGAAACTTTTGCTCAAGACAGCATTTTTTATTCTGTATATTCTTTCCAGATAACTTATGATGACATTAGGAAGACTTATGGGGGAACAACTTCAACAAGAGGGTACTATTCATCCACGTATGCCAGGTAAGATTTTCCAAAAAAACTTTTTTAATTCAGTTCTTTTAAATACTATGTCAGAGTATCTCAACAATATAATTTCCAATACGGTACCAAGTTACTTTTCATCTCATCTGAATCTGAACTATTTGAAAAGATCATCATCTTTTCCTCCTGTAATAGTTTTGCCTTTAGTGGTAAATTGTGAACATACATCTATGACAATGTCATGATTACTCCTGTATGTTTGTCTATTATTTGTTAAAAAAAAAAAAAAAAAAACAACTTTCATTTTGAAATTATTGATGCATGTTGTCCAGTTACAGTGTGTCTATTCAACATTTTCCTCTACCTCTATGTTTTAGAGACACAAGTCATATTTAGGTAAAAGTTTTCATCATGTTTGAATCTTACGATGACCCGATTTGATTAAGGCCTTTATCATCACAATTATATGCCCGCAAACAAAGTTGGTGGGGGTGTATATTTGAATCACCCTGGAGGCCGATCAGTCAGGTGGTCTGTCCGTCCACGTTCAAAGATGGGTAGTTGAAAGTTGTCCTTCAATTTGAAATGTATTGAATTTATATTTGGCATACATAATAACCACAAAGACACTATTTTCATGTGTTTAGGTTTAGGCATTGCAGAATTATCTCCCCTTGAACTTTGAGTATATTTTGTCATTTTGGCATAAAACATGGGTAGTTGGTGTCGCTATTATAGGCCTCCTTCAATTTGAAACTTATTGAATTTATATTTGACATACATTATAACAACAAATAATAGATGTGCAAGACACAGTTTATTTTCATTTGTTTAACACTAAGCATTGCATGATTATCTCATCTTGAACTTTGAGTATTTTTTGTCATTTTGGCATAAAATACAAGAAGTACTATACAGGACTTGTCAGCCCTTGAATCTTCTATCAAGCTGACATGCCATGGTATTCATCATCTTTAGTGATAGTTCTGGTTTTGTTTCATACTGAAATTGGTACTTAGAAAATGATTGAAATGGTTCAATTACTTTCATATGCAGCATTCTTTTCATTTTACAGTTCTGCCAATGCCTACATGTTAATGTACAGGCGGATAGACAAGGACAGAAATGCTGGTAAGTATTGGCACTATCTCAAATATACCACACAACAAAGTTCTAACCCTTTATTCCATAGGTGTGCCTTTTAACATCTTTGCAAACAGAGTAGACCTTGATTGAAACGCTCCAGTAGGAGCCGTCTGATCGAGGGCTGTTCTGTTTGGTTATGGGATAATATAGATCTAATTCTACATTTTCTGCCATGAGGAAAAATATCTGTGTTCATTTGTCATTACAAAAATTCAGCCAATTAATATTCATGATGTTCTTGTTTTTTACATGGGCTAATGGGCTAAAGAGTGAGGTTTGTTATAGTCCCACTTCTTAAAGGGGAAAATTGAGTGTTAGGATTTAGATTTGTCAGTCTGTCCATGTTTGTTATATCTGTGTGCATTTCAAAAGCAATCAATTTCACTCGAGTTTTTGCACTGGTCATAGGCCATACCATATCTACTTAGTCTATGTATATAAGACAGGGCATGTAATGTCATATAAATACATTTATAGTCCCCGAACATCTTGATAGAGGGGTAGGGATATTGATTTTGGCCTGTTGATCAGACTGTTTGTTGGGGTCTGTCTGAAATCTAGGCCATAACTGGAGATCTGTAACAGCATTTTTGCACCTATTGAGTCTGCGTAGATCTACCATGTAGATATTGCATGAAAGCTAATACATGTACTATATATCAAGTAGACAGAATATAGTTAGTCAGTTAACCAAGAAAACACTTGTTCTAGTTTTCATAAAGCACCACATTTTGAGATTTATTTTAAACTCAAATTTTGAGCTGAAGATGGTATTTGCAATGTTTTGCTATAGCTACGCCATGTTTTCTGTCATTAATCTAGCCTGAAAAATGATTTGACCCTTTCCCTGTTGAATATTCACTCAAGAAATTATGACATCATAAATATTAATAAGAATTTTTCTAAACGGCATATGAACACAAAAGATTTTGTCGTGACAGAAACTGAAATCATATCTATATTATGTCATAAGCAAACCGAGCAGACTCTGATCATATGGCTCCTACAGGAACAGTCTAATCTGAGTCTACTCTATTTGCAAATGAAAGAGTAAAAAAAAACGAACTTTGGCCTTGTTTGAGCTTAAGACAAATTTCAACTGAGAAACCTTTTGAAAGCTGAGCTAGATATGATATTGATGTGGACAGCAAAATATCTGATTCTCAGTTAAAAATGTGCTTACCATATGCTACCTTTGAATGGAACTTTTCTATAAAAGGTTCATTCCAGTGCATGTTTAGTTTTGAAGAAAATCAATGCAGAAGTTCATATGTTTGTCATAATTGGGGGAAATTACTGCACTGAATGCTATTTGTCATCTTTAGTTGAAGTATGTAGATGATAATATGAATGCACTTCGTAAAGAAAAAAGAATGTTTTGCTGAAGTGCTTTTCAGTAATTCTGGGAAATGCTGAAAAATCATTTTTGGGCAGGTGTTTTTTTCCCCACTCCCAACAGGGGCTCTGTCACCTGACCCTGCAGTAAACCTGTGACTGCAATTCCCTGGTTAATTTTTAGGATTGGTGTATTGGTTGCAGTAAACCCTATCTAGAGTATAAATGAATATAGCATGGGGTCTTAAAGTGCAAATGGTTGCTTTATAACCCTTTTTTAGCTCACCAGAGCACAAAATGCTCAGGGTGAGCTTTTGTGATCGCCTGATGTCCGTCGTCCATCGTTTGTCGTCAACAATTTGAACCTTTAAAATTCTTCTCCTCTGAATCTACAGGGGTCTCAGCTTCATCTTTGGCACATAGCATCATCTGTAGGTCCTCTACAAAAGTTAAATTAATTATACCCCTGGGGTCAAAATTGGCCCTGCCCCAGGGTTTTTCAGTTTTCAATAGAAACATATAGTGAAAACTTTGAACATCATCTCCTCTAAAACTAGAAGGTCCTCAGCTTTCATATTTGGCACATAGCTTCAACTTCAGGACTTCTACAAAAGTTATATAAATTATGCCCCTAGGGTCAAAATTGGTCCCACCCCAGGGATTGCCAGTTTTTTGTAGCTGACTGCTTAAACAGCCCATGGGATCACTAGTTATGCATAGGAAAAACTTTAAAAATCTTCTTGTCAGAAACTACATGTTCCAGAGCTTAGATATTTGGTGTATAGATTTAGTTAGCATAACTTTATGAGTTTTATAAGTATCATAGTTCTGGGGTTAAAATTGGCCCTGCCCTGTGTGTATAGACTTCTTCGCATCAGAAACTACAGTCTTAAAGGTTTCTCCTTAATATCAGCCAGAGAGCCAGTGTCAGTTCTGATGTAATCACCCTTAGCCTGATCAGTAGAGTAGAAAATGTGTTTAGACAAATAACACACACTCATTTTAGATTGAGAAAACTGGATAATTCTCAAAATGCAGAAAATGCTTTTTTTCATACCTATGCCCTGCATTAAGCTGCCAGCTATCAATATAGAGCGTATCTGTTGTGAATTTCAGCTTAACTCTTTGCATGCTGGGTAATTTTGTCATCTGCTAAATTGTTGTCTACAGCATATTCATTAGTTATCCTAACTACACACTTTCTTTCTAAGTTTTTCAGAAGTTCAGTCTCATAGACAAACAGTTTGGATATCAGATCAGGCCCCACATTATGTTGGGCCTGATCTGGGTCCAAACTGTTTGCATAGGTCATTAGTGGTGGGATAATCTCACTACACACTTTCTTTCTAAGTTTTTCAGAAGTTCAGTCTCATTTACAAACAATTTGGATATCAGATCAGGCCCCACATTATATGGGGCCTGATCTGGATCGAAACTGTTTGCATAGGTCATTAGTGGTGGGAGAATCCGCCTCTAGCATCCAAAGAATTAATACAAGTTCCAGTGGTCTATGCTCTATCCATTCTTTCAGCATCATGTTCAGGTCCTCTACAAAAGTTATATAAATTGTGTCCCTGGGGTCAAAATTGGCACCGCCCCTGGGGTGTTAAGTTTTCAATAGAAACATATAGTGAAAACTTTGAAAATCTTCTCCTGATTGTCTGGTGAGCGATGTCAGAGCTATTCTGGCTCCACTTTTAGCTCCACTTTTTAACACCCCCCCCCCCCCCCAACCCGGATCAAATATGGGGGGGGGGGGCATATTGTTTTTGGATCAAATTTCGGGGGCATATTGTTTGTGCCTTCTGTCTGTCACCACCTTTAACATTGGTCATAACTTTTCAACCAGTACAGATAGAGACTTGATATTTGGCATGCATGTGTATCTCATGAAGCTGCACATTCTGAGGGGTGGCATGTCAAGGTCATTCTTCAAGGTCAGAGGTCAAATATATAGGTCAAATGACAGACTTTAACATTGGCCAAAACTTAACAACCAGTAGAGATAGAGACTTGATATTTGGCATGCATGTGTATCTCATGAAGCTGCACATTCTGAGGGGTGGCATGTCAAGGTGTTGAAAATACGCATTTATTGTAGGGACTGTCTCTTTAAGCTACCACCATTCTGAAAATCCAGAATTAGAATTTAAGTGGTCACTGTAGAGAGATTTTACTGTACATGTATTTGTATATTTAATTTCTGTACTTTATTTCAGATTTCACTCTACCAGAGGACTTCCCACAGCATGTCAAGGAGGAATTAAGGAGATTAAATGACAAAGAAGAGGCTGACAGAAAACAAAAGGAACTGGACAAATCCACATGTAAAGTAAGGATAAAAAATGTTCTTACGTTTCTATTCTAACCTAGCTGTTCATAGTAAATATTCTCATTTCGTTTTAAAATGATATGAAGTATAAGTACCATCACCAAACCCATTTAAGCCTTTATTTCCTAGTGAACTCCTCCAAATATATAATGTAAGTGCATCAAATTATCATTTTGAGGGATGTTTCTGCAGTAATTATTTTGCAGATGTGATTGATGGAAACTTATTTGCCACAATGCCCTCTAATCTGGGTTTACAGCCTTAGCCTGTCTTCACTAGACATCTGTTTATGCTGGTCAAGCATTACTGTATATGGCATTAAATTATTTATGCCGTTTTTTGTGAAGGATTTTTATTGACGATTTTGATATTTTGCTCTAAAATCAGATTCTGTGCCTTGGTGGCCAAGGACTGCACACTAGTAAACTTTCTTTCATAGTTTTGCTCATTTAAAATGGGAGACTTTGTAACCTGTTACTCATAGGTACACCTTTTATCATCTTTGCAAACAGATTAGACTCAGATTAGATGGCTCCATTATTACATGATGGCTAAAATGGAAAACCCACAACAATTGCATCTTTACCTTTTATTAACAAAATATGAAGATCTAAATTGACCTTCATGAACATGAACAGTGTGGCAGTTGTGGTTCTGAATGCAGCGAAAAACCCGCAGAGATGTAAATTTTAAATCCTTAAAGGAACTAGCTGCGACTCCCCAAATACTCTCCGGAAGGGTCCAATCCCTATCCGACATCCGGCCTGGGGTCCAATCCCCATGGCCACCTCCGGTAGCTACCAACTCCGGCCTGGGGTCCAATCCCCATGGCCACCTCCGGTAGGTTCCAATCCCTATACCAACTCCTTTCCCTACCCTCCACAGATGTTTTCCTCATATGGAGGGTACTGACCAACGGACCCAGCGTTAGGATCAATCACTGGATCAGTAGGCCAGCCAAATACTGACCGCCAAACCCAGCGTTAGGATCAATCACTGGATTAGTCGGCCAGCCAAAGTGGCATTCCTAAAATAACGGATCGGTCGGCAGCCAGTTCCTTTTCCACATTGCACAAATGAGCAATAACTTTCAATAATATTAACCAATAAACATTATAAATAAATACATCTCCCCGGAATTTTCCGCCGCACCAGAACAGGTAAAATTGTAGTTATGCTTCCTAACTACAATTTCAGCCATAATATCAAATATTAAAACAATTGCACTGACTGACACTATTAAAACAATTGCACTGACTGACACTATGTCCACTGCATAGATGCTTCCAAGCTCTCTAGCACGATTGAACCTAAATGTTTATCCAATATTAAAACAATTGCACTGACTGACACTATGTCCACTGCATAGCTGCTTCCAAGCTCTCTAATATGATTAAACCTAAATGTTTATCAACAGGGTTTAGGATAACCGGCTGTCTTGAATACCAGTAATAGGAAAGCGTCATACAAAAACTACACAGGAAATTGGCCAATGGTCAAGTAATATGTAGCATGCTGAGCGCTGTCTGCAAGTACACCACTGTCCACTTAAACATCCTGCAATGAAAATAAAAGCCCAAGTACACAGAAAACAATGATAAGCAGCATGTATGTGTATTAAGGTATATGTGAAAACATAACAAAACCCATCACTAAAAACAATAATACATGATAAAATATTTACAAATTCAAAAAGATGTAAAAAGGGTGGGTGGGTGGGTGTTAAATTACAAAATATTTTTGGATTGAAGAAAATGGCGCGAAATCTGACACGATGTAGCAATGTTGTGAAATTTACGTAAACACCGGCTATCGGTGCTTCCGGAAACTGGCGTACAATTAAACTATAAACACGTTACCATTTTAGCCAGTAATAAATCGGCCTATTTGAAGCAATAGCCTTTATTATTACATGATGGCTAAAATGGAAAACCCACAACAATTGCATCTTTACCTTTTATTAACAAAATATGAAGATCTAAATTGACCTTCATGAACATGAACAGTGTGGCAGTTGTGGTTCTGAATGCAGCGAAAAACCCGCAGAGATGTAAATTTTAAATCCTTAAAGGAACTAGCTGCGACTCCCCAAATACTCTCCGGAAGGGTCCAATCCCTATCCGACATCCGGCCTGGGGTCCAATCCCCATGGCCACCTCCGGTAGCTACCAACTCCGGCCTGGGGTCCAATCCCCATGGCCACCTCCGGTAGGTTCCAATCCCTATACCAACTCCTTTCCCTACCCTCCACAGATGTTTTCCTCATATGGAGGGTACTGACCAACGGACCCAGCGTTAGGATCAATCACTGGATCAGTAGGCCAGCCAAATACTGACCGCCAAACCCAGCGTTAGGATCAATCACTGGATTAGTCGGCCAGCCAAAGTGGCATTCCTAAAATAACGGATCGGTCGGCAGCCAGTTCCTTTTCCACATTGCACAAATGAGCAATAACTTTCAATAATATTAACCAATTAACATTATAAATCAATACATCTCCCCGGAATTTTCCGCCACACGAACCACTGTTCGCCCCAAAATTCCAGATTATCATGTATGCTATACATTGTTATACACATACCATAATGGTAAAATACCTTTACAACGAGGCATAATGTTCTGCTAAAATTTAGCCTCCACCGAGGATTAAACCCACATCCTCACGTTCCCTAGGCCACCGTTATAACCCTTCGACCACGCTGACTGCTTTTAATTGAAAATATTCTAATATGCGGTGGTCTAGTGTAACACGCCAGACTATCAGTCAGGAGCTCAAATTCCAGTCCCTCCCCAGACTCAGATTAGATGGCTCCATTATGGTCAGCTTTGTTTGCTTATGGAATTATATAGATTTGATTCTACAAATTTTTCCCTAGTCAAAATTTCTCTTGTTCATTATGTGTTCTTGTTTCTGTTGCTTGTCTGACTTTCTATTTTTATGTCTCCCCCCTTTAGGGGAGGGAGGCATATTGATGTTGTGCTTTCTGTCTGTCTGTCCATCTGTCCGTCCGTCTGTTAAAATTCTTGTGCAGCTAACTCTTCCTACACTATTAAAGGGATTTCCTTCTAACTTTTACATATGAACCAGCTATATATGAGGATGGTCATGTGGTTTGTAATTTTGGCTGCAACAATTTTGACAGAAGTTATGGCCCTTTGTAGTTTTTCCTTATATAGAATATATAGCGAAAAAATCTTGTGCAGCTAATTTCTCCTACACTAATTGAGGGATTTACTTCAAACTTTTACATATGAACCAGCTATATGTAAGGATGGTCATGTGGTTTGGAATTTCGGCAGCAACAGTTTTGACAGAAGTTATGGCCCTTTGTAGTTTTTCCTTATAGCGAAAAAATCTTGTGCAGCTAACTCCTCCAACACTATTTGAGGGATTTACTTCAAACTTTTACATATGAACCAGCTATATGTGAGGATGGTCAAGTGGTTTGGAATATGGGCTGCAACAGTTTTGTCAGAAGTTAAGACCCTTTGGAGTTTTTCCTTATATAGAGTAATAGCGAAAAAGTCTGGTGCAGCTAACTCCTCCTATACTATTTTGACATATGAATTTATTCCTCTTATGGGTGCCAGGGTAGAGGGTGCCAGGGGGTGAATTAATTCCTCTTATGGGTGCGGGGGTGGGGTACCGGGGGGAGACATGTGTTTTTCTCAAAAACAAACTCTAGTTGGTTTATGTTTTTTGGTGTACTGAATGAAAACCATTCAGCAAAATAGACATTAGGCTCTGTTTGCAAATTAAAAGCACTTACTAGTCTATAGATCCTGGTTTCTAATAGTTGTTTGCCATGTGTTTGTTTAGTATATTTTAGCATATCACAAACCTTCAGTTTTATGCTTGATACAGAAAGCAGAATATTGATATGAGTAAATGGGTGTCACATCAGGATCCAAATTATTTGCTGCTGAAATTATTTCTTTTGAAACATAAAAGAAGTATTACAAATGTAAAAAATAACTTTACCTGATAGAGGCACCATTTGACTCTGTTGTAAACAGAAACAGCCCAGATCAGAAGAATCCTGTTGGAGCTGATCAGGGTCTTCTCTGTTTCCTTATGAAGTAATAGAGATCCGGGTCCATGCTTATAAAACTTTTAGTTGAGTCTGAGAACGTTCTCAAGCATTTGATTGGTCAGATTTGAGCCTTTGGCTCAAATCTGACCAATCAAAAGCTTGGGAACTCAAATCTGACCAATCAAAAGCTTGAGAACGAAACTCAGACTCAACTAAAAGCTTTATAAGCATGGATCCGGGTTCTCTAATGTAAAAAAATACTTTGTTTATCATGCCATTTTAAAAAGCAGGTAAATAATATCCATACATTCATTATTTCTTACATGGATATTCATCTGGTAAAGGGCTCATTAATATGATTTGTATGTAGATTAAGCTCTTCTGTAACCATCCAACACTGAAGAAGAAGATGGAACATAAATTGGAGATCCACAAAGACAAGACTCTATCAGAGGCTACAGAGATGGCAATAAAGGTACCTGTTCCATAACATAGAGAGTCCTTGTTCCCAGTATGCTTTTCAAATGATGATACTAATCCTTTACTCCATATATACCCTATTTAACATCTTTGCAAATGGAGTAGACCCAGATCAGATGATTCCTGTAGGAGTCATCTGATCAGTTTGCTTGTTTTCTTTATGGAGTAATATAGATCTGATTCTAGTTTCTTCAATGGCCAGATTTTCCCTCGTTCATACTATTGTGAAAATTCAGTTAATATTCAAGATATGATAAATGATAATGTCAAGTTGTTAACCAGACAGTAATTTGGAATCAAAAAGTTACTGTCAGAATAAAAAATAAAAGTGAAAGATGAATATTTATGTCCCCCAAACGGATTTGGGGGTGTGGGGACATATTGTATTTATTGTCTATTGTCTTAACCCTTAACAGACTGATCACAACCCTAACTTGCATTTGCAAACAGCTTGGATCAAGTTGAGATGCCAAAGAACTCGACATCTCATCAGGATCCAAACTGGTTTCACAACAGCTTTAATAAAATTTAATCAAAAGTAAGTAAAAATTGATTTTAGAAGACTTATTTTTTTCATGGCGGAATAAGGGTAAACTATGGTTGACTATATCATTCTTTTATTTTGTAGGTGTTTGAGCTGGAGAATGTTGTAGAGAGGGAGTGCTGTAGGATCGTCAAGTATGATGAGTACCAGGACACCCTGGAATGCTCGTTTGAGGAGGAAAACGACACCCCTATGGATAAACTACTGGGTGGGGTAAAACAGAGCTACAGCTTTGACCTTCTGTTGGAAACGAAAAAACCTGAACAGAAATTTCAGCAGTACAAACCAGGAGGTAAGATCTATAACACTATTGAAACCAGCCTGAATGAAATAAAAAAGTATTTCAAATGATCAAACCAACTTTTCTATAAATATCTTTGACATTGCTTGCCTCCTAAAGTGGTCAGTTCTGACAACAGACTGAACCATTTTTGTTGGATAATGTTCAACAGATAACATTGTACACATATTTATTTCTAAATACTTTTCTCCATAAGCCCACTTTTTTATGCCTTTGCAAATAGAGTAGACCCAGATCAGACAGCTTCTGTAGAAGATGTCTGATCAGGATCTACATTGCTTGCTTGTCTTATAAATCTGATTCTCTGTTGCCAAAGCAATAGATTTCCTTATTTTATATTTTTACTGGAATAATCAATTCATAATTATAAAAAAGCTGAGTCTTGCATGAATATTCATCTGGTTAATGTTTTGAAACCATTGCGATAAATAGAACATTTGCTCCTATACAACACAATTCGAAAATTTTCTTTTTTTTCTAGAAAATGCTCCTTTTCAGTAGATTTATTCAAAGAGGTTGGGTCTAAAAACAGCCTATGAGGTAAAGGGTTAAAAGTTTACTGAATTGTATATTTACAGTTGTTAAGGAATTTCTAACTTCTTTGTCTTAGGTGTAACAGTACGTGTGTTTGTGACGGACGTGGAGAAGGACAATATTGTGGAGCCTCCCTCCATTGTACGAGCCAGTCTTACACAAACTGTGACAGAATTTAAGGACCTTTTGTCACAGGTTCTCAATCTTCCTGACAGTGCTATGCGATGTGTTCTGGAAAGGTTCCACAATGATCTGAAGCTTCTACAGACACCTGAGAAAACATTAAAAAGTGAAGGTTTCTTCAAAACAAACAAGGTTAGTAAAAGTTAACAGATATGAGCCAAAGCTGAAATGATCACATGTGCTAAGATTCGACGATCACTGATTTCATTTACACCTGCAATTCTGATTGAAAATTCCCAAATATTTACTATAAACCAGTCTAGTGGGAGATATTTCTGAAATTATTCCTTTGATTATATCGAGCCATGAAGTAAACAGTGCAGTCACTTCTTTCTTCTTGGAGCCCTCTGATTTGGGTCTACACAAGTTATAGTTTGGTCATCTCTGGTATTGTTTATCATTTCATTTATTTCATAATTTGGATAGAAATAAACGTTTCTTAAATGTTCAGTTATTGCTGTAATCAGTGATTGTTATGAAAGTTTCACGACTGTAAGAAATAAACTTTTGACAACTTTTTTGACAGATTCTTATAAACTTTATATCTGGGAATTGGGATTTTTTCTGCTGACAGTTGTAAAAATGAAAGACACTTTTTGCAATTGGGAACAGTTCTGTTAATCAGCACTGAGGAGAAAAACCACTGGGAATGTACTCTTCTCGTATATCAAATTCAATGTACACTGTAATTTGAAATAAGAGTTTTGGTTGATTGCCAGTTCTTAGCATACAGTTATATTTACCTCCAAAATTGGTGTTTGCTACAATTCTGAAAATAAATATTTCTGCCATGACTCCTCAAAGATACACTCAGGGCTATTCCAGGAAAATCTCCCGTCGGGGGTGGGGGTGGGGGGGGGGGGGGGGGGGGGGGGAGTCGGAACGACAGCCTATTAAGATTACCTTGGTTGGGGGTGCAAAAGAAATTTTAATTCTGTTGGTGGGGGTGGAAATTTGATTAAAGTTCTATTGGTTGGGGGTATTTCAACATCAGAAATTAAATTGATGGGGTTGTTTGTCAAGTTAAACGCTTCATGCAAGCAGTTTTCTTCGACAATAATGAAAATTAACAGAAAACCTTTTTCTGACACAAACTCCCGCGAAATTCCGTTGCAATTTTTTAGTCCTGATAATCTAGACGCTTATCTGATCACACTTCCATAATGAGCAGCTGATTGATTCAGACTAGACCGTGAAAAAAGTACTAAGACACCGGTAGTCTCAACCAATCACTGCTCTTGCTTCTCGATGTAAAAGCCCGGATGAACAAAACAAAATAAATAAACCGAAAATAGACCTAAATAACAACCAAAAGACATTGACAGGATTTTTTATTAATAAAACACAGACTCCTAGCAGTAGCACAGGTACATGTAGTGAATCCGAGGTCGGCGAAGAGAAATTTTACTTGCAATAACAGAACCACGGAAGCATGTATGATGTCAACAGGACGAAATGAAAGACTGTCGGACTAATGCACAAATGTGGCAATACACTGGGCTGTCATTTGGGTTTGCAAGTTGGCTTGACAAAAAGTAATTGCATAAATGTAAAAATATATTCATTTATTTATTGGAATGTCTCAGCCTTGTCCGGATCCAAACTGTTTGCATAGGAAATCATGAATGTGTGGCTTATTAGTGAAGAGATAATCATTTACCCTGCATGGTATTGATTTCACTGTTTCAGGTCTATGTTGAAGTCAATGGCTTTGAGGATGATTTACAAAGGAAGTTTGAGGGATCAAGGTTTTTTACTTTAATAGATCGCCACCAAAACACAATAAGAGTCAATATCAGTCTGCCATCTCAAGGTGAGCATCACACATGTGACATTTTGATGCCACAGACCTGTAGATAAGAGGCATACTAACCAATCAACATCTTTTATTTCTTCACCAACCCTTATCGTGTTGGCACTCATTAGAATCACCTTTCCAAGGCAAAATCTAATGAATGCCAACAAGATATAGCCATAGATAATTGAAATTGTCATACCTCTATCAAACACTAGATACTGATATTGTCATACCTCTATCAAACACTAGGTACTGATATTGTCTTACCGCTATCAATCAAACACTAGGTACTGACATGCCATATCTCTATCAAACACTAGATACTGATATTGTCATACCTCTATCAAACACTAGATACTGATATTGTCATACCTCTATCAAACACTAGATACTGATATTGTCATACTTCTACCAAACACTAGATACTGATATTGTCATACCTCTATCAAACACTAGATACTGATATTGTCTTACCTCTATCAAACACTAGATACTGATATTGTCTTACCTCTATCAAACACTAGATACTGATATTGTCATACCTCTATCAAACACTAGATACTGATATTGTCATACCTCTGTCAAACACTACATACTGATAGTGTCATCCCTCTATCAAACACAAGGTACTGATTTTGTCTTTGAACCTATGTCTGTATTAGAATCACCTTTCCAAGGCAAAATCTAATGAGTGCCAACAAGATATAGCCATAGATAATTGAAATTGTCATACCTCTATCAAACACTACATACTGATATTGTCATACCTCTATCAAACACTAGATACTGATATTGTCATACCTCTATCAAACACTAGATACTGATATTGTCATAGCTCTACCAAACATTAGATACTGATATTGTCATACCTCTATCAAACACTAGATACTAATATTGTCATACCTCTATCAAACACTAGATACTGATATTGTCATACCTCTGTCAAACACTACATACTGATAGTGTCATCCCTCTATCAAACACTAGATACTGATATTGTCATACCTCTGTCAAACACTACATACTGATAGTGTCATCCCTCTATCAAACACAAGGTACTGATTTTGTCTTTGAACCTATGTCTGTATTAGAATAACCTTTCCAAGGCAAAATCTAATGAGTGCCAACAAGATATAGCCATAGATAATTTGAAATTGTCATACCTCTATCAAACACTAGATACTGATATTGTCATAGCTCTACCAAACATTAGATACTGATATTGTCATACCTCTATCAAACACTAGATACTAATATTGTCATACCTCTATCAAACACTAGATACTGATATTGTCATACCTCTGTCAAACACTACATACTGATAGTGTCATCCCTCTATCAAACACTAGATACTGATATTGTCATACCTCTGTCAAACACTACATACTGATAGTGTCATCCCTCTATCAAACACAAGGTACTGATTTTGTCTTTGAACCTATGTCTGTATTAGAATCACCTTTCCAAGGCAAAATCTAATGAGTGCCAACAAGATATAGCCATAGATAATTGAAATTGTCATACCTCTATCAAACACTAGATACTGATATTGTCATAGCTCTATCAAACACTAGATGCTGATATTGTCATACCTCTACCAAACACTAGGTACTGATATTGTCATACCTTTATCAAACACTACATACTGATATTGTCATAGCTCTACCAAACACTAGATACTGATATTGTCATACCTCTATCAAACACTAGGTACTGATATTGTCATACCTCTATCAAACACTAGATACTGATATTGTCATACCTCTATCAAACACTAGATACTGATATTGTCATAGCTCTACCAAACACTAGATACCGATATTTTCATATCTCTATCAAACACTAGATACTGATATTGTCATACCTCTATCAAACACTAGATACTGATATTGTCTTACCTCTATCAAACACTAGATACTGATATTGTCATATCTCTATCAAACACTAGATACTGATATTGTCATATCTCTATCAAACACTAGATACTGATATTGTCATACCTCTATCAAACACTAGATACTAATATTGTCATACCTCTGTCAAACACTACATACTGATAGTGTCATCCCTCTATCAAACACTAGATACTAATATTGTCTTACCTCTGTCAAACACTAGATACTGATATTGTCTTACCTCTATCAAACACTAGATACTGATATTGTCTTACCTCTATCAAACACTAGATACTGATATTGTCTTACCTCTGTCAAACACTAGATACTGATATTGTCTTACCTCTATCAAACACTAGATACTAATATTGTCTTACCTCTGTCAAACACTAGATACTGATATTGTCTTACCTCTATCAAACACTAGATACTGATATTGTCATACCTCTACCAAACACTAGATACTGATATTGTCTTACCTCTATCAAACACTAGATACTGATATTGTCATAGCTCTATCAAACACTAGATACTGATATTGTCATACCTCTACCAAACACTAGATACTGATATTGTCATACCTCTATCAAAAACTGTGTTGGCTAGAATTGTCTCTTAGATGATTCTAAAGAGTAGTCACAACATAGATTTGATGAGAAAATAAAGGAACAGTTCAGAAACCCGGATAAGATGCTCAAATTAAGAAACCCATGTAATATGAGCAAATTAAAACATTTTGAAGAATAGCTGCCTTTATTTCTCCACCAAACCGAATGTTATGACAACTCTTTAGAATTGTCTCAAGATGATTCTAAAGAGTGGTCAAAACCAAACATACCTTTATCCATAGCTCTGGCGACTCTTTAAACAAAGGTTTAATATAATGATCTTATCTGTGCGACTGGATAGGGCGGGTTTGGTAGAGAAATATGGAAAATAAATTAGAAAGATTTCCTAAATACCCTAATCCAGAACTCTGTCCTGTTCATCTTTTAATAGCAGCATTATATTCAACTACAAGCTGAATTTGCTTTCTAGTCAAAAAACATCTACAAAGTTGGAAGACGGAATAATACATCAGTTACATTAAATATGCCTTTCTACACCTCTTTAATAATCACTTCTTGAAACAATTGTGATAAATAGAGCATTTGTTCCTGTGGAGCAAATGTTGTATTTATCACAATGTTTTCAATACTACATAATTCTAACATTTCACTTTCTTTAGTAAATGCTCCTTTTCGATAGATTTATTCAAAGTTGATGGGTCTAAAATAATTTATAAGGGAATGGGTTAATGCAGGGTGAAATTCATGCAGAAAGCTCCCAGAAGAGCTTTCATCATGACTTTCTGCCAGCATTAAGCTGCCACCTGTCTCCAAGACCGATATTGATACTAAATTTAACGTCCGGTTTAGAGGTATTCTACTGTACACTATCCCCATTTACTGTACTTTAGGATGACATAATTTTTCTGTGTCACTGAGATCATGGGTGGGTCAATGCAGATGAATTGGTCCTTTAACTCATTTGCCATTTTAATTAAACCTTTACCTGATGAATATTCATGCAAAAAAAATAATGACTATTGACTAGCTAAAAAAAATTCCGTCACACTTCACTTAATTTGTATTTACATGTGAACTGTTATTCTAAATGGGATTGACTTGAAACACATGCAGATGTGCAAGATATGGACCATAAGTTTTGCCTTACTACTTTTACTAGAGTTATTGAATTTTCTTTTCAACACTTCTCCAAGCAGGTGATATGTGTTACTACAAAGTGTTAATTACTTTCAAATTGCTTTTATTATCAGCTGATGTTGAGGAGTATAAAAAGGGTGCATTTTTACGCGAACCTTCACCATCTGGTCAGGACTCGGCTGTTGAGAGTGGTGTTAATAGTGCTGACAACAGTACAGACAATAGTGTGGATATGTGCAATCATAGACATACCTCCCTTGAAATAGACGGGGGAATGCAAACCGGACATGCCGACCTTCTTCGTGATATCAGAAATTTAAATATACAGTCTCACCTAAGTCGTAGTGATCCCAACCTGTATAACAACAGACACAGTGATAATGTGATTACACAAGGTGACATTTTGAACAGTTTAAAGCGGAGGGGATCGCGTACAAGTCTTGAATGTCAGGACTCGCGCTCATGTAGCCAGTCAACTCAGTCAACTAGCACTAGTGCGGAATTCAGTCTCAGTCATGTAAATTCAATCTGTGATGGAAACTCGGAGTACCCCGATGAGGGGCTCGCATCCCCTGGGGACAAGGCTAGCCAACCCCTTATGACCTCTAGTGATAAAGGACACGATCGTTATGAAGGCGATATTGCAGCAGGTGGAAGTGGTGAACCAGTAGAACACAACTGTGGTGATTCAGACTTAGTAGATAAAAGTGGTTTGTCAAAACCGTGTGGTGCATCTGGAGGTTCAAGTGAAGTGAAGTCAGATGGTGTGTTCGTCCCAGAGACTGACTGGGACGAACCTTGTTCATCAGTAGATAGGGCCTCCGCTACGTGCCTGGATAAGGGGTCCTCTGTAGGCTTAGACTCTAGTGACGATAGCAGTCTGTCTGCATATGTAGATAACACAAGAAGATACTTTCATGCTGTGGTAGAAGTAGACGAGGATACTCATCAGAAAAGTATGTGTTTCTCTTCACCTCTGATTTTTATATGAAAAGTATAAGCAGAACTAAATATAAAGGTACTAAAATCATAATTTCTCAATCAAACCCTGTGTTGTGACCACTCTTTAGAACCATCTCGAAGAGACGATTCTAAAGAGTAGTCTCAACATGGGGTTTGGTGGAGAAATAAAGGAGCTATTCCTAAAAATGTTTTAGTTAAACACATCTTATCTATTCCTCTGGTATAAGGTTGGATTGGATGTAGACCCAGATTTGCTGGAACATTTTGCCACAGGAAATTGTTACTAGATTATCAACAGAATCCCGTGTGATTTTATGCCCGGAAGATCTAGATTTGTGCCGTATTGTTTTTGGCCGTTCTGTCTGTTAGTTGGTCTTTATTCTTTGCCATAACTTTTGAACTATTAGATACTTTATACTTGGCATGTATATTCATCTCAAGAAGCTGCAACTTTTGCTGTGTCATGTCCATGTTAAATTTAAACTTCCAGGTCTAAGTTCTAGATTATAGGTCAAAGCACAAATAGGTATTATTCTTCATGTTGTTTTTTTGTTGAAAAAGAAGAAGAAATAACGTAAAGTTAAACTTCCTTTATCACAAAGTGCACATGAAGAGCTTATAAGACCATGGAATGTCTGTCATTATGATTAACCAGTCTTTTGTCCACAATAAGTTGTTCACATGCTAGCATCCATATTTCTGATGCAATCATAATCAACCCTTGTCAAAATGTGGATGACTATAACATCCCAGACAAGTTTGATTATGGTAAAAATCAGAAAAATAAAAGAAAAAAGGCCCAGAGTTGTAGCCCTTGATAAATTACATTCTAGTAAGGCATCTTATAGCTATCCCTTTTCATATTCCGAGTAGATATTCAAATGATAGCTATGTATTGTATATTAACATTTCAGGTTTGACTGCAAATGTTGACAAGAGAATAAATCTTGGGGAATTCAAAAGGGAGTTAGAGCCTTTTGTAGGGGTACCTGCCAGTAACTTTAAGGTGAGCTACATCTGTTAAAGACTTGAACTTTTTATCCCAGAAAGGATATTAAAAATAAAGTAGCACCATTGTCCATTTATTCCTTTGCCCATTAGACCACCAAACATGAAGGTTTTCAACTAAACTTCAAATGAGTTTTCCAAGTGTTTGTCTAGTTTATATCCAAGGTGCCCTTTTGATAACATTGACCATGACTTCTTCAATTTTTCATTTACAACCTTTAATTTTGGTATGCATGTTCATCTTGACAATGACGACAGACGAGCGTTTCACCCGCTTGCGGTGCTCTTGTTAACCTTATGTCACAGAATTGCACAGGAATTAGGAAGAGATGTGAAACATAATTGTTCATGTCATTAACATTTAGCACTCTGTACTATACCTTTGCAAAGCAAGATTGAGGGGGGTATACTGGTTGGATCTAAAAATAGCCTATGGAGGAAAGGATTAAAATACCAGAAAAGTTCATGAAATACAAGTCGGTACCATGTTTGAGATTGTCAAATAGGCCAAATTCGTTTCAACGAAATTTCGATTCTACGAAAAGAAAGCTCCAGTCCCAACCTTTTTGTAAAATCAAGTCCAGACTGAAATTCCATTAGCGAATAGAGCAAATCCTGATCAGACAGCTCCTACAGGACCTGTGAATGTCTGATCTGGTTTTATTCTGCTTTCAAAGGTGTGAAAGGCATCTGTTCCAGGTAAAAGGTTGAATGCTAAAAATTTTCCTAAACAGGCAAGCAGTGACATTGGCTTGTGCTCATTTAATTTCCATAAAATCTGTCATATTAAAGGGGACTTTCAAACATGTCAAGGTCTACATATGTCCTCTGCAAAACGGCAGACATGTATCAAATCTGGCTTTAAATTCAGTAGTAGATCTAAGCCTTCACTGTTTGGAATGTTCAGATGAAAGCTATAGATGTACTAATCTGTCGAAATCCCTTTAAGCTCTTCCTCATCTTTTTCTTGGAGAGGCAATTCTGATGAATACCAATAACCAATAGTTGGTAGAGAAATATTGAAAGTAGATACGTTACTTAGATCGATATAGTTGGTAGAGAAATATTGAAAATGTATATGTTACTTAGAACGAACCTTTGAGAGTCATTTGCAAACAGTGAAGACCCAGATCAGAGGGCTCCTAGAGGAGCCCTCTGACCAGGGTCTGCACGTATTTTATTCAGAATCTTCTAGCAGATTTCTGCCTTTCATACTGAATAGAGAGAGTAGCTAAACAATTATGGGTCATTGCCCCTTGAATGTTCAGCATTTACAGGGTTAACTAAATACTCTTATCTATGATTCATGACATGATTACTGTCTAACCTTGAAGGGTCTCATATGATACAATTTGAATTTTTTCACCACAGGTCTACAGGGTGTACACAAACAATCAGGAGTTTGAAAGCATTCGACTCAATGAGACTCTATCCTTCCTGGAGGATGGTCGGGTAGGTACTAGTTTGTATCCTGATCACATATTTAGCATTTGCGTCTTGCTTAAACTGATCCAGATCAAAGGTAGTTTGCAAACTCACTGCTTGTATATGAAAGTGAAAAAGATGCTTTGAAAATTACTAAAAAAAAATTCTGACCACAGACAAATTT
Source organism: Azorinus chamasolen (assembly GCA_963576725.1). NCBI lineage: Eukaryota > Metazoa > Mollusca > Bivalvia > Cardiida > Solecurtidae > Azorinus > Azorinus chamasolen. Next base: position 12,609,325 of record OY755237.1, read on the forward strand.
TGAAATCATAATGTATTGAAGTGGATAAGAATCTTTGATTCTCCATTGATGTAATTTAGATTTTTATGCTCTTTTAATCTTTACCTAATAGAGATGCCTTTGCAAACAAAGTACACCCAGACTGGACAACCTCTGTCAGATCAGGGTCTGATTTGTTTGCTAATGCAGAAATATAGATCTGGTTCTACAGAATCTGCCTTGGCCAAATATTCCTGTCATTTGCCATTATAAATATTCATCTATTTAATATTCATGATGTTATTATTTCTTACACAAATATTCATCAGTTAAGGGTTGACCCTTTACCTTTTCAGTATTTATCTAAGAAATAATGACATCATGAATATTTATTGGATTAAGTTTCATAGTGTCATGAATACAGGATATTTTGACTGGGGCAAAAACTGTAGAATCGGATATATATAATACCATGAGCAAAGAGAGCAGACCCTGAACAGATGGCTCCTTTAGGGTCTATCCTGTTTGCAAATGAGTTAAAATATGAAGGCAAGTGTTAATAATCTTTCTGATTTGCAGATTAACATCAAACTTGGTAGAGCCTTGAAGAGTGGGGAGTACAGAGTGAAGGTTTACCAGCTGTTGGTCAATGACCAAGAGGTAAGTGCTCCTATGGACCACAGTCAGTGGTATAAAAGTAAAGTAAAGTACCTAGTCCACTTTCAGTTCGAAGGACCGCTCAGCCAACTGTACATTTACTCCCCTTGTCACTGAGTCATTCGCCTACAATATTGAGCATTTGGCGCAATCATGCAGCCGCAGTACCAGCTAGTAACCCTCACAGGTACCCAGTTTGACCTTTGGATGGAGAGAGGAGGTGCGGATGGGAGACACTGAAAAGCGCCTCTGAAATTTCCCGGAGGGAATGGGATTTTAACCACGGACCTCGGGATTGGTAGTCAAGCACGTTTACTATTAGACCACTGCACACGGTCTAGCGGTTGGTCTATCCGCAATCTATTGCAATCAAGGCTAAGGCTGCTGTGCAGGGGTATTCATCATCATTAGTGATAGTTCTAGTTCAGTCTGTATTTCAGTGTAAAGTGAAAATTGACCATCAAAACATGAGAGTTGGTTTTAATATGAAACAGGTTCATTCATTGAATTTCCTTTCTGATCATAAATGAGGAGGAACTAAATATTTGGACTGACAAACTGGGGCAAATAGTGCAAACCGAGATCAAACTGTTCCTTCAGGAGTTATTTGGTCAGGATCTACACTATTTACCACTATGTCAATCTAAATTAAAAACATCAAAATGGTATCAATTGGACTTACTCCAATATTATAAACTGGTGGAGATGGATGACTGGGTGTCTGTATACTTGGGGTAATTAAGTGATCTTACTCCTTGCACAGTTAGTAATTGTTGTCTATAAAACTGTCATCTGCTACAAATTCTTATGTGAAGTTTTTTTCATATTTTTCTCTTTTTTTCATGAAGTTTTATTTCATCCATTGTTCATTTTACAGAACATGACATTCAGTCAGTAGATGAAAAGTGTATAATGTTTTCACAGTTTTTGAAGGAAAAGAAAGTTATAGAAAATGGGAGAGAAATTGAGAACAAGTGAGGAATTTGTTTTAATTGTTTTTCAAAAACTATGATCGGATAGTCAAAACAGTTTTGATCCTGATGGGTTATTCAAGCGCTAATTTTCTCACCTGTATCAAGACTGGTTGCATAGGTAATTACGAATTTGACACTTTTGAAGAAGATAAGTCAAGGTGTTGCCGTAGCCTTGATGTTGTCATGATGGTAGGTGTTGTACTTTAACATAGTTCCAATATCAGTACTATCCCTATCAAGCATTACACACATGTTTACCATCACAGGGACTACAATCTGGTAAAAAAATCAAACCTATCATGCAAGTTTAAAGATGTCCTGGTTAGAATATTGGTTTTTACTGTAACAGACAAGCAACTTCTTGCATTGCTCTTGCATCTTGTAAAAAGTCTGCGACATGAAGTATGTTATCACTTTAAACCTTGTACTGTTTGGTTGCCTATTATTGAAAGACTGTAATTTATCATATTTTCAGCCTTCTAAGTTTCTCATTGACACAATATTTGCCCGAGGCATGACAGTGCTGGAATCAAAGCAACAGATTTTGCCAGAGCTGAAGCAGCAACTTGGAATGGACATACCGGTGGAAAGGTCAGGCCACTTCTATTGGTTAATGTAGTCAAATGTTCTTTAATTCTTTGAATGCTAGTATCAAATTTGTGATACTATTTGGAAACAGTTCATATCCATATGAGATGGAGAATAAATGGGCATCTCATCAGGATCCAAACTTACACTTTGACTGTCTGTTTGAAGAAACTTACACATTGACTGCATATTTGAAGAGAATTTTCAGAATGAAAATGATTTTTTCAGGATACTCAGTTAAGCAAGTGCACTTATATATATACTAGTTAAACCTTTCCCTTTTCAATATTCATGTAAGAAATATAATAAGAGAATATTTATTAATTTACTTTTTCAGTGTAAAAAAAAAAAATTCAAGGGAATTATTTGCTAGAATCAGATTTGTATTATGTCATAATAAATGGAATAGACCTTGATCAGATGGATCCTTCAGGAGGCATTTGATCTGTTTCTTCTCTGCTTGAAAATGCATTAAAAGGCTTTTGTTTGAAGGAAAGGGTTAAATGGGTCAAGAATAATTTGTCAGCATCGTTCTGTCATTACAATGTCTAAAGTTTGTTATCTTTTGGTTTTGCAAAACTATCGTATTGCTTAATATTAATGTCATCTGACTCTTTCTGCTAGATTCTTTATACATCAGTTGTCTAAATGTATTTCAGGTGTCGGTTGCGCAAGAAAACGTGGAAGAATCCGGGCACGATCTATGTAGACAATCAGGTGTATGAAGATGAAATCCCAATATATCCCAACTGGGAGGTGTTCATGGAAATTCTCGATGGTTCGTATAACAATTTACAAATCTTACACCTTTAGCACCAGACGTATGCACATCTTACAAACAATGTATGAAGATGTCCTATAGGAGCCGTCTGATCAGAGTCTGCTCTATTTGCTTTAAAATGAAATTAAGTAGATCCGATTCTACAGTTTCTGAAATGGCCTAAAATTCCCTTGTTCATTGACAGTTTTCAAAAATTAAGTGAATGAATATTCATGATGTCATTATTTCTTACATGAATATTCAACAGTGAAAAGGTTAACCAAGTGAATAAATGGCTTCATGAATATTAGTAAGCTGAATTTTTATAATGGCATATAAATACGGGAAGTTTTTGGCACAATTGTAGACTGTAGAAGGTTTATATTTTGCATAAGTGAACGGAACAGACCCTGATTATACAGCTCCTACAGGAGCAATCTGATCTGTGTCTACTCTATATACAGTAGAACCTGTCTTAAGGGGCCAAGTAATAGGAGCTTTCTGTATTAGTTTTGCCCTGCATCAAGCAACCACCAGTTTTTAAGACTCATACGTTCAATAAATGAATGGCTGCTTAGGACAGGTTCTACTGTAAATGCATATAATAGAACCTGTCTTAAGCGGTCATCAAACAGGTCTAATTATGGATCTATAAGGCAGGTGGTAGCTTCATGCAAGTCAAAAGTAATACAGAAAGCTCCTATAGGAGTTTCTGCATTACTTTTGCCCTGCTTTAAGCAATCACCTACTTGTTAACACTCCTATGTCCAGTGAAAGAATGGTAACTTAGGACAGGTTCTACTGAAGTATATACCTGTCAGTTAAATGGGTACTATATTCCCTATATCTGTATTTCTCTTAACTCATTACCTGTTCAAGATTTATATAAGAAATAATGACATGGATATATATTAGCTGAATTATCACCCATAATGGACTTTTATCATTATGTCTCCCCCCATATATGGGGGAGACATATTGTTTTCGTGAGAGTTGTCTGTCTGTCTGTCTGTCCGTCTGTCCGTCTGTCTGTCTGTCCGTCACACTTTTTGTCCGGACGATAACTTCAATATGCCTGATGCCAGTTGATTGAAACTTCATATATGGAAAGAGTATAATGAGAGGAAGTGTCATGCACAAGGTCCATAACTCTGGCTTCACTAATATTGGAGTTATTGCCCTTTGTAAAAAAAAATCACACTTTTTTGTCCGGACGATAACTCCTATATGGCTCATGCCATTGGATTGAAACTTCATATATGGAAAGATCATGACGAGAGGAAGTGTCATGCACAAGGTCCATAACTCTGGCTTCACTAATATTGGAGTTATTGCCCTTTGTAAAAAATATCATAATTTTTTGTCCGGACAATAACTTCAATATGCCTGATGCCAGTTGATTGAAACTTCATATATGGAAAGAGCATAATGAGAGGAAGTGGCATGCAGAAGGTACATAACTCTGGCTTCACTAATATAGGAGTTATTGCCCTTTGTAAAAAAATTCACACTTTTTTGTCCGGACGATAACTTCTATATGGCTCATGCCATTGGATTGAAACTTCATATATGGAAAGATCATAACGAGAGGAAGTGTCATGCACAAAGTCCATAACTCTCGCTTCACTAATATTGGAGTTATTGCCCTTTGTAAAAAAAAAAAAATCACAATTTTTTGTCCGGATGATAACTCCTATGTGACACATGCCATTGGAGTGAAACTTCATACATGGAACGATCATGATAAGAGAAAGTGTCATGCATAAAATCCTTAACTTGAGCTTCAATAAATTTAGAGTTATTGCCCCTTGTACATTTGTTTAATTCTTTCTTGTCCGGACGATAACTCCTACATGGCTCTTGCCATCGTATTGAAACTTCGTACCTGGAAAGAGCATGATGAGAGAAAGTGTCATGAACAAGGGCCATAATTCTGGCTTCAATACTTTTGGAGTTATTGCCCTTTGTTACATTTTTTGGCTGATTAATAACTCCTGTTCGACTGATGCTATTGGAATGACATTTTATTTTTGGAAAGGGCATGATGAAAGTAAGTGTCATGCACAAGAGCCATAAATCTGGTATCAGTATTTTTGGAGTTATTAGCTATTATTGTTTTTATTAGAGGGGAGACATCCGTTTTTGTGACAAAAACCTCTAGTTAACCTTTAGCGTACTAAGCAAAATGCTGTTGGTAGAAAATGCCATGTCGCAGTTGATTTATCGTGCATTTCTTTTCAACAACATGGTCAAAGTATCAGACAGTTTAGATCTTGATGTGATACTGAGTTACCTGGCGTCTCATCTAGATTCAAACTGTTTACATAGGTAATCATTCATCCACCCACATCAGGCAAAAGGTTAAACAGAGATGGAGTATTACAATTTGAAAAATATTGATATAGGTATGTCTGCATTTCTAGGACCTGAGGCAATGACTTCCACAGCCCAGCTGGCTATCTATGTGAGAAGATGGTTGCCATCTAAATATGAACTGGGGCCTTTTGAAGAGGTTGTTATCAGTGAACAGACAGTAGAAGAACTGAAACACAAGGTAACATCATTTTACAGTAAAACTGGAATTCTAGTAGTGAAAAATTTAGATACTATTAGTTTAGGCAGGAGGCTGCTCATTGCAGGGTGAAAGTCATGCAGAAAGCTCCTAGAGTAGCTTACTTGCATTACTTTCACCCTGCATTAAGCTGCAAGCTGTCTCCAAGACCAATATTTATACTAAATTTAATGTTAGAGGGGTTTTATTATGTCTCCCCCCATGTTTGTGGCCATTATATCTTGGTCAAGTTCGATAGCCATGCAAATCGCTTCAGTCTTTTAGGAGATGTGGCCCTTTATTTGCAAAAATGACTTTAAAAATATCTTTTCCTGACTCTTTCTTCGAAAGTATTTGTCCAATCCACACCAAACTTTACACATGTTTGTAGCCATGATATCTTGGTCAAGTTTGATAGCCATGTAATTCGCTTCAGTCATTTAGGAGTTGCAGCCCTTTATTTGCAAAAAATGGCATAAATCGCTTCAGTCGTTGTATATATGATTATGGCCCTTACTTTCTGTTACAAAAAAATCTGAAGTGGGGGCATAAGTGTCCTAGTTTGAAACAAAAAAGAACAAAATTAAAAAATAGAAATTGTTATGACTTTCAGTTGTAAATAAACTATTCTTACAAGTAATTGTTTGATATTGGTGTGTCAAGGGTGATACAGTAAAACCCCACTAAAACGGACAGTAATATTACTATCAGTGCCCGTCTTCCATACCATTGGCAGCTTAATGCAGGTTGAAAGTCATGCAGAAAGCTCCTCTGGGATTGTCATCCTGCATTAAGCAACCGCCTGCCTAAAAAACCTAAATTTCTCTTTATTGAAATATCATTTTTACTGTACTTGATATGATACTGATATGAAAAACATTTTGTTGGAAAAGAACTGAGCCATAGATAAAAGGGGTATTTCAAATACTAAAATAGTCCTTACCCTATGTTATGACCACTCTTTGACTCTTACTCCATAAATGCTCTTTTCTAAGCCTTTGCAAATAGAGTAGACCCAGATCATAAGGCTCTATAAGAGCCGTCTTATAAGGATCTGCTCTGTTTGCTTCTGATATAATATAGATATGATTCTACAGTTTTGCTATGACCAAAACTATGTGTGTCCATGTGCTATTATAGCAGTTATTATAATTGATATTCATGATGTCATTATTTTTAGCTCACCAGAGCAAAAAGTGCTCAAGGTGAGCTATTGTGATACCCCTGTGTCCGGCGTCCATCTGTCTGTCCGTGAACAATATCAAACGACTTCTTCTCTGTAACCGACTGCCCAATTGTAACCAAACTTGGTCAGATACATACTGTGGGTGGGTGCTTCAAAAGTTGTTAAAAGATAGTGGGTGGGGCCATCGGTCTTGTTGCCATGGCAACTGTACACAATATCTAGAAAAATCCTCTTCTCCAGAATGACTTGTCCGATTTGAATATAGTTTTCACCAAAATGTTTCTCAGTTGATAGACTTTAAAAGTTGTTAAAAGAATTTTGATCCGGCAAAAAACATGGCCGCCAGAGGGCGTGGTCATTTTTTCCATATATGGTAATATGGAATTTGAAGTTAAAAATCTTCTTCTCTGAAACTTTATGGCCTAGACCTTTGATATTTGGTATGTAGCATGATCTAATGGTCCTCTACAAAATCTCTTCAAATTATGACCCCCGGACCAAAAATGGCCCCGCCCAAGGGCTTATCAGTTTTTCATAGGAAAATCTTTAAAATTCTTCTTCTCTGAAACTGTAAGGCCTAGACCTTTGATATTTTGTATGTAGGATGATCTAATGGTCCTTTACAAAAGTTGTTCAAATTATGACCCCTGGGCCAAAAATGGCCCCGCCCAAGGGCTTATCAGTTTTTCATAGGAAAATATTTTAAAAATCTTCTTCTCTGAAACTGTAAGGCCTAGACCTTTGATATTTGGTATGTAGGATGATCTAATGGTCCTTTACAAAAGTTGTTCAAATTATGACCCCTGGGCGAAAAATGGCCCCGCCCAAGGGCTTATCAGTTTTTCATAGGAAAATATTTTAAAAATCTTCTTCTCTGAAACTGTAAGGCCTAGACCTTTGATATTTGGTATGTAGGATGATCTAATGGTCCTTTACAAAAGTTGTTCAAATTATGACCCCTGGGCCAAAAATGGCCCCGCCCAAGGGCTTATCAGTTTTTCATAGGAAAATATTTTAAAAATCTTCTTCTCTGAAACTGTAAGGCCTAGACCTTTGATATTTGGTATGTAGGATGATCTAATGGTCCTTTACAAAAGTTGTTCAAATTATGACCCCTGGGCGAAAAATGGCCCCGCCCAAGGGCTTATCAGTTTTTCATAGGAAAATCTTTAAAAATCTTCTTCTCTGAAACTGTATGGCCTAGACCTTTGATATTTGGTATGTAGAATGATCTAATGGTCCTCTACAAAAGTTGTTCAAATTATGACCCCCGGGCCAAAAATTGCCCCGCCCAAGGGCTTATCAGTTTTTCATAGGAAAATCTTTAAAAATCTTCTTCTGTGAAACTGTAAGGCCTAGACCTTTGATATTTGGTATGTAGCATGATCTAATGGTCCTTTACAAAGATTGTTCAAATTATGACCCCTGGGCGAAAAATGGCCCCGCCCGAGGGCTTATCAGTTTTTCATAGGAAAATCTTTAAAAATCTTCTTCTCTGAAACTGTATGGACTAGACCTTTGATATTTGGTATGTAGCATGATCTAATGGTCCTTTACAAAAGTTGTTCAAATTAAATAATGACCCCTGGGTCAAAAATGGCCCCGCCCAAGGGCTTATCAGTTTTTCATAGGAAAATCTTTAAAAATCTTCTTCTCTGAAACTGTAAGGCCTAGACCTTTGATATTTGGTATGTAGGATGATCTAATGATCCTTTACAAAAGTTGTTCAAATTATGACCCTGGTCCGAAAATGGCCCCGCCCTAGGGCTTATCAGTTTTTCATGGAAAAATATGAAATATTATTTTTCTCTGAAACCATTAGGCTTAGACCTTTAATTAATGGCATACTGCTTTGCCTTGTGGTTCTCTACCAAGATTGTAGAAATGATGACTTCTTGGTAAAAAATGGCACTGCCCCTGGGGTTATCTCAGGTGAGCGCTTCAGGACCTCATGGCCCTCTTGTTTAACATGAATATTCATGGAGTAAAGGATTAAGACAATTCTAAAGGCAGGTCTTAACATAGAGTTTGGTGGAGAAGTAAAATAAAGGAACTTGTTTCTGTATAAAACATAGAATAAAAATTTGTGTATTTCAGATCTCAGAGCTGAATGGAATAAATGTTGACGACATAGAGATTGCCAAGGTGAGAATTGTTTGCATGTATTATCATTTTACAAATTGTTTAACTACTCTACATTTATCAGCATTTGCAAAACTGTCATCTTATACTCTAAGAGCCATGTTTTCTTTCATTTCTAAGTCATGATCATAGCGACAAACTGGATTCTTATGAGACATGGATCAAACCTGTTTACAATAGTTATTACAAGTTTGCCCCATTGATCTGTAGTTACAACAGTTTTGCACCATACCCTCCATATAGATATCATGTTAGTCACATGTATTCAATTTGAAAGTTATTTTTAAAAAAAATGGCATGCATAAAAATATGAATAGTACATGTGCAAGATGCAATTTTCATGTTTTTGTCATTCAAAGACCCATCTTAAATTATGCCCTTTCACCCTGATTGGACTATACTGTTAATACTGATTGGCCATTCCTCTTTGAATCCGCAGCATTCAATGGGCTGAAAAGTTTGTTTGCTTGAAAAAAATACTTCCAGTGTTATGATATAATATAACAAAATATGCCAAGTTGGTTATAATCATAAGTCAATTTTATTTGTAGGGTCGAGGAACATTTCCCTATGATGTTTCCCTACTGGAGATCCACACGGATCTGGACTGGAACCCAGCTGTGTCCTCACTGGGGATGTGGCCCCTGTATATCTGTGATGATGGCTGTCTGGTGTATTATCGGGACAAGTCTGAGGAGCTCCTTAGTCTAGATGAAGATAGGAAGAAAGAGCTGGAAAACAAAGAAAATGCCAGGTATGTATGGACTAGTTTCTGAACAAACACTGACTGTAAAAACTTAACCCTTTCCCTCATATAAACATGTTTTCATGCATTTGCAAACAGAGTAGACCCAGATCAACTATAATATTCCACCTTCCATATTTCATTATAAGTATTTTTCCCATGAGTATTCAGTAGATATTGAAATTTGGAATAAGAATAGAACAGGGAAAGGGTTAACTATTTGTACACTAAATGATTGATAAGCAGAGCATCAGATAGTTTGGATCCAGATTGGAATCAGAAGCAGCCATCAAAAAAGAGGTCTAATAATGGGTCTGTAAGGCAGGTGGTAACTTAATGCAGATCAAAGGTAATGCAGAAAGCTCCTATAGGAGCTTTCTGCATTACCTTTGTCCTGCATTAAGCAACCACCTGCTTTTAAGGACTCATATGTTTAATAAATGAATCTCAGCTTAAGATAGGTTTTAATGTAGATGAATTTGAATATAATATTTAGAATATCAGAAGTCTGTCTTTCTTTCCTTTCTTCTATCTATCCATACATTACTTGTGACACTCAGTGCATGTTGATCAGTTTGCAATACTCAGGGGTTTGATTTCTCTTTGGAACTACTTTTAACTCTGAAGAAAATTGCCCAGTTGTATCTGATCTTCACAGAAATAGTAGTAGCACAGGTTGTAGATGGGGTGTAGGAGGTATTTTCAGAGCAAGATTTTCACCCTTGTCACACATTTGAATTCTTCATCATTTTACCAATTACTGACTCTACTCAAGGAGACAGCCCAGACTTCTTCCATGTACTTTTCACTTTTCAGATTGTCAAAAGTGAGTCAAAGAGTAACATATTCCCCGAGGAAGGAGAAAGCTTTAAAGATTTACACTGAAGACACTACCCCTACCACCACCACCAGCAGCACCAATATATCCCCGGACCTTGACTAGCCACTGTTGAACTTCTCTAGACAGCTTTGATCAGAATGATGATAGTCTGTGCACAGAGATACATTAGACAAAGTCTATACAGGATTGTTTTTGTGTATTTTTGGGATCAAAATCATTTAGCTCTCTATTGGTGTTTTTAAAAGGAAATAGAATTGCTTGAAGAATTCGTGCAAATAATAATGTTTGTTGAAAATAATTTGAATATTTGCAAAGAAATGGTTTCAATTTCGACATATTGTTTGCCTACACTTTCACTCACAGGAATCAACAGTATTTTGTCCGCTATCACCTTAGGTATCAATAAAATGCATAAACAAGCCTTTTTAAGAATAATTCCTTTAATTCTACACCAAACACTATGTTGTGATTACTCTTTAAAAAGTGGATGCAATTTTGGCATTCTAGTAACTACTTTGAAATAACTCATTCATCTTAATTTGCTGATTTTTTGCAAGGGGGGCATTTCCAGAAAATACAGTTCAGTAGAACCTGTCTAAGGCAATCATCAAAAGAAGGTCATACTCTGTCCAACGGGATAAATAGAGCATTTGCTGGTATGGAGCAAAGACTCTATTTATCACAATAGTTTCAAAAATGACTTTTGCAGAGGCATCAAAAGGCGTCCGTGGAGGGAATAGGTTAAAGTCGTTTGTCGAGATGTAGTGATAGTGTTCTTTGGATGTTAAACATTGTGTAACAATATTTCCATTGTAAGACAATCTTACTTTTTGTAATAAAGTTACTTTGAATAATAGTCAATTTTTAGTCCAAGCAGAGTTTCATGCATAATATAAATCAAATTGGGGTAAATTGTGACTGACAAGACTATTTTTGAATGGTCATCACACTTTTAATGGTCATGCTTACTTTTGCCAAATTGTATAAATCCTGTAACAGTGATGGACAAAATGATGCTTAATGTTGGGAATAAACATTTGACTCCTTAATGCATTTTGTTAACCCTTTCCTTCATATAAATGCCTTTTCATGCATTTGCAAACAGAACAGACCTATAGAAGCCATCTAATCAGGATCTGCTCTGTATGCTTATGGTATAATATAGATCTGATTCTACAGTTTCTGCCTGAGACAAAATGTCCTGTATTTATACACCATAATAATAATGTCATTATTTCTTACATGAATATTCAACAGGTAAAGGGTTTAATAGAAAAGCAGATCTAGGTCTACTCTGTTTGCAAAGGTTTAAAAGTGGGGGATAATCAAGTGAAAGGTTAACCCTTTCCCTGTTCTATATTTAGTCCAAGTTTCAATACCTAGTATCTACTGAATATTCATGGACAAAATAGTTATAGCCACATATTGAAGAGGGAACATTGTAACAGTTATAGCCAAATATTGAAGAGGGAACATTGTAACAATTTTGGAAAGTAAAGAAACAGATCTTTCAAATTCCATTAGCAAACAGCAGACCCTGATCAGACGGCTCCTATAGTGTCTACTCTGTTTGCAAATGTGTGAAAACACGTTTATAATAAATATGAATGAAAGGGTTAAGGACTTGTAGACTTGATCTGAAGTATGTGACTGGGAATGCATTTAGTTCTGATATATTGTTTGTGAAGGTCTTGTACTGTAATGATGTGTGGTTATATGGCTAGTTTATGAGTGTTCAACTCCAGTGTAACTGATGTTAATATACACATAGAAAGGGTTCTTGTTTTACTGCTTGTTACTGTTCTTTGAGAATTGTGTTTTTAAAATGTCATTTATGTATTTATAAAAGCATCGCTTAAGTGTGAATGATAATTTACTAGTACATATGGATTTAATTTAATGTTTTAATCAGTTTTGTAAACAGAGATGTAGATAAGAGAAGTAGTTAGGAAATATTTTCAATAATTCTCCCTCAGATCCTGTTGGTACTCGTTAACCCCTTCCTCCATAAATACGCTTTTCTACGCCTCTGTAAAAATCACCTGTTGAAACCATTGTGATAAATAGAGCATTTCCTATAGGAGCAAATGCTCTAATCATCACAATGGTTTCAAACTACAAAATTCTAAATTTTCCCTTTTCTCTAGTTAATGCTCCTTTTTGGTAGATTCGTTCAAAGAGGTTGGGTCTAAAAATAGCCTATGGAGGAAAGGATTAAGAGTAATTGTGTCTGTTCTTATAAGTATCATCAAGGAAGAGTTTGGCTGAGAAATAAGATATTTTGATACACCAGTTTTCTATCTACAACTGTGGTATGTGGATAGTCCGTCCCCTTATAGGACTTTCTGTAGCTGCATGTAGGGACATAATGGGTGATAACTTTTGCAAACAGTGTAGATCTAGATGAGAGGTTAATGTAACTAGCCTGTTAGTTTTACAACTATTCCTTTCTCCTGAAAAGGTTTTGGAGAAAATCCTAACCATTTTCCTGTTCAATATTCATGCAAGAAATAATGCCATACTGAATATTTATTAGCTGAATTTTTATGATGACATGAACACACAGGACTTGGGTATTGGTAGAAACTAGTCAGATAAATTATAACCAAACAGAGCAGACCCTGATCAGACAGCTCCTATCTGATCTGGATCTACTCTGTTTCTAAAGTCATTTATAAGGGTAAACAAATAGATGTTACAATAGTTGCAGCCAGCAGTTATGAAGCATGTTCAAAAACTTAACCCTTTACCTGATAGACATGCTTTTTGACACTATTGAAAACAGAGTAGACCCAGATCAGATGGCTCCTGTAGGGCCTGTCTGATCAGGGTCTGCTCTTTGCTTACTGAAGAAGATAGATCCGATTCTGCAGTTTCTGCCATCGCCAAAGTTTCCTTTGTTCATAGGGTGATAATAAAAATAATTTCTTACATGAATATTCATCAGGTAAAGGGTTAAAGAAGCATTTAAGCTATTTATAGCCATTTATATTGGGTTTGAATGCTATACTTACACTTAATCAACATTTGGAGATGGAATTCATATTGTGAGCATTAGGGACAGGTCACTTTGATATATGCAAGCAGCTTAGACCCAGATTGACCGTGACATTAGAATACATGATCTGATCAGGGTCCATGCTTATAAAGCTTTTTAGTTGAGTCAGCGCTCAAATCTGACCAATCAAAAACTTGAGAACAAACCCAGACTCAACTGAAAAGCTTTATAAGCATGGATACAGGATCTTAACTGATTGTGGTGATATTCAACTAAAAATTATCAGTTCACAGAAAAAAACACACCACAAAACAACTCAACAATGTATATTGGGATCAGATAGAAAAGTAACAAACAGGCCGGGAAAAAAATATGATACAGTTGTTAGATCATATTTAAATTGGCATTAAATACACTGGACAAAAACATGCACATATGGTCTGAAAAGTATTCTGTTGAAATTTTGAATCAGGAAAGGCCAAAATCTTAGTTTTCAATCCTATGTCCTACCCGGTGATTCATTAGAAGTGTGTGTGTAGTGTGTACATGTTGAAATACAATAAAACCATATCAAATATGACCAAAAGGTATAATTCTTGGTCTTGAAAGTAAGTGGTAGCTTAATGGAGGAAGAAGATTAAGCAGAAAACTTCTGAAGGAGCATTCTGCATTACTTTTGTGCTGCATTAAGCAACCACCTACTTTTTAAAGACATGTTTATATATATACATAGGTCACATTAGATGGGTTTTACTGTAGTTGGCATTTATGTTCTGTGAAAATCAGACTTGCTGTATAATCTGTACATTCAGAGGGTGTTGATTGATATAATGATATAATAACATGTGTACAATGCATCCAGATGTTGAACCTTTATACTAACTTGCTATGAAGTCATGTTAAACCTTAATATTGACTTGCTATGAAGTCATGTTGACCCTTTATATTTACTTGCTATGAACTTGATCCAATATTTCTACAGTATTAACCCGAAATATTCAGACACAACACTTTTGGTAACTTTTAACCCTTTCCTTCATGAATATTCATGTAAGAAATAATGACTGCATAATGTATATTAATTAGATTAAATTGTAATAAAAGTACATGGACACAGGAATTTTTAGCCATGGCTGAAACTAGAATAATATCTGTATTATATTATAAGCAAACAGAACAGACCCTGATCAGACGACTCCTATAGGAACCGTCTGATCTGGGTCTACTCTGTTTGCAAAGGCGTAGAAAAGCGTATTTATGGAGAGGGTTAATGAAACTAGCAGTGTGGCAAATAGTGTAGGCTGTGATCTAGCTGCTCCTTCAGAAGCACTTTGATCTGGGTCTAAACTGTTTTGTCTGAATATTTACGTTGATTACAGTATCATTGGTTTCTCCAAATACATTCTCCTGTCATTGTATATTGTGTGTTTCATTCATTTTTCTAAGAATGTACAGTAGAACCACTTTAACCCTTCCCCTGTTCTACATTTATTCCAGATTTCAATACCTGTTGAAAAAAAATTGACAAAATACTTATAATGAAATATGGAAGGTGGAACATTGTAGCCATTTTAGATGGTAAAGAAACAGATCTATCAAATTTCATTAACAAACAGAGCAGACCTGATCAGACGGCTCCTATAGGAGCCATCTGATCTGGGTCTACTCTGTTTACAAATGTGTGAAAATGCGTTTATATGAAAGAATGGGTTAAAACGGACACTTAATGATTCAACATGGTGATCTTTACAAGCAAGACATGAATAATGCATAAGAAAAGTAATGCAAAATACTCCCATTGAAACTTTTATCACTTTCATCCTTCAAGCAGGTACTCACTGTAAGTCTGAGTTAACCCTTTTCCTCATGCAAACTTTTTAATGCCTTTGCATACAGATTAGACTCAGCTGAGACAGCTCCTGTTTCAGCTGTCTGATCAGGATTTGCTTATGAAATCATAATAGATCTGACACAATAGTTTCTATCAGTACCAAAAAGTCATGTGTACATATGCCAATATAAAAAAATCATAGTGCACCATTTCTTACATTAATATTCAAGAGGAAAAGGGCCAATGCTTTATTTGAATTGCCTTATTAAAAAGGTTGTACTGTACACTTGTACTTTCTTAGAATGTAAATTGCAATCAGTGCAGACCATGACTGAAACGATCTGCTTGGACCTGTTTGCATTAGTTTGTCTCTTGCATTTAAAGTTAAACAAATGTTTTCATCAGAAACACCCATTTTTTCCCTCATATATAAGATTGTCAATCCCCATCCCCACTCCCCATAAAAATACATATTGTATACAGAAACCGTTTGTAGATGTCATTTTCTTAACTTCTATTTTGTTGAATATTATTTAATTCTGTGATGAACGATAATTTGAGGTGAGCATTAATCATAATAGTCAGCTACATGCAATAAACAAAGGACTTGTGTCGCAGGAGAAGGGGCTGATGTAAATTTGCAGCAGTCTTGTGTAAGATCTGGGTCTACACTGTTTGTTACTACTCATCAGCAGATGTAGTATTCTGAACACCAGCAGTGTGAACCCTAGTTTGACTTCTCGAAAGCTACTCTCAGGGTCTAGATAAGAAAAGTATTAATTCATTCCCTCATATTGACGCCTTATGACGCCTCTGTAAAAGTCACTTTCTGAAAGCATTGTGATAAATAGGGCATTTGCTCCATAATGCCCTATTTTATCACAATGCTTTCAAAACTACTTGATTCTAATATTTTCCTCTTCTCTAATAATTGCCCATTTTCTGTAGATTTATTCAAAGAGGTTGGGTTTAAAAATAGCCTATGAGGTAATGGGTAAAGGAAATTTAGGTTTTAAAACCTTTTTCTTAACATTTATCGACCAAACCCTACCTCGTTATCTCATTAAAATTGATTCTCCAAAATACTAACAAAATTAGGTTCTGCTCAGAAATTTGAATAGATCAGTACTCCTTCTATTAACCCTTTCCTCATATAAAATCTTTTTCACGCCATTACGAACAGTAGACCCAGATCAGATGGCTCCTATAGAAGCTGTCTAATCAGCAGCTGCTC
Source organism: Azorinus chamasolen (assembly GCA_963576725.1). Classification (NCBI taxonomy): domain Eukaryota; kingdom Metazoa; phylum Mollusca; class Bivalvia; order Cardiida; family Solecurtidae; genus Azorinus; species Azorinus chamasolen. Next base: position 12,625,790 of record OY755237.1, read on the forward strand.
TGTCTTCTTATGAAACTAATATGTAGCCGACTCTACAGTTTCTCAATACCAAAAAATGCATGTCTACATATGCCATTATAAAAATTCAACTACATTGTGTAATAAATATTCATTGTCATTATTTCTGACATGAATATTCAACAAGGAAAGGGGATAACAGCCCTCATTTGACTTTTTCCAACATAAGCTACTCATAGGGTTCTTGATAAGAGGCATATTTAGGAAATCTAGCTAAACCTTTTCTGTATATAGATTTACTAAACCTTGTTGTTACAACAAGTTAAGATCTTGACTGAGAAGTGAAGTGAACCCAGACTCTTATTTGCAACTCTGATTGCTCTTTTTCCTGTGATGCTCATCAAGTATAGTGTGAAATGTTGGATGTATTCTGTGTTTGCCCTGTAGAAGACATGTTCATTTGAGATAATGAATTGAACTGTGTATCAGTAGAGATTATGTACATGTAAAAGTAGATGTGTGAAGTATTGGACAGTCTCGTTTTGTTGTTAGTTTCTTTTGAAGAATTTGCATGTTATTATATATGATTTTTGACTGATATAATAATGATACCTTAGCGGTAATCAAGATAATTAAAGTAGTTAAACCTGTTAATTACTGTTGATATTTCTTTTGCATACCAGTCAACAATCTGCCTTTCCTACCCTGCTCAGGAGAAATGTCTTTGCAAAACTTCTGCACTTCTATGCTTAACCCATTCCCTCATATTGACACCTCTGCAAAAGTCACTCCTGTAGGAGCAAATACTCTATCACAATGGTTTCAAACTACAAAATTCTAAAATTTTCCTTTTCTCTAGTTAATGCTCCTTTTTGGTAGATTCATTCAAAGAGGTTGGATCTAAAAATAGCCTATGAGGGAATGTGTTAACCCTTTCCCATATGAACAGTTATGCGTGAAGTGGTCGATTCATAAATATTCATTAATTTAATTTTAAAAAGTAAACTTTTCCAGAGAACTTTTTGCTTTGGCAAGAACTGAAGGATCCAAGGATCAAATCTATATAATCGTCTAGCAAACAAGACTATGTTGGAATTCTGCATTTAGCCCAAAATTTGACTTCTAGTTAATGGTTTCTGAACTCTTTATCTCATAAATACACATATCAACACCTTTACAGAGTAGACCCAAATCAGACAGCTCCTGTTGGAGCTGTCCCATCTCGGTCTGCTCCGTTTATGGTAAAAATAGATCTGATTCTAGTTTTTGCTATGACCAAAAATATGTGCTCATATACTGTTGTACAACTTCAGCTAATAAATATTCATAGTCATTTCTTACATGAATATTCATCAGGTAAAGGTTTAATTCTGGCTCTACTGTAATATGTATTGACAGTTAATCGAAACATGGGTTCCAACAGCTACAGACTTAAGATGACATATCCATCGATACGTTGTGCACACGTGGTTCGTTCCTCATCTTGCATCAAGTCTGTCACCAATATGAAGGTGCCATATTCAAGAGAGCGCGGCAGACCAAGAAAGTCATGGTCAGACTGTGTAAAGGCTGATATTAGCGTATGCAGCCTTGGTGACCTCGATCCACTAGACAGAGCTACATGGAGATCGTGTGTTAGACGAACTAGCCGCCTGCTGCCTACCCCAGCTGCTGGGACACCCGCAGCAGATGACAAATAACATCAGGTCAAGTCAATGTAGTTAATGAAATACAGATCAACCCAATTTTTGTGTCACAGTGTTGGATCAAAAGTAATGCAACCAATGCTGTTAAATAAAAGCTAAGGTGGGATTAAAGAAACTTTTATTTCAAACCTTCAAGTACTCTGCTTTGACAGATACGGAAAGTTTTAATATTTTATTTCAATCCTTGGAAGGCTTTCTCATCGTCTTTTTCAGGTGTATCTCTAAGGAGGTTAAATATGGCGGCTCCCAACTTTGGTGGGATGTACCGGTATATTTTCCGACAGCATTCTTAATTTTGAGGCAAGTGAACTGGAAAGTCACAGGAGGCTAGAATATGGCAGATGTTTTAGAATATAGACCCTGTTCTGTCAGAAACGATGTAAAAAGTACATAGTTATAGTCTACTTTCAGTCCGAATGACCGCTCAGCTGACTATACATTTACTCCCCTGGTCGTTGAGCCATTCGCCTGCAATATTGGCAGGGACTCCGTGACCGAGGGGTTATAATCTTCAACTGACAAACGCTAAGCCCCTCACTGCTGTGAGTTCGAATCCCAGTCTTGGCATTTGCATTTTATTTTTCATGTGAGGAAGCCTTCTAGCTGACATGTGGTAGGTCGGTGGTTCTGCCCGGATGTTCTTCTGTGCACAAAACAATGCAATTTGCTCCATGCACAGAACCTCTGGGGTCTTCCTCCACCTGTAATTAGCTGGACGTCGTGATATAACTGAAATACTTTCAAAACGATGTAACATCCGATATAAACCAAACCTACAATATTGAGCACTGCTAAAATATAGCAAGATTACGCAGCTGCAGTACCGGATAGTTACACTCACAGGTACCCATTTTAACTTCTGGGTGGAGAGGAGGCAATCTCGTGTGGGTGGGAGACACTGAAAAGCGCCTTTGAAATTTCAAGCTGGTCCAACTGGGATTTGAACCCCGGACCCCTGGCTTATTGGCTCAACCACTAGGCCAAGCCACACTTCCAGCATTGTGACTTGAGGCATTGTCATGCAACAAATAAACGCCACAGATGCCATTCTTTGGTCGGTATTTCTGGTAGAATTTGACAGACTTTCTTTTTTCTTGCATTTATCGACTTGCCTTTGGGTACTGGGACCTGGATTGCTAGTCCTTTAGTAGTAAAAAAAATGGCATACATAACCTTTTTCTGTATCCACTCCCCTCTCTCTGGGGCATCCAATTAGCCCATAGTTGGCAGAAACAGACGTTAATCAACACAAACAAACAAGCAAACAAACCTTTTTCACACTTGAAATCCTTTTGGCAATGCAAGGCCTTGCATCTTTGGTGAGCCATACTCAGTTACTTATTTTTCGATGTGTTTCGAAGAAATGTTATCCAGACACATCAGCTGTCACTACATTCATGATTCTTTCTGATTGTAACAATTTGCATACCAACCTAACATACATGTGTTTTTGCTCCTCGATGGTCAAATGCGGGACCCACCTAGCACTTTTCTTCTTCAATTTCAAAATATTTCGCAGAATGCACAATGCAGATGCTTTTGAAATTCAAACAATGTCCCCAACCTGCTGAGAAGTATATCTTGCATCAAATCTTACTGTTTGTTTGATTTTTTTTCAACTGTTTTTGGAGTACTTGCAGATTTATGTCAACCAGATTTAGGATCATTTGTAACAGACTACACGCCTGCACTAAATTTCCTAACCAGTCTGTAAACTGTGAAAAAGGACATTTGATTACTAGCATAAACAGCACATGTCAGCATACATCATTTTATGTACTCTGAACCTCTGCCAAGTAAAACCTTTGCAAACAGAGTAGACCTAGATCAGATGACTCCTGCAGGAGCCGTCTGCTCTGGGTCATCTCTTGTTTGCTTATTAAATAATGCAGATCTGATCTCCTGCAGGAGCCATCTGATCTGGGTCTACTCTGTTTGCTTATAAAATAATACAGATCTGATTCTAGAGTTTCTGTCATGATAAAAATTCCCTTATTCATAGTGTCATTATAAAACCTCAGCTAATACCCATGGAGCTTCCATAGTAACAATAGTATATACTATGTGGTATAATAATAATAATACTTGTTTTTGTCACAAATTTTTATTGAAAACTTAATTTACATAGTTCAACCCATGCAAATCACACTTTAATTTCATACATGTAAATAAGATAATGTACAAGTAATAAAGCTTTAGCCTGCTAAGGGTGAATGCGTGGTCACCTTTGAAAACAGGTTGGATCCTGATGAGACACAAACTAACTCTGTCTTATCAGGATCCACAATGTTTTGACTCATTTGTTACATTTTTGTGTTGCCTGCTATAAGCTGCGTTACACTTAGGGACCACTTCCCCATTCTATGTCCATCAATCTTATTTTAAAAAAATTAATACAACTTGTTTTTTTAAATGAAGTGGATGGAAATCTGTTTCACCAAAGATTTCACTCAGCAGGTTGAAGGTTCAGTGACCAAATTTTGTAGTCAAACGAGTGAGTGGTAAGTTTATACAAAAAACAACAACAAAAGCACAACATTAACTGAAAATAAATGCAAAGACTGTCAGAGTTGTATATACAGTTCAACTTTAATATCTCAAACTCGGATAACTCGAAGTAAAAGTTTGGTCCTTCCAAAATTTACAATACAGATTTTTCTAAAAGGTATTACTGTGCGTATCTAGAAACACATTTGACAGCTTAATGCAGGTTAAAAGTAATGGTGAAAGCTCCTGTTGCAGCTTTCAGCATTACTTTAGACCTGCATTAAGCTGTGAACTTGAGAAATTGTTCAGATTAGAAACTGGATAACTCAAACCGGTGTTATAACTTGTAAGATTGCTTGAAGTTCGAGATATCAAAGTTCAACTGTATATGCTGTGAATGCAAATGATACATTCCTAAACTGTACAACCTGAAATATCCTAAGTATTCCAACACCCACTATCCCCTCTCAGTGGGTTTATCCTTTTCCTCCTTAAATATGCCTTTCTACGCCTCTGTAAAAATCACCTATTGAAACCATTGTGATAAATAGAGCATTTGCTCCTATAGGAGCAAATGCTCTATTTATCACAATGGTTTCAAACTATACAAAATTCTAAAAGTTTCCTTTTCTCTAGTTAATGCTCCTTTTCAGTAGATTTATTCAATGTGGTTGGATCTAAAAATAGCCTGTGAAGGAAAGGGTTACACAGCTAAATAAGTCAATATCTGGCACCATTTTGATAACTTTAAATTACCGCTAGACAAAATAGCACATGTTGAATACCATTATTAAACTATTCCTTCAGGATCAGTTTGGTCGGGGTCTGCACAATTTGCCTCCTATGTCTGTTGGAATACTTATGGTAATTAGGGTATGTGATGTTCTTAAAATCCTTCATCACACAGCTGATGAGATTTAACTCTTTCATTTAATAAATGCCTATTTATGCAAATAGAGTAGACTCGGGTCAGACGGCTGCTTTAGGAACTGTCTAATCAGGGTCCACTCAGCTTATGGAGTTATAAAAGATCTGATCCTACAGTTTTTGTCGAAGCCAAAACTTAACTTGAAAACTAAATTAGTGAATATTCATGAGGTGATCAATTTATGCACAAAAGTCACATGGAAAGGGTTAAATATATGCTCAATTCAAAATTCTAAGCTATTTGTTGCAGGTTATATCTAATTACTATGGGCCCATATTGGTACCTATTTGTGAAGTTGTATGTGATGTCGGTATCATGAATGTCCTCAAGTTATATAATAAGAGCATGAACTCACACACACACAAGTTTATACTCACATTGACTGTCTTGTAATAAACTATATTTTCTGTTTGCATTTGTAGTAATTGTTATCTGCAATTTGTCATCTGCTACAAATTCTAAGCCCTTTCCTCCATAAATACGCCTATCTACGCCTCTGTAAAAATCACCTGTTGAAACCATTGTGATAAATAGAGCATTTACTCCTATAGGAGCAAATGCTATTTTTATCACAATGGTTTCAAACAACAAAATTCTAAAATTTTCCTTTTCTCTAGTTAATGCTCCTTTTCGGTAGATTTATCCAAAGTGGTTGGATCTAAAAATAGCCTATGAAGAAATGGGTTAAAAAGATTTTTCAAAAGCCGTGATGAGAGTGTCAGACAGTTCTGATCCTGATGAGAGTGATCTACTCGACATATCATCTGCATCTACACGGTTTGCGTTGGTAATCATAAATTCACTTCTGGTGTGCAAAGAGTTAACCCTTACCTTCATACAAAACCTTTGCACACAGAGCAGACCCAGATCAGACGACTCCTGCAGCCAAAGGGTTATATCATGAAGAAAATCTTTGCACTCATTGTCGTCATCTGCTACATTTCTTAATATTTATTTTGTCGTTTGTTTTTCTTCTTAAATTTAAAATGAGTGTCGCAGTTTGGATCCCGAAGAGACACCAAGTTATTTGTCATCTCATCTGGATCAGAATTGTTTGCATTGGTAATCTCAATAACAATTACACATACCAGTACAGTAGAACCCCTCTAGAGTGACCCCCTAATGAATAGGCATTGGCGGAGTTTAAATCAGGTGGTTGCTTAATGCAGGACGAAAGTTATGCAGAAAGCTCCTGCAGGAGCTTTCTGCATAAGTTTCATCCTGCATTAAGCTACCACCTGCCTCTATGACCGAATTTGAGACCTCTTTTTGGTGGTCGCTTTAGAGAGGTTTTACTGTACATGTATTTTGGGTATACAGGGTACCTTCATCAAATATCCAGGACAAATTGCAATAAACAAGATCAAGTGCTGATGGGTATTTATGAAACTATGAAATGTTCTTTATAAAAGATATTACATGTACAAAAATCTTTTTACAATATTCACCATTAGTGTTGTACAAAACACTTACCCTTTGTGCCTAAAGTCTCTATTAGTTCACTACAATGTGATTAGCCATCTTTTATTTTCTGAAACACATCAATTCATTTAACCCTTTACTCCATACATACACCTTTTAACACCTTTGTGAGCAAAGAAGACCCAGATCAGACGGCTCCTGTAGGAGCTGTCTGATCAACATCTGCTCTGTTATGGAATTATATATATCTGATTCTTCAGCATCTATCATGGAAAAAACATAATGTGATCGTATACGAGGGCTTGGTGCAAAACTGTTCTAACTCCTTCACAAAGTGAAGGAGTTAGAATAGTTTTGCACCAAGCCCTCGGTTATTATTACTGTCCATTATAAAAAGTAAGCTTATTAATATTCATACATCCATTCTTTCTTATAGAAATACTCATAGAATAAACTCATCTATTCAATCAACCCTTTACTTTATGAATATGCTTACCAAGCTTCATCCATTTTGTATTATATTTATCTTATTCTTGTTCTAAACATATAAAATAAAGAAATTTATTGCTATGGTAAAGAGATTCAGATCTGTTACAAGTAAGCAAACAGAGCAGAACCCTTATCAGACAGCTCCTATAGAAGCTGTGTTATCTGAGTCTACTCTGTTCACACAGGTGGAAAAGGTGTATATGGAGTAAAGGGTTAACACATTATCCCCCAGTGACGCATTTTTGCGCATCTATAAAAGTCACTTTATGAAACCATTGTGATAAATAGAGCATTTGCTCCTATAGGAGCAAATGCTCTATTTATCACAATGGTTTCAAACTACAAAATTTTATTTTTTTCCTTTCCTCCAGTTAAAGCTCCTTTTCGGTAGATACATTCAAAGAGGTTGGGTCTAAAAATAGCCTAGGAGATAATGAGTTAATGATTTGCATTGGGAAGTGTTCTTCAATTGCCAGAGGTATTTTGTTTGAAGATGGTCTTCATATTTACATATTTCATGTACGAGAATTGGACTTGTGTTTACTGTTAGCCTCAAGTAGCCACTGCACGTGGGGAAACAACATCTTTCAGCATTGGTTGGGTGACAGGCCACTCATCAGGATTGCACTCTTTGGCTTTCATTTCCTCCTCGTTCAGCTTGGCCGGTACATGTATAGGCATCTGGACGCCTGTCACATTCAGCAGCTTCAGCTCCAGAGGACCAAGTTGAAGATAGTCCTGAATCAAACAAGTACAGTGATGTCATATGATCCTAAGTATTCAGACAGTCAAACAGTGCAGAACAATATCAAACGGCTCCTCCAGGAACTGTTTGATGAAGGTCTACACTATTTGTTACTGTCAGTTTAATCTTAAATCATCAAAATGGTGTCAAACTGAATTATTTAGTTGTAAAAATGGTAGAGAAGAGGGACTGGATGTCAGACAACTTAGGGTAATTGGGGTATAAGTAAGGAGAAGGGAGACCCGGACAACTTAGATAATTAGGGTATAAGTAAGGAGAAGGGAGACCGGATGTCGGACAACTTAGGGTAATTAGGATATAAGTAAGGAGAAGGGAGACTGAATGTTGGACAACTTAGGGTAATTAGGATATAAGTAAGGAGAAGGGAGACTGGATGTCAGACAACTTAGGGTGATTGGGGCATAAGTAAGGAGAAGGGAGACCGGATGTCGGACAACTTAGATAATTAGGTATAAGTAAGGAGAAGGGAGACCGAATGTCGGACAACTTAGGGTAATTAGGATATAAGTAAGGAGAAGGGAGACTGAATGTTGGACAACTTAGGGTGATTGGGGCATAAGTAAGGAGAAGGGAGACCGGATGTCGGACAACTTAGATAATTAGGTATAAGTAAGGAGAAGGGAGACCGAATGTCGGACAACTTAGGGTAATTAGGATATAAGTAAGGAGAAGGGAGACTGAATGTTGGACAACTTAGGGTGATTGGGGCATAAATAAGGAGAAGGGAGACTGGATGTCGGACAACTTAAGATAATTAGGGTATAAGTAAGTAGAAGGGAGGCTGGATGTCAGACAACTTAGGGTATAAGTAAGTAAAAGGGAGACTGGATATCGGACAACTTAAGGTAATTAGGGTATAGGTAAGGAGAAAGGAGGCTGGATGTCGGACAACTTAAGATAATTAGGGTATAAGTAAGGAGAAGGGAGGCTGGATGTCAGACAACTTAGGATAATAAGGGTATACGTAATAACCCCTTATCCTGCTGTTATATTAAAATCTACTTAACCCTTTACTCCATGAATATTCATGACTGAAATAATGACACCACGAATTTTAATTAGATTAATTTTTATAATGGCACATGGTCACAGGAAATATTTGCCATAGCAGAAGCTGTAGAATCATATCTATATTATTTTGTGAGCAAACAGAGCAGACCCTGATCAGACATCTCCTACAGGAGCTGTCTGATCTGAGTCTACTCTGTTTACAAGGCACAGAAAGGTGGTTTTTATGGAGTAAAGGGTTAAAATCCGTTTTGATACAATTTTTACTTCAAACTAATTAAAGTTTTTGAGAAACTATTGACCGAGTGTCAGGCAGATTGGATACTAATGAAGATGCTGAGTTGTGTATTGTCTCATCCAGATCCTTGGAAATCCTAGTCTGGAGATAATGTAAATACATGTATATATACAGACAAGTGTTTTTTCCCCAATTTCCATGTCTTTTGAACTGTTTTATCATAATCCTTTACCCCATGAATATTCATGCGAGAAATAACAACATCATGAGAATTTATTAGCTGAATTTTTACAGTGGTATTTGAAAAAGGAAAATTTTGGTATTGGCGAAAACTGTAGAATAAGATCTATACTGCCCCTAAGCAAACTGGGCAGACCCTGATCAGATGGTTCCAACAGGAGCCATCTGATCTGAGTCTACTCTGTTTGCAAAGACATCAAAAGGAGTATCTATGATGCCTTTTCACGCATTTGCAAACACAGTAGACCCAGATCAAATGGCTTCTATTGGAGTTGTCTGATCAGGGTCTGCTCTGTTTGCTAATGGAATTTGACAGATCTGTTTCTTTACTTTCTAAAATGCCTACAATTGTCGACCTTCCATATTTCATTATAACTATTTTGTGCATGAATATTCAGTAGGTATTGACAATTCGAATAAACCAAGAACAGGTAAGGGGTTAAGTACTTCTAAGGTATTCAAAGAAATCCATTTGAATAAAAAGGGTTGGTGTATACATACTCCCCAGTCCTCCTCCTCAAAGAACATGTTGTCTAGTAAGTCTGTGTCCACACTCTCAGTATCTGTAACAAAACCAAGGGCAAAACTTACACTAAGACATGATTTTACAAGGACAAAATAAGAAGCTCAACTTAAGAAATAATATGATCTGGATCTATTCTGTTTGCAAAGGAGTTAATAGACATATCTATGGAGTAAACGGTTGAAATAGTTTATCAATGCTTAAAAAGTCAGTCTGCAGTAACTGTTTATGTATATAAAGTTTGTAAACACTTAATACATGTATATAATTTAATAAAACATCCCTATCATTTCAAATTCTAGAAGAAATCAAAGAAATCTAAAGATTCAGTCTAAATATTCTCATAACCAATAAGTTTAAGAGTGATATAAAAATGAAAATTATATGAAACATCAGTCTACCAACACCAACATGAAATGTATGTTCTACAATCACCCAAGTTGTTCCAGTGTCCATTTAGCAATTCTAAAATATCTTATCATAGTCAAGAACAAGCTACCAACACCAATATGTAATGTATGTTCTACAATCGCCCAAGTTCTTCCAATGTCCATTTAGCAAATCTAAAGTGTTTTATCACTGTTACCCTAAATACTCTGCCAGACATCAGAATAAATAAGATCAGGGTCTACACTATTTGCTTTCTATGTGTTTCATTTGAAGTTATCAAAAAGTTGTAGAATTTACTTATTCAGCTAATAAACCCTTTTCTCGCATTTGCAAACAGAGTAGACCCAGATCAGACGGCTCCTACAGTATCAAAATTCAATTAATAAATATCTATGATGTCATTATTTCAACAGATAAAGGGATAAATGAGTATAAAGGGGAGAGTGAGTGTCCCAATATTTAGAATGAAACCATAAAATAGAAAGACTTACAACAGCAAGATACAGGAGAACCTGTCTTAAGTGGCCATCAAATAGGGGCCTTAACTATGGGTATGTAAGGCAGGTGGTAGCTTAATGCAGGTCAAAAGTAATACAGAAAGCTCCTATAGGAGCTTTCTGTATTACTTAATTTACTTTTGACATGCATTTAGCAACCATCTGCTTTTTTAGACTCCTGTTTTCAACAAATGAATGGCCGCTTAGAATGTGTTCTACTGTAGTAGTAAAAAGAGAACCGCTACAAATGGTAGAAGACTTTACCATTGTCAATGGAAAACAAGCTTTCAGATTTCTCTAAATGGAAGATGAAACTGTTACAATATTAGAGGAATAGACAAACAGACCCTAACAGGTCATTTTCACAATTATGCTGAAACATACAATACAGTAAAACCTCTTTGGAAGTCTTTTAAAGTAGAAGTGCAGAACAGAAGTCATGCTAAAAGCTAGAACAAAAGTCATCCAAAAAGCTCCTATGAGAGGTTTATGCATAAGTTTTATCTTGCATTAAGCAATCACCGGTCTTAAAATCCAGAATGAGAAATTAAATATTTCTACAGTATCTTAATTCATTGATAAACATTGCAAAAGTATCTTAACAGTTAATACGTTGATAAATATTTTACCTTAATATGTCGATAAATAATTCAAAAGTTTCTGTAGGTTTTTGTACACTAGCATCTAGCATCTGTAATAACCTTGTATGTAAACAGTTTTGATCCAGCTAAGACAATGAGTTACTTGATGTGCAAATAGTTACAGTGTTTTCCAATAGCCTTGTCGGCAAAGGTCTTCTACAAAAAGCTGTGTCTGTTTAACTTAATTGACTTAATTTCTCTTTTTAAAAACAAGGCAAAAACATAATCTATTACATGTACTGAAAAACTCAACAAATATTTCATCCCAAAACAAACTGTTTGCAAATAACAATCAAAAGTTTCCAACTCAGCACTCAACACAGATCTGAAGCACCAAATCACATTACCAGTAACCCTTGACCTCACAGATACACCTTTTAATGCCTTTGCTAACAGAGTAATCCCTGATCAGACTGCTCCTGTAGGAGCAATCTTTTGAGAAACTGCTCTGTTTGCTTATGAAATAATATAGATCTGATTCAATAGTTTGTGCCATGGTCAAACGTTTCCTTTTTCATAATGCCATCACAAAAGTTCAGCTAAATAGTATACATACATTATTTATTAACCCTCTGAATGCATGCGCTGGCATTTGCAAACAGTGTAGACCCAGATCAGAGGGCTCCTAGAGGAGAAGTATAATCAGGGTCTGTACTATTTGTCATTCATAATCCTCTAGCAAGTTTAAGCCTATCATACTGAGCGGGCTCTATAGTTAAACACTGATGGACTATTCCACTCTGATAATTAAGCATTGAAAGGGTTAATGGAAATCTCATAGGTGAAGGATTAAACATCAGCTTCTGAATACAGCAGAACCTGTCTTAAGCGGCCATCTAAAAGAAGTTAAATCATGGCTCCTATAGGAGCTTTCTGCATTACTATTACCCTGCATTAAGCAACCACCTGTTTTTTAAGAATAAATAGATGAATGGCCACTTAGGACAGGTTATACTGTACATGTAAGTTAACATATGGTAATAATACTGATTATATAAATTTGCAGGTAACGAGCATTAATTAAAGACATTCGGATCAGTATAATAGAGCAGATTACAGCAATGGTGAAAATATTTCTTAAAGTGATAGTCTCTAGCTGCAACAACTTTTAACGAGAGCACGGCATGTGGATGCCAATGCTTGTCTGTTCAATTGTAGCCCTTGTGACGGTTAACAAGTGTGGGAAGTTTTGCATGAATAGTAAAGATTTGCATGAATTGTAAAGAAGTAATAGCCAACATTAAAGTTTCCAGATGACAATGATAATGATGACTACAATGACGATGACAATGCTGACGCTATGTTACAATAATACCTCATATTTTTTTCTTCAAAAACAAGATGAGCTAAAAATTACATAAATCATTTGTTTATATGCTGAAAAAAAGTATATCTGGAGAAAACCTTCATGTATTTGATACTGTGGACCCATAAGTTATTTACTGATGTATTAGTATTTATTCAGATGGCGTTTCAGTATTGTAACTGTTCGATATAAGCCAGTAATATTTTGTTGCACGACAAAAAAAATGATAATTATCAATAAAAATGGTTTATATTGTATCACAAGGGCATTTTTTCGATATAAGTTCATAGGAACATCTGAACATAACCACTACCATGAATTATGATTTTATTGAAAATGTGCATTTATTGTAGAGACTATAAAGACTATCACTTTAACCCATTCCCTCATAGGCTATTTTTAGATCCTACCTCTTTGAATAAATCTACCAAAATGGAGCATTTACTAGAGAAAAGAAAACTTTTGGAATTGTGCAGATTAGAAACCATTGTGATAAATAGAGGATTTGCTCCTATGGAGCAAATGCTCTATTTATCACAATGGTTTCAGAACGTCATTTTCACAGAGGCGTCAATATGAGGGATGGGATAAATGTTGAAGGAAGTATAGGCATGGATGGAAATATGTCCATGCTTACATTACAAGGTGCATGAATTACAGCATGGGAGGAAATGAATACAGCATGGGTGGTAATAGAAGGGTCAAAATATATCCATGCTTATATTACATTGACAAATTGTTTTAACACTTTCGCTCATATAAATGCCTTTTCACCCATTTGCAAACAGAATAGACCCAGATCAGACAGCTTCTAGAGCTGTCTAATCGGGGTCTGCTCTGTTTGCTAATGAAATTTGATAGATCTGTTTCTTTAGTTTCTAAAATAGTTACGATGTTATACCTTCCATATTTCATTATAACTATTTTGTCTGAATATTCAGTGGGTATTGAAAATTGGACTAACTAGAACTATCACTAAAGGTGATGAATACCCCCGCATGGCAGCTTTGATTGCAAAACCAAGTTTGTGACATAAACTACCCATTATAACAGGACCAAAACACAAAAATACTCAAAGTTCAAGGGGAGATAATTCTGTAATGCCTGCAACCTAAACATATGAAAACTGCATCTTGCATATCTGCTATTCATGGTTATTAAGTATGGCAAGTATCAATTCAATAACTTTTAAAATGAAGGAGGAGTTTGCGACATCAACTCCCCATGTTTCATGCCAAAATGACAAAAATACTCAAATTTCAAGGGGAGATAATTCTCCATTGCTCAGTGCTAAGCACATAAAAATTGTGTCTTACACATCTACGATTCGTGGTTATTATGTATACCATACATAAATTCAATAACTTTAAAATTGAAGGAGGAGTTTGCGACACCATCTACCCATAGTTTATGCCAAAATGACAACAAATACTCAAAGTTCAAGGGGGGATAATTCTGCAATGCGCAGGTCTAAACACATGAAAATTGTGTCTTGCACATCTACTAATCATGGTTATTATGTATACCAAATATAAACTGAATAACTTTCAAATTGAAGGAGGAGTTCGTGACACCAACTTCCCATACTTCATGTCAAAATGACAAAATATACTCAAAGTTCAAGGGGAGATAATTCTGCAATGCCCACCGCTAAACACAAGAAAATCTACCATTCGTTTCGATTATGTATATCAAATATAAACTCAATAACTTGAAAACTGAAGGAGGAGTTCCCATGTTCAAATGCGGAAGGAACGACCGACCAACTAACCGACCGACCACCGGACAGGGTGATTCCAGTATATCCCCTCAAACAAGTTTGCAGGGGTATAAATATAGAACAGGGAAAGGGTTAAACTAGTTTTAATTGACATTCTGCTCGTTAAAAGTAAACTATTATGATTGCTCAACCTATATGACGAAATGCATATATCTGTATCTATTGCCTGGAAACTGTGTCGAAACTTTCAGTTTTTTAAATTGACAACATTTGAACATCTTTCCACTGAATCCACTCATGCAATGTTGATGTGATTCATTTTCAGCTTGATGTGTACAGTACATGTCTAGCAACAATGGACAAGTGCAACATGACATATTTATTTGCTTTTCAAACAGTTAATATCTTAAAAACTAATATTAAGTTTTGAGTTTTCAGGAATTGTTCTTTCTCAATTATATAATCTGACCTTTCCATTGCAGGACAAGACTTCAACAGGTGTGCATATGCTGAGTACAGGTCAATTAGTTAAATCTCTATTGACCTATTACCTCATAGCTTATTTTTAGATCCAACCTTTTTGAATAAATCTACCGAAAAGGAGCATTTACTAGAGAAAAGGAAATGTGAAACCATTGTGATAAATAGAGCATTTGCTCCTAAGGAGCAAATGTTCTATTTATCACAATGGTTTTATAAAGTGACTTTTAGAGAGGCACCAAAAGGCGTCAATATGAGGGAATGGGTTAAGAGTAAAAATATTCAACTAATGCTTAACCATTTACAATTGAAATATACATGTAGTATTCTATACTGTTTACAAATGGAATGTTCCATTCAGATCTGATTCTATCATTTAAGTGATGTCAAAATATTTCCTTAATCATAAAGCCATTATAGAAAATCATCTAATTAATATTCATGATGTCATTTATTGTTTAGATGATGGATTTATGGATTGAGTACCTAATACAAATACAAGAGTGCCAAAATGTCACAATATACGCCCGTCAAATGGCTGGAAGTTGAAAGGCCATTACTCCATATCAGGTGGCATAAAGTAAGGGCAGATAATTCTGGAGTGTCTGGGGCAATCTTGCTATTATCGAACTTGACTGAGACATTATGGTAATATTAATGCTGACCAAATCTGCAAAATGAATTGGATTACATTTGTTTGAGTAATAGAGTAGACAAGCAAAAATTCACAGAAATTCACAAAGTAAAAGGGAATAATTCTGGAATGTCTGGGGCAATCTTGCTCACCATCGAACTTGACTGAGACATTATGGTAATATTCATGCAGACCAAATCTGAAAAGGATTGGATTACATTTGTTTGAGATAGAGAGTGGACAAGCAAAAATTCACTGAAATTTATAAAGTAAGGGGGGATAATTCTGGAGTGTCTGGGGCAATCTTGCTGGTTATCAAACTTGACTGAAACATTATGTTAATATACATGCTGACGAAATTTGAAAAGGATTGGATTACATTTGTTTGAGTTAGAGAGGGGACAAGCAAAAATTCAAAAAGTAAGGGGAGGGGGATAATTCTGGAGTGTCTGGGGCAAACTTGCTGGTTATCGAACTTGACTGAGACATTATGGTAATATACAGTCATGCTGACAAAATTTGAAAAGGATTGGATTGCATTTGTTTGAGTTAGAGAGCGGACAAGCAAAAGTTCAAGGATGGACAGACAGACAGACGGACAGATGGACGGACAGACAGTGCCACGATATAAAACGTCCCGTCTTAAGACGGAAGTATAATAATAGAACCTGCCCTAAGTCACCATCAGAAAGAGGTCTAGTTATGGGTCTGCAAGGTAGGTGGTAGCTTAATACAGTTCAAAAATGATACAGAAAGCTCCTATAGAAGCTTTCTGCATTATGTTTGCCCTGCATTGAGCAACCACCTGCTTTTTAAGACTCCTATGTTCAATAGATGTATAGTCGCTTAAGACAGGTTCTACTGTAATGTTAACAGAATCATTCATGTTGCACTGGCCCATATAGAGAGGGGATACAGGTACAGGGAGAAACCATAGCTACATTCATTCTTACCATCATCTGAATCCTCTTCACCTATGGAACACCAAACATCATTGCAAACAGTTATACAAACATATCAAAACAATCTAGTTTCAAACAATCTTTTAATCATTAGGTTAAATGCATATTTATCACCATTGATTCAAACTTTAACCCTTTACTCCATGAATATTCATGAAAGACATAATGATATCATGAATATTAAATTCGATTATTTTTTATGATTGGCCTTGGCAGAAACTTTAGAATCATGTCTATATCATATCATAAACAAACACAGCAGAGCTCATCAGATGTCTCCTACAGGAGCTGTCTGATTTGGGTCTACTCTGTATGCAAAGGCGTAGAAAGGTGTATTTATGGAGTAAAGGGTAAACTATTTCGCTAATAAGCATTTATGCGTGGATTGATCACTTTATGAATATTCATTAACTTAATTTTTATAATGTAAACAAAAACTGTAGGATAAGACCTATGTAATTCTAAAAGCAATCAGCTGATCAGATCACTCCTACAGGAGTCGTCTGATCTGGTCGTTGCCATTGTGACTTTTGAAAAACAATTTGTGAAGCAAACAATGCAGATCCTGATAAGATGCCTCCTAAACAAGCCTTCTGGTCTGGGTCTACAATGTTTGACTATGTCTCTATACAGAGACCATAGAATATTTGAGTTAAAAAGAATTTTAAAAAAAAGTGAATGACAATAACAGCAAAGACTGGAAACGTAAAATAACCAGACATACGGTAGAAATTTCGCATTTTTATATATACAATGTACATGTATAAAATGTTCAAAACAAAAAGCAATCAAATGGCAATAATGCAAAATTAAAATTTGATTAAAATATAAAAAAAACACCATGCAAAAAATTAATCATGCATTCTATTCTAAAATTATAGTACACAAAATACACACAGTTTTGTATGATTTTTTAACAACATTCCCTGCAACTGTCTGCATGCCACAATTACAGTAAAACCTGTTTTTACCCTTTACTCCATAGATACAACTGTTAATGCCGTTGCAAACAAAGTAGACCTAAATCAGATGACTCCTACAGCCATTTGATCAGGGTCTGTTTATTGAATTATTTAGATTTGATTCGAGATTTGAGTATTATTCACATTCCATGATAAATATCAAGCTAATTAAATATTTATGATGTCATTATTTCTTACATGAATATTCATGGAGTAAAGGATTAAGCTTCCAATTACTGATTAAATATAGTCATCTTGAATTGTAGGTGGTTGCTTTATGCAAAGTAGCTTTCTGCATTACCTTTGTCCTACATTAAGCTATCATCTGTCTTATACCTTTCCTTCATATAGACACCTTTTGACACCTTTGCAAACAGAGTAGACCCAGATGAGACAACTCTTGTAGGAGCTGTATGGTCAGGATCTGCTCTGTTTCTTTATGAAATAATATAGATTAGATTCTACGTAGAGTTTCTGCCATGGTTAAAAATTCCTTGTTCATAATGCCATTATAAAATTCAGCTAATTAATATTCAGACATTCATTATTTCTCACATTTCTTTCCATAAGGGAAAGGGTTAAGACCCAAATTTGACTTCGTTTAAATGACCATTTTGGACAGGTTTTACTGTAAATCTTTACAAAACACTCTACAAGTGATAACAGCATATATAGGACCGTTGTAATACTGTAACAAATACATACCACTCTCAGAGTCGCTGACAATGGAAGCCTTCACTATGGATAGAACCTTGTCCTGTACTGCAGCATGAGTAGCACTCATCGGGCGAGCTGGAATAGAGTCAGGCACATAATTACAAGATTGTTTGCACACTAATTAATGGCTGTCTGCAAGTATTGCCATCTTTTGCAATTCTAAATGTTAATTGTTTCTTTGTTTCTTCTCCAAAGCACAGTCTGAGGGTCAAACAGTTTGGACCCTGATAAGATGTTGTGTTACTATACTGTTATCTGGATCCAAACTCCATGCAGCCAAATTTGCCATTAGCATGCAAAGAGTTAACAACAAAATGCAATTTTAACCTTTTCCTTCATATAAATGCCTTTTCACACATTTGCAAACAGAGTAGACCCAGATCAGGGTCTGCTCTGTTTGCAGATGTAATTTGATAGATCTGTTTCTTTAGTTTCTAAAATGGCTACAATGCTCCACTCTCCAAATTTAACTCTTAACTATTTTGTCCTCGAATATTCAGTAGGTATTGAAACTTGGAAGAATATGGAACAAGGAAAGGTTTAATCTAAAATCTCCTAAAACAACAAATGTGTCAGGGTGTCAGGGTGTCATGAAAAAATGCCAACTTAGTCAATTTTGTTTGCAAGAATTGTAAGATATCTGATAACATACTTCCAATTCAATTATGCTATTACTACTAGTATCACCCTTTATCTCATGAATATTCATGTAAGAATTAATGCATCATGCATAATAATTAGCTGAATTCTTATCATGGCATATGCACACAGAAGTTTTAGGCCATGACAGAAACCGTAGGTACAAATCGATATAACTATATGAGCAAAGAGAGCAGACCCTGAGCCCCTGTAGGAGCCAACTGATCTGGGTCTACACTGTTTGCATAGGTGTTAATAGGTGTGTCTATGAGGTAACGGGCTAACATTTATCCTGCTAAGAATTACTTCCATTTGCAAATAGCTTGTAGGAGCTGGCTGATCAGTGTCTGCTCTGTCTAATTATATGTTACAGATCTAACTCCCTACTAATAGCTCGTAGGAACTGTCTGATCAGGGGCTGCTGTGCCTCATCATATGACTTACAGATCTAACTCCCTACTAATAGCTTGTAGGAACTGTCTAATCAGGGGCTGCTGTGCCTCATCATATGACTTACAGATCTAACTCCCTACTAATAGCTTGTAGGAGCTGTCTGATCAGGGGCTGCCGTGCCTCATCATATGACTTACATATCTAACTCCCTACTAATAACTTGTAGGAGCTGTCTGATCAGGGACTGCTGTGCCTCATCATATGACTTAAGATTTAACTCCCTACTAATAACTTGTAGGAACTGTTTGATCAGGGACTGCTGTGCCTCATTATATGTTACAGATCTAACTCCCAACTAATAGCTCGTAGGAACTGTCTGATTGGGGTCTGTTCTGTCTCATTATATGTTACAGATAAAACTCCCTACTAATAGCTTGTAGGGACTGTCTGATCAGGGGCTGCTCTGTCTCATTATATGTTACAGATCTAACTCCCTACTTATAGCTTGTAGGAATTGTCTGATCAGGGGCTGCTCTGTCTCATTATAATTATGTTACAGATCTAACTCCCTACTAATAGCTTGTAGGAACTGTCTGATCAGGGGCTGCTCTGTCTCATTATAATTATGTTACAGATCTAACTCCCTACTAATAGCGTGTAGGAACTGTCTGATCAGGGGCTGCTGTGTCTCATTATATGTTACAGATCTAACTCCCTACTAATAGCTTGTAGGGACTGGCTGATCAGGGGCTGCTGTGTCTCATCATATGACTTACAGATCTAACTCCCTACTAATAGCTTGTAGGAACTGTCTGATCAGGGGCTGCTCTGTCTCATTATATGTTACAGATCTAACTCCCTACTAATAGCTTGTAGGAAATGTCTGATCAGGGGCTGCTCTGTCTCATTATATGTTACAGATATAACTTCCTACTAATTGCCATGACTATACATTTCCTTATTTAATATTTTTGATACAAAATGTAATTTCTTGATATCCAGAAAGGGCAGAGATTTGCATGAATATTTATCAAGTAAAGGAATATGTCACACCTTTAGTAGCCTGGTCTCCAGCTGACTGGTTGATGGAGAGCTGGGCCAAGTCCATCTCCAAAATACCATCCTCATCCAGATTTTCACCATCTTGGAACTGGGTCAGGAAAAATTGCCTTAAATAACCAAATAAAAACAATGAAATAACATATCATATACAACCATTATTAGAATACAGTTTCTGTTTTGACCCAGCTACTTATAAGAAAAAGATAAAATGGAGTTTTGACAATTAACACAAAACTTAATAAAGCTTACCCCATATGTGTAACTCATTACTCTAAATATTGGTTTACAGTTTTCAGTGCACTGACTTTCTAGATTACTAAATGTAGTAAAATGGGTAGAGATTTACAATTTCTTGTCCAAATGACAGAACTGTGGACAAGAGGAATACTGATCTATCTAAATCCTTTATTTCTCTGCCTAACCCTGTCAGTGAGACAATACAAACAATTACCTCAGTGAGACAATACAAACAATTACCTCACCGAGACAATACAAACAATTACCTCACCGAGACAATACAAACAATTACCTCACCGAGACAATACAAACAATTACCTCACCGAGACAATACAAATAATTACTACCAAGATAGGGTTTGGCTGAGAAATTTATAAAACAGAGTAACTAGAGTTCCCAAGTACCCCTTTTACCTATAACCATGTTTTAACCCTTCGCTTGCTGAATTTTAAAATACATTTCTCCTTCTTTACCCATGCCCTGTTGTATAATTACATATATCTTCACTGTGTACAAGTATTTCGCTGTGCAATCACTGCTGTGGGGTGCACTGGTTGCACAATCAACTTGTAAATAGTGCAGACCCTGATGAGACAGCTCCTGCAGGAGCTGTCTCATCTGGGTCTTCACTATTTACAGGTAGGTATATTGACGCGATTAGCAAGCGAAGGGTTAACTCTTTACCTGTCAGAGAAAGACACTTTTTTGACACCTTTGCAAACAGAGCAGACTCATATCAGACAGTTCGTGTAGCAGCTGTCTGATTAGGGTCTGTTCTGTTTGCTTATGGAACTACAAAGATCTGTTTCTACAGTTTCTGCCATGGCCAAAAACTCTTATGTTCATATGCCATCATAAAATTCAGCCAATAAATATTTATGGTGTCATTACATATTGATGATGTAATGGGGTAAACTAATTTTTCAAAAATGACTGTACTATGAGGTCTCTTATACTGATTTGAAGCCATCAGCTTAAACTCACCTTGAGACCTTTAGATCCTCAATCTTGCACTCAAACAGATCAGCCATTACCGTCAAGTTTTCTCTCTCTAAGTCCTCCACTTCCAATCTAAGATCATCTGTTTCCCTTCTGTGAATTTCAACCTAAAATACATGAGAAACTATTAATCCAATTGTGCCTAAAATGGTGGGTTCCCATTAGAGGGTCTACTAGGCTTTCTTATAGAACAATATAAATCTGATTCTGCTATCTCTGTCATGGTCAAAATTCTCTGTTGACAATGCCATTATAAACATTAACCCTTTCCTCCATAGGCTATTTTTAGATCCAACCTCTTTGGATGCATCTACCGAAAAGGAGCATTAACTAGAGAAAAGGATTTTTTTAGAATTTGTAATTTGAAACCATTGTGATAAATAGAGCATTTGCTCCTATAGGAGCAAATGCTCTATTTATCACAATGGTTTCTTAAAGTGATTTTTACAGAGGTGTAGAAGGGTGTATTTATGGAGGAAAGGGTTAAGCTGATTAATATTCACAGAGTCATTATCTCTTACATGAATATTCACCAGGTACCAGTTGTACTATTTGACCGATGGCTGATAGTTGCAAATGTTGTCAGTTTTCAGTTGTTGCAGTTTTTATTGTATTGTTTTAGGAAAGCAAGCACAATCAAAACATTAAACACTTTGGTTTCTGTTAAGACACAGAATTACTTGGCATCTTACCTGGATCTAAACAGTTTGTGTATGTTATTAAAAGGAAAACAGCCAGTAGATAAATATCTCACCTCTCTTTTCAACCAATCATTGTCCAGGACTTCCTGTCTGCTGTATTTGTCCATTTGATTGATAGCTTTCTGCAAATGAGAACCATGGAGACATTGATATGTGTATGTAATGTCACAACAGTTAAACCTCTCTAAAACAACCACTCAAAAGAAGTCTTGATTATGGATTTTTAAGACAGGTGGTAGTTTAATGCAGGACGAAAGTTATACAGAAAACTTTTCTCAGAACTTTCTCTATTACTTTCATTCTGCAAACTATGAAAATTCTAATTTTTTCCTTTTTTGTAGTTAATGCTCCCTTTTGGTAGATTTATTCAAAGAGGTTGGATCTAAAAATAGCCTATGAGGGAATGGGCTAACTCTGTTCCTGATAGAGATGCCCTTTCATGCCTTTGCAAACAGAGTTTCTGCCAAGGTACAAAATTTCCTGTGTTCATATACCATTATAAAAATTCAGCTAATATATATTCATAACATTCTTTCTTTCATGAATATTCATTAGATAGAGGGTTAATCTACTGAACAAAAATGTTTATATGAAAAACATCTGTTACCTCCGATGCCTCATGCTTTTGGTGGTCCACTGTTTCATCTGTGTATTTCTGTATCTCATCTTTGGTTCTAGCTAGGGTGCTGTCCAAATGACCTGGTAGTCACAAATAAAAAATGTTTAATACATTGTACTGTAATTAACTACATATTCATACACACGGTTTCCCCTCTCCCCTCTGTAAAGCTGCATCATTCAATTTGGCACCATTTTAAAATAGTCTAACATAGTAGGAAGTAGTAATTTTTTAAGACCTTTATCAGGAACAGTTTGACCTGAGTCTGAACGATTTGCCTAAGTTTGTCTGTTTAAATATTAACACTTTACTCCATAAATACATCGTTCTACGCCTTTGCAAACAGAGTAGACCCTGATCAGACAGCTCCTATAGGATCAGGGTCTGCTCTGTTTGTTTATGATATAATATAGATATGATTCTACAGTTTCAGTCATGGCTAAACATTCCTGTTGCCATGTGCTATTATAACAAATTAATCTTATCAATATTCATGATGTTATTATTTCTGACATGAATATTCATGGAGGAAAGAGTTAAGGTGATAAGGGTAAAGTTTGTCTTCATACAAAACATTGTTACATTATATAGTTATGCTAAGTTTTGTGTCTATGAGTGAACAGATTTGGACGACTTGAATCATTTTCAGTGGTCTTCCATCCTTTATAATAATAAACAACTAGAACAGTCGCTGAATGTGACAAATACTCCTGCAATATGTCTTTAATAAGGAAGAGGTAAAACCTGAAATTCTAAGTTCAAGAGCACATAACTCTATCACATTCAAAAGCACATCTGACAGTCATGAAACATGTCATGCACATCCACATCTTATGATGACTGTCTGTAGCAAATTTGATAAAATTTGAAATGACTGTTTGTAACAGATTTGACAAGGCAGTGAAAATGTAATGGAAATTGAAGGTTAAAACACTTGACCTTCAAATGTGACTTTGACCTTGAGCCGACATGACTGCCACATGTGTTCTGCACATCGTTTCAACGTGGCTAACATTTGAGGCAAGTTTCATGATATCTTTTCAGGCGTATAGGAGATATGGAGCGGACAAGAAATTGTTACAGACAGACAAAGGGAGGTTCCAACTGAGTGAACCTTGTGGGACTTTTCTTTTGTTTAAAAAAGACACACAATTCGAAAAATAGACCCACAAGTAAAGGAAGAACAAAATATTTTTTTGTTTTCATAGAACCAGAATGTATCACTCGTGAGAGCGAACAGACAGATGGATGTTCTTACATATGGACACTTGTTGGGTATTTCTTTTGTTTAAACCTACCCAACAAGGGCACAAAAATACCCAACAATGCAAACGGAATGCATAGAATTTATCATTATCTACTGTTCTCCATACCTAACAAAATTCCATATGTTTGCCTGAACGGATGGACGGACAAAGGCCATTCCTATAACCCCCATCCCACTTCGCGTGGGATTGATAAAAACACTATGCTCCCAACATATGTTTTGACCTATAATTTTAACCCTTGACCTAGAAGTGTGACCTTGACCTTGACATGGCCTCATAAGATATTCATGCCAGGTATGAAGTTTCTATTTTCAAAAGTTATGGTCAAGGTTAAACTTTCAGACAAAAATACTGTGGCCCCAGATCAAGATCTTTAGGGCATAGACTCTGATCTGCTGCATTTTTTACTTATTTCCTATTCATTCAAGCCTTTAAAGAAATTACTGAGAGTCCAACAATTTGAATCTAGATGAGAAACAATGTAACTTGACATCTTATATGGATCCAAACTATTTGTAATTACAAGTCAGGTTGTACGTGGCATGCTATAGTTTATCAAACTTGAGTTTTGCAGAAAACAATTTTTGGCTTGAAATTCAAAACAGCAATTAGACTAATTCCAGTGAATGACAATTTACTTAAGATGCTAAAGGCCACACAAGCTACATTTGCACATGACTATAACCCTAACATGGTCAGAATTTCATGAATACTAACACTTTACTCCATTATTGCACATTTCTACGCCTTTGCAAACAGAGGAAACCAAGATCAGATTACTCATATAGGAGCCGTCTGATCAGGGTCTGCTCTGATTGCTTGTGAAATAATATAGATATGATTCTACAGTTTCTACTATTGCCAACAATTCCCATGTCAATGTATCACTACGAAATTTAATCTAATTAGTATTCATGACGTTAGTATTTCTTGCATGAATATTCATGGAGTAACAGGTTAATGATAATGCTGCTATTCACTATGTGCCATTTCATACTGGTGTTTATTCTGTAACCTTGTTTATTTTTAGCAATCACCCTAATGGCCATAAGTATTCATACATCTAATCTCTCCTCTCCATGGGTTTGTTAAACTGAATCAGTTAATTTAGCACCATTTTCTATTTGTCTGGCATAGTAGCAAATAGTGTAGACCCTAAACAAATTGCTCCTTCAGGAACAGTTTGAACTTGGTCAGCACTATTTGCCTAAGATTGTCTACTTAGGGTAATAAAGTATATTCTTTAGTATATAAAATAAGAATATCGCAGAAAAGAAAGAGAAAAATCACACAAAAGCATAGCAAAATGATCACACATATAAAATTTCCACATATTTTCAATTTATCACTGTAGTACATGCATTGTACTACAATTATGGAGATGAAAATATGATTTGGTCTGTGTCTATGATGTATGCTTCACTCATTCTGTTCTTTTTTTCAGTTTCATGCAAATGAGTTAATATTGCCCCAGCAAAATCAACTAAGCTATTGTTATTCAAAAACTTCATGCATTGAACAGCATTCTGACTGTAGTATTTCTAAGAAACTTAACCCTTTACTTGAAAATCACATCCATTTCACTGTTAGGAGCAGTCTGGTCTGGGTCTGCTCTGTCTGCTTATTTACTACAGATCTGATTCTCTTCTGTTTGCCAATTTTAATGAAATAAATCAGAATGGGTAGAATGTGGCACGAATATTAATCAAGTAAAGGGTTAAAATATGAAAAACTATGGCTGCAATAGTTCTCACCACCAACTTGGATAACTTTGTCCCCATGAAATAATGTTGGATTACAGGTACTGAGTCCACAGAAAGTACATGTATTATGTACAAGGATAGAGTCAAAAGACCTTGTGATTTCTAAGTTCAAAGGGGCATACATAACTCCCAGAACAATTGCAGAATGAAAATTCCCTGACAATATGCACATCTACATATTGTGTTCTTGCTACATACAAGGTTTTATGAAATTCTGTTAAACAGTGTAAGAGAAGTTGCGCTTACAAGCATAGGGTCAAAAGACCTAGTGATTTCTAAATTAAAAGGGGCATAACTCCAAGAAAAATTGCAGAAGGAAAAATTCCCAACAATATACACATCTACATATTGTGTCCTTTTTACATGCAATGTTTTAAGAAAATCTGATGAACTGTTTCAGAGGAGTTGCGCTTACAAGATTGGCAGCCGTCCGCCCGACCGTCTGCCCGCCATCCGTACATCACCATTTCAATAACCAGATTTTCCGTGGAAAACCCGGTTAAAAACGTAATCAGGCAAATTTTGTTGTTAAATACCAGTTATGCCCTTTAAGTAACTGAACAATACTACGGCTGTAAACTTATTACAAAGTTTAACAAAATTCAGCAAACACTTTTAAGTTACAATTATATTGATTTCATATTTGGATGCACCAGAAAGTGATAGGATTTCAAAGAATGCCAAAACAAAAGAAAAAAAACAACAGATGAAAATAATTCCTGTAAACATTTGTATAATGATAAAATATCATTACTGTGCACTTCAAAGCAGCTTTGACTGACTGCCTGAGCATGCTATTAGACACATTCCAGTCATAATTAATCAAACACTCAGAGGTACTGAAAGCTTACTGTGGAACATGGCAATCATTCTTGGTTCTGAAATCAATGAGCTGCCAATAAACAACTTAGCTAACCATAGAACATGGCAACACCATTATCAACATTCAAGAGCTGTGCACGCTTTTTTTTAAATGCTAGTCTGATGAGAAAAAATTAGTTTTTTATTTTCAAAGGCACATGAATCTTTCAATATTCATTCCACGACTATGGACCTTGATTAAAACATGGCCCTTGTGAAGAGCAATGAAAATACACTTTATGTACATGTATAAAAAAGACAAGCTAAAATGACTGTTAGTTTTCATTAACTCTTTACTTCATAGTTTTAATGCATTTGCAAACCAGAGTAGACCCTGGTCAGATAGCTCCAGCAGGAATGTCTGATCAGGCTCTGCTTTGTTTGCTATGGAATAAATACAAGCTTTTACGCGGGTATGATTTTTAGATATGATGTGTACACATGTCATTATAAAAAATAATTCAATGAATTTTCAAAGTGTTATTATTTCTAGCAAGAATATTCATGAAGTAAATAGTTAAGTACTAACACCAAAGCTTATCCTTATCACAACCTTGCATGCAATGTGCTGCTAAAAATGTTACATGACAAAATGGGATAATGAGAACATATCTCAAACACCATAGAATGATTACATGAAAACTGTAAATTGTAACATAATAGTCTAGTCATAAAATTGTCAAAATCAGACCAGAGAATATTAAATTGAAACTGAGTCTGATAAAATTCGGTTTCAAGAAATGGTGTCAAATTTGTCAGATTTTGAATTTCATTCAAATGATACTGAACTCAGACGTGAGCAAATAAGTTTCCAAAAATAACCTTTTAGTCTGAGTTGCTATGTGATTCAAAAAGTCAGATCTCAAAACAACAGCAATAGAAAATCCTGCCAAACCCTATCTTGTAACCTCTCTTAGATAATTCTAATAAGTATCCATACAATAGGGTTTGATTGAGAAATAAAATATTTTGTTAGAACAATACACCTCTCTCTGTCAAGTACTTGTTTGTTTCACAAACAAAGGTTGAAAAAAAAACCAGTATTTAATTCAAGTTATTTTTAGACCTAATCTCTTTGAAAGAATAATATACAATATCAAAAATTTAACCCTTTCCTTCATATAAATGCCTTTATCACACATTTGCAAACAGAGTAGATCCAGATCAGATGGCTCCTATAGGAGCCATCTGATCAAGATCTGCTCTGATTGCTAATGGAATTTGATAAATCTGTTTCTTAAGTTTCTAAAATGGCTACAATGTTCCACTTTCCATATTTCATAATAAGTGTTTTGTCCATAAATATTCAGTTGGTATTGAAATTTGGAATAAAAATAGACAATTTGTTTTGAAACTTATACCCTTTTGAATGATGAATTTTGTTTCCAAAGTGGAATGGTCAGGCATTGTTTAACGATAGTGCCCATTCAGTATGAAATGATGTAACACTTTCTCTCATATAAATGCTTTTTCATGCATTGGCAAACAGAGCAGACCCAGATCAGATCCAGCTGGAGGAGCCATCCAATCAGGGTCTGCTCTGTTTGCTGATAAAATTATAATAGATTTGATTCTAAATTTCAGCCAATACCAAATCATCATGTGTGCATATGCCATTATAGAAAAAAACTAATAAATATTCATTATGTCATTATTTCTAACATGAATATTGAACAGGGAAAGGGTTAAGAAAATAAAAGAAAAACACAAATTTCAGAATTGTAGCAAAATTTCAACCATTACTAAAAGTGTAGAGTTCTTTTGGCTACAAGACAGCTGTGATATCTGACAGTGTATTAGTTTTTACCTTTCATTTCATTGAAGCTGTGGGTCATGTCATCTACCTCTGCCTCTAGTGTGCGTATCTGGGTCTTGTGTTCATACTGGCCGTCGTCTCTGTACCTGGTCCAGTAATCAACCTCCTTCTGCTCTTTAGCTATCGCTGCTTCAGTCAATGCTATTTGCTTCTTAAGCTCTGAGGAGAGTAAGACATGGAATTGGCAAAATTCTTTATCCACTACACTGTAAAGAACAAAAAATACTGGCTTCACCATGAGAAAAGTTGCGTTCGGAGGTTTCTGAGAACTTTGCTATTTGTAGAACAACATATTTTTATATTCAAATGGTTAAAGACTAAGAAATCATCACCATATTTGAACCTGATGATAGATTAGTGCAGGATAAATGTAATGCAGGAAGCTCCAAAAGGAGCTTTCTTTATTACGTTTTCCTTGCATTAAGCAAACATCTGCTTTTTACAATTCCTTTTTTTTAATCAGTAGTGGTCACTTAACCCTTTTCTTCATGTATGGCAAGTTACACCTTTGCAAACAGAGAAGACCCAGATTAGAAGGACCTGCAGGAGCTGTCTGAGCAGGGACTGCTCTGTTTGGTTATGGACTATTATAGAACTGAATCTACAGTTTGCCAGGGCCAAAAAGTGCCTTGTTCATATGCCACAATATAAATTTGTTACTTAACATCTTAACCCATTCCCACTTAGGCTATTTTTAGACCAAACTCTTTGAAAAAGTCTATCCAAAAGGAGCATTTACTAGAGAAAAGAAACTATTTAGAATTGTGTTGTATTGAAACCATTCTGATAAATAGAGCATTTGCTCCTATGGAGCAAATGCTCTATTTATCAGAATGGTTTCAAAAAGTGACTTTTACAAAAAAGTGATGTC
This sequence comes from Azorinus chamasolen, assembly GCA_963576725.1. Taxonomy (NCBI): domain Eukaryota; kingdom Metazoa; phylum Mollusca; class Bivalvia; order Cardiida; family Solecurtidae; genus Azorinus; species Azorinus chamasolen. The sequence goes on from OY755237.1 coordinate 12,655,093, forward strand.
AAAAGGCGTCAATATGCGGGATTGGGTTAACTGCTTACATGAATATTCATAATGCAAAGGGTTAAAGCATGTTTGACAATACATATACCTTCAATTTCTCTTTCTCTTTGTCTTTGTCTCTCCCACTTTTCATGCATGGCTGTAATAACATCATCTTTATTTTTAATTTCTTCACCCTCAAAAAGTTTTTCGGTATCCTTGGCTTGCTTCAAGAGATGCTTGATCAGCAGTTCTTGCTCTTCCTTCAGTTTGTCATTCTGTGATTTAATTCAGTATATTTAAAGTATGTACTGCAAAACCTCCCTACATCATAAAGGTTTTTACTCTGGGTCTTAAAAGCAGGTGGTAACATAATGCAGCACTAAAGTTGTGTTGAGAGATTTCAGCATTATACTCATTCCACATTAAGAAGCCACTTGCTTTTAACCACTTCCTTCATACGGACATCTTTTGACCCCACTGTAAAAGTCACTTTTTGAAACCATTGTGATACATTTGTAAATACAGCATTTGCTCCATAGGAGAAAATGCTCTATTTATCACAATGGTTTCAAACTAAACAATTCTAAAATTGTCCTTTTTCTAGTAACTGCTTATTTTCAATAGATTTATTCAAAGAGGTTGGGTCTAAAGATAGCCTATTAGGGAATGGGTTAAAGATATTCATGTCACTTCATTAAGAAGTTACTTTATACAGGTTACATTGTATTACATTGTTAATACATCTATCAAATTCCATTAGCAAACAGAGCAGACCCTGATCAGACGGCTCCTCTAGGAGCCATCTGATCTGGGTCTTCTCTGTTTGCAAATGCATGAAAACACATTTAAATGAGGGAAAGGGTTAAGCGACCATGAAAAAGAGGTCTAATTATGGGTCTGTAAGGCAGGTAGTAACTTAATGCAAGTCAAAAGTAATGCAGAAAGCTCCTATAGGAGTTTTTTGCATTACTTTTGCCCTGTATTAAGCAACCACCTGCTTTTAAAGATTTCTGAGGTTAATCAATATATGGTCGCTTAAGACAGGTTCTACTGTATTTGCAAATTCCAGTACACTCATTTTCCAGATTCAAAAGTCTGAACATCAGCACCATTTTCTTTGTCAAGCAAATAACTGCAAGATACATTACATGACCATATTTCATCTTTTTTTCTTTGTTCAAGATTTACAGTAAATCGCATATTTCAACAACAATCAATTCTGAGAAATAACGTGCTTTGAAAATCTTAATTTGCCATGCATAGAATGTTTTTGCATCTGTTAATTAACCTTCAGCACTCAGTCGGCTAATTTACAAACAATTTGGATCCAGACGAGATGCTGAGCTATCTGGATCCAACCTGTTTGAAATTATAATACTGTTTTTTGAAAAAGAATCAAACAAAAATGCATTGAAGAATTGAAGCAGACGACAATATCTGCAGACGACAATTGCGGAAAGTGCAGAAGATTAAGTATGCACAAACAAAAAAAAATTATAAAAGAGAAACTCCTTGTTACTTCGTGATGAAATTTCATTCAGCCACATTACCCTAATAGTCAAAATGCCATTAATTGGTTTGGTTAATGAAGATAGAAAGTCATGCAGATAGCTCCATTTATAGTGCCATATAAACGAGAGAAGAATTGGCCTGCTGAAAATTGGTGACTCATGTTTATATAAATCCATAGGCAAACAGAGCAAGCGCTAATCAGACCATTCCAACAAAAGCCACCTGATCTTGGTCTACTCAGGTGAGCTAACAAAATCAGCTGATTAATATTCATAGTCATTATTTCTTACATGAATATTCATGAGATAAAGGGTTAAACACTGATGAACCGTTCCATTCTGAATATTCAGCATTCAAAGGTTTAACCCTTTTTCTCATATAAAGCTTTTTTCAAAAGGCTTTGGAAACAGAGAAGACCCAGATCAGACAGCTTCTGTAAGAGCTGTCTGAATAGGGTATGCCCTGTTAGCTTATGAAATTATGATAGGTCTGACACTACAGTTTGTAGCAATACCACAAATTGTACTATGCGTTTATAAAAATTTAGCAAATAAATATTCATGATGTCATTTTTTCTTATATGAATATTCAATATGGAAAGGGTTAAGATAAAGTTTACTAGAATGATAATGAGTAAAATGTTAGTATACATACCCTATCCAGATGACGCTTGTTCTTCTCTTCCCATCCTCGAGTCTCATACATAATATCCTCTAATTTCTTTTCAATAACATTGATTCTGGAATGTTATATATTATGAATTACAAAAACATAATAGGTAAGCTGGTTAATTTAATCCCATGAATTTTCTAACTGGAATGGTCCATCCTTGTTTAACACATTCCCTCCTAGTGACGCATTTTGGCGTCTCTTTAAAAGTCACAATTTGAAACCATTGTGATAAATAGAGCATTTGCTCCATAGGAGCAAATGCTCTATTTATCACAATGGTTTCAAAACTACACAATTCTAAAATTCTCCTTTTCTATAGTTGATGCTCCTTTTCGGTAGATTAATAGAAAGATGTTGGGTCTAAAAAGAATCTAGGAGAGAATGAGTTAAAGACAAGTCCATTCAGCATGAAAGTTTATACTTTGCAAGATGATTTTGATGACAAACACTGCAGACCCTGATCAGAAGGTTCCTCTAGGGGTGCTCTGCTTTGAGTCTACATTGCTAACCTGAGAAAATAGACCCATGTGAACAATTCAGTACAATAAGATCATTTCTGTAAGTTTTGAACAAGACAGTGTCTATTCTAGGATTCGAAAATGAGGAGTGGGGGGGGGGGGAGAAATTTTGATTGAAATTCAGATATTATCACACCAATTTAACCCTTTCCTCCATAAATAGGCCTTTCTACGCCTCTATAAAAATCTCTTAATGAAACCATTGTGATAAATAGAGCATTTGCTCCTATAGGAGCAAATGCTCTATTTATCACAATGGTTTCAAAACTATACAATCCTAAACTTTTCCTTTTCTCTAGTAAATTCTCCTTTTCGGTAGATTGATTCAAAGAGGTTGTGTCTAAAAATAGCCTATGGAGGAAAGGGTTAAGCAAATTCACCTTCTTTAACAATATAGAAAATTCCCACCTCCCATGAAAAATATGTGGGGAGATTTGCAAAAAAATAATGAGGTGAATCCCCTATCCTCCTCCCTAGAATAGACACTGACAAGATGGAAGCCACATATAAGAACTATTGGTACATCAGCAGCTGGAGCAATTTCTGCAAAAGAACCCATCAAAAAGAACAAGTCCACTTTGTTATAATCATGAAATTCTGCCTGTAGTTTCCAAGAAGATTTTGAAAATTTCACATACAGCCATGTAAGGAAAACTAGCCCCTCCTCTGCCAACAATAGTTTACAATGAATCACATGACCTTGTAGCATATTTGCAGAAGGTCACTAAATGAACATTTATGAATACATGTAATTGTATTGTGTAGTCAGTAGTCTCAGGAGAAAACTCTCTTTTTTTCTATAAAACCATACAGGGGAAAACAAGCTTCACCACCATTTGTCATATTTTTCTATGAACTATTTTTTTCCTGTTGAATATTCATGTAATAAATAATGGCATCACACACAGAGTTTTTGTAATAGAATATGTACACTTAAAAGTTTGGTGTGGGTAGAAACTGTAGAGTCTGGCCTATTATAAGTTCATAAGCAAACAGAGCAGACCCTGATCAGACATCTACAGAAGTCATCTGTTCTGGATCTACTCTGTTTGCAAAGGCTTAAAAAAGCATTTATATGATGGATAGGGTTAATAGAGAATCACCAAATTTGTTCTTCTGTCAGATTATATTAACCCTTTCCCTGTTCTCTGTTTATTCCAAATTCCAATACCTACTGAATATTCATGGACAAAATAGTTTTAATGAAATATGGAAGGTGGAACATAATAGCCATTTTAGAAACTAAAGAAATGAATCTATCAAATTCCATAAGCAAACAGAGCAGCCCCAGATCATACGGCTCCTATAGGAGTGATCTGATCTGGGCCTTCTCTGTTTGCAGATGCGTGAAAACATGTTTATATGAAAGAAAGGGTTAAATCGGACCACTAACATCATAGAAAAAGTGTTTTTTTCAGATAAGAAAAGAAGGCATAAACCATTGACAAATCACAATGGCTTGAAACATCTTGGTAAGAAGTCAATAGAGGAACACTTTTACTATATTATATTGAAACCTGATCAGTAATTTCTGAAAATAAGTTTTTTAAGCTCTGTTGCCACGGCATTCAGATATCTTAGTTGAATGGAGTTGTTTGAAAACGCTTGATGGAGTAATGCCTAAGGAACATCAATTCAAGGATTGGATGTGATGTTTGAAAAGTGTTGATGGACTGACAGACAATGGACACCAGACAATGTGCGGCCCAAAAGCTCACACTTAGCATTTCCCAGGTATGCCCAAACCATTCTAAACATTAGAAAAACAATATTATTTGTTTATGCTTTAAACATTTTACTCTACATATTTATTTTTTAATCCTTTCCAGGAGTTTCCTCCATAAATACACCTTTCTACGCCTTTGCAAACAGAGTAGACCCAGATCAGATGGCTCCTGTAGGGACCATCTGATCAGGGTCTGCTCTGTTTGCTTATAAAATATAATAGATCTGATTCTATAGTTCCTACTTTTGAAAAAAAAATCATGTGTCAAATGCCATTTTAAAAAGTAATCTAATTAATTGCAAAAAAAATCATGTGTTAAATGCCATTATAAAAATCAATCTAATTAATATTCATGATGCAATCATTTCTTACATGAATATTCATGGATTAAAGGGTTAATGCCTTTGCAAACAAAGTGGCCCCATATGAGGTGACTCTTGTTGTAGCAATCTGATCAGGGTCTAACCTCTTTGCTTATGGAAGAATATAGACCTGATTCTACAATTTCTACTATGGCCAAATTTTCTCTGATCATTTGTCATCATCAAATTTCATCTACTTGATATTCATGACATCATTATTTCTTACATGAATATTCATGGGATAAAGGGTTAACAACAAAAACATGATTAAGCGTCATGTCTTTTTACATTCTTCACACTCTCTGTATACAGGACAAAGCAATAAGTAAGTGTTTCGTCTCTAAAGATAGTAAATGTACATGACATGCTTTATGTACAACAAAACCATACACTCATTACCTGAAGTACTTGGGCACCCAATTTTCTAATTTTCTTGACTTTGTAAAGCTGAATAAGTCAATTTGGCACCATTTTGACTGACATACCGGTAGTAGCAAAGAGTGTAGACCCTGATCAAAGTTGCTCTTCACTATTTGCCTATGTTTGTCTGTCTGAATACTTAGAGTAATCTGGGTAGCTGACTTCAGTTGAATGTTTGTCTCTTAGACACAACTTAGGCTTTACCTTTCAATCCATATGATTTAAACAACTTCATTCTCAGTGTCATTATATTTTCTGGTCCTTCGGGATCATCAGTTTCAATGCTTTTAGTTATGAAAATTGAATACCACTTAACCCATTCCCTGATATTGACGACTGTTGACGACTCTGTAAAAGTCACTTTGTGAAACCATTGTGACAAATAGAGCATTTGCTCCTATAGGATTTATTCAAAGAGGTTGTATCTAAAAATAGCCTATGAGGTAATGGGTTAAGCCAGTACTAGTGAGTGAGAGGTGTGAGTAGTTTTGCACTTTTTTCTTTCAAGAACTGTTCATGAATAGACTCAATAAAACAGAGTCTGCAATTTTCTCTTTTTGCATTGCTGCTTTTGCTTTCGAAGGATCTCCTACTTTCAGAATTCAAATGGATATATTTGCAGTCAATAGATTAAGAACATTAATGAAATTTTTCAGAAACAATACTGTATCTCATACGTCTAGGAAAAATTATTTGAATATGTTAAATCTTTCTCTGTTGAATATTTATGTAAGAGATAATAAGAGATCAATATTTATTAGCTTATCTTTTTTATAATGACATATGTACACAAGATTTTTTTGTATTGGAAGATGCCATAGAGACAGATTTATTACAAGTTCATAAACAAACAGTACAGACCCTGATCAGACGGCTAAGACACAAGCTGTCTGATCTGAGTCTACTCTGTTTGCAAATGTGTGAAAAAGTGTTTGTATTAAGGAAAGGGTTAAAATCTATAAGCATTCTTACTGATATGCAATTATAGCCTCCTTTGCAGTCATCTGGGGTTCCTTGGATTTCTTTCCTCCCTTCTTCCCCTTCTTTCCTCCCTTCTTTCCCTTCTTTCCTCCTTTCTTCTTCCCCATATCTTAAAAATTAGTCTGTAAGACCTGGATAATACAAATAATATTCCTGTTTAATGCAACATTATCTTATCTGCTGACAATAGATTAATTCTAAAAAGGGGGGAAAATTGAAAAGAAAAATATGGTGCAATTGTGCTGCTAGTAGGTAAATTTAATCTTATTAACAAAATTAAACAATGGTGAGATGTATAAGTGCATAAACTAAGCCAAATATTAAATGCTGCCTCTATATTTTTAACCCTGTACTCCACAAATATGCCTTTATACGCCTTTGCTGTAGGGCCGTCCGATCAGGTTCTGCTTGGTTTGCTTATGATATAATGTAGATATGATTCTGCTGTTTCCATGTGCTGTTAACAATTAATCTAATTGATATTGATGCTTTCATTATTTCTTACATGAATATTCATGGTGTAAAGGGTTAAGAGATATCTTTTTACTTATTTTTTATTAATATTTCAAAATCAAAATCAATAGGATCAACTGACAGATACCAATGATATATCAATATCATATCTATGACATCTCTAGATTTTAATTGCGCTTAATGCAAATGTTAATCAGTTAAACATCATTAACCCTGTACTCCATGAATATTCATGTAAGAAAAAACTAGAACTACCACTAAAGGTGATGAATACCCCCACTAGCACATTTGACACAGGGATGGAGGTTATAGAAATAAATCACTACAATATCTGCTACAGTTTAGAAAAACACTCCGGACAACCTGAAATTTCCTAAAAATTTCTAAGTCAAAATGCTGTAATTCCGTTAAAAATCAATGTAGTGTAACAAAATTCAAACTTGATCTGTAACTCATTATTATAAAGCTACATACCGAATATCACATCAATATCTGCAAGGGTTTAGAAAAAAACCTCCCGAAAACCTGAATTTCCGGAAAATTTCTAAGTAAAATCACTGTATTTCCGTGAAAAATAAATGAAGCATAACTAAATTCAAAATTGATCTGTAACTCATTATAATAAAGCCACATACCAATTATCACTTCAATATCTGTAAAGGTTTATAATAAAAAAACTCCGGAAAACCTGAATTTCCGGAAAATTTCTAGGTAAAATAACTGTATTTTCGTGAAAAATCAATGAAGCGTAACGAAATTCAAACTTGATCTGTAACTCATTATAATAAAGCCACACACCAAAAATCGCTTCAATATCTGTAAAGGTTTAGAAAAAAATATGGAAAAACTGAATTTCCGCAAAATTTCTAAGTAAAATCACTGTATTTCCTTGAAAAATCAATGAAGCGTAACGCAATTCAAACTTGATCTGTAACTCATTATAATAAAGCCACATACCAAATATCACTTCAATATCTGTAAAGGTTTAGAAAAAAACTCTGGAAAACCTGAATTTCCGGAAAATTTCTAAGTAGAATCACTGTTTCCGTGAAAAATCGATGAAGCGTAACGAAATTCAAACTTAATCTGTAACTCATTATAATAAAGCCACATACCACATATCACTTCAATATCTGTAAAGGTTTAGAAAAAAACTCTGGAAAACTGAAAAATAACAAAGGGCCATAACTCCAAAAATACTGAAGACAGAGTTACAAACCTTGAGCACTGCACTGGCGGTCAATGTGATCTATCTATAGATGAAGTTTGAAGTAAATAGCTATTATACTTTGGAAGTTATGATCCGGACAAGCGTGACGGACGGACGGACGGACATGGTGACTACAGTATACCCCCCCAAAACTTTGTTTGTGGTGGTATAATGACAATGACCAAAATATTTTACAAGGCATAAAAGTTTGTGCTTAATTTATATCAATACATGTATTTCAAAATCCATATTGGATCAATTGACAGATATTGGTGATATATTGATATCTAACTCTGACACCTCTAAATTTCAATACTAAAGTTCATCAATTAAACATCTTTAACCCTTTCCCTGTTCTATGTTTACAAATTTCAAAACCTAATGAATATTCATGGACAAAATAGTTATACAGAACTATGGAAGGTAAAACATTGCTACCATTTTAGAAAGTATAGAAACAAATCTATCAAAATCCATTAGCAAACAGAGCAGACCCTGATCAGACGGCTCCTATAGGAGCCGTCTGATCTGGGTCTACTCTGTTTGCAGATGCATGAAAACATGTTTATATGAGGGAAAGGAGTAAAATATTTTACTAGGAATAAAATATGTATCAAGGATGGTGATAGATGTACATTAAAGAAATTGCTGAATTCATGAATACAAAAATAACATTTTGCTGACTTGATATTGATTTATTTTATATATATATAAATCTGCCCAGAGTGTTAAAAAATTTGGTATATATTATTCTTCAGGCATGGTACAATACCGCTCTCTGGTGTATCTTCTGTTCTATAAAAATAGGTGTATGAGGAATAACACCATATGCTGATTAAAATCTGCTAACAATAGTAATCTTAGTCTCCAATCTAGCAGGATAACCTGCCCCTTTGGTCTGAACCTGTCATGGAAAACTGGTATGCCAGAAATCTCCTTTGATATAATTGGCTAAGCTGTGATGTATAATCTCAAGTTTATGTTCTCCTTGCAGTACGGGTTTCAGACTGTGCTGGTCTATTCCATGATGGGATGAATAAGTGCTTTAAAGTAAAGGTCTTTGGTCTTCTTAGGTCTTGATGAGGCACTTGGTTACTGTCCATCACAACTGAGTTCAAACTGTCATATATGTTGTATATGGGGTTTTCAAAGAACGAAATTGTTTTACACACTTCTTTGATAAAGATTATACTAGTGGCTGATGTTATGTGTCATACTGCTTTGATATTATCTAATTTCTATTAACTTCTAAAGAATCGTCATTTGCTTATTTTATATTCAATTTTAGATTTTGTTCAAAGTTTGTCCAAAACAAGACCATGGTGTCAGATAGTTTGAATCCTGATGACTTAAATAATGATATTGTTTTCATCAAATTGGTTAATTATTTTGTATCAGTGAAGCTGTTAGGTATATAAGCACTATAAAGTCTCTTTATAAGGGAGATAGCTCTTTGGCAACATGGTTTTAGTGCTTGGAAATGTTGCAAAATTCAGCATGATGTCGGTCTGCATGAGCATTTATTAGCTGGATGGGTGGCTGTCAGAGATTACTGATGGTGCATCTTACAACAGGTGGAAGTGGTAGGATGAAGACAATTGCTGGACTGGAATTGCCTTATCCACGGTTATTTCATAGATAGGATTACTGGTCATGTATGCATACATCAACAATATCATCACACCTCAGACATCAGAAACCAGAGAACGCACCACCAGCAAACAACTATGGACCTTTATTAAACATAAGAGAAAAGACAATTCCTCAATCACAAGACTTCAATACAAAGGCCAGCTAAACACAGAAACAAAACTCAAAGCAAACATTCAAAATCAGCAGTTCCAGTCAGTATTCACTAGAAGCCCAGAAATAACAAATAAGGAATTTCAAAATGGGAACTACATCGGCAATGAGACATACCCTCTCGGCACCCCAGATATCTACTTCTTCCAGTGGTGATGAAAAGCTACCTGGAACAACTCGATACTTACATGGCAGCAGGCCCTGACAACATCAGTCCAAGAGTCCTCAAAGAACTGTCACATGACATTGCTCCAAGTCTGACTGACATCTTCACCTATTCCCTGGATGCTGGAACCATCCCTGATGACTGGCGAAAAGCAAATGTTTCACCAATCTTTAAGAAAGGTAACAAGTATGACCCAGCCAACTACCGTCCGATCTCCTTGACATGCATCTGCTGCAAACTACATGTATTACAACATATTATCTCCAGTAACATCATGAGACATAGTGAAGAAAACAACATCTTGTATCCACTTCAACACGGCTTCCAGAAGGGCAGGTGCTGTGAATCCCAGTTGTTGGAATTCACAGATAATATTACCAGTAATCTTGAGTCCGGTCAGCAAACAGATATCTTGGTGATGGACTTCTCCAAAACCTTTGACAAGGTCCATCACTGCCTTCTCCTTGATAAACTTCACCACTATGGTATAAGAGGCAAGACTCACAGCTGTATCCAGGCCTTTCTTAGTTGCAGGACCCAGAAGGTAGTCTTAGAAGGTGACTCATCTGGATCAGTCAATGTTGACTCTGGTGTACCACAAGGATCTGTTCTTGGCCAATCCCTGTTTCTTTTCTACGTCAACGACATTCCTAAAGGCATAAACTCTACTGTCTGTCTTTTCGCGGATGATACTATCTATCCATCACTGGTGACACAGACTGTATCAACCTACTGGAAGACCTCAACAAGCTAGCTGCCTCAGAGAACAAGTGGGAAATGGAATTTCATCTACTCAAATGCCAAGTGGTCTCATTATCTAGAAAACAAAAAATTATCAACTACAGCTACAAACTTCATGATTATAATCTGGAACATGTTAAATCAGCATCATCAATAAGAAATGAGACTGGGGAGAACACATCAACAACATCTGTAGCAAAGCCAACAGAAATTTGAATTTCATTTGTCGTAATCTCAACTTCGCCTTAAAATCCATCAAACAGGTAGCCTTTAAATCACACTTGTCTGGCCTACAGTTGAATATGCCAGCACTGTCTGGGATCCTTACGAGAAAGAAGACATTAGAAAAGATCCAGCGCCGGGTAGCAAGATATGTGAAAAACAGATACCACAACAGACCCATTGTTTACGACACACTGTCAGATCTCTAAAGGGAAATCACTCCAGGACAGGCAAAAAGAAGTGTGCTTAACCATGTTCTACAAAATCGCAAATAGTCACATCGCCATTACTACTGATCACCAGTTAAAACACAACACAGCAAAGTCTGATGTGGCAAACAGTATTACTTACTTCCATCAACCCTACTGCAGGATCCTCTACCGCCAACAATCATTCTTTCTATGAACCATTCGAGATTGGAACTGCCTCCCTGCAGACCTCATGTCAGCACGGTCAGTTGACGCCTTCATAAGTCAACTGGGCCGGCCAAACACTTTATCTAACTTCCTTCTTCGATTTTATCTTGCACTGTACACATTCTCACTTTTATCTCATTTTTCCTTCTCATGCATACCCTGGCAATAATCTTCAGTCAGTTGAAGGTGGCCAGTATTTGGAAGAAGAAATAATGACATCAGTGGCCAGAAATAATGACATCAGTGGCCAGAAATAATGACATCAGTGTTTATTTGGAAGTGGCAGAAGCTGTAGAATCATATCTATATATTAGTTCATAAGCAAACAGAGCAGACCATGATCAGACAGTGCCTACAGGAGCGTCTATTCTAGGTCTACTCTGTTTGCAAAGGTGTAGAAAGGCGTATTTATAGAGTAAAGGGTTAAATATATAAGCACTATAAACTCTCCTTGCAGGTGAGCTAGCTCTTTGGCAGCATGGTTTAAGTAATATTGCAAAGTAAGCAATGGAGTGTGAGACCAATGGCTGGATGGGTGACCGTCAGGGATTTGAAGTAATTCTAAGGGCAGAAAAGTTACTGGCCTCCATCAGGATTCAAACCCCAGACCTCTGGGCTACAAGTCCGACACTCTAACCAAGTTGCTAAAGAGTTAACCTAACAGCTAGCAAGGCTGTCTGCGATGCCTTACATAGGCTGGTCACTACACCTCCTTCTTAACCTTAATGAGCCAGGCATACACCAATGCCCTGCAATACAGCATGCATCTAAGGCTTTACATGCATCCCGCATACAAACCGAATTATTCACGTCGCCAATTATGAAGTAATTCTAGGGACGGAAAAGTTACTGTCACTTATCAGGATTCGAACCCTGGACCTCTGGACTACAAGCCTGGCTATCTAACTATGTTGCTAAAGGGTTAATCCAACAGCAAGGCTGTAAGAGATGCCCCACAGTATACATAGGCTGATCATTATATGCATACAGATTTCTGATGGTGCACAATACACTTTCAACACTATCTAGAGTAGACCATTGAATTGTCTGCGTCATCGAGTGAGTAAGAAAATCGCAAATTATCAATGTCTAAGCATACCTAATATATAACAGACAAACCAAAGCAGAAATCCTGAACGATCAGTTCAAATCAGTTTTTACTGAAGAAGACACAACTAACCAACCAGATAAAGGTCCTAGTCCGTATCCAACCATGGAAAACATCACTGTTTATCCCAACGGAGTCTTGAAACAGTTGGAAAACTTAAACCAGCACAAAGCAACCGGACCTGACTGTATACCGACAGCCATTCTTAAAACAGCTGCCGACGAACTCGCTCCAGTATTATCTAGGATATACCAATCATCCCTAGATCTGGGTAAAGTTCCAAAAGATTGGAGAGACGCCAACATAGTCCCAGTTTTCAAGAAAGGCGAGAAGCACCTTCCATCTAACTACCGCCCGGTATCCCTCACGTCAGTGGTGTGCAAGGTCCTTGAGCACATAGTGTACAGTTCCGTGATGAGATTTTATGACAAACACCAAGTTCTCACCGAAGCACAACATGGATTTCGGACCAGACGCTCGTGCGAATCTCAACTCCTATGGACCATGCAGACCATTGCCAGTAAACTGCAGGGAAAGGGACAAGTAGATGTCATATTGCTTGACTTCGCGAAAGCATTTGACAAGGTGCCCCATCAACGACTATGTCATAAACTGAGTTTCTACGGAGTGAGAGGAACAACACTGAAATGGATACGAGCCTTCCTATCTGACCGTAAACAACAGGTCCTTCTAGAAGGGGAGAAGTCCAGCTCAGCAGATGTCATTTCAGGCGTGCCACAAGGTACTGTACTTGGGCCATTGTTGTTCCTCACCTATATCAATGACCTTCCAGATTGCGTCTCTCACTCAAGCACCCGACTCTTTGCTGATGATAGCATTCTCTTCCGCCACATTAAGACATTACAGGATGCATCTCTGCTACAAAAAGACCTAGAAGCCCTTGAAAAGTGGGAAAGGGATTGGCAAATGGCTTTTCATCCAGCAAAGTGCACTGTACTCAGAATCAAGGGAAGCAGCTGTCATAGGATTGAGACCAGATACACTCTCCATGGCGAGACACTAAGCACTGCAGAAAACAGCAAACATCTGGGAGTCACAATTAGCGATGACCTTCAATGGAAGAGCCATGTCAACAGCACCGCAGCAAAAGGTAGCCGGACACTGGGCTTTATAAGGAGGAACCTTGGAGAGTGCTCACCAACAGTCAAGGCAGCTGCATACACTACCATAGTCAGACCAAGCCTAGAGTATGCAAGCAGTGTATGGGACCCCACAAGCACAACAGATGCCCACACCCTGGAACAGGTCCAGCGGAAAGCAGCCAGGTTTGTTAACAACCGTTATACAGACAGAACACCTGGATGTGTAACGAAGATGGTACACAACCTAGGCTGGGATTCCCTGCAACACCGCCGATACATATCAAGAATAGTGATGCTTTTCAAGATCAACAACAACATTGTTGAGGTTCCTGACAACCCGCTCAGACAGAGTGATTCCAGAACAAGAGGTGCAAACCGCTTCTACCAAATCCCGGCCAATACATCTGTATATAAGGACAGCTTCTTCCCTAGAACGATCAGGGACTGGAACTTGCTGCCGGCCAGAACTACCAACTGCCTCACGCTGGAGAGCTTCAGGGTTGAGGTCGGGGCCCTCCAACCCCCGCAGCACTAGATACCCTAGCATTGTAAATAATTTTAAGTTTCAATTGTAAATAGACAGCTGTTTTTACGGGCATCACAGTTTTAAACACAGGGTAAAATACGTTCCATGAGGATCCCTACCCTTATATCGGAAGAAGAAGAAGAAGAAAAAATGTGTCGCGAGTTACTTTAACGGCAATGTGTGTCGATCGTTCATTTATTTTCCAATACATTGTAAGCGAACATAGAGATCTTCCAGTATAACCTTGACTCTAAACCTGATAATAGTGACGTACTGCTTTATAAGATTGTGTTAAGTACTACAAACCGTTATCAATGCAGGTAGTTTTGTCACGAAAAGACTCCTTAAACAAACTCAAACGGATACAAATCTACCAGTCGCCATATTTGTTTATTCTAGCAACCTGCATCTCTCGTCCTTGTGCATATTCGTACCTAACGCTTTGAAAGTTTCTTCATTAATGCGGCCGTTTGCGCGGTCACTAAAAATGTTTTATTATTCGCTGAAAAAATGTGGGTGAGGTTGGCGATTGGGAATGGGATATTAACTAACGTAAAATTACCACTTCAACAATTTTGATAAATTTTTAAGACGTACTCATTCGGATTCAGAAAACATCACATATGCAGTGTTGTCAATGTCAAATCATCACTATTTTGAACAGAAACATAAATGCTACGAATATCTAAATAACGCGCGTGACAGTAATTATGCATACTAACTTGTCCCAGAGACAAATATACATACACGTATGTATATGTCTCTACTTGTCTGAGGAGGTCTTATTTTTTGTCTTGTTTACTTTCTAGTGTCTTTGTTGTCTAAATGGTCCTTTTCACATGCATTTGTGAATGTGATCATATTTTAGGTTACCATTGATTTGGAAAAAAAGTTTTTATTCAGTTTTGCTTTACCGTAGCACCTTCACTTCTTTCTTATTAATTATCCTTATATTTGGGATAGAATCCTTTTATGTTATTACTTAACTATAAAGGTGTTAAAGCCAGCTGAAACTAATATATTAGAATATAACCATGTATGATATAAAGATATCAAGATTGTTTTAATTAATTCCAGCCCTGTTTAAGAAGTATGTGTCATTGATATCTTAAGATTCCTTACTTTAACACGCTTTCAGCCTAGAAAGTTCCTTCACTTTTTCTCTGAGCCTTAATTGTCATATAAGATGGAACATGTATTTTTAAATTCATAAGCTCTTATCAACTTTTTTGTACACCGAATCAAGAAATTACATCTTGGGTTGTATGTCCCTGATTTCTGAAACTAGAGACATATACATGTATACATATAATATGTATATATCTCTGCTGAAAAGATGTACATGTAATCGTCTTTTCACTCCATCCCCTTCATTGTTGGATTTTTATATCGGTGATCGGGGCCAATGCAAGGTTACAAACGCCTGAGTCTGGTCATTTTCAAGTAGCAAGCTCAGAATCTGACCAATCTGATGCTTGAGAATGAGCTCAGACTCAAGCAAAAGGTTTTATAACCTCGGGGCCATGTAATATCTAACCTTTAGCCTGTTGAGTTAACCCTTGTTGGTAGAAAATGCCATCGTTATCAGCTGATTTATTTTGCATTTCTTTTTAACAACACGCTCAGAGAATCAAGCAGTTTGGATCCTGACAAAACGTCGAGTTACTCGGCGTTTTATCTAGATCCAAACTGTTCGTAATCACACACCCGACCGCAGCAGGACAAAGGTTAAGTTCAGTTTTAGATAATCTAGCTGATCTGGGTCATCCGTTTGCAACGGCGTGAAAAGGTTTCATACGAAGGAATGGGTTAAAAGAATGCATTTTCGTCAGAAAAATGTCCAAATCTGACAGCAAGACCATGAACAGTTAAAATAATAACAATAAGTGAGACACTTGTACTCTGTGTCACTAAACTATCATATGGGAAAACCAGTGAGATGTAGACTCGATCGTGCCTGTCAGGTTAGCGTACGTAGTCATATTGGAATTGGGAGTGGGTACGGGATTGTGAGGAGATTTTAGTAATAAGCGTGCTAAGTGACCACCCACACCCAATCCTGTCAAACAGCCCTCAATCATACATTATCAATGCTTATTTCCTGTGGGATGTTACGCATGTGTACCAATACTGCACTGACGACGTGCACGTTATAATAAACATTCAGAAACCATTTTTTTTAAAAGTCATATATATATCTAGTCTGTTTATACATTATTAAGTTGAGGTTTGAATTTAAAAGCATCACACAATTGCACACTAGCTACATTGGGGTGCATTTGATAGAGAATGACAATTGAAAAAAACAACCTCAAACGTTTAATAAAAATGTATCGCTGTTGTTGCATAAAGATCATAATTCCATCGATATGCTTTGTAACGCCTTTAAACAGAGAAGACCCTATCGGACGGCTCCTATTGGAGCCGTCTGATCAGGGACGGCTCTATTTGCTAATATTATGGAATACTACTGAACTGATTCTACAGTTTGTGTCATGGTCAAAGAGTGTCGTGCTCATGTGTCATTATAAAGATTAAACTAATTAACATTAATGCATACATTATTTTGCTATCTTAACAGTAATTAAGATCTAACCGTTTCTTGTTTGATGGTGTTTGGTGCGGTGTCATTTCGTGTGTGGCTCTCCCTGTTTGACTATTTTTCCATATTCATGGAGCAAGGTGCTTAAAAACGTTCTGTATGGTGGCCTTTTCTGCCACCACTAAATCACTTTAACGTTCATGAACATGTTCGTGTTAATATGTCAAACAATTGACTAATTATAGTTGGCGTTCGTTTTTTCCCCAGAAAATTGTATTATATATCAAATCGCGAATAATTTCCTGAAAAACAGTAAGCTTATAATTACTCGAAGTGTGCTGTGTAATTAGTGCCTTAAACTGGTACCACTTAATATTTAGTTTTAATTTAATAGCTAATTTTAATTCAGTTATCTCCAAAAACATGTAGATAAAATCGTCTTCAATAGCGACTGGGAACAAGTTCGCAAAGTCCATGTGCAGGAATATCCCAATAGGTGTTGTCTGTGCACGAAACAGATTCCATTGTTCCGTACACAGGAGAACGCACGGGTGGAACCGCCGATCTACCGTAAACCAGCTGGACGACTTCATTAATAAATCACAAATAAAGCCAACCAGACCCTAAGGTTCCTCGAAAGAAACTTAAAGTTCAACTCTTCTGAAGTCAAAGATCGTGCTTATAAAGCTCTAGTTAGACCTAAATTAGAAATACCCTTACTCTGTATGGGACCCAAGATCTCACATAAATCAAATTGAAAGGGTACAAAGGCGTGCAGCTAGATTCGTTTACAACCGTTATCACAACACAAGTTCTGTCTCTGATATGTTACAAATGCTAAATTGGCCAACTCTTGAAATGAGAAGAACTCTCCCCAGACTTGTTATGTTTTACAAAAACATCCACACATGTTTTACAAAAACATCCACACTGTTGTTACTATCAGTCCACCTGGATATCTCCTACAATCTGAAAACAACAAAACAAGACAGGGCAACACTTACTCATGCAGGCATATTTCAACATCCAAAGATACATGTACATACCACTACTCATTTTATCCAAGAACATTATCACATTGGAACCTATTGCAAACCCCAATCCATTGACAGATTTAAGACTCTTGTTCCTGTGCATGTACTAAAATAAATAACTATCACCAATTTTCCATAGCTAATCACTACCTTGTACTATCAATTAATAAACACTCCTTTTTCCGAATTTTCGGTCACTTGACTTTTGTCAAGAAACAATTCTGCATGAATTCAACTGATATTATTTTTTGATTAGCACCAGCACATAATGCTCATTGTTGAGAGAGTGCTGTATAAGAAGAAGAAGAAGAAGAAGAAGAAGAAGAAGAAAAATCCATATGCACAGGCTGATTGTGATCTATGTTAATAAAGTAACAATACTGAAAATGGGTGATCCCTCGAAAGCAAAAGTAGAAATGCAAAAAGAGAAAATTGCAGACTCGGTTTTATTGAGTCTGTTCATGAGTAGTAATTAAAAGTGCAACACTACTCACGCCCCCTAGCACCGGCTTAAGCAGTATACAATTTTCAAAACTAATAACATGAAAACTAATGATCCCGAAGGACCAGAAAATATAACAACACTGAGAATGAAGTACGAATGAAGTTAGTTTGTATCAGTGTTGGACACTAGGTTATAGTTTGATGATTATATATACAATATCTGAGATAATTTTTACAAAAAAGTGAAATAATAATACGAACCTGTTCGCGAACGTTATGTGGTGGCAGAACATGTCACCGTAGTTCTGAGTATTAAATTATGCTTGTGGTAACGGTAATTACCTGGGTAAAAGGGCTGATTTAAATATTCTAAAAATATGTTCAGTGTTTCAAAGTGAATACATATATCGAATCTCTCTCATCAATACAGTTATGCTGATATAAAAACAAAATTTTGCTGAAAATCAGGGAATTAAAACCGAAACTTAAAAGAGAAAAATCAATTAATTAATTAATAATGCGTCTGTCGTTGTTTCACAAAAGTTAATACAATGTACCTATGAGTCTTAAATGAGCCAGTTTCATGCGAGACTACGGGCATTTGTTGTGTGTTGCCTGACTGTATGAATGACCCTAATTGGATTCCTTACGAAGCGTATACAGTCTCAATTAACGAACGACAACTCCGCGAAGAGACCGTCATCTTTCGGAAATGAAAAGTATTGTGTACCCCTTCGACATAGACGAACTCCAAGCATGGCGATGTAAACAAAATTTGACAGGTGTGATCAGAGTAACAAAATGAACAGGCAACTGGTATTAATATAAACAGAATCTCCGTAGATAATTCAAGGATGAAAAACAGTAATATTTCCCAGTCTGGTAAGTTGGTTTGTTCAGAATACATTCAAAATTTAGAAAAGAAACACGTTTCGGCTACTGTGTGGATACATTACGGGTGGGGGATTTTCGATACAGTATTAATGATTTTTTTTTTGCCTGTAACAGGCCGCCGGAGGGGGGCTTTTTTCAGAATATGTTATTCATGCCAATATGTGCTGCGATCGGTTCAGATACATCGAGGACATTATTTAATTAATGTTTTAAAACCAATTAAAGCAATTCTGACATATATACATGTACCTGTGTATGGTGTCGGGTCGTTTCGGACCCAAACCGTTTCGGTCCTTGGTCGTTTCGGACCCAATCCATTTCGGCCTTGGTCGTTTCGGCCTTGGTCGTTTCGGCCACATTATAGAATTATATAAAGGGCAATTGTGATGTGATTGGAAGGAATACACAGAAAAGATTAATTAAAGAAATTGCAAACAGAGTAGACCAAGATTATGTAATGTTTAATTTGATTGAACGGAATTTGCAGAATTGAATGCAATACGGACGTATTTTGTTGTTAGATGTTAATTAACCTTTAGTCTGCTGATGAATGATTATTTGTGCAAACACGTTGGATCCAGACTAGATGTTAGACACCCTGCTTCTATGTTTGGAGACAGATCAAATATAGCTTAAATATGTATAGAAATTGCAAACAGAGTAGACCAAGATTATGAAATGTTTAATATGTTTGAACGGAATCTGCAGAATTGAATGCAATACGGACATATTTTGTTGTAAGATGTTAACCTTTAGCCTGCTGATGCTGATTATCATTGAAAACACTTTAGATCCAGATGAAATGCTGAGTGACTCAGTTTCTCATCAAGATTCAAACCCTGCTTTAATGTTTTGAGTCAACTCGAATATAGCTTGTATAATGAAAATATAGTGGGAGATTTGTGTAACCAAATAATTTGCTCAGCAAGCTAAAGGTTAACATTCAACAACAACAGATGTCGTATTGAGATGGTCAGATAAGAGAAGCGGCTATTAGTATCATAGGTGAGATTAGTGAAAAAAATACTAACATTATTTAACAATTATTTTGTTATCATTACATCAATCAAGAAACATTATGTACAATTGATTTTGGTCTTTTTGAAAATTAAAGGGGTTATTAATACAATTAAACTTTAACACTCTCTATTTCGGGGATTAAATAAGATATTTCACTAACTGTTTACTTGCAGGTTTATTTGCTTCATATAGGGTATAAGCAGATGAACAACTACGTGCCACAGTACAAATAATTTTATTCATATATCATGCTTTACATATATAAATGTCATTTCTGACTGGATATCTCGCCGCTTTCTTTATTTCTTGCCAATGGTCCATTCTCTGGAACATAAAAACACATTTTGGTTATATAAAAATTTGATGTCTTATGCTGATATATTCCACGAATTCCTTGGTCGTTTCGGCCTCAATTGTGACCGAAACGACCAAGGCCGAAACGACCAAGGCCGAAACGGATTGGGTCCGAAACGACCCGGGACCCCTGTGTATGAATAGAGTGAGTATTTACGATGGTTGAAATAACTTTGTTAAATATAATACATCTTGAAATTAATTCAGCTCTATGAATTCATAATTCACTGTCATGGGTGTTTTCTATTTCTAAACCTGAATAAATTGTATGCAAACAGTAGCGCTTTTCCGGATCTTTGCATATTTTACATCTTAAATTTGTACAATTTTGGTTGAGCGTATGAATTCATATCAAATGCAACTCTTTCACTGCTACATATTGTCTGCAGTGTTTGTTGCCTGCACACAAAGACCTATGATAAAACGTTTTATCATAGGTCTTTGCTGCACATTAATAGTCTGTGAATTTTCTTCCTGCATAGCCATTTGCCTGATGGCTCTACAGATGCTTTTACAAACAATTAAAGTAGACCCAGATCAGATGACCCCCAAGAGTCGTTTGACAAGGGTTTGCACTGTTTTGTTATGAAATAATATATGGCTTATTTGGCCACAGCAGAAAATGTAGAATGAGATCTATATAATTCCATGGGCAAACAGAGCAGACAGCAGATCCTAGCTGATCCTTGATGATCAGGGTCTACTCAGTTTGCGTATGAAATAAAACGATTCTATACAGTTTCTGTCATGGCCAAAAATATTCTCATGTCCATATGTCATTATAGAAATTAAGCTGATTAATATTCATACGTGCATTATTTATTACACAAATATTCATGGAATAACAGATTATGGACTTACGGTAGATGGGCGTCTCCACCTTTCATTTTGGTAGAGACCTCTCTATTGCCATTTGCATTTAAGTATATTTATTTACCTTTTTCATTTCACTTACTGACCATGTTTATTGTGTATGGCTTGTGGATTTTCTGAGACCTTGAAATTAGTGTTGAGTCAATTAAGAGGTTTTGACTAGTCTGGATCTATGCTGTTTTCATAAGAAAATATAATGAAGGAACATTTTCCACTGTGGATTATTCATTGCCCCATAGAAAAAGTATATTTTCAAGTTAGATGCAGTAATAACTAATAAGTTATTGAATTAATATTCATTGAGGAAAGGGTTAAAAGTAAACTTATTTTTTAAAACCACAATTTGATTTTCACACAGCCTTGATCCTACTGAGGTACACAGTTAACACTCCATTTATGAATATTCATGTCAGAATTGATGACAACATGAATATTTATTAGCTGAATTTTGATAATTGTTCATTAGGAACACATTAAAGATTTCATAGCAAAAACTGTAGATACAGGTCAATGTAATTCCATAAGCAAACTGAACAGACCCTGGTCAGATGGCTCCTACATCAAATGCATCTATATCAGGTAAATTTATTGCACCAAACTGTATGCAAATTTGATGATCCAATTACACAGCATTATGCTGCATTTGAAAGCTACATAGTACAAACATATGGCATGAATACAGTAGAACCAGCATATAGCAGCCATATAATGAATAAATATAGAGGTTGATAAGAACAGGTGGTTGCTTAATGAAGGATGAAAGTAATGCACAAAACTCCTAGAGGAGCTTTCAGCACAACTTTCATCCTGCATTCAGCTACCACTTTCTTAAAACCTCAGGAATTAGACCTAACGTTAATGATCGCTGTAGACATGTTTTAACTGTATTTGAATATCAATAAATATTTGAGTTTCATATTACAGAAATTACCATTGTCAGTCTTGATTTATATGTTTTCCGTTTGCTTTTGATATCAACACCATGAATGAAACATTCACTTTCTAATCAGTATGCTGAGCTTTGTGCTACCTCACACAGCGAGTGTTACTGGCATTATGTACCATTGTCAAGCCAGACAAAGCAGTTCAAGGCAGTGTTTGAAGTTTACGCTCATAGTTTAATAGCTTGTACACTGATCAATAATACTGAATGCCAGTGAATGGCCAATTATTGACCAGTTTATGGCAATATACAGTTGGGTAAAAGTGGTGGAAATGTTAAATTAAATTTAAGAATAATTATTAAATGTGGTTTATGCCCTAGGTACTGACGGGGGTTGGGGAGGGCATTTTAGATTTTAGTAATTTATTTTTCAAGTTACAAACTGTTATAAATAAGCTTGAGCATTATTCTTTACTGAACTCACAACGTTTTTGTTACAGTTCATCGTTGTATTGAAAAACATCCGAGAATCTTAACCCATTCCCCCATAGGCTATTTTTAGACCCCACCTCTTTGAATAAATCTACCGAAAAGAAGCATTTACTAGAGAAAAGAAAAATGTTAGAATTGTGTAGTTTTTAAACCATTGTGATAAATAGAGCATTTGCTCCATGGAGCAAATGCTCTATTTATCACAATGGTTTCATGAACTGACTTACAGAGGCATCGAAAGGCGTATTTATGGTGGAAAGGGTTAAAGCAATTGGTTTATAGTCTGTTAACTACAGTAGAACCTGTCTATAGCAACCATATAATAAATATGGGGGTCTATAAGAGCAGGTGGATGCTGAATGCAAGACAAAGGTTATGCAGAAAGCTCCACTAGAAGCTTTTTGCATAACTTTTGTCCTGCATTTAGCTACCAACTGTTTAAAAATCCTTAGAATTAGATGGTGACTTATTTAAGGTGGTCGCTGTAGATGGGTATTACTGTAGGCTTTTGGTGGATTCTCGACAAACAGTTTGAATCCAGATAAACTGCAGACTGATTCAGTGTCCTATCATATATAGCATTTTCCAGGAAAAATGAATGGAAACTTTGATAATTCTGGTGGACAGCAATGACAACTGCACATAGTAGTGAAACAATTACTCATTAGCCGTTCACTCTATAGATACGCCTTTTAACACCTTTGCAAACGGAGTAAACCCCAGATCAGATGTCCCCATGTTGGAGCCATCTGCTCTGTTTGCTTAAGAAATAGTATAGATCTGATTCTTTACATTCTGCCATGGCCATCATTTCTTACATGAATATTCATTGAGTAAAGGGTTAACCCTTGATAGGCAAATTTTTGTAACCTGAATTTGAGTCTGGATTCAAAGATCTAGATATCTCATCATGATCCAAGGGTATGATAATGACTCAGAAAAGTCTAGAAAATACACAAAGTCAAAGAGCTAATTTGGGTCTCAACTGTTTGCTCATATTTTATTTAACCCTTTACTCTATGAATATTAATGTAAGAAATAATGATATCATGAATATTGATTAGATTAATGTTTTATTATGGCTAAAAAATAAGTGTGTAACTTATGGCACTGCTTGATTTATATGAAAAATGGACTGAATATAACTATTTATGATAGGCAGAAATCAGATGAGATGCCTTGAGTCCATCTCAATTGGATGCAAACCATTTGACTTTTTCAAAACAAATTTTAAAGCAAAATTTAAAGAAAATCCATATTGAGAATTGATTTTGACATTGTAGACACTACACAGTACAGTATATAAGAACAAAAATGGTTAACCCTTTCCCCGTTCTATATATACCTTCTGAATATTCAAGGACAAAATAGTTATAATGAAATATGGAAGTTAGAACATTGTAGCAATTTTAGAAACTAAAAAAACATATCTATCAAATTCCATTAGCAAACAAATCAGACCCTGATCAGACAGATCCTATAGAAGCCATCTGATCTGGGTCTACTCTGTTTGCAAATGCATGAAAAAGCATTTATATGAAGGAAAGGGTTAAGTTTATTTATTCTTATCCTGTTGATTGCGACCTGACTGGCATTTGCAAACAGTGTGGATTCTGAAGAGATACTGAATAATCCTGTTTCTCCTTAGGTGCCAAGCTGTTAGACACTCCATCAATAGTTGCATGTTGAAAAGCTTGAATGAATTTGAAGTAAGTGAAACTGGCAATAGAACGTATGTTAACCCTTTCCCTCATATAAACGTGTTTTCACGCATTTGCAAACAGAGTAGACCCAGATCAGATGGCTCCTAGAGGAGCCGTCTGATCAGGGTCTACTCTGTTTGCTATTGGAATTTGATAAATCTGTTTCTTAACTTCCTAGAATTGCTACAATATTTCAACTTCCATATTTCATTATAACTATTTTTGCCATGAATTGAAATTTATAATAAACATAGAACAGGGAAAGGGTTAAGCAGATATCCTTATTAAGGTTAGATAAGAGTTCGAGTTTGATGTTATCAATTTATTGAAGTATTCAATGGATTTGTTTAGAGCAAGACATAAAGTGACAGAAAAGATAAAAGGCATAACGTTGTAGGTGGTTTTCGGATACATAGACACAGGAATGTCAAACTAACAGCAGGGGAACTAAATTAATAAAAATATGTGATATTACATCTAGATCCAAATTGTTTGCAAATGTCATCCCTTGAATGTGAAAAATGAGTGTACTGGCATTAGCAAACAGTGTAGACCCAGATCAGATTGTCAGTCTAATTCCTCTAGCAAACTGAAGCCTGTCATACTGAGTGGACTATGTAATTAAACACTGATGGACCATTCCACTTTGAATACTCAGCTTTCAAAGGGTCAACTCACTCATAGAATTTAGTGGCAATAGTTTTTGCACCGAGCTCTCAAAAAAGCCAATGTATTAACCCTTTCCTCCATAAATACGCCTTTCTATGCCTCTGTAATAACCACTTCTTGAAACCACTGTGATAAACAGAGCATTTGCGCCTATAGGAGCAAATGCTCTATTATCACAATGGTTTCAAACTACAAAATTCCTAACTTTTACTTTTCTCTAGTGAATGCTCCTTTTGGGTAGATTCATTCAAAGAGGTTGGGTCTAAAATAGCCTTGGTAATGAGTTAAATTTAATGTGAAAGTGGTCATTGCCTTCAGGGCTCCAGATAGGGGATATGAGGCCTTCATGGCTCAAGATAGGGGGTATGAGGCCCTAGGTCAGCTGAAAATCATTAAATATTCTTCACTAGAATTATCTCTTCAAGAAAATTCTAATGAGTGGTCACAACTGTAGATTGGTGGAGAAATACAGACTTTTGCACTTGAAGTACTCCATTTATCTGAGACACATTTTTAAAATTAAGTATAGTAGAGGAGGTGTTGTTTTAAATAGCACTTATTGTGTACGTAGCTACTATCAGTAGTAATGCCTGGCACCGAGAATGTTACATAATTATGATCCTCATATGTACCAAAGGTCCAGATAATATGTATAAATTAACCCTTTCCTCCATGAATATGCCTTTCTACACCTCTTTAAACATCACCTATTGAAACCATTGTGATAAATAGAGTATTTGCTCCTATAGCAGCAAATACTCTATTTATCGCAATGGTTTCAAACTACAAAATTCTACAAATTTTCCTTTTCTCTAGTTAATACTCCTTTTCGGTAGATTTATTCAAAGAGGTTGTATCTAAAAATAGCCTATGGAGAAAAGGGTTAAAACAGTTTCAAGAATAACTTCTTTATTTCTACATCGAACCCAATATTGTGACCACTCTTTCTAATAGTCTCAAAGAGACTATTCTAAAGAGTAGTCACACCATAGTGTTTGGTGGAGAAAGGACAATTTTAGAATTTGAGTATGCACTTTACCTGTTGCTCAGTGTACCGTATTTTTTTTTAGCAAAGATAGCAAGTACAGTAAAACCTCTCTATAATGACCTCTAAATTGTGTTAATTGGTTGGTATTTAGCACAGGTGGCTGCTTAAAGCAAGGTGAAAGTAAAACAGAATGCTCCTATAGGAGCGTTCTGTTTTACTTTCACATTGCTTTAAGCAGCCACCTGCCTTTAACACAAAATACTTGATGTAATTTAGTGTCCGTTATAGAGAGGTTTTACTGTACATACTGTATCAGAAGCCCTGATTAGATGAGTAATTTGATTCACTTTTGAACATTTTTGCATTGTGTTGATCACTTCATGAATATTCATTAACTTAATTTTTATAAGGTAAAATTTAAAATGGATTTGTTGATTAGGCAAAAACTGTTATATCAGATCTACATTATATAATTTCATAAGCAAAGAGGGCGACCCTGATCAGATGGGTACTATAGGATCTGTGGGATCTGGGTCTACTCTGTTTGTAAAGGTGTAGAAAGGCATATTTATGGAGTAAAGGGATAACTTTCTTATCGTTATAAGAAAACAGCTTTGTTATGACAAATATGAGAAATAGTATAGAATCAGATCTAAGATATTCTTTAATCCATTCCCTCCAAGGCTATTTTTAGACACAACCTCTTTGAATAAATCTACCCAAAAGGAGCATTTACTAGAGAAAAGGAAAATGTTAGAATTATGTAGTATTGAAACCATGGAGCAAAATGCTCTATTTATCCCAATGGTTTCAAGAAGTGGCTATTACAGAGATGTAGAAAGGTATATTTATGGAGGAAAGGGATAAGCATATAGAGCAGACCCTGATCATAAGGTTCCTACAGGGGCCATCTGATCTGGATCTAATGTATTTGCAAAGCAGTCAAATGGCATGTCATCAGGTAAAGAGTTATCCCTCATATAGAATACAGTAAAACCTCTCTATTATAGACTATAACAACCACTAAATTACACCAAGTATTTTGTGTTAAAGGCAGGTGGCTGCTTAAAGCAAGGTGAAAGTAAAACAGAACGCTCCTATAGGAGCGTTCTGTTTTACTTTCACCTTGCTTTTAACCAGCCATCTGCTCAAAATACCAACTAATTAACACAATTTAGTGGTCGTTATAGAGAGGTTTTACTGTACATGCCTTTTCACTCCTTTACAAACAGAGCAGACTCAGATCAGTTGGCACCAGTAGGATCTACACTGCTTATGGAATAATAAATACAACATGTATTTGATTCTACAGTTTCTGAAATGGCAAAAAAATCCATTTTTAGCTTGTCTGTTTCTTTGAAGAAAAAATATGAGCTGTTATCGTAACTGCGGCGTGCGTGTTCTCATCATTGTGGTCGTCATTGTGGTTGTCATTGTCATCCAGAAACTTTTAACATTGGCTTATATTAATTCTTTACTATTCATGCAAATCTTATGAAATTTCACACACTTGTTCACTGTCACAAAGGCTACAATCAACAGAAGAGCTTTGGCACCGGCATGCAGTGTTCTTGTTTGTTATCCAATACATATATACAAAGTCAGGTCATGAATATTCTTGAAGTCACAAATTTTTGTATAAATATTCAGGAGGGAAATGGTTAATACAGATTTTATTGTTTTTGATTGCCATCATTGATATATGTGTACATGTACTAAAAGTTTGCACTCTAGTTTTGAGAGCCTTCCAGTGGCTACTTTGGTACTCAAGAGGCAAGACTGTATTGTTTGTTTGCCTTTAAGCTTATAGAGGATCAATATTTCAGTATACCTTCTGTTTAATGTTGACTTGGGGATTGTATATCTCTTCTGTAGTGAAAGGGGAACAAGTACATCTCGTGTAAAAAGTTGGGAATCATTATCAATAATTTGATGGAAATTAGTAATTGTTGAAAATAAGTAATTTATTAATGAGTTGGATTAGGTTTTTAAGATAGAAGATAGCTTGATAGAAGACAAAAACTACTTTGTAATTAAAAAATCTCCCAGGGGAGCCACTTGCATTACTTTCATACTGTGAAAGCAGACACCTGCTTTAAACCCTTTACCGGTTATAATTTGTTTACACATGTGTAAACATAATGGGTTCAGATGAGACAGTCTCCGATAAAAGTTGTCTGATTAGGGATGGCTCAGATTGCTGATTCTACAGTTTCTGCAATGGAGTTTATAATGCCATTATGAAAAATATTAGTTAAGATTAATGCAATTATTTCTTACGTATTAATGTTTTTCAGGTAAAGTAATAGAAACAATATTTTTATCCATAAAATAAATATTTAACCTTTACTTCATTATTCATGTAGAAATAATGTCATTATGAATACTAATAAGATGATTTTTTATAATGACATGTGACAACAGAGATTTTAGCCACAACATGTACTGTAGAATCAGGTCTATATTATCCCTTTCCTTGATATAAACATGTTTTCACGTATTTGCAAACAGAGTAGACCCAATTCAGATGGCTCCTAGAGGAGCCATCTGATCAGGGTCTGCTCTGTTTGCTAATAAAATTTGATAGACCTGTTTCGTTACTTTCTAAAATGTCTACAATGTTCCACCTTACATATTTCTTTATAACTATTTTGTTAATGACATATTTCTTTATAACTATTTTGTTAATGAATATTCAATAGGTATTGAAATTTGACCTAAATACAGAACAGGGAAAGGGTTATTCCATTAGCAAACAGCAGACCCTGATCAGACATCTCCTATAGGTGCTGTCTGACATCACTCAATGTAACACTCCTATCTGGGAATGTGAGACTCTCATCGGGGTCTACTCTGATTGCAAAGGTGTTTAACCCATTCCGGCATATTGACGCCTTTTGACGCTTCTGTCAATGCCACTTTGTGAAACCATTGTGATAAATTAGAGCATTTGCTCCTATAGGAGCATATGCTCTATTTATCACAATAGTTTCAAACTAAAAAATTCTAAAAGTTTCCTTTTCTCTATTTACTGCTCCTTTTTGTTAGATTTATTCAAAGAGGTTGTATCTAAAAATAGCCTATACGATAAAGGGTTAACCCTTTCCCTGTTCTATGTTTATTACAAATTTTAATACTTACTGAATATTCATGGACAAAACAGTTATAATGAAATATGGAAGTTGGAACATTGTAGACATTTTAGAAAGCAAAGAAACGGATTTATCAAATTCTATTAGCAAACAGAGCAGACCCTGATCAGACGGCTCCTCTAGGAGCCATCTGATCTGGGTCTACTCTGTTTGCAAATACGCGAAAACATGTTTATATGAGGCAGAGGGTTAAATGCGTAGCTGTGGAGTAATAGATTAACTCTTTACTCCATGAATATTTATGTAAGAAATTATAACATCATGACTATTAATAAGATTATCTTTTTAAAATGACATATGGACATGGGACATTTTGGCTCAAACAGTAAACTGTAGAATTAGATCTATATGATACCATAAGCAAACAGTGCAGACCCTGATCAGACGGCTCCTATAGGAGCTGTCTGATCTGGGTCTACTATGTTTGCAAAGGCGTAGAAAGGCGTACTTATGGAGAAAAGGGTTAAAAGAGGGTTCTGTAATTGTAAAACACCTCTATCCTCTCTTATAGCTGATTGAAAATTGCAGTTCATCATTGGCAGTTCAACCCTTAACCCTTAACCTGCTGAATAATTAAAACTGGCTCCTCCCTTTCTGAATATTTATTTAAACAGCAAATTATTTCAAAATGTATCCCTGAAGACAAACAGTGCAGATCCAAATCAAAGGGCTCCCTCAGGAACCCTTTGATCTGGGTCTACACTGTTTTTCCACACATAATGGGTTGAGTCTTTCCACACCATGGGGAAATTTGTGATCCTTGCAAAGGGTTTGGATTCAAATGAGATGCCAAGTATCTCAGCACCTTATCTAAATCCAACCTGTTGGACATTCTGACACTGTTTTGAAGAAAGAGGAAGAGAAATGTACTTTTTGTGCTTTTGAGTGCCTAATAATTCTGCAGGCCACATTTTTTGTAGATAAAAGTTCTTTAGAGTGCAAAGGATTAACTGCTTGAAAGCTTTATCTTATCTGTCTGCTTTAACCCTTTACCTGATAGAGATGCCTTTTCAAACCTTTGCAAACAGAGTAAATCCAGATCAGGCAGCTCCTGTAGGAACTGTCTGATCAGCCGGTCTGCTCTGTTTGCTTGTGAAATTATATAGATCTGATTCTATAGTTTCTGCCATGGCCAAACTTTCCTAACTTCATATATCATTATAAAAATTCAGCTGATAAATATTCATGATGTCAATATTTCTTTCACAAATATATCGGGTAAAGGATTAACCCTTTCCCTCATATAAACGTGTTCACACATTTGCACATTTGCAAACAGAGTAGACCCAGATCAGACGTCTCCTAGAGGATCTGTCTGATCAGGGTCTGCTACTAGAATTTGACAGATATGTTTCTTTGCTTTCTAAAATGTCTACAATGTTCCACCTTCTACATTTCTGTATAACCATTTTGTTAATAAATACTCTGTAGGTATTTAAATTTGAAATAAACATTGAAAAGGGAAAGGGTTAATCTACTCCTTAACAAATTATCTACATGTAGTTGCAATGTGAGGTGATAAGAGTAACAAACAGCGTGGAACCTGATCAGAGGCTGAGTTTCTTCATAACTGACTGAATCAGAACTGTTCTAACCCTTTCCTTCATATAAATGTGTTTTCACGCATTTGCAAACAGAGTAGACCCAGATCAGATGGCTCCTGAAGGAGCCATCTGATCAGGGTCTGCTCTGTTTGCTAATAGAATTTGATAGATCTTGTTTCTTTGCTTTCTAAAATATCTAAAATGTTCCACCTTCCATATTTCATTATAACTATTTTTTTAATGAATATTTAGTAGGTACTGAAATTTGTTATAAACATAGAACAGGGAAAGGGTTAATTCTTTGCTTGCTGAGTAAGTGTTGTATGCAAAAATTGTTGTCAATTTTCTGAGTAACATTTTCTACCTTTACTCCATGAAAACGCCTTTCTGCACCTTTGCAAACAGAGTAGTCCCAGATCTGACGGCTTCTGTAGGTGCCATCTGATCAGGGTCTGCTCTGTTTGCTTATGATATAATATAGATATGATTCTACATGTGCCATTATAACAATTAATCTAATTTAATATTCATGATGTCATTACTACTTACATTAATATTCATGAAGTAAAGGGTTATAAATACAAAAAGAGCATTGAACAGTTGGCTTACTGATAAGATGCCATGTTAATTGTCGTTACATCTAGATCCATACTGTTTGCATAGATGATCATAAATTTGCTACAACAGTTTAGAGGACTCCCCTTACCTAATGAATATTCACATTCTGTTATCTTGGCAGAAACCGTAGGATCAGATCTCTATTATATTATTATTCCTACAGGAGTCATCTAATCTGGGTCTACTGTATTTGCAATTATTTGCAAAGGCTTTAAAAGGTGTTTATATCAGCTTATGGGTTAAACCCTTTCCCTCATATAAATGCATTTTCACACTTTTGCAAACAGTGTAGACCCAGACCAGAGAGCTCCTGTTTGCTTCTGACCTGATATAGATCGGATTCTGTAGTATTTGTTAAAGCAAAACGGTACCTTGAAAAGTTTACATTATAAAACACAATCTTATAAAGGGAAAGGGTTAACCCTTTCCTCCATAGGTTATTTTTAGACCCAACCTCTTTGAATAAATCTACCGAAAAGGAGCATTTACTAGAGAAAATAATTTTTTTAGAATTGTGTAGTTTTGAAACCATTGTGATACATAGAGCATTTGCTCCTATAGGAGCAAATGCTCTATGTATCACAATGGTTTCAAGAAGTGGTTATTACAGAGGCGTAGAAAGGTGTATTTTTGGAGGAAAGGGTTAAACAGCAGTGAAGTTATCAGCAGGCTAAAGGTTATTTGACTTTAGATCATCTTGTCACTGCTATCTTATTGATTCGCTATTTTTTCTCCATGGGATTTGTATAAATTGTTTCCTTTGCCCAGTATTCCATGACAGCCAGATCAAAACATTACAGTCGTTTTTCTATTCATGGTCATAGCATTGAACTCTTATCGAATTTTAAAAGGAAAATTCTATACCAGAAATAAACAGGGCAGTGTTGATAGAAGAATTGGATTTCAATAATTGATGATTGAGGTCATCATTGCCTATGGTTGTATTATAAATTGACGATCGAAAATTCTTTAATTAGATTTTTATAATTGCGTGTAAATAGATTCAGTGAAAAGGTTTTCACACCGTTTGGTTTTGTTTTGTGTTGGATATATAACTGCCGGTGGAGGAATGACATCTCAATCTGGTAAGTAATAAATAAAAATGTTTTTAAAACTTGTTACACAATAGGACAAGTTTACTTTTGTACACTAGCATAAAGCTCTATCGAATTAGTAAATATTAATGCAAACAGTTTTAATCCAGATTGCTAAGTACGGTAACTCAAGATCCAGACTGACACTTTGACACTTTTTAGCTCACCTGAGCCAAAGGCTCAAGGTGAGCTATTGTGACCGCCTGTCGTCCGTCGTCCGTCTGTCCGTCTGTCCGTCTGTCCGTCCGTCTGTCCGTTCACTTTTATTTCAAATGACTTCTTCTCCTAAACCACTGGGAGGATTTCAACCAAATTTCACAGAAATGTACCTTAGGGTGTCCTCTATCAGTTTTGTTAAAATCATGACCCCCGGGCAAAAAATGGCCCCGCCCCACTACTTTTACAGGTTTTTTTTTTAAATCTTTAAAAATCTTCTTCTCTGAAACCACAATTTCTAGAGCTTTGATATTTGGTATATAGCATCATCTAATGGTCCTTTACCAAGTTTGTTAAAATGATGACCCCCGGGCCAAAAATGGCCCTGCCCTTGGGCTTGTAGTTTTTACATAGACTTATATAGGGAAACCTTTAAAAATCTTTTTGTCTGAAACCACATAATCTAGAGCTAAGATATTTGGTATGAAGCATCACCTAATATACCACTATCAGGTGTGTTCAAATAATGACCCCTGGGCCAAAAATGGTCTCACCCTGGGGTTTTATGCTACTTAACATCTGAATCTGTAACACTTAAAAGGTAATTTCCTCACAGTTATTTCCCTTGTCCCATCAGCATAGCCATAAGGGACAAAGGGAGATAACTGCATTGGAGTTCTAGTGTCATTCTATTTATATCTATTTATGATAAAATGTTGAAGGTGAATCAGTGTAGCTGTTTTAGAAGGCATAGAAACAGATCTGTCAAATTCCATTAGCAAATAGCAGACACTGATCCTACAGGAGCCACCTTATCTGGGTCTACTCTGTTTGCAGATGCATGAAAACAATTTTATATGAGGGAAATTAAGGGTTAAATGAACAACTCCAGATCCTTCAGTTCAAAGGTTACAGCACTGGGCAGTAAAATCTCTCCAGGTCAATGCATGACTCTTAACTCTTTGCATGCTAGTGGTGAAACTGTGATTACCTATGCAAACAGTTTGGATCCAGATGAGAGGCCGCATACTGCAGCGTCTCATCAGGATCCAAACTGTTTGTCATCTTAACCATATTTTTGCAATAAAAAGAAAGTAAGTTTAATTTAAGAATTGAAGCAGATGACAATAACTTTTTGTTGCAGACGAAACATTAAAGGCATTTTGACCCATTAACCCCAGTGTGTAGTGTTAGTGATAGCTAGATGTTACATGGTGTCTTCCAATGTCTCTCAAATTAGATGTGAGAGATATTGGAAAGTAACAATTCAGCCAATCAAGGAAAATGATCACCATCTAGACTTTTGATCTGGGTCCAAACCCAACTGATGTAAGTCATGGTAATGTTTAAGAAAACTGTGAAAACATGATTATGCAATGGCCCAACTGATATAAGTCATGGTAATTCTTAAGAAAACATGATAATGCATTTGCCCCCCTAACAATGATAGGTGTTAAAATTACTACTGCTGCCCAAAAAAGCATCTTAAATATAACATTTTTATATAAAATTTGATGACAACACATTAAAAAGTCCTAAAATGTCTGAATTTTGTATGATATTAATGAAATAATTGAGTAAATATAACTTAATTATAACAGTAGACGTAACGCTTCTCAATTTCAATTGTTAAAAATACTAATGACCCGTTTAATTGAATTATCATGAGATATTCACACCTAGATCTAGAATTATTTCTAAACACCTATTAACCCTTAACCTATTTGCTTTGACAAAAATTGATCTGGGACTACTCTTGTTTGCTAATGCTTAAAAAATTGTTATTGCCATAAATAGAAGTTTTAGCTTTGAAAAAAACTGTAAAATCAAATCTATATCTTGTCAAATGTAAACAGAGCAGACCCTGATCAGACAGCTTCTATAGCAGCCTTCTGATCTAGTCTACTCTTATTTTTAATGTGTAAAACACATTATTTCTCTGAAGAGAAGTTTTTGCTTTGACAAAAACTGTAGAATCCGATCTATATTGTGTCAAAAGAAACAGAGAAGACCCAGATCAGACAGCTTCCGTAGGAGTCGTCTGATCTGAGTCTACTCTGTTTGCTAATGCATGAAAACAGCTTTATATGAGGGAAAGGGTTAAACGATTTTTAAAGATATTCTTATTGGTCATTTCACACAAAAACTGGCATTATGTACTGCCTAGCACTTTATTTGCCTATATACCTGGGTCAAGGTATAATTGCATTAATTGCATAGCTTTATTGAAGTCATTTGAATTTCTCAAAGACCAGTTTTAGGCATTTTGAGCTAAGGCAAAAATGGCACAAGTTGTAAACAGTTTAGATCTTGGTCAACCAGTCACTTGGTATTAGTTCTGAATCCAGTTCAAGTTTATTCAGCAGTGAAAGGGTGAAAGCAGTGCACTAAGCTTATTTCATCTGCTAGATTGTTTTCCACTGAAAAATTAACATGTCAATATACATGTATTACTGTAACTCAGGTGAGCGATATAGGGCCAATGGCCCTCTTGTTTTAAAAACCATTACTCTGATCTGCTGTAAAAATTAGAATTAGATCTGGTGCAGTTTGACTATTTTTGATTTTATCAGACTTTTGAGAAACAATTGATCTAGTGTCAAAAAGTTTGGATCCTGATATCAGACACCAAGTTACTCAGCATTTCATCTGGATCTAAGCTGTTGCAAATATGAGTCAGCTCACAGATAGTGGGATATTAGAGTAAGAGATATAAAAGATAAACTTTATTAAATGTTGCAGATACCAGTAACAATTTGTTTCCTAGCAAAACCTTGCTTAGCATGTAAAATGTTAACCTTTTCCTTCATATATATGCCTTTTCATGCATCCAAATCAGACAGCTCCTACAGGAGCCATCTGATCAGGGTCTGCTCTGTTTGCTGATGTAATTTGACAGATCTGTTTATTTACTTCCTAAAATGGCTACAATATTCCACCTTCCATATTTCATTATGACTATTTTGTCCATGAATATTCAGTAAGTCCTGAAATTTGGAATAAAACGGAAAGGGGTAATCAGTGTCTCATTTAGATTTAAACATTTACCAAGGTTATCATATACAGTAAAACCTCTCTATAACGACCACTAAATTGCATCAAGTATTTTGTGTTAAAGGCAGGTGGATGCTTAAAGCAAGATGAAAGTAAAACAGAACGCTCCTATAGGAGCATTCTGTTTTACTTTCACCTTGCTTTAAGCAGCCACCTGCCCTAAATATCAACTAGTTAACACAATTTAGTGACTATTATAGAGAGGTTTTACTGTAATCTACAAAAGGTTATGAGTTCTAATAGTATATATGACATGGTATTCTGATGTATCTTAGCCATGTGGAAAATTATGTATGTTAAACAAATAACATATAAAATGAAACTGAGCGCATGTAATTAAATAATTGTACCCCCACAAACTTGAGGGGTATACTGCAATCACCTTGTCTGGCGTTCAGGAGGTCTGTCCATCTGTCCGTCAGCATTTGAACATGGGAAGTTGGAAGCTCAGATCGCAAATTCCTCCTTCAGTTTCAAAGTTATTGAATAATAGACACAAGACACAGTTTTTGTGTCACCTGCCGAGAGGCAGTGTGTCACTTAGGGATCACTTTTCAGTCGTCTGTCTGTCTGTCTGTCTGTCCGTCCGTCCGTCCATCTGTCTGTCAGTCACACTTTCTTTTTTAGCTCACCTGGCACAAAGTGCCAAGGTGAGCTATTGGGATGATCCTATGTCCGGCGTCCGGCGTCGTGCGTATGTGCGTATGTGCGTCGTGCGTATGTGCGGGCGTCAACAATTTACTTAAACATCTTCTTCTCTGGAACTACAAAGCCCAGTGCTTTGATATTTGGTATGTAGCATAATGTAATGGTCCTCTACCAAGATTGTTCAAATTATGTCCCCAAAAATGGCCCCGCCCCAGGGCTTATCAGTTTTTCATATGAAAATCTTTAAAAATCTTCTTCTCTGAAACTGTAAGGCATAGACCTTTGGTATTTGGTATGTAGCATCATCTAATGGTCCTCTACTAAGATTGTTCAAATTATGACCCCCAGGACAAAAATGGCCCCGCCCCAGGGCTTATCAGTTTTTCATAGGAAAATCTTTAAAAATCTTCTTCTCTGAAACTGTAAGGCATAGACCTTTGATATTTGGTATGTAGCATGATCTAATGGTCCTCTACTAAGATTGTTCAAATTATGACCCCTGGGCCAGAAATGGCCCCACCCCGGGGCTTATCAGTTTTTCATAGGAAAATCTTTAAAAATCTTCTTCTCTGAAAATGTAAGGAATAGACCTTTAGTATTTGGTATGTAGCATCATCTAATGGTCCTCTACTAAGATTGTTCAAATTATGACCCCCAGGACAAAAATGGCCCCGCCCCGGGGCTTATCAGTTTTTCATATGAAAATCTTTAAATATCTTCTTCTCTAAAATTATAAGGTATAGACCTTTGATATTTGGTATGTAGCATTATTTAATGGTCCTCTACCAAGATTAATCAAATTATGACCCCCGGACCAAAAATGGCCCCGCCCAAGGGCTTATCAGTTTTTCATAGGAAAATCTTTAAAAATCTTCTCCTCCAGAACTGTAAGGTCTATGCCCTTGATATTTGGTATGTAGTATAATCTAATGGTTTTCTATCAAGATTATTCAAATTATTACCCCTGGGTCAAAAATGGCCCCGCCCTGGGGCTTATCAGTTTTTCATATGAAAAGCTTTAAGAATCTTCTTCTCCAAAACTGTAAGGCAGAGACCTTTAATATTTGGTATGTAGCGCTATCTAATAGTTTTCTACCAAGATTGTTCAAATTATGTCCCCTGGGTTGAAAATGGCCCCGCCCAGGGGCATATCAGTTTTTCATAGGAAAGTTTTAAAAAATCTTCTTCTCTTAAAATCTTTAAAAGTCTTCTCTGAACTTGTAAGGCATAGACCTTAGATATTGGTATGTTGCATTATCTAATAGTCCTCTACCAAGATTTTCAAATTATGAACCCGGATCAAAAATGGCCCCGCCCTGGGGCTTAACAGTTTTTCATAGGAAAATCTTTAAAATATCTTCTCCTCCAAATCTGTAAGGTCTAGACTCTTTATATTTAGTATGTAGCATCATCTAATGGTTTTCTACCAAGATTTTTCAAATTATGTAATCTGTCATTGAAATCATTAATCTGTTATGAACAGGTGAGCGATTAAGGGCCATCATGGCCCTCTTGTTTATTATAGCACTTCTTCCAGCAGGTGACACATGTGTTCCTTCGAACACTCTTGTCATGTGTCTACTGTTGAGCATTGCAGAATTACCTCTCCTTGAACTTTGAGAATTTTTTTGTCATTTTGGCTTGAAACATTGGTATTCGGATGTGCGATCAAGGCTGCTTTGCACGGTTATTCCATCACCTCTAGTAATAGTTCTTGTTAAATCTGTATTATTTGGATATCATGTGTCATTCCATCCTTCTGTCAGTTTACTTTTCAAGGCTTTTTTGTGTATTGCTTGCAAATAGTGAGCTGCAATTTTGTTTATGATTTTATAAACTACAGTTCATTCCAGTTTACACATACTCAAAAGAATTATGGCCCTTGGACATTGACAGTTTCATCCATCCATCATAATTTACTTTTCTAAGGGTTTTCCACAGTACTTGCAGATAATGTTTTTTTTTATATGATTAAATAACAATGTGTCACAGGCTAACTTAGTTTCAGCACAGTTATGGCCCTTAGACGTTTGCAAAAGTTTAAAAAGAGGCATCTGTCAGGTTCACCCTTTACTCCATGAATATTCATGTAAGAAATTATGACATGAATATTAATGAGTTGAATTCTTATAATGGCATTATAAACATTAGCATCTTGACCATTTCAGAAACTTTAGAATCATATCTATATTATATCATACAGGAGCCATCTGATCTGGGTCTACTCTGTTTGCAAAGGCGTAGAAAGGAGTAAAGGGTTAAGCAAAGTAATCACGAAGCAAGATGTCTGAATAGAGAGCTTCCATTCATGAGGCCTATGTTACTCTCCCCCAGTACTAATAATTAATTCACGAGCTACAAAAAACAACTGGTTGAATTTGGCCCAAAGTAGAACTGTCAGGGAGCTTCTTTCTGTGTGAGTAAGTCCTGTCATAAAACCAGCATTTATTGTAAATATTTGATAACTTTAGGACATAATGTTGTAATCATTGGAGGAAAGCAAATCAATAGTTTAGACTTTTAATTCTTTGTGATTGTTGGTGTCAAAGGCCTGCTGGTTTTGTTGTCTGCTATGCTTCTTCAAGCTACATGTATATATTCTGTTCATTTCTCTTAAAAACTTTATGCCATGAATATTCATGTAAGAAATAAAGACATCATGAATATTACTTCGCTGAATTTTAATATTGGCATATGACCCCATTTTTCTTTGCTGTCATTTTTGTTTACCTGGAAAGAAACTGGAGAATCTGATCTATATCTTGGTCCATATGCAAACAGAGCAGATCTGATCAGACAGCTCCTACAAGAGTCATCTGACATGGGTCTGCTCTGTTTGCAAAGGTGTAAAAATGCATATAAACAGATTGGATAATAATGAAATGTCAAGCTACTTGGCACCTCATCTGGTTCCAAACTGTTGGCATAGATAATCAAAAATGTGTTACCTTACATAGACACCTTTCTATGTCTTTGCATAAGTCTCATTCAGGGCTCAGAGTAACAGATAACCACTAAAATCATCATTTCTCCACCAAACCCCTCAAGACAGACGGTTCTAAAGAGTGGTCACAATATAGGGTATAATGGAGAAATAATTTGTTCATCTTATCTGGATCTCTTAAGCCCAATATTCAAATTGAATTCTTACAATTATATCTATGGTATTGATTTTGATTTATAAACTTTGGTGTTAAGCATTTCTGACTGATATTAGTCCAAATCCTCAGATAAGAGTGAGTGAGTTGGCTTTTACAGCACTGCAACACTGAATTGGTCATATAGCGCTGATCCTCAGATAAGAGGGCTGAGACAGAAGTCCATTATCCTTCAGTACTTTTATGATGATTTTATGATATCGTTTGCAAACTGTTTGGATCGAGATGAGAGACTGAATAACATGGCATCTCTTCAGGATCAATCTGATTATGTTTTGGATAAAAAACATGTAAGAAATCAGGTAAATTTACTGTGAGGCAGTATTGGTTTAATTATGGAGATTAGGAGCTGGATCTTATGATTTTATCAATAAAAAATGGTAGACTTTTACTGGGTCATGTTTGAAAAAGGTTTTTATACTGTGGTACCAGTTTCAAAGAAATGGCTTAACCCTTTACTCCATGAGAATCGGCTGCTCTGTTTGTTACTGGAATTTGTTAGATCTGTTTCTTTAGTTTCTAAAATGACTACAATGTTACACATTCCATATTTCCATATATATTCAGTAGGTATTAAAATTTGGAATAAACGTAGAACGGGGAAAGGTTTAACCTTTTAAAATCCTTAAAAATTCTGTTGATAGATATTCATGATGTCATATGGGTTCAAAAACTAAAAACAAATTCCTAGCATATTAAGATGCTAACAAAGTCGTAGCATATTGGGCTATTGGCATTTGCAAACAGTCTAGCCTCTGATCAGAGTCTGCACTGTTTGCCATTCAAAGTCCTCTAGCAATATATTTCCTTGTATGCTAAATGGACTTGTTTTAACCCTTTACAAATGCCTTTTCATGCTTTGAAAACAGTAGATCCAGATCAGATGACTCTTGTAAGAGCCGTCTCATCAGTCTGCTTTGTTACTTATTATATAGATCTGATCCTACAGTTTATGTCTAAGCCAACATTTACCTTTTAAAGTTTTACCTATAAAAAAATAAGTTAATGAATATTCATGAAGTGATCAATTCAGGTATAAATGTTCAAGTAAGGAAAGGGTTACCCTTACAGTGCGGGACAAAAGTCACTACTGCCCTCTGCAAACAGTGTAGACCCAGGTGAGAGTGCTCCTAGAGGAGCCCTCTCACCAGGGTCTGTACTGTTTGTCATGTACACTTTTAGAAAACTTCCCTACATATTCACCACAAGCTTGACATGTTTTAACTTTGGAATAGTCCATTTGAAAGTTCAGTGTTGTAAGGGTTAAACAATGATGGACCATTCCACTTCGAAAATGTCAGTATTCAAAAGGTCTCTTGTAACTAGTATTACAGTATACAGGTGCAGAATTATGAAAGATTTCAGATGACATTGTATGTGTGTCCCACATTCAAACGGATAATTCTCAAACTGATAATATTTCACAACTTTGGTTCACAAGATAAAAAAGATGAAAAAGGAATATGAAGATTAATGAATTTGAATTTTCAATGAACTGCTAAGTCTCCAAGAAGGGCTTATTAAATAATGACACATTCATTTCAAACATAAGCAGACTTAGCATTATGGCGTTGAACAATTTGTAATCTGCTTCAACTGATAAATTTCTTGTACATCTAATTATTTTCAAAAGCACATGCGACAGTTAAACAAATGGGGGATTGAGGGAAATACAATGTACATGTACATCCCTTGTGATCTGGTTCCAGACAATACTGGTAATTATCATTATTAATGAATAGCAGGTTATTAATGTAAATTCTTAACATTTTCAATACATTATTAAGCCTTTACCTCACAGAGACAGCTTTTGAAGTTTTTCAAACAGAGTAGACCCAGACCAGATGGCTCCTGTCATGCTTGCTTATGAGTTGATATAGATCTGATTCTACAGTTTTTGCCTTGGTGCAAAGAAATGCCCCTGTTTCAAAATGTTTTTTATTAAACATCAGCAAAGTAATACAGTAAATATAGTTTATATGAATATTCATCCGGTAAAAGGGTTAAGTCTTTAATCTCTTCTTGAATGACTTGTTATTTTTCTATTTACCTTGACAGGGCTTAGCATGTGCATGAGTTTTTAATTCTTTGCATGTTTGTCATCTGCAAACAATTATAGTCTGCTG
Organism: Azorinus chamasolen; assembly: GCA_963576725.1. Classification (NCBI taxonomy): domain Eukaryota; kingdom Metazoa; phylum Mollusca; class Bivalvia; order Cardiida; family Solecurtidae; genus Azorinus; species Azorinus chamasolen. The sequence continues at coordinate 12,696,481 of OY755237.1, forward strand.
CATTGCACACATATATTTCTTCTTTTATTTGTCTGAAAAAAATGTAAACTGAGTGATAATTTTTTTTAATTCTGATTAAAACTGGAGTTACTTTGCACCCCATCATTCTGGATCCAAACTGTTTGCATAGGTAATCCCAATTTAACACTTAACCCTTACAATTCTGAATTTTTAAATGGACTATTCCAAAATTCAAACAGGTCAAGCTTATGGTGAATATTTAGGGATTTTTCTAACATGACAAACAGTGCAGACCCTGGTGAGAAGGCTCCTCTAGGAGCCCTCTCATCTGGCTCATCACTGTTTGCAAAGGTGTCCCACACAATAAGGGTTAATGTGCTAAGAGTTGTTACATGAAGCAAATCATTTGTACTCCAGCCAACATTTAATGTTTTTATTAGTTAATATATTGGACCATTTAATGTTTTTAATGCAGGACACGCATGCACTGTTATTTTCAAACAGTGTAGACCTAGATCAGAAGGCTCATAGAGGAACTTCACTGTTTGTCAATTCAAATCCTCTATCAAGGTTAAACCTTTCATACTGAATGAACTCTGTAATTAAACATTAATGGGCTAATCCACTCCGACAATCAGTGTCCAAAGGGTTAATGATAAATGGATCAGGCTTTATTGTAGGTGGGGACAATATCAAATATCAAGAAACCTATAACAACTATATTGAAAGTAAATTAGTTTTGAATGCATCCCATAATTATATGAACTTTTCAAATGTAGCAAGTAATCAACTGATTATAATTCTACTGATTAACCCTTTACCTCATGAATATTCATGTAAGAAATAATTACTACCTGTATGATTATTATGTCTCCCCCCATATTTATATGGGGGAGACATATTGTTTTTGTGAGAGTTGTCTGTCTGTCTGTCTGTCTGTCTGTCCGTCTGTCCGTCTGTCCGTCACACTTTTTGTCCGGACAATAACTTCAATATGCCTGATGCCAGTTGATTGAAACTTCATATATGGAAAGAGCATAATGAGAGGAAGTGTCATGCACAAGGTCCATAACTCTGGCTTCACTAATATTGGAGTTATTGCCCTTTGTAAAAAAAAATCACACTTTTTTGTCCGGACGATAACTCCTATATGGCTCATGCCATTGGATTGAAACTTCATATATGGAAAGATCATGACGAGAGGAAGTGTCATGCACAAGGTCCATAACTCTGGCTTCACTAATATTGGAGTTATTGCCCTTTGTAAAAAATATCATAATTTTTTGTCCGGACAATAACTTCAATATGCCTGATGCCAGTTGATTGAAACTTCATATATGGAAAGAGCATAATGAGAGGAAGTGTCATGCAGAAGGTACATAACTCTGGCTTCACTAATATAGGAGTTATTGCCCTTTGTAAAAAAATTCACACTTTTTTGTCCGGGCGATAACTTCTATATGGCTCATGCCATTGGATTGAAACTTCATATATGGAAAGATCATAACGAGAGCAAGTGTCATGCACAAGGTGCATAACTCTGGCTTCACTAATATTGGAGTTTTTGCCCTTTGTAAAAAAATCACATTTTTTTGTCCGGATGATTACTCCTATGTGACACATGCCATTGGAGTGAAACTTCATACATGGAACGATCATGATAAGAGAAAGTGTCATGCATAAGATCCTTAACTCGAGCTTCAATAAATTTAGAGTTATTGCCCCTTGTACATTTGTTTAATTCTTTCTTGTCCGGACGATAACTCCTACATGGCTCTTGCCATCGTATTGAAATTTCATACATGGAAAGAGCATGATGAGAGAAAGTGTCATGAACAAGGGCCATAATTCTGGCTTCAATACTTTTGGAGTTATTGCCCTTTGTTACATTTTTTGGCCGATCAATAACTCCTATTGACTGATGCTATTGGAATGACAGTATCATTCATCAAGACCATAACATTTTTAGTGATTTCCCTTTACATATTGTTTTTATTAGAGGGGAGACATCCGTTTTTGTGACAAAAACCTCTAGTTTATTATTTGAACAGACTCTAATCAGATGGCACCTACTTGAGCAATCTGATCTAGGTCTACTCAATTTTCAATGGCATTAACCCTTTCCTCCATAAACACGCCTTTCTGTGCCTTTGCAAACAGAGTAGACCCAGATCAGACAGCTCCTATAGGAGCCGTCTAATCAGAGTCTGCTCTGGTTGCTCATGAAATAATATAGATATTGTTCTATAGTATATGCCATTGCCAATATTTCCTGTGTTCATGTGCCATTATAAAAAATAAAATGATTAATATTCATGATATCATTATTTCTTACATGAATATTCATGGAGTAAAGGGTTAAATGTTCATCCCTTTGTTTTTTCATTAAGATCTATACATTGTAATGGCATCATGAATGAGGGGATATGTTGACCATCACAGAAACGGTAGAACCAGATCTGTATTTTCTCACAAGCAAACAGAGTAGACCCTGATCTGATTGTTCCTACAAGAGTCATCTGATCTGGGTCTACTCTGTTTGTAAGGCCACAGAAGGCATCTCTATCATGACAGGTTAAGACTTAACCCATTCCCTCATATTAACGTATTTTGATGCCTCTGTAAAAGTTACCTTTTGAAACCATTCTGACTAATAGAGCATATTTGCTCCCATAGGAGCAACTGCTCTATTTGTCACAATGGTTTCAAAACTACACAATTCTAATATTTTCCTTTTTTCTAGTAAATGCTCCTTTTTGGTAGATTTATTCAAAGAGGCTGGGTCTAAGAATAACATATAAGGGAATGGGTTTAAAGACCAAAGTGCACTTTTTGCTTCTCTAGTAAATGTAATTGTTCTGTGACGTAGTTCACTAATGATGTAAGTTGTACAAGGAAACTCCATTAAACCCTTTCATCACTAATTTTTCAAATGGATTATTCCAAAATTCAGAAAATCATACTTACCATGAGTATACAGGGATATTTTTTTAAGAAAATTTATAACATGAACAGTGCAGACCCTGGTGAGAGGGCTCTTCTAGGAGCCCTCTCATCAGGGTCCACAGTGTTTGCAAAGAAAATTACTGACATGTAGCCTGCATTGAAAGGGTTATACCCTTAAATTGCTGACTTTTCAAAGTTCTATGGTCTTGATCTATCGATTATAGATAATAATAATCCATCTACTGTGAAAAGAAATAAATTTGTTAGAGAATTTTGAATGATGAACAGTGCATAAACTAGAAGATTACTTTTTCGCGTGTACACTGTTGGCAAATAACATTTTAACTAATTTACAGCATTCACAGGGCTCTAAGGGCCTTGAATTTCATTTAATAGGGTAATATCTATACACGCAGGAATACTGACAAATTTTGCCAGTCTTTGAAAATGCAGACTGGATGACACAATTTTGATCATGAGGGCAATTTTGGCTGGTTTCTATGTTTGAATTAAGGCATGTCTTAACCCTTACAACGCTGAATTTTCGAATGGACTATTCCAAAATTCAAACAGGTCAAGTTTATGGTGAATAATTAGGGATTTTTCTAAAGAAAAGTGTAATATGACAAACAGTGCAGACCCTGATGAGAGGGCTCCTCTAGGAGCCCTCTCATCTGGGTCTACACTGTTTGCAAAGGACATTAGTGACTCGTGCCCCACACTGTAAGGGTTAAGTTAACCCTGTACCTCAGAGATATTGCTCTTACTGTATTTACTAACAGAGTGCATATATTCTTGTGGATTCAATTCAGAAAGCTTCTACTGGACCTATCAGGGTCTACTCTGTTTGCTTTGATATTCTGATTCTGCAGTTTCTGAAATGACAAAATATTCACTACAGCTATTTTTACAAAAGTTCAGTAATGAGTATTTGTGAAGTTATGAATTCTTTTATAAATATTAATGTAGTAAAGGGTTCTTGTGCACTAATAGTACAGTAAAAACCCATCTAAATCGACCACTTAATGAGGAGACGACGAGATGTGAATGTTGTTAAAAGCAGGTGGTCACTTAAAGCAGGATGAAAGTAATGCAGAACATTATTTTTGTCCTGCATTAAGCTACCACCTGCCTCTGAGACCCAGAATTATACCTCATTTTGGTGGTCATGATAGAGTGGTTTTACTGTATGCCAGTAAGCAAGTTCAGCTGTATTTGGCTAAAATGTCATTATAACTGATTTTATAGATACCGCAAGGTTGATACCGCAAGGTCGTATAAGTGTTCACATCTATTTTATCATGATTAAACTGAAACTTAAGAATAAAAGATTGTACTTAGAATGAAGTACACATTTTTATCAGTTTCATGTACAATAAAACCCCTCTAAACCGGAATTCTAGTTGAGAAGAATTTAGATACTTTTAAGCAGGTGGCTGCTTAATGCAGGGTGAAAGTCATGCAGAAAGCTCCACTAGGAGCTTTCTGCATGACTTTCACCCTGCATTAAGCTGCCATCTGTTTCAAAGACTGATACATTGTATTAATTTATGCTAAATTTAATGTCTGGTTTAGAGGAGTTTTACTGTATTAGGAATGGCAGACATTGTAGACCCTTGGTGTTTACATGTTATATACTTTAAATGATGACAGTGAACTATGCTCAGTGACTGTCAATTATTAGTGTGTTTTATAAATGCAGGTTGTCCTTTTATCCCTTTACTCCATAAATACGCCTTTCTATGCCTTTGCAAGCAAAGTAGACCCTGATCAGACAGCTCCTATAAGAGCAGTCTGATCAGGGTCTGCTCTGCTTGCTTATGATAACATATAGAAATATGATTCTACAGTATCTGCAATGGTAAAACATTCCCATGTTCATAATGCCATTATGAAACTTTAATTAATTAATGTTCATATACTCATTATTTCTTAATAAATATTCATGGAGTAAAGGGTTAATCCTTTGAATACTGAAAATTCAAATTAGAGTGGCCCATCAGTGTCTGTTAACCCATTCCCTCATAGGCTATTTTTAGATCCAACTTCTTTGAATAAATCTGCTGAAAAGGAGCATTTACTAGAAAAAAAATGTTAGAATTGTGTAGTATTGAAACCATTGTGATACATAGAGCATTTGATCTGGGTCTACTCTTTTTGCAAAGGTGCCAAAAGGCGTCTCTATGGAGTGCACTTTTCACATGTAGTAGAGATGTACCTGTACTGCTCTAATCTAATTATCCTATTACGTGTTGATACTCATTATACAGAATTGTCTCTCTGAGGCAATTATAACCTTTTCCCTGTTCTATATTTATTCCAATTTGCTACTGAATATTCATGGACAAAATATATTTAATCAAATATGAAGGTGGATCATCATGTTACATCATAGTCATTTTAGAAACTTATGAAACAAATCTATTAAATTTCATTTGCAAACGGAGAATACCCTGATCAGACAGCTCCTATGGGAGCCATCTGATCTGGGTCTTCTCTTTTTGCAAAGGTGTGAAAAGGTGTTTATATGAAGGAAAGGGTTAATGAATACAAACAAGACAGGATTTGGCAGAGAAATGTAGAAAATACTTTAGCTATATAATCCTTATCTGCACGCAATTAGTGCAAAAAATATGTGTCTTAGTTATGGAATAAAGAAACAGAATGGTGAATCTTATCAGGTTACGAGGTAATATCCTTAACCCTTTAAATGCAGAATATATGAAGTTTTAACTGCAGAGTCAGTTCAGTATGAAAGGGTATAATTAATGTGTGGGAGGACTTTTAATGACAAACAGTTCTGACCCATTGTCCCAGATCAGAGGGCTCTTCCAGGAGTCCCCTTATCAGGGTGTACATGGTTTGTAAATGCCAATATATGTGTTTACCACACTCAGAGGGTTAAATAATTATGTAGGCTAAAGATTTTTGCAGGATGTGTATCCTTTAAAAGCTTTTGTTTGAACTAGTCTGTTCTAATGACCACATGAACTATTGGTGAATTTCTTGGCCTAATATTTACTCTGATTTGGCTTACCCCATGTGATGGAAATTTGTGCACTGGCATTTGCAAATAGTGTAGATTCAGATCAGAGGTTTACTAAAGGCTGGTCCTTTCATTGGTGTCTACACTGTTTTTCATTCAAATACCAGTCTAGCAAAATATAACCTTTCATACTGAATGAACTATATTGTTAACCCTTTACTCCATGAATATTCATGTAAGAAATAATGACATCATGAATATTAATTAGTTTAATTTTAATAATGACACATGAACACATGAATTTTTGGCCATGGCAGAAACTGTAGAATCATATCTGTATAATGCCATAAGCAAACAGAGCAGACCCTGATCAGACAGCTCCTACAGCCGTCTGATCTGGGTTTATTCTGTTTGCAAAGACGTAGAAAAGCGTATCTATGGAGTAAAGGGTTAAGTATTGATTTACCTTACCACTTGGAAAGTCAGCATTCAAAGGATCTTGCCTTTCATTCTAGCAGTATGAACTTTGCTGAAAAAAAGTGGAATTTATAACAACAAGTACAGGAGCACTCTGATCTGAACCACACATTTTCAAGTTCATTTTCTTGTTATTAACGTATTAACCCTTTACTCTACAGATACCCCTTTTAATTAAAACCTTTGTAAACAGAGAATTCCCAGATCAGATGGCTCCTACAAGAGCTGTCTGATCAGGATTTGGTCTGTTTGCTTTTGAATTCATATACATTTAGAATTTGTGAATTCTTGTCACAACAAAAAAAATCTTCATAGTTCTGTTGATAAATATTTATGTCATTATTTCTTACATTAATATCAATGGAGTAAAGGGTTAAGACCAATTATTGTTTAGACATTTTGACAAATTTAGTGTACTGACATTTGCAAAAAGTGTAGACCCACATCAGAGGAGTATTAGAGGATCACTCTGATCAGGGTCTGTATTGTTTACCATTCAAAATCATCTTGCAACTTTTTGTGGTTCATAATGAATGGACTTGATTGTTAAAAGTTGATGGAACATTCCATTTTAAAAATTCAGCATTCAAAGGGTTGACGGGGTTGTCTAACAATTAAGTAATTTATTCGCTGATTTCAAACGCAAATTATCACCTTAAAAGCTCAATGATTATCATTGTCAGCATTATCTTGTACAAGAAAGGGCTTGATCAGGTACTATAGGTTCACAATGTGGTGGTGAAGCATTAAGAATGGATAAGTATCGGCCTTCTATTGAAATATGAATCTATCATTCTGTACTGTGGATATACCATGATGATAGTTTGTAGCAGGGTCAACTCTATTAACCCTTTCCTCCATAGGCTATTTTTAGACCCAACCTCTTTGAATGAATCTACTGAAAAGGAGCATTAACTAGAGAAAAGGAAATTTTTTAGAATTTTGTAGTTTGAAACCATTGTGATAAATAGAGCATTTGCTCCTATAAGAGCCGTCTGCTCCGGGTCTGCTCTGTTTGCTTGTGACATAATATAGAATGATATGATTCTACAGTTTCTGTCATGGCCAAAGATTTCTTTGCCTATGCACTATTTTAACAGTTAATCTAATTAATATTCATGATGTCATTATTTTTTAAATGAATATTCATGGAGTAAAGGGTTAGATTAGACTGATATAGTAGCAAATAGTGTGGTGCCTGATCTGGGTCAACACTATTTGTCTAAGTTTGTTTAAGTAGAGTAATAGTTGCAGAGGGTTCAGTCTAGACTTGGCTAATGTGAGACGGGGAAACACCCCATACATGTACTATCTGACTGATTGATCGTAGGTGCAAACACCGCCACAAACATGTCTTTGACAACTCGATAAGCTTCCTGTGTTTATTGTGAAAAACACAATTCAGTACTTAGTCCCCAAACAAATATCAAAGATTACGTAGAATAACAATCTGATCAAATTGATCTCATATTGTTAAAACCTTTAAAATGCTAAGTTTAAACCTTGGTTAAAATGCTATTATTAGATCTTATATTCAAGTAGAATGACTTCTAAACAAGTTTCAAATTCTACTGAAGTGTTAGTTTATTTGATTTTTTTCGAAAATATTAGCTGTGAAAGAGATATGGCAACTTCTAATGAGTAAAATGGAAAATTTGAGAGTCCTTTTGGCACGTTTGAAGTAACTACGCAGAGACATTAGTTGCAATACCTATATTATAAAATGTAGGGACATTTGTACATTGGGCTATTGTTCTGTTGATCCTAAGCTGGTTTAAGCCTTAAACATTAGCATGTTAATTTTTTGTGCAGGAAATGAGTGTACTGGCATTTGCAAACAGTGTAGATCCTAATGGAGCCATCTCATCTGGATCTGCACAGTTTGTCATTCATAATTATTTAGCAAATTTGATCCTTTCATACTGAAAGAGCTTGGTAGTTAAACACTGATGGACCATTCAAAATTCAAAGGGTTAAGCAAATAAATATTTTTACTAATATTGTATTCATCTTTGTTTTTAAAGTACCAACTATTTTCTGTTCTGTGTAAAAGTACCACCTTGAGGCACAGACAGTTTGGATCCTAATGATAATGTCCATCCCATTTGGATCCATAGTGTTTGCGAATGTGGTCAGTGGTTGGCCTGCAGCATTGTAAAGTCAGTATGGAGTCATATTGATCTTGCACTACAGTATATTTAAAGGTGCCATGATGATGTTAATCCTTTACATCATGAATGCCTCCCAATCACAATTCATAACTTATGAATATTCATTAACTGAATTTTTATAATTGCAAATTATAAAGTGATTATTTTTGCTATTTTAGAAACTGTAGAATTAATTATTATATCTTTATATTATTCTAAATACAGACAGACCCTGACCAGACAGATCCTAAAGTAGTCTTGATCTACTCTGTTTGCAAAGGTGTCAAACTGTGTATATGGAGTAAAGGGTTAAACAATAAAAAGTAGGGATTGATATACATGTATATATCAGTTGACAGGTTGTTGATATATAATCTATGGTAATGACTTCAGAGACTTGTATATTTGATATACAGGTTAAAGGTTTAATTGGATCAAACAAACAAAAAAAACTTCTTTAAAGACCATAGTCGCACAGAGAGTTGTCAGACACTGGTGGTTAAAGACCATAGTCGCACAGAGAGTTGTCAGACACTGGTGGTTAAAGACCATAGTCGCACAGAGAGTTGTCAGACACTGGTGGTTAAAGACCATAGTCGCACAGAGAGTTGTCAGACACTGGTGGTTAAAGACCATAGTCGCACAGAGAGTTGTCAGACACTGGCGGTGTTGAGTTCCTGCACAGTGATAATGTTTCAGTATTGGAACTAATGGAGATTTGATGGAAGATATTTATCAGGATATTTTGTAGATTACAGATCAGGATTATGAGAACAATGGGTAATAGTACACTAATTATTTTACTCAAGTTTATTTTTCTCTACAAATTACTGTAAGTGTACAGACACCCAATCTACCCTTTAGTTTTAATCCTTTACCAGTGTTTAATATTCATGTAAGATATAATAGCACCATGAATATTTATTAGCTAAATTAATGTAAATTTTTTAATGGAATGTTTTGCATTGACAATAACTAATCAATAGACAGTAAGACCAGATCTTTTTTCTTGTCTTAAGAAAACAGCAGACCGTAATGAGATGGCTCCTATTTTGGCCATCTGATTTACGTCTACAGTGCTCCCTCTATTTTGAAATCATGAAAAAAGGTTGCTGAAGGGAGGGGGTTATCGTTGGGAGGGATCGAGGTTTCATTACAAAGGCTAATGTATAGTTTATTCTAAGTACAGTGGAACCTGTCTTTAAGTGACTACATGTATTAATTTATTGAAGGTAGGAGTCTTAAAAAGCAGGTGGTTGTTTAATGCAGGACAAGAGTAATGCAGAATGTTCCTATAGGAGCATTCTGCATTACTTTTGACCCACATCAAGCTACCACCTGCCTTATAGATCCATATTTATATCCCTTTTTGATCTCTTTTTGATCAAGATAGGATTAGCACTAGTCATCAGAAAATCGTATTGAATACTACAAAAAGTCATTTTTCTAAACCTGGTTAGTTAATTATATTAATTTATTTGAATATTTATCAAAAACATTGACAATCCTTTTGAAACAGACATTTAAAATCCATTTAAATGTCCCAGATTTTTTTTTTTTAAACAAGATCATCTTTTGGACTAGAGATACATTTGTATTACAATTGGCTAATTCGTAAATCATTAGCATGTCTAGGCAACTATGTCACAGAATTTTAATAAAACCCTCCATTTAGGAGTTATGCAATATGTCAGTTTTAAAACCTCAAATTCTGCCTCTTGTTACATTTCATTTGATGTTAGATGATTGAAGCAAGATATTGAAAAACTGTGATGCGAGTCCCTCACTGAGACAATGCTTTTTGATATGCCATAAAACCAAGTCTAATACTTACAGGAGTTAAGTTTGTTTGAAAAAGCTGACTCCTTTGAACTTGCATCTGTCAAAAACATGAAAAAGTAGATGAACCCTCATTGTGTTGCATAATCTGATAATTATATTTAGCTTTCTGTCACATTTATATCCAATGGCGAGATTATAATATGAGTGACATTTGCCACTAAGCTCCTCCCCATTTCTTCCATTCTATTAAAAAAGGTGATTTTATTGCGAGCTTACCATAAATCACTCATTAGATAGCTTATCTAGTCACATGAACTACATAGTTTGAGGCTTCCAAAAGGAAAATGGGGCTAAATAGCCGCTTATTGATTTATCATGCGCATGCCTTAATTATCAGTTTCCCCCTAGGTGCCTCGATAAGCCCTCCTCATAAATGGCTGACTGGTTAAGCTTGATGGTAATAAAGAAAAAGGGGTTTACATGGCCTTTGTAGTATATTTAGTAGTATTTCATTTTAAATGCAATGGATAGATGAGATTAGTAGCTATTCATTAATGCAAAAATAAAAAATGACTTATGTCGTGATTTACTTTAAGACAAGTTCTACGGTAAGTCGAACTTGTATTATATGCAGCCACCCAAGGCAAGGGACTGGGCCAAAGTGGGTGCTGAATGCAACACATAAACACTTATAGGTTGTGTTTTACAAGCTAATATGATTGAGTTTATATTTTGTGGGTAAATTCTGTTTTGAAAACTCACAAAAATTATAGGAGTCTTTTGCACAATTGAACAAACCATTAGAATTTGGCCTGCTACTGAGCTTATCTCCTGAACAGCTTACAGTCTTTCTATCGTTTTACCCCACCCACCTCAAATACCATTACCTGGAACGCCTAATTAGAAAACACTGATGGGCTATTCCACTCTGAAAATGCAGCATTGAAAGTATTAACCCTTTACTCCATAAATATGCCTTTCTACACCATTGCAAACAGAGTAGACCAAGATCAGATGGCTCCTATAGGAGCCGTCTGATCAGAGTTTGCTCTGTTTGTTTATGATATAATATAGATATGATTCTACAGTTTCCGCTATGGCCAAAACTTCCTGTGTCCATGTACAGTTATTACAGTTAATCCAATTAATATTCATGATGTCATTATTTCTTACATAAATATTCATGGAGTTAAGTGTTAATGGAGTAGCAAATAGTGCAGACACTGAATGAGTCGTTTGATCTGGGTCTACACTAAGTGCTACAGGTAATGACAGTACCATGAATCTGTATTATGCTGATAAAATGATATAGGACCAGAAACTGTTGTAATGCTTTTGATGTTTGTATCCTGTTTGAAAACAAAGTCTGCTTTTGAATTTTGTTGTTGCCCGTGACTGTATTACAAAACATTAAACATGTCGTTGAGATCCAAGATGTTTACCAAAGACATCACAAATTCCAAGTAGTGTGGTTAGATTTATGATGCTACAGCAAGTGATTTTCAGTGGTATAATAAGTCAAGATTTACTGGCTGTCAGAGGCCTAAGTAGGTTGGTAACTTCCCATTTCGTCTACTTCCCATTTCGTCTACTTCCCATTTCGTCTACTATTTTGGCTTTTGTTCCCATTTCGTCTACTCCTAAATTTACACCCTTTCCCATTTCGTCTACTGCTTATATTTTTCATGTCTACTGCCATGAACTTATATTTTTATGTCTTTGATCAATATTATATTATCATCACAGCACACAAAATTCATGCATTTGAGGGCTTCAAGTTACATCAAGTTGTAATGTTTTGGTTGATCTTGACCCATATTATTGATCTGGATCAAAACCCAAAACAGGGTTGTGTAGGAGTTTTAAGGTTTATCTTAAAAAAGGTTTATCTTAGAAATTTTATGCAAGCAAAAATGCAATTATAAAAAAACAAGAAACCACTTCAGGAAAATGATCATCATCTAAACTTTTGATTTGGGTCCAAACCCAACTGATGTATCTCCTGGTAATGCTTAAGAAAACTGTGAAAACATGATTATGCAATGGCCCAACTGCTATAAATCATGGTAATTCTTAAGAAAACATGATTATGCAATGACCCTCTAACAGTGATAGGTGTCAAAAATACTACTGTGGATTAAGTCTGCTGCACAAAAAAGCATCTTAAATATTAAAAGAAAGTATAAAAAATTATGACAACACATTAAAAAGTCCTAAAATATCTGAATCTTGTACGATATTAATAAAATAACTGAGTAAATATAACTTAATTATAACAGTAGACGAAATGGGAACTGGTTAAAATTTTAGAGTAGACGAAATGGGAATGAATTACAGTAGACGAAATGGGAAGTAGACGAAATGGGAATAAACCAGTAGGTTCTTGGCAAAATTTAAATGATTATGATAATCTCAATCTTTTGTGTATTTTTTTGGTTGCATTCAGTTTGCTAATTCATTTTTAATGAACTATTGTTTCCAAAACAAATTAAGTTAGTCACAAACAGTGTAGACACTGATCAGAGGACTTGTACAAGAATGTTCTGTTTTGGGTCAAAAATGGGCAGGTAAACTTGTTTTCTAGCATTCAAAGTGTTAACTCTTTGCACGCTAGCAGCAAAATTGACGATAATCTATGCAGATCCTAATGAGGTGCCATCTGATCAGGATCCAAACTTTTTGACATTCTGAATATTTTTTATGAGAAATGGAAGAAAGCTTAATTTTGAGAATTTTAGCAGACAAGAGTATTTGCAGACAATTGCTATAAGCGTTTGAATGCAAAAGTGCTTATAATGATAAATAGATATCATTTGTAACCATTCATTTCAAATAACTGTGACATCTATTGTAGACGTCATGGTGCTTTATTTGTTTGCAATAGAATAATGGTTATTTACAACTGGTGTGAAGAGGGTTTAGATAAGACAGGAAAGTTTGCAATCTATATTTCACTGTCACTTGTCCTTCCTTTAGGATGGTCTTAACCCATTCGCACTCGAACATTATTCAAGATTTCATGACCTTATGAATAATCAATGACAGAACTTTATACTTAAACATGGACAGGAGATTGTTTTGGGGCCAAAGAAGGAACTGAAGAAACATATCCAAATAATATTAGCAAACAGAGCAGACCCAGTTGGAGTTGTCTTATCTGGATCTGCTCTGTTTACAAAGTCAAAAGGTATCTATAAGTGGGGGTGGGAGAGTGTGGGGGGGGGGGGGTGTCCATAAGTGAATATGGGTTAACTGTATTTGGAATTTTCATGTGAGGAAGTCTTCCAGCTGACTTGCAGTAGGTCAGGGGTTCTACCCATGTGTTCTTCAGTGCATGGACAATGCAATCTGTTCCATGCACAGAGAAACCTCTGGGGTCTTCCTCCGCCTGTAATTAGCTAGACATGCTGATAAGACTGAAATACTGTTAAAACCGTATAAAAGATGTATACAAACAAACACAACATGTTGGGTCTTCCTCCTACGTAGTTAGCTGGACGTCAAGATATGACTTATAGGAGATTTCTGCTTAACTTCTAAGATACATTTTGGGACTACCGGCTTTAAGAGACACACTTTTCCATTAAGTGGTCACTTAAGTTCTACTCTTTATAGATATATACATGTATTGGGATTTATAATTGTATTCAAGTACATTGTATACACAATTGTCATACAAAAATGTATTTGGATTTAAGATAAATTTTTTGCAATTTATTTCAGTACAGATTCTGTTATATTGTTCATGATTGTCACAGAACTGTAGATAAAGATGCATACTTATCTAACAAAACGTCTTATTTATCAGCCAACCGCTGCTACTCATTAGAATTGCCTCGCTCGGAGGTGATTCTAATGAGTAGCAACAAGATAGGTTTTGGCGGAGAAATACAGAAAATATTGGAATTTCTAAATTTACCTATTTTCTGCAGTTCTGTTCAATTTGTTGTCATGTTCTATTTTCAGGAGGGGCCAAGAAGTTTTTGTACACTGGAGCCAAGAAGGATCAGGAGGACCAGGATGATTTGCCATGGAATTTCAACTCCAAGAATTCCTCACCCAGGGGAACTGCAGGTACAAATCCGAACATGGCAAGTCTGTAGAGAAGAAGATCAGATCAAAACCTTTTTGTTTCCCTGCCAAACCCTATCTTGTTGATGCTCAATAGAATTAATTCTCTAAGATGGTTCTAATGAGTACTAACAAGAACATGTTTGGCAGGGAAGTATACAACATATTTTACCAATATTTCATAACCCTATACTCCATAGATATGTTTTTTACACCTTTGCAAACAGAGTAAATCCAGATCAGGCAGCTCCTGTAGGAGCCATATGAACAGGGTCTCCTCTGTTTGCTTATGAAATTATAAAGATCTGATTCTACAGTTTCTGTCATGGCCAAAATTCCCATGTCCATAAATTATTTCTTTATAAAAATTCTTCTTATCAATATTCATGATGTCAGTATTGCTTACGTGAATATGCATGGAGTAAAGGATTAAATTATCCTTTTATCTACAGGTCTAAGTCATGTTCCAGTGTCGTTAGCAGATTTGAAATAAATTTTGTCAGTCTGTGTTCGAGTATTTACAATCTAGATAAGTTTTAGCTGAAAGTATAGTATAAGACAGCGTATGTATTACATAAAATAGTACAAAATATCACATCCTATGGAGAGAGACAGCACATACTGTCAACCCGAGGTTGGTTATGTCCACCGAGGCGTTAGAAGAGGTGGACATTACCATACCGAGGGTTGACAATACGTGTTTTCGCTCTCCATAGGATGTGATATTTATTTTATTATACAGAACAATCAATTTTGTCAGCAAACTATTTATTCAGTCTGTTTATTTTATTCCACGGGGAATATTAATTTGATAACATTATACACAAATAACTCAGTTTATTCAGTGACAACATTAAACACTTTTAAACAAAAGTTATAGAATCTTGAGCCACTCGGTGCTTCAAGAATCGCGGAACAGCTTCACATTTCTATTCATGACACATTATTAGTACTGGCGGAGCCCTTTTCACTATCCAATCTTGACAGAGCCTCCTCCGAAATAGTCACATAATGCGACATTTCTCAAATACAGTATCTAATCAAAAACAAATCAATTGCCATAATGACGTTTGTTGATCAAATTGCAAGCAACAGATGACGCCAGTTGATGAGGTCATCAGATTACGTCACGCACACAATTTAATAAGCGCTCACTGATCTAGATGTTCCATGCCTATGGTAGCGTGAAACAGTATTTTTCTGATAGTAATTTTTTTCCTGCTGGGCCTGGCAGTATTTCTATGTCACGGTGGTCTATGGGAAATTAACATTGTAAATGAAATTGAGGTATAATAATATCTTATGTACATGTACAACTACTACATGTATATACAATGTGCCATGTTTAACCTTTACCTTATGAATATTCATGTAAGAAATACATGTACAGTAAAAGCCCTGAAAAACAGGCTTTCAACTTAGTGTCAATGTATCAATGCCAGTCTTTAACCCTTTAGGCCATGAATATTCATGTAAGAAATAATAATATAATTAAGATTATTAAGATTATTTCTAACAATGGCTCATAGACACAGGATGTTTTGGCCATGTCACTACCTGTAGAATAGTATCTATATTATTTCATAAGCAAATAGAGCCGACCCTGATCAGATGGCTCCTTTAGCAGCTCTCTGATCTTGGTTTACCTTGTTTGAAAAGGCGTATTTATAGAGTGAAGGGTTAATTAAACATTTTGTCAAGAGTAGCTCATGTTTCTCAAACAAACCCTGTGTTGTGAACACTACTTGGAATTGTCTTTTTAAGATGATTCTAAAGGGTGGTCACAGCATAGGGTTTTGATGGGGAAAGTATGATTTTAGCTTTTGATATATATTATCTTTATCCATCCTCAACTAGCATGAGCATTAATTGAAATGTTGATTTGATGTTGTTGCTGTTTTTCAGGTCAAATGAATGGTAAGATGAAGTTTGACATGGATGACGTATGGAGCATAAAGCGGAATGTCAACATCGGCGGCAAAGCACAGAACGCAGCTGATGAAAAGCTCACATATAATACTGATAAAAGCTACTATTCTAGATACAGAGGTGGCCCTTCAGGTAGGCTTCCCAACTTGACTAATATTAGAAATATAGAATTACTTTCCAGTGACTGTTTACCTGAAAATCCTCCAACTGTCATGTTCTGTTACTCTTTATGTCAAGTGATCCAGATGATCCAGATGAGATACTGTGTCATTTAGATCCAAATTTATTCTGAAAGAAAATTGTTTGACCCTTTGACATATTTCATAAGACAAATAGAACAGAAATACCTTAGAGAATTGCATTAGACAACAATATTTGCAGGCAATTACTTTAAGATTACTAAATTCTGCACTCACTGCCTTAGCCTTTTATCTGAACAGAGTAGACCTGTAGGAGTCATCTGATCAGGGTCTACTCTGTTTGCCTATGAAATAATATACATTTTATTCTACAGTTTTTGTGATGGTTAATTATTCCCTTATTCATAATGCCGTTATTAAAATGCAGCTAATTTATATTTAGAGTAAATATTTCTAACATGAATATTCATTAGGGAAAGGATTGATAACTCAGTCTGTACAGCATTGACTTTTGAACCTCATGTTTGCGAGTATGATCCCCAACAGGGTCATACAAAAAACCCTTAAAATTATACTAGTGTCAAACAGAGTAGACCCAGATCAGATGGCTCCTATAGGAGCCGTCTGGTCAGGGTCTGCTCTGTTTGCTAATGGAATTTGATAGATCTATTTCTTTACTTTCTAAAATGGCCACAATGTTCCACCTTTCTTATTTCATTATAACTATTTTGTCCATGAATGTTCAGTAGGTATTGAAATTTTGAATAAACATAGAACAGGGAAAGTGTTAATCTTTAATCTACTGAGCACACGATTGTAGACAGAAGGATCACCCTTTCTTCCATGATTCTGAAGATCTAATTAGAGTGTCAGACTGTTTGGATCCTGATGAGATGCACAGTTACACAGTTTTCCTCTGGATCCAAACTGTTTTTATAAGTTCATTGTAAGTTTGCTCGTAGCTTGCTGAAAAATAACCCTTTACTCCATCAATATTTATGTAACATATAATGATATCATGCTACAGATAAAGGTGCATACCCAAATACTAAAGTTGTCATTTCTCCATTAACCCATTCCCTCATATTGACGACTTTTGACGACTCTGTAAAAGTCACTTTGTGAAACGATTGTGATAAATAGAGCATTTGCTCCTACAGGAGCAAAATAATGCTCTTTTTATCACAATGGTTTCAAACTACACAATTCTAAAATGTTCCTTTTCTCTAATTAATGCTCCTTTTCGGTAGATTAATTCAAAGAGGGTGTATCTAAAATAGCCTATGAGGTAATGGGTTAAACCCCATACAGTAACCACTCTTTAGTATTGTCTCGAAGAGACGATTCTAAAGAGTGGTCACAGTATAGGGTTTGGTGCAGAAATGAAGGAGTTATTCTAGACAATATTTTAAAATATTATCTTATCTGGACCTCTGTCATTACTATTAATAATCCATAACCAAACAGAGCAGATCCTGATCTGGGTCTATTCTGTATGCAAAGGCATTAAAAGACATATTTAACCCTTTACTCCATGAATAATCATCTAAGAAATAATGAAAACAATGCTTATGAAATTATAATAAATCAGATTCTGCTGTTTCTACCAATATCAAAAACATCCTGCATACAAGAATGGGCTAATAAATATTTATGATGTCATTATTTCTTTGATGAGTATTCAGCAGGGAAGGATCTAAGTTACACATCTTTTCCGGACTTCTGGATCAATCCTAATTCTTATGTTGCCATGCATTTTCATCTGCTACAATTTTCATTTTGTAACCATTTTTCCATTTTCTATTGTTACAATGCTCACAATATCAATTGGATACTTACGTTGCATCTCATCTGGATCCAAACTGTTTGCATAGGTAATCACAGATTCACCATTAGCAGCAGAAGAGCTAAATACTAAGTTTAGTAAGAGGTCAATATAATGGTTAAGCCTTTCCCTTATATGAACACCTTTTCACACATTTGCAAACAGAGTAGACCCAGAGGAGCTGTCTGATCAGGGTCTGCACTGTTTTCTAATGGGCTTTGATAGATATGTTTCTTTAGTTTCTAAAATGGCTGCACTATTCCAACTTCAATATTTCATTATACATGTAACTATTTTGTCCATGAATATTCAGTAAGTATTGAAAATTGGAATAAACATAGAATTGGAAACAGATTAAGTTTATTCAGAGGTCAATACAGTAAAACCTCGATTATTCGAATTTTCGTTATAAATGAATTTAGACCCTTTTAGGCAGGTGGCTGCTTAATGCATGATGAAAGTCATGCAGAAAGCTCCTAGAGGAGCTTTCTGCATCACTTTCACCATGCATTAAGCTGACACCTGTCTTAAAGATCGATAATAATACGTATTTTAGTGTTCGGATAATCGAGGTTTTACTGTATAATGATTAACTTCAGTATGAAAAGGTAGTGTCTTCTTGCAAAGTACATCCTTGTGGGGGAAAGAATGATAACTTTGGATGATGGATCACATTCAGGGATTTGTCTTGTTCATTTATATTGATCAGATACAAGTTATCTTTCAGAGGTTAAGACATTTGTTTACATGGATAGAAACATCAATATGGAAAAGATAAGATAAATGTCAGAGTTCAGAGTTGGGGAAACAAATGATGTTTACAGACTTCCACATCAGTCGTGTCTCAATTATTATGATGCATTGGTTCCCATGAACTTTTCCAAAATATGGATTTTCTTCAAATATATAACCAAATCAATAGGCCAAGGGCGTATTTAAAGCACAGAAATTTTCATTTCTGCACCAAACCCTATGTTGTGACTACTCTTTAGAATTAATGTCTCTTCATTTGGTGGAGAAATAAAGGAGCTGTTCTTGAAAATGGTTTCATTTGCACCTCTTATCTGGGCTACATAACCAGAACAATTGTTATAGATAACATTTCAAGCACAAAAATCGTGATTTCTCCACCGAACCCCATGTTGTGACTACATCTTGATGAGATGATTGCACAGAATGGTCACATCATAAGGTTTGGTGGAGTATTGAAGGAGCTGTTCTTTTTAACCTATTCCCACATAGACTATTTTTAGACCCAATGTCTTTGAATAAATCTGAAAAGGAGCATTTACTAGAGAAAAGGAAAATGGTAGAATTGTGTAGTATTGAAACCATATGTATAGAATATTAATTTATGTTTGATTATGAAATAATTATGTTCACTATCTACAGTTCACTAATCAAGATAGTGAATAGAGAATTTGGTCCTATGTGAAATACATGTAGTATAATTTTCAAGAAGACTTTGAATCACAAACAGTGCCAATTTTGATTAGAGAGCTCATCTAGGAGCACTCCGATCTAAGTCTTCACTGTTTGCCACACAGTACACTTGTTTTCCGTGTTCAAAGGTTAAGAAATGTGCAACGTATGACATTTATTGTAGACGGAAAAATCGCTCAGTTTGTGATGTTTACGCTGCCCCTGAAAAAAAGTGTCTCGGGGCTTTGTAAGCAGTTCAGACCAGACCATCTTACAGTGCAGTATCCTAGGCATCTAATCATGGTCTACACTGTTGGCAGGAGAGCCTTGGACCCTAAGCAATTTGTTCTCATGTATAGAATATTAATGTATATGTTTGATTATGAAATATGTTCACTATCTACAGTTCACTAACCAAGACAGTGAAGTTCCTAGATCTTTTTGAGCTGTAACAAGACATCACTACCACAGGCATAGACAAGATGTGCAAATCAAAACATAATTTGTTTTTATCCAATTAATATTCGTAGTGTCATTATTTCAAACATAAATATTCATGGAGTAAAGGGTTACATACAGAAGAATCTGTCCTAAGCGGCTTCTTTATTTCTCCACCAAACCCTATGGTGTGACTACTCCTGAGAATTGTCTTCGAGAGACAATTCTAAGGAGGGGTCACCCCATTGTATTTAGTAGAGAAATGATGATGTTTTTGTTTGAAATATGCCTGTTATCTCTGATTACACACTGCATGTTTTACAGGCCCTTCTTTTCAACATGGTAACCATTTATACAGGTACAAAAAGCACATATGTTTTTAGTGTAAATGGAATGTGCCTTGAAGACATAATGGTTACAGAGTGGTTTGCTGTGCAATTCTGCAAATGTCCCCTCACAGTTTCTTGACCCTTTCCTTCATGAATACTGGTGTAAGAAATAATGATGTCAGGAATATTAATTGATTAATTTGTTATAATAGCACATGGACACAGGAAGGTTTGGCCATGGCAGATTCTCTAGAATCATATCTATATTATATCATAAGCAAACAGAGCAGACCCCGATCAGACGGCTCCTATAGGAGCCGTCTGATCTGAGTTCTATTCTGTTTGCAAAGGCATAGATCATTTGGATCCAAACTGTTTGAGGTTATCACAAATTTGCCTCTAGTGTGATAAGAGTTAAACCTTTACTCCATAAATACACCTTTCTATGCCTTTACAAACAGAATAGATCAAGATCTGAGGACTCCTTTAGGAGCCATCCATGAAAGGTTTGCTCTATTTGCTCATGAAATAATATAGATATGATTCTACAGTTACTGTCATGCCCAAAAATGCATGTGTTCATGTGCTATTATAACAAATTATCTAATTGATATTCATAGTGTCATTATTTCAAACATGAATATTCATGAAGTAAAGGGTTAAATACTGTAGAACCTGTCCTAAGCAGCTACGGTATTCATTTATTGAACATAGGAGCCTTAAAAAGCAAGTGGTTGTTTCATGCGGGACAAAAGTAATGCAGAAAGCTCCTATAAGAGCTTTCTGCATTACTTTTGTCCTGCATTAAACAACCACTTGCATTACTTTTGACCTGCATTAAGCTACCATGCATCTATCTCACAGACCCATAATTAGACTTTTTTTTAATGGCCTCTTCAGACCGGTTCTACTGTACTTTCTTTATCTATGACACCTGTTGAAGGTTGTTCTTTTGATCACTTAGGATTGAATGATGCACTTGGAATTGTTTGGGCATTTGTTTTTGAAGTGTTGTCATGTTGGTCATCAATGCACCATGAAGCATGCACAACCTTGCAAAAAATTGATTATTGGAAATGAATTGAAACCTGGTATCTCCTCAATCTGTTACACTGTGCATCTGGTCACTCTTCTATAGATTTACAGTGCAAATAAATGTATCTTTGTTTGACAATGTTGATGCTTGGTACCATGAACAGACCTCATCTTTGATCATAGAGATATAGCCACCGGGCAACTCTTTGATACAGATCATTATCCTTTACTCCATTAATATTTGTGTAAGAAATAATGATGCCATGAATATTAACCCATTACCTCATAGGCTATTTTAGATCCAAACTCTTTGAATTAATCTACCAAAAAGGAACATTAACTAGAGAAAAGGACAATTTTTAGAATTTTGTAGTTCTGAAACCATTGTGATAAATATAGCATTTGCTTCTTTCAGTAGGAGCAAATGCTCTATTTATCACAATGATTTCAAAAAGTAACCATTACAGAGGCGAAGAAAGGCGTATTTATGGAGGAAAGGGTTTAGTAGCTGATATTTTTTAAATTTTACATGAAATTTTTGTAATGGCAGAAACTGCAGAACCAGATCTATATCAATTTGATCTGCGTCTGTTTGCAAAAGCATTAAAAGGCATTCCTATGGAGTTGCGGGTTATTATTTTATTATACATATACAATTATTCTTTGATTATTTTGTTAACAGTCAACACTGTTGTCTCTTGATGTAGGGTTTGTCATCTGAATTATCGCCCTTCAAACTGTCATAAATCATGCAGGCATGTGCCTCACCCTGGGCATACACACATAGGCACGTGCATACTTGTGGTTGGAAAACTAAAAAATTAAAAAAGCCAAAATCGCATTAAAAATTGATGCCCAACTAGGATAAGGCCCTAGAGCTGCTTACACTTTTCATAATCAAGGCTTATGTGAATGTCAAATTATCTGAATAAAATGTTGCAAGAAAATCAAATTGGATGGAAAAGAATTGAATATAGATCCCTAACTTGAAGATGTTCAGTAGATGTTATTCGAAGAATAGTCGAGCAGCTATCCTATTCACTGCCGTCGGCGTCTGCGTCACACCTTGGTTAAAGTTTTTGTTCAAGTCCACTTTTTGCCTTTAACATTTGGAATAAAGCTTTGAAACTTGGAACACTTGGACCACCATGAGCTTCATCTGTAGGCAAGAATATATAACTCTGTCAAGCAATTTGACAGAATTATGGCCCTTTTTAACTTAGGTTTTTCTTTTCATTACAGATTTCAAAGAGATCCTACATCTTGAATCTAATACTATTAAAGATATTTTACTGACACTTTGATTACTTGCTTCTAGTATCATTGGATACCATTTGAGGCCACTATCAAGCATTTTTACACTAAAAGTTCTGAGAATAGTCGAACGCGCTGTCCTGTGACAGCTATTGTATTTTCTTGCCCTTTACTCAATAGCCTCCTTTTGAAATTGTTCACTGTCCAGCAAGTTTTAAATGTAGCATTTCTATCCTCCTTTCGAGAACATCTTTATGAGTAAAGTTGCAGGCATCAATGATAAGATGAGTCTGCTTATCAGAGCTCCAGATAAGATGCATAAATTAAAACTTTTTCGAGAATAACTTCTTTATTTCTCCAGATGATTCTAAAGAGTAGTCACAACATAGAGTTTGGTGGAGAAATGACAGTTTTAGTAATTTAGTACGAACCTTTATCTGTAGCTCTTAGGGCTTACCGCCAAGTGGGCACTGTTCATCAGTTCGTTTTTCCAAACAGGTATAAATCTACCTACATGCTTTATTGCTTTTTTCAGTAAGGAGGCCTATTAATTAATGACATCAACTATCGTTTTCTTTGACCACTTGATATCATAATGTATATATCACACTGTTATACTGTCTTTTATGCACACAGTCTAAAAGATATCATAAATAAATGTATGTCTGTGGGTAATGATATTTGCAAACAGTTTGGAGCCAGATAAGATGCTGTGTAACTCGACGTCTGATCTGGCTCCAGTCTGTTTGACTTTCAGACTGTAAACATTTGCATTTTTATATAAGAAACTAATATTGCTTTGCATTTCGTTTAGTTTCGTCTAAATGGATGAAACACACTATACATTCTCTACTGTAATCAGTTTTAGAAAATTATATGTTGAACTTGTACAAAAATTAGTGTATTCAATCCGTAAAATATAGTCAGTATTTTTGTCCAAAAAATTCTCCAGAATGCACCTGCACCATTCTTGCAAAGATAGTTTTCCCAGGGGAGCAATCACCTTATACACTTACACCTAACAATCAGATTACATGCTTACACCAAGCAATCAGGATATACACTTACACCTAACAATCAGATTACATGCTTACACCAAGCAATCAGGATATACACTTACACCTAACAATCAGATTACATGCTTACACCAAGCAATCAGGATATACACTTACACCTAACAATCAGATTACATGCTTATACCAAGCTATTAGGTTATACACGTACACCTAACAATCAGATACCATGCTTACACAAAGCAATCACGTTATACACTTACACCTATAAATCAGATTACATGCTTACACCAAGCAATCAGGATATACACTTACACCTAACAATCAGATTACATGCTTACACCAAGCAATCAGGATATACACTTACACTTAACAATCAGATTACATGCTTACACCAAGCAAATAGGTTATACACGTACACCTAACAATCAGATACCATGCTTACACAAAGCAATCAGGTTATACGCTTACACCAAGCAAATCAGATTATACACTTACACATAATAATCAAGTTACATGCTTATATCAAGCAGTCAGGTTACTTGCTTAAACCTAGCAATCAGGTTACATGCTTGCACTAAGCAATCAGGTTACACACTTACACAAAACAGTCAGGTTACACACTTACACCAAGCTATCAGGTTATACTTTTACACCAAGCAATCAGGTTATACACTTCCATATAATAATCAGGTTACATACTTACACCTAGCAATCAGGTTACATGTTTACACCAAGCAATCAGGTTACACACTTTCATCTAGTAATCGGGTAACACACTTACACCAAGCAATCAGGTTACACACTTACACTTAGTAATCAGGTTATATGCTTACACCATGCAATCAGGATACACATTTACACCAGGCAATCAGATTATATGCTTACACATAGCAACCAGGTTACACACTTACACCAAGCAATCAGGTTACACACCAAGCTATCAGGTTATATACTTACACTAAGCAATTAGGATACATGCTTACACAAAGCAATCAGGTTACATGCTTACACCAAACAATCAAAGTACATGTATTTTGAAATATGCTCTTCATAAAAAGCATAGCCAGATTGGGCAATACTTAAGCTACTGTTTATAATTACATATACCTTGTGTATTTCAATCTTTACTAATGTTCTATTTGCACATGATGTGTGATATTTTCTGCTAGTCAAATCTTCTGCTACCGGTAGTCAAATGGGAAAAATCAATACTGTTTTCATTGATATCCTTACTTGAGGGTTCATGTGGATATCAGGAGTATAATGGAAATCCTGAACTGTTGCCAATATTTAATAACCCTTTACTCCATGAATATTCATGTAAAAAAATGATGACATCATGAATATTACATTTAATTAGATTAACCCTTTCCCTGTACTATATTTATTTCAAACTTCAATACCTACTGAATATTCATGGACAAAGTAGTTATAATGAAATACAAAAGGTAGAACATTGTAGCCATTTTAGAAAGTAAAGAAACAGATCTTTCAAACTCCACTAGCAAACAGAGCAGACCCTGATCAGACGGCTCCTATAGGAGCCGTCTGATCTGGGTCTACTCTGTTTGCAAATGCGCGAAAACACGTTTATAAGAGGGAAAGGGTTAATTTCTATCAAATGGCATGTGAACATAGAACTGTTTGTCTATGGCAGAAACTGTAGCTTAAGATCTGTATTGTACCATTAGCAAACAGAACAGACCCTGGTCAGGCAGCTCCTACAGGAGTAGCCTGATATGGATCTATACCATTTGGAAAGCCATTAAAAGGGTGTTTCTATGGATAAAAATAGTAAGTAATTCCTTGTATTCAGACACTTGATCTTACAGATATTTATAGTGAAAGTTGTAGTTATCGTTATTGTTTTATTTTCAGACAAAGATGAGTTTGATTCAGCCTTTGGTGGCACAAATGGAAATTCAGGTATGTCATATCTTTTTAACCCTTTAAATGCTGAATTTTCAAAGTGGAATGGTCCATCATTATGAAATTTTAGAGTCCATTCAGTGTGAGAGGGTATAATATATGAGAGGATATCGATTGGCAAACAGTGCAGACTCTGATCAGAAAACTCCTCTTTACAAGAAAAGAAAATTGTATAACTGAATCTATATTACTTCATAAGCAAACAGAGCAGACCCTGATCCGGATCTATTCTGTTTGCTTATGGATTTTGATAGGTCTGAGCCTACAGTTTTTATACGCCCGTTTGAAAAAACGGGACGTATTATGGAATGGCGCTGTCTGTCCGTCTGGTTGTCTGGTTGTCTGGTTGTCTGTCCGTCTGTAACATCTCTAACTCAAGTTCCGCTTGGTGGATCCTTCTCAAATTTAGCCACAATGTTTATCTAGACATGCTACAGTAGCCTACCAAGTCCCGGTTTGTTTATCCAAGGTCAAGGTCACACAATTGGACTTAGAATTTGCGTTTAGCAAAAATGTTAACCGGTCTGTCTGTCTGTAACATCTCTAACTCAAGTTCCGCTTGGTGGATCCTTCCCAAATTTAACCAAAATGTATATCTAGACATGCTACAGTAGCCTGCCAAGTCCCGGCTCATTTATCCAAGGTCAAGGTCGCTTAATTGGACTTAGAATTTGCGTTTAGCATTTGCGTTAAGCAAAAATGTTAACCTCAATTTATGTGGAACAAGTCCACTTATTTACATAACACTTTGTGATAAAGCTTTGAAACTTGGAACACTTGTTCACCATCACAACCCTCACCTGTAGGCAAGAGAAAATAACTCTGTCAAGCATTTTGACTGAATTATGCCCCTTTTTAACTTAGAATTTTTGGTTAAGGCTTTGTTAAAGTCCATTTATTTACATAACCCTTTGAGATAAAGCTTTTAAACTTAGAACACTTGTTCACTGTCACAACCTTCACCTGTAGGCAAGAGAAAATAACTCTGTCAAGCATTTTGACCGAATTATGCCCCTTTTTAACTTAGAATTTTTGGTTAAGGCTTTGTTAAAGTCCATTTACTTACATAACCCTTTGAGATAAAGCTTTTAAACTTGGAACACTTGTTCACCATCACAATCTTAACCTGTAGACAAGAGTACATAACTCTTTCAAGCATTTTGACAGAATTATGCCCCCTTTTAACTTAAAAATTTTGGTTAAAGTTTTGGTTAAAGTCCACTTATTTACATAACCCTTTTAGATTAAGCTTTTAAACTTGGAACACTTGCTCACCATCATAAGCTTTACCTGTAGGCAAGAGTACATAACGCTGTCTAACATTTTGACATAATTATGACGCATTTTAGCTTGGAATCTTTGGTTAAAGTCCACTTATTTACATAATCCTTTCAGATAAAGCTTTTAAACTTGAAACATTTGTTCACCATCACAAGCTTCATCTTCATCTCAAGCATTTAGACACAATTATGGCACTTATTAATTTAGAATTTTCGGTTATGGTTTTTTGTTAAAGTATGCCTATTTACAACCTTGAAACTTGGTCGCAAATACGTTAACCCCAGTTTATGTTGAACAAAACCTCGACGGGCGTATATTGTGTCCACTGGCACTCTTGTTGTATAAATCTAAAGATTTACATTATAAAGATTAAGTTGATGAATATTCACGACATGACTAATTCATGCAAGAATGTCCATTAGGGAAAGGATGAAGAAAAGTAAAACTATTGCCTCAGACTCACAGTATGAAACAGTTTGGATCCTAATGAGATACTGTGTTACTTGGCCTTTCATTTTGATCAAAACCATTGGGAAGCAAAAGAGTTGACATGTTTTGAATGTCCTGTAACCCTGTCATTCATATAAACACATTTTCACGCCTTTGCAAACAGAGTAGACCCAGATCAGACGGCTCCTATAGGAGCCGTCTGATCAGGGTCTGCTCTGTTTGCTTTTGACATGATGTAGATCTGATTCTATAGTTTTTGTCAAAGCAAAACATTGCCTTTAAATTTGTACATCATGAAAATCCTGCTAATAAATATTCATGACGTTAATATATCTTACATAAAATTAATATAGAACAGGGAAAGGGTTAAGGTAACCCAGTACAGAAATCTTTAAACTGAGATTAAAATTGTTTAATATGGAATATAATCTGATTAACTTATTGCATGATAAATTGAATTATCATCTGCAGTAATTGTCATCTGCTACAACTTGGGTCAATAATATTCCCATTTCTCTCTAAAAACATAGGCAGAATGTCTGGATCTCAATGAGACTATGAGTTACTTGATGTCTCATCTGAATCCAAACTGTGTTCAGAGGTAATTTGTCTTCACCTGTAGCATGCAAAGAGTTAAGACATTCCTATTAAAGTTTGTTGTGTGTTAACCTTTTATCCAATGAATATTCATGTAAGAAATAGATGATTTTTATTTGTAAATGGCATCATGAACAAGAGACGTTTGGCTATGCAGAAACTGTAGAATCAGATTTATATATTATCACGTAAGCAAATGGAGCAGACCCTAATCAGATGGCTCCTAAAGGAGCCGTCTGATCTGGGTTTATTTTGGTTGCAAAAGTGTGAATAGGCATCTCTATCAAGTAAAGGGCTGGTTGTTTTAATGCCACAAGGAGATCAAACAGCAGGGAATGGGTCTAAGCGACTGGAGCAGTGCTAATAACTTTTGAAAAACAGTAGAGAATCTGTCTATGGTGAACATAATTATGGTGAATGACATGAATATCTATAAGAGCAGGTGATCGCTTAATGCAGGATGATAGTAATGCACCTTCATCCTGCATTAAGCTACCACTTGTCTTAAAACTTTATAATTTCCAAATGTTTGCTGTGTACAGGTTTTACAGTGAAACCCCATTAAACCGGAATTTTAGTAGATAAGAATTTTGATACTTTTAGGCAGGTGACTGCTTAATGCAGGTGAAAGTCATGCAAAAAGCTCATAGAGGAGCTTTCTGCATGACTTTCACCCTGCATTAAGCTGCCACCTGTCTCCAAGACCGATATTTATACTAGATTTAACGTCTGGTTTAGAGGAGTTTTACTGTACTTTAAGGAGATTTCATATTTAATCTAGAGACTTTTTATATACAGGATATGCATTGGTTAAATAGATTAGCATGTAGTACCTTTGGTGTTTTTTTGTGATCGCCTGATGTCCGTCGTCCGTAGGCATGCGTCGTGCGTCGTCCCGCGTCAACAATTTGAACCTTTAAAAATCTTCTTCTCTGAATCTACAGGGTTCTCAGCTTTCATCTTTGGTACATAGCATCACCTATAGGTCCTCTACAAAAGTTATATAAATTATGCCCCTGGGGTCAAAATTGGCCCCGCCCCAGGGGTGGGAAGTTTTCAATAGAAACATATACATGTAGTAAAACTTTGAAAATATTCTCTTCTGACACCAGAAGGTTCTCAGCTTTCATATTTAGCACATAGCATCATGTTCAGGTTCTCTACAAAAGTTATATAAATTATGCCCCTGGGGTCAAAATTGGCCCCGCCCCAGGGGTGGGCAGTTTTCAATAGAAACAAATAGTGAAATCTTTTTGAAAATCTTCTCCTCTGAAACTGGAAGGCTCTCAGCTTTCATATTTGGCACAGAGCATCATGTTCAGGTCCTCTGCAAAAGTTATATAAATTATGGCCCTAGGGTCAAAATTGGCCCCGCCCCAGGGCCGGCTAGTTTTCTATAGAAACATATAGTGAAAACTTTGAAAATCTTCTCCTCTGAAACTAGAAGGTTCTCAGCTTTCATATTTGGCACATAGCATCATGTTCAGGTCCTCTACAAAAGTTATATAAATTATGCCCCTGGGGTCAAAATTGGCCCCGTCCCAGGGGTGGGAAGTTTTCAATAGAAACATATAGTAAACCTTTGAAAATCTTCTCCTTTGAAACCAGAAGGTTCTCAGCTTTCATATTTGGCACAGAGCATCATGTTCAGGTCCTCTACAAAAGTTTTATAAATTATGGCCCTGGGGTCAAAATTGGCCCCACCCCAGGGGTGGGCAGTTTTCAATAGAAACAAATAGTGAAAACTTTGAAAATCTTCTCCTCTGAAACTAGAAGAATCTCAGCTTTCATATTTGGCACATAGCATCATGTTCAGGTCATCTACAAAAGTTTTATAAATTATGGCCCTGGGGGTTAAAATTTGCCCCGCCCCAGGGGTGGGCAGTTTTCAATGGAAACAAATAGTGAAATCTTTGAAAATCTTCTCCTCTGAAACTGGAAGGCGCTCAGCTTTCATATTTGGCACAGAGCATCATGTTCAGGTCCCCTACAGAAGTTGTATAAATTATGCCCCCGGGGTCAAAATTGGCCCCGCCCCAGGGGTGGGAAGTTTTCAATAGAAACATATAGTAAACCTTTGAAAATCTTCTTCTCTGAAACTGGAAGGTGTTCAGCTTTCATATTTGGCACAGAGCATCATGTATAGGTCCTCTACAAAAGTTATATGAATTATGTCCCTGGGGTCAAAATTGGCCCCGCCCCAGGGGTGGGTAGTTTTCAGTAGAAACATATAGAGAAAATCTTCTCCTCTGACACTGAAAGGTTCCCAGCTTTCATATTTGGCTCATAGCATCATATTCAAGTCCTCTACAAAAGTTATATAAATTATGCCCCTTGGGTCAAAATTGGCCCGCCCCAGGGCCGGCTAGTTTTCTATAGAAACATATAGTGAAAACTTTAAAAATCTTCTCCTCTGATTGTCTGGTGAGCGCTTCAGGGCCATTCTGGCCCTCTTATTATTTAACCATTTGAAAGGAGTGTGCTGGCATCTGCAAGCAGTATAGACCCAGATCAGAGAGCTCCTTTATGTCACTCAAAATGTAGCTTAATTGATCCTTTCATACTATACTGAATGGACTCTGTAGTTAAACACTGATGGGCCAGTCTACTTTGAATATTCAACATGCAAGGGGTTAAATGCAGAAAAAGTGCATTCGATCTGGGTAAAGCTTTAGCACCTTCAAATATGAATTAATCCAAGCCATATTCAGACTAGCTGCGTGTGGTTTTTAAGATCTTGATAATATATTGATTGACCATGTTCGTTGGTTCCATATGAGTTGTGCACCCTTCATTTATAAACATATTGTGTATTGTACCAATCATCTATTTCTATATGCTTACTTTGTAATTATAATAATCTATGGTGAGACACAAAATTATAATTGAGCCCTGCCATGCGGAAATCACCATTGACCTTTACTCCATATGTTAAATACACCTTACAACATCTTTGTAAACAGAGTAGACCCTGATTAGATAGCTCCTGTTAGAACCATCTTATTAGGGTCTGCTATGTTTACTTATGATATATTATAGATATGATTCTACAGTTATAATATTATATATCATGATATAATATAGATCTGAATCTGCACTTTCTGCCTTGGTTATATATGCCTGTGTTCATAATTTATATTATTATGAAAAATACAATTAATTAATCTGCATTATGTCATTATTAATTACATGAATATTCATGGAGTAAATGGTTAAAACATAACACAGATCAGTTTCTACTGTGTTTGGTACCCATCAGAACCCGTTTTATTTTGCCGACTTGTGTGACAAACATTGGACTTGGTCAAAGGATAAACTGATCTGGTTCTTCACTGTTTGCAAAGCCTGTAGGTTGATTTCGTTTATTGGGACTCATTTATTTATCTGCATGTAACATTTATGTGCATGCTAAATGGGTCATGGCCAAGGTTAGGCACAAGTCCAAAGTAAACCAAACTGTCTTGGGCTATGTTTCATTAATTCTTTACCTGGTAGAATTTCCTTTCAAGCCTTTGCAAACAGAGAAGACCCAGATCAGACGGCTTCTGTAGGAGCCGTCTAATCAGAGTCTGCTATGTTTGCTTATCAAATACAATGTAATATAGATCTATAGTTTCTGTTATGGTAGAAATTACCTTATTCATATTGCCATTGTAAAATTTAGCAAATGAATATTCATTATTTCGTTATTTCTTACAATATTATTCATTCAGTAATTTTCTTGTACGTTTTAGATTCAAATGGAAAATCATGGAATATTGGAGGTCAAAGTAAAAGACCATTCAGCTATTCACAAGGAATGGAAAGCATTAAACCAGTGTCACCAAGACAAACTTCAAACTCAAGCAATGGAATGTATACCCAAAATGGCTTCAGCTCTCAGACAGGAAGTGGCATGAATTATGGGAACACAAATACAAACACAGGTACAAATTTGTATTCAGTACCTGGTCGCAATATAAACAATAACAGTGACAATAGCAGATTCGGTGGTGGAGGTGCTGGTTCCTTGTACAACAAATCCTTGACATCTTCATACAGTGTTGGACAAACTGGTAACACATCTTCAAGAAACTTGAACACAATGTTTGGCCCTTCACCCACAGCCAATGCACAACAAAACCGTGGAGTGAACTCCAATGACCTTTCACCGACCAGAACATCCTTTGAGGGTGGATCATCATTGTTTAACCGACAAAACAAGTCATTTTGGTGATTTTGCCGCAAGTCTATACAGTGCTTTTCTAGTTCAAATATGTGATATGTTTGTACATTTGGGATTTACCACTAGCTCTTTAAGAATCAAAGTAAACAGTTTGGATCCAGATGAGAGGCCAAGTAATTCAGATGTAATTAACCCTTACCAGTTCAGTGTTCATGTGTGAAATAATTACATCATGAAAACATGAGCGGAATATTTATAATGACATACAGTAAAACCCCTCTAATGTGACCACTTAATGAATAAACATAGGTGTCTTTATAAGCAAGTGGTTGCTTAATGCAGGACCAAAGTAATGCAGAAAGCTCCTCTAGGAGCATTCTTCATTTCTTTTGTCCTGCATTAAGCTACCACCTGCATCAAGCACCAAGAATTATACCTCTTTTAGGTGGTTGCATTATTGGGGTTTTGCTGTATTTTCAAGGGAGTTTTTGCTTTGACAAAAGCTGTAGAAACAGATCTATATCATGTCATAAGCAAACAGAGCAGGCCCTGATCAGAAGACTTCTACAGGAGGTGTCTGATCTGGGTCTACTCTGTTTGCAAAGGCATGAAAAAAAAATCAAAAACGTGTTTATATGAGGGAAAGAGTAAAGATCCAACTGTTTGTTCCAGTGACTATTTTTGAAGAAAATGGGGGGAAAAGTAAATTTGAGAACATTAGCAGATGACAATTTTTAGCAGACGGCAATAATTGTGCAAAAGTACTGAACTTTATATTAGCCCTTTACCTCATGAACATTTAGTAAGAAATATAGACATCATGAATATTCATTAGCTAAATATTCATAATGGCATTATGACAAAAGGAATATTTTACCATGGCAGAAACTGTAGATCATGTCTATATAATTCTTTAAGCAAACAGAGCAGACCCTGATCAGACAGCTCCTACAGGAGCCGTCTGATCTGGGTCTACT
Organism: Azorinus chamasolen; assembly: GCA_963576725.1. Taxonomy (NCBI): domain Eukaryota; kingdom Metazoa; phylum Mollusca; class Bivalvia; order Cardiida; family Solecurtidae; genus Azorinus; species Azorinus chamasolen. Next base: position 12,729,641 of record OY755237.1, read on the forward strand.
CTGTTTGCAAAGGGGTGAAAAGGCATTTATATGAGGTAAGGAGTTACCCTTTGAATGCTGAATTTCCAAAGTGGAATGGTCCAGCATTGTTAAACTCATGCAAGAAATAATGACTATGAATATCAGTGAGCTGAACTTTTATAATTGCATATGAGTACAGGACTTTTCGGCTGTGGCAGAAACTGTAGAAACAGATCTAATTTTTTTTCATAAGCAAATCAAGCAATTCAAGCAGATCCTGATGAGACAGCTCCAATGGGAAGCATCTGATTAAGGTCTTCTACTGTGTTTGCAAAAATATTAATAGGTTTCTCTATCAGGTAAAGAGTCCTTGTCAGTATGAATGGATTAAATCTTTGAATTATGACAGGGCAGACCCAGATCTGAGGACTTAATTCTGGAAGTATCTGATCTAGGTCTACAGTGGTTGCAAATGTGTCTACTCTGTAAATGCCAAATGTGTCATTTCTCACATTCATTGGGGGTAAATTACATGTACATGCATAAGAGTAAATGGTCAGTCTATGCCTGAGATAGTAATACATGTACAGTAAAACCCCGCTAATGCGACCACTTAATAAACAGCCACTGGCGTCGTTTAAAGCAGGTGGTTGCTTAATGCAGGACGAAAGTTATGCAGAAAGCTCCTATAGGAGCTTTCTGCATAACTTTCGTCCTGCATTAAGCTACCACCTGCCTCTGCCACCCGGAATTATGCCCATTTTTGGTGGTCGCATTAGAGGGGTTTTACTGTATATGTACTGATGTTTGTTTTTATGTTTGCTGTACACCATACATACTAGTGCTTTTCATTAACCTGTGACTGCTGAAATATTCACAGTGGAATGACCCACCAGTGTTTAAATATAGAGTCCATTCAGTATGAATGGCTGACATTTGCTTGAGGATTTTTAATGAAAAACCCAGTGCAAACTCTGATCTGGGTCGTCACTGTTTACAAATACCAGTACACTTGTTTCCCACACTCATAGATTTAATTGCCCTTTAACCCATTCCCTCATAGGCTATTTTCCCTCATAGTCTATAGGCTAAAATAGCTACAATGTTCTACCTTCCATATTTCATTGTAACTATTTTGTCCATGAATATTCAGTAGGTATTGAAATTTGAAAAAAACGTAGAGCAGGGAAAGGGTTAAAGGCTTGTCAAATTAAAACTAAATTATTGACAAAGCACAAAAATAGTCTAAGTAAGGTACTATTGGAATACAATGTACTTCTTGTATATGTCTAAATGTATGTATTCAATGGAGAAAAGAATTGAATTGAACTACTGTGTACTAAATAAAACATCTGCAAAAAGAGAGACAATTACCTTAACATTTATTGATTGGCTGACATGCGTCAGTAGATAATATTGGATAGACAACAAGCGAAACAGACACTATACAAGTTTGATGGTGATTATTTTAACCCTTTCCCTATTCACTATTCATGCACGAAATTATGACATTGTATGAGAAATATTTACTAACTGGAGTTTTATAATGTAAACTTTTTAAAGGAAATGTTTTGCTTTGACAAAAACTGTAGATCAGATCTATATAATGTCAAAAGCAAACAGAGCAGACCCTGATCAGATGTATTTAGGCCAATTTTCAGTACCTACTGAATATTCATTAACAAAATAGTTCTAAAGAATTCTTGAAGGTGGAACATTGTAGACATTTTAGAAGGTAAAGGAACAGTTCTATCAAATTCTAATAGCAAACAGAGTAGACCCTAATCAGACAGCTCCTCCAGGAGCCGTCTGATCTGGGTCTACTCTGTTTGCAAATGCATGAAAAGGCATTTACATGTATATGAGGGAAAGGGTTAACCTTTTACTTTATAGATTCACCTTTTAAAGTTTCACTTTATAGATACACCTTTTAATGTTTGCAAACAGAGTAGACCTCGATCAGATGGCAACTATAGGAGTCCTCTGATTACTGTCTGCTCTCTTTGTGTATCTACTGTTTCTGCCATTGCCAAAATTTAATGTGTTCATATACCATTATAAAACTAAGTTACTTACGATTTGTTTATACAATATTTCTGCATGGATTTTGATGGAGTAAAGGGGTAACATTTATTGGTTGACTGAAGTGTTTGATAATATGGTGTAGACAAGTGAAAGCGACATTATACAAGTTTGATGGCATTTAAATTTGAAAAGAGCTGTTTAATTGGGTTTTTGTTTACGTAGTTGATACTTATGAAAGACATTATTTGCACTATAACTAGACAGAATGGAGACACTTCATATTACTGGAACCTTTCCAAAATTTACCATTCATCTTAGCTATAAATTATGATCAAATGCAGCACCTTTTGTACAGGGAGAACAATTATTGGTTTGTTTGTAGCACACACTTGTTAACCCTTTACCTGATGAATATTCATGTTTTAACCCATTCCTCCATAGGCTATTTTTAGACCAAACCTCTTTGAATGAATCTACCCAAAAGGAGCATTTACTAGAAAAAAGGAAAATGCTAGAATTTTGTAGTTTGAAACCAATGTGATAAATAGAGCATTTGCTCCTATAGGAGCAAATGCTCTATTTATCACAATGGTTTCAAGAAGTGGTTAATACAGAGGCGTAGAAAGGCATATTTCGAGGGCTTAGTGCAAAACTATTCTAACTCCTTCACCAAGCCCTCGATTTATGGAGGAAAGGGTTAAATAATGACTCTATGAGTATTGATTACTAGTACATGTAGCTGAATTTTATAATGGTATAATGAACAAGGGAATTGTTGATCATTGCAGATTTATATTACTCCATAAGCAAACAAGGCAAACCATTGGGTAAACACTGTTTATGTGTCTCTGTTAGGTAAAGGTTTTCATTATTCCAGCTTTAGCCTGCTAATGGTACACACAATGGACCTCTAAGGCAGTCACACAAAACAAACCTAATTGTTAGTCTTTGCCACAGGTGGCTATTGGAGGCAAGGTGGAAGTAAACTTAGAAAGCTGCATTTTCCCATAGGAGCTATGCATTTTTCATTCAGTTTTAATCAAAGCAACAGATAAAGGTGCAAACCCAAATACTAAAATTGTCATTTCTACACCAAACCCTATACTGTGACCACTCTTTAGAATCGTCTCAGAAGAGACTATTCGAAAGAGTGGTCACAGTATAGGGTTTGGTGGTCACAGTATAGGGTTAAACTGATGATTATTCATACAAGACTCCATGAAGTATTACTTTAAATCTTGTAATAGAAATATTGAAAAGGAAAAATATTGCAATAGCAGAATACAGTGATGTCTCGTTAATCCGGAATTCGTTAATCTGGAAAACTCGCGATCCGGACGAAAGTCGAGGGGAACGGATTTTTTGTGCAGTAAATTGACTCGTTACATCCGGAAATTCGCGTTCCGGAACCGGACATAGATTTCCGGTAACCAATCTATGTATTTACCTGTATTTGTGACTCGTTAATCCGGCCGGGTCCGTAGCCCCGGGGCTTAATTGCCCACCCCTGACACTTAACAATAGTGCATCGCGGAGGTGCGAATTCTTGTGTTTACAATCACGGGCATGGGTAAAACAACCCCCGACTGTGTGCAAACTGTTTAATTGGTTTGATATTCTTTACTGTTCTTTAATGTTCCTTATTGAGATGAACACTCGCCCAATTAACTTGTTACGTTAAAACCGCACCGCCATCGTTAAACTGTTAATCACCTTAAATGATTTGCTAATTCAGAAATTACAAGGCTATATTAATTGGGGATTCCCGCTAGGAATTCCCTAAGATTCTAACTCACGCGTGAGCTGGCTGGTTCCCTACTTCCGCCTTACAAGTACATGTACGCGGAAGGAATATTCGGGAAACCAGTCATGTCAAAATGGAGACCAACGTCGATTTTACAAAGTTTGTCCGCAGGCAAATTCGATAATCCACATTGCATTACTCAAATGAGAGAACTGACACTTATGGATAGGGTGCAAAAAGCATTTAGAACGACAAACAAGGCAATTAATTTGATATGACTTGCGATTATTACGGGCATATGGCATATGCACATATGAACGTTACACGAAGACTTCTTGATGCGAAAGTAAATGTTTATGATTGAGTTGATATTTTGCAGCATACAACGGCGATTCGTTTATCCGGAAAATTCGTTAATCCGGAAATTTCGCCGGGAACGAACGTTTCCAGATTAACGAGACATCACTGTATATAGAATCAGTTCTGTATTATATCAGTTATATCAGCAAATAGAGCACACCCTGATATGGATCAGTTCTATTTGCAAATATGCAAAAAAGATATTAGGATTATCATGTAAAACGGTTAAGATTTTTCTCATCACATGACTGTATTACAATGCATATCAGTCTTTATATCGCATACAGCACAGATGAAAGTATTAAAATAATGTTGGGAGCTTTCTGCATTATTTTCACCTTGCTTTAATCTGCTTACTGTTTTAACCCTTTACTCCATCGTCCCGCCTATGTATTCTTTTGCAAACAGAATAGACCCAGACCAGACAGCTCCCTGACCAGGGTCTGCTCTGTTTGCTTATATGATACAGATTCTCTACTGGTTGCCATTGCAGTAAATTTCGATTCTCCATTGGTTGTCATGGCAATAAATTTCTTTATTTCATATTTTTAATACCAGAAATAAATATTCAAAAATGGACAAAGTCTGGCATGAATATTCATAAAATTAAGGGCTAAAGACCAACAATATGACTTCATTTGTGTGGTCACTTTAGCTCTTTGCAAACTAGCGGCAAATGCGTGATTACCTAAGCAAACAGTTTGGATCCAGATGAGAAGCAGTCTCATTTCATCAGAATTTAAACTGTTTTACACTTTGACCATATTTTTTCCAAAGAAATGAGAGGAATTTTATTTTAAGAATTGAAGCAGACGACAATTGTTTCAGATAAAAAATTGCTTAGCATGCAAAGAGTTAGTGCAGTTTTTCTGTATGTACACAGAATTATCTTGTCTAGATCTTCATGATCAATGCATTTAACAGTTTACATAGCTTGTTGAATTGTGCATTAATATTTTCAGTTGAATTTCAAGTTGAAAGTGTTCATTGTTTTCATATCTTAATCATCATTAGTTCATGGAAATCTAATATTTTTTTATGCATTTTCAGTATTGTCGATGTATCATAACCCTTTACCTTGTGAATATTCATGTAAGAACTGATGATATCACGAATATTGATTAACTGAGTTTTTTGTAATAGCATATGTACACAGGATTTCTTTTCTGTAAAATTAAGTCTATATCATTTAACAAGCAAACAGAGCAGACCCTGATCAGACGGCTCCTATAGGAGCCATCAGATCTGGGTCTACTGTGTTTGCAAAGGTGTGAAAAAGTATTTTTATGAGGTAAAGGGTTGTTTAGCAAAGGGTTATATAGTTGTACATGTATGTAACTGTTTTATAACATCAAACTTTAAATCATAAGTATTATTTGTTGTTACATTTGTTTGTATATAATAGGAGCAATGTCTTTGTGAAACAGTACTCTTTGGTGTTTGCAGTGCAGACCCAGACTGGCTGCTGTGTCTAACATTGTAGCATTGGATTAAGCTGCTGGATCACAAACTACAGTACATGTAATACTTCTGTGCAACGAGCACAGAAAAGAAGTCTAATCCTGTGTTATTAAGGCAGGTGGCAGCTTAATGTAGGATGAAAGTTATACAGAAAGCTCCTCTAGGAGCTTTCTGCATTACTTTTGTTCTGCATTAAAGTAGCAATCAATGTTTAAAAACAACAATGTTATGTTTTTTTAACCCTTTCCCTCTTAATGCTTTTACATGCCTTTATAAACAGATTAGACCTAGATTAGATGATTCCTATAGGAGCCATCTGATCCAGGTCTACTCTTTGTGCTTATGGACTATGAATAGATCTGATTCTATAGTTTCTACAAATACTGAAAAATCCTGTGTACATGATGCCATTATAATAAAAAATCAGCTAATATATATACATGATGCAAGTATTTCTTACATGCATATTTGACAGGGAAAGGGTTAACCCTTCTCTTGCTGAATTTTAAAATACATTTCTCCTTCTTTACCTATGCCCTGTTGTATAATTACATATATCTTCACTGTGTACACGTATTTCGCTGTGCAATCACTGCTGTGGAGTGCACTGGTTGCACAATCAATTTGTAAATAGTGCAGACCCAGATGAGACGGCTCCTGCAGGAGCTGTCTCATCTGGGTCTTCACTATTTACAGGTAGGTATATTGACGTGAATAGCAAGCGAAGGGTTAAGTGATCACAATGGAGAAATGCAAACAGGTGTACACTAGTAATCTAGGTGCACTGTGCATCTCTGACATTGTGACTGATTAGGTTCTACAGTTATTAATGTATCAATGAACCATTTCTCCAGACAGATCTCATTTATAGTTTGTTACCTGTCCTTTCTACATGTATGTCGGTCATTTATTTTTGATCAATTCATGTGTTGTTATGCTATTGTAGATGGTCTTACAGGATGTAGGCATATGAGTTCAGCTATTATAAATGGTTTTAACAGAATTGAGGCATGTGAGATGGCATCATAAATTGTCTTGAACAGAATGGAGGCATGTGAGATACATGTATGTCATTATAAATGGTCTTACAGAAATAAGGCATATATGAGCTATGCCATTATGAAAGATCTTACAGAATGGAGCTAGACTAGCTAGCTGTTACATTAACCCTTCCCTTATATAAATGCTTTTTCACTCCTTTGCAAACAGAGTAGACCAAGACCAGCTTCTGTAGGAGTCATTTGATCAGGATCTGCTGTTTGCTTATGAAATTATAATAGATCAGACTACAATTTCTACTAATACCAAATATCCATGTGTACATATGCTATTATTACAGTTCAGCTGATAAATATTCATGATGTTGTTATTTCAAACATGAATATTCAACAGTGAAAGGGTTAACCTTTAACATTGTAACTATGCTTTTTAAGCCTGTTTGATCAGGGCCTGCTGTTTGCTATTGGAATAGTATAGGTCTGACATAGATCCTGTAGGAGCCATCTGATATGGGTCTACTCTGTTTGCAAATGTGTGAAAAAGCAGTTAATGAAGGAAATGGTTAAACGCATCTTTGCCATATGCTATGGTAATCACAAGAGTTGAATTCTATATACATTGTAATGGTATCAAGAACAGGGTGAACTTTAACCTCTTTTAGCCTGTATTTCTTACTTTATAAGTGAATTATTCCAAACATGGTACATATTTTGAACTAACCCTTTGAATGCTGAATTTTAAAGTGGAATGGTCCATCACTATTTAACAATATGAAAGATATTTGTTTAAATTTGCTAGAGGATTTTGAATGGCAAATAGTGCAGATTCTGATTAGTGGGCTCCTCTAGGAGCCCTCTTATTTGGGTCACCACTGTATGCAAATGCCAGTACCCTTGTTTCCAATATTCAAAGAGTTAATTTAAATTTTACTTTGAGGGATGATTCTCTAGAATTATTTTGATGATGTGACCTACAGAAAAAAATTATAAAGCAAACAGTGCAGACCCTGATCAGAGGGTACCTACAAGAGCCCTCTTATCTGGATCTTCACTGTTTGCCAATTGCCCATAGTAAGGGGTACTTGTTGAAATGGGTTAATATTTAATATGCATAATACAGACATATTTAAATGAAATTTGTAAATGAGTAATTTCTTGGTGCAAACCACAATGCATTTCTTCATTGCACTAACTATTTGAACAACATTTGTTTTTCGTACAGCCATTTCATTATTATTATCTTGTGTCTGATGTACCTCACAAGTAGCTGTATCTGTGTACAGTAGAACCTCTCTTAAGCGACCACCAGATGTCTAATCAAGGGTCCATAAGGCAGGTGATAGCTTAATGCAGGTCAAAAGTAAAGGAGGTTTCTGCATTATTTTGCCCTGTATTAATCAGCCACCTGCTTTTTAAGGCTCCTATTTTCAATAAATGAATGGCCGCTTAGGACAGGCTCTACTGTAATATGTATTCATCACACTCATTTTGTATCTGGTTTTCAACAGGAGCCTGTGTTCTTGGCCTGGCTCATGGTTATAAAACTCAGCTCATTTTCAAAATAGGACCAGTCAGAGACTTGAGAATGAACTCATACCTAGAAGTTTTATAATCCCAGAGCCTAGATTTAGGATTTCATACTAACCCCACTATACATGTTAACTCTTTGCTTGCAAAGGAATTGTTGTCAGCAAAACATTAACCCATTCCCTCATATTGACGACTCTGTAAAAGTATTTTTGTGAAACCATTGTGATAAATAGAGCATTTGCTCCTATAGGAGCAAATGCTCTATTTATCACAATGGTTTAAAACTACAAAATTCTAAAATTTTCCTTTTCTCTAGTTATTGCTCCTTTTCGGTATATTTATTCAAAGAGGTTGTATCTAAAAATAGCCTATGAGGTTAATGGGTTAAGTTCTAAACTTTGATGTACTCCTATGTGCAGAGTGTCAAACAATTGGATCCTGATGAGATGCTGAATAACACATTTGGATTCAAACAGTGTGCAGAGATAATTGTAGTTTTGTAACTTGAGTGCAAATAGTTAAATGTAATGGAGACCAAAAGTAAAATGAAATTGAGGTAACACAAATGTTTTGTTGACTCTGTTGTTTTTGAAAGTACATTGTATAATGAATTTATCATAGTTGTGTACTGACTGTCAAACAGAAATGTTAACATAGTCTCTGACTTCAGCATGTTTGGAGTGATCCACATAAAACTTGGTAAGTTTGTTCAAAATGACCACTTTATGAATACATGAACTAACCACCTGCACTGTATATAAAAAAAATAATTTGTAAACCTTTTATCTCATAGAAATGCCTTTTTAACATCTTTGCAAACAGAGCAGACTCAGATCAGATGGCTCCTGTAGTAGCCATCTGATCAGGGTCGGCTTTGTTTGCTTATGGAAGTATATAGATCTGATTCTACAATTTCTGTCATGGTCAAAACATTCTGTGCTCATATACCATTATAAAAATAGAGCTAATAAATATCCATGAAAGTCGAGCATTGATAGTTTGGGTTTTATCCGGTTTTACATCATTTTAACAGTATTTTGGTCATATCACAACGTCCAACTAATTACAGAGCATTGATAGTTGCTTGAAGTACTCATGTTTGGGAATTTTGAATTGTACAAATTAATATATGGCATTCATTCATTTTTATTGTCTTCAGTTTATATGTGCTGGTATTATATATCAATATCTTCATTTTTTCCCATTCTTGTTCACAAGAGTGTTCAAGGATACACAAGTATCACCTGCTGAAAGTGTGACCAAAAAATGGGTGACAAAAGAGTAGTCTGAAAGTGTCACCCTGTTGTAAGTAGGTTACTCAATAACAGATTGACTGTAAGCCGTGCTTAACCCTTTACTCTAATACACTCTAAACCATTGTGATAATTAGAGCATTTACCCCTATGGAGAGAATACTCTATCACAATAGTTTCAAAAAGCAACTTTTACAGAGGCTTGAAAAGGTGTCAGTATGAGGGAATGGGTTAATAGGCATTTTATTAAACAAAAAAAACCTCCAAAACATCTTATTACTCATGGAATTGCCTTAGAAATGCATACCCAACAAGGAAGTGCTTGAATATTCATTAAGAAATAATGTATACATGAATATTAATTGGATTGATATCTATAATAGTATATGTCTTGGTCCTGTTAAAAGCTGTAGAATCGGATCTATATAACTTTGTAAGCAAACAAGCAGTCCCTGATCTGATACTCCATAAATATGCCTTTCTATGCCTTTGCTCCTTTACCCATTCCTGCATATTGATGCCTTTTGACGTCTCTGTAAAAGTCACTTTTTAGAAACCATTCTGATAAATAGAGCATTTGCTCCTATGGAGCAAATACTCTATTTATCAGAATGGTTTCAAAACTACACAATTCTAAAAAAAAAAATGCTCTTTTTTTGGTAGATTCATTCAAAGAGGTTGGATCTAAAAAGTCTATGAGGAAATGGGTTAAGGAGCCATCTGATCTTGGTCTGCTTATGAAATAATATAGATAAAATTCTACAATTTCTGCCATGGCCAAACATTCCTGTGTTCATCTGCCATTATAAAATTTCATCTCATTTATATTCATGATGTCATTTTATCTTACATGAATATTCATGGAATAAGGGGTTATTATGCCTCTGGTCTAGAACTTTGACTAATACAGATAATGTAGCATACCATAGATTTACCTATGTTTCTTACAATGTCTCTTGTTTTGTTTTCTACACAAAATAAAAGTATCATGATGAAGTTGATTAATCTCTATTTGTCTTTTATTCCTCTGTGTTTTGAGTCCTGATTGTGTAGCTAGTAAACAGTCTGTGCACTTATATATCCCTTTATATGGATTAATATTAATATTAAAGTTTTATAATGGAACATGAACACATGACATTTTGGCCATGGTAAAAATAATATTATTCCATAATCAAACAGAGCAGACCCAGATCAGGCAGCTCCTACATGAACTGTATGATCCGGGTCTACTCTGTGTGCAAAGGTGTTTAACCCTTTCCCTGTTCTATGTTTATTCCAAATTTCAATATCTACTGAATATTCATGGACAAAATAGTTACAACGAAATATGGAAGATAGAACAGTGTAGCAATTTTAGAAAGTAAAGAAACAAATATTTCCGATTCCATTAGCAAACAGAGCAGACCCTGATCAGACGGCTCCTACACTGTCTGATCTGCATCTACTCTGTTTGCAAATGTGAAAACACGTTTAGATGAGGGAATGGGTTAAAAGGGGTAAAGGATTGTAGATTAGGCGCTTTTCCCTCTAATCCATACAGATTTGGAAAGCAACTGTTTACAAATCCATTTGTATTTGAAAAGAATATAAATGAAATTTATATCAGATAAATTTTATTTTTTTCTTTTGCATCACATTTCATCATTTCAAGACAATAAAAATATCACTTTCCATATACATGTATATAGTAACATAATTAACAGAATAATCATATCATCCTTTGACAAGAGAACAAAAGCCAGATTAATACAAAACATGCACTTGTGTACATTACAAATTTCACAAATTCATGGATCAGAGGTGCATTTCATCAAAGGTAGTACTGCCAATTGCAAATTATGATCATTTTAAGTGTACAATGACAAGTATGTTTCATGAACCTGCCTTTACGACTGCTTGCCTAAATTTTGTTACCTATCTATGATAAGACAAAGGCGTCTTGTTGAACCAGAATTCACAAAACAAAAATTGTAAACGCAAGCCGAATCGTAATTTTACAATACCAACCTTTAATGAAATGATCACTGAATCTGGTGTGATTAGGATAATCTGTATAGGTATTGAATATCGTATCCCCACTCCTTTTATATATATATAACATGCTTTGTGCTGGTTGGGCACTTAGGGTGAGTTTTCAATTTAAAGCAGATAATAAGTTTGGCAAAGACTACAAAAAAATGTGCTCGAAGGAAGTGACAGGCTCCAAACTGTCTCCATGCTAAAGTAGATGACACAAAAGTTCAACATTTCAAGGGGAATAAGTGCTAATAGTACAGATTCAGAAGATCATCTCGTCAGTATTTTTATGCCTATGCAAACATGATCAGGATCTACTCTGCTTATATGTAATAGATCTGACTTTTTATTGTCATGGTAATAAATTTCCTTGGTTAATATCTGAACCCTATCCTTAACCCTTTCCTCCATAGGCTATTTTTAGATACAACCTCTTTGAATAAATCTACCTAAAAGGAGCATCAACTAGAGAAAAGGAAAATTTAAAAATTTTGTAGTTTGAAACCATTGTGATAAATAGAGCATTTGCTCCTATAGGAGCAAATGCTCTATTTATCACAATGGTTTCATAAAGTGACTTTTACAGAGGTGTAGAAAGGCGTATTTATGAAGGAAAGGGTTAATACAAATGCTTTTTCACGTCTTTGAGGGTCTGCTCTGTTTGCCTGTGAAATTATAACAGACTTAATTCTACAGTTTCTACCAATACCAAAAGATAATGTGTAGAGAAGCAATTATAAAAGTTCAGTTGATAGATATTCATGATGTCATTATTTCTCACATGAATATTCAACAGGGAAAGGGCTAAAAACAGAAATTAATTGATACTCATGATAGGAAGAGTCTAGCATGAATACTCATGAAGTAAAAGGGTAGATGGACACATGTTGTTTATCCCTTTCCCTAATATAAACGCCTTTTCATGCCATTGCAAACAGAGTACATGCAGATCAGACACCTGGAGGAGCCATCTGATCAGGGTCTGCTCTATTTGCTTATGAAACTATAACAGATCCGACTCTACAGTTTTTGTCTAAGAAATTTTACCTTATAAGAAGAAAGTAAATGAATATTTATGAAGTGATCAGTTCATGCATAAATGATTAAATGTTCATTAGGGAAAGGGTTAAAAAAATAAATATAAGCATGATTTGTAGGTCAACGATATCTTCTTATAAATCCTTTATATAAATAATTCTATTTCTTGTCACAACTTTCTCTATCAATATCTGTGTCAACAGTTCATACTTGATCATGATTCAACTCTTACTGTCTGTTTGACTGGGCTTGGAGACAAATTTTCAAAGAATATGTTCCGTTTGTCTGACAATTGTTTTAAGAACAAATCCGTTCTCTGCTGTCTAGTCTGTGCATACTGAAATACTTTCTCCTTCACTGAAGAGTTTTCTGTGTCTGTGGTTACACTGTTGCTATGGTGAACATTTTTTAGTTCCGATAGAACACACTGATGATCAGAATCAGCTTGCATCCTCTCTCGCTTAAGCCTGTTCATTTCCTTGGCATTCTGAAACAGATACATTGTAAGTCATTGCTGAAATCCTTTCAAGGCAGATATTAACACTTTGCACGCTACCTGCAAATGTCCACAAAAACAGTTTGGATCCAGGTTCTGAGTAATTTAGAGTCTAATCAGAATACAAACTTTGACATTTTGTCTGCACTTTTAACCCATTACCTCATCGGTTATTTTTAGATACAACCTCTTTGAATAATTCTACCGAAAAGGAGCATTAACTAGAGAAAAGGAAAATTGTAGAATTTTGTAGTTTGAAATCATTTTGATTCTATAGGAGCAAATGCTCTATTTATCACAATGGTTTCACAAAGTGACTTTTACAGAGGCGTCAAAAGTCATCAGTATCAAGGAATGGGTTAAAGACTGAAGGAATAAAAAATAACATTGAACATTTTAGCAGACAATAATGTGTTTCAGAAAAAGAATTACATGACTGCACTCTGTGTGCAAAGAGTATACACTATGATGACTTTCAAAATGAAAACTGACTAAAACTGAAATATATACATAGAGTACAGAAACAATTTCATCAGCCAGTCTGACAACCACCACAACACTGTTACACACTGATCATCACACTCATTAACCCTTTCCTTCATATAAATGCCTTCTCAAACAGAGTAGACCCAGATCAGACGGCTCCTAATAATGACGTTGTTAAGAAATTGCCATGGTCATAACTCTACTCCACATATAAGCCACAGTGTCTGTCTATCTCGGACCAGAACTATCACTCCAAGCTCCTAAGCCTACTACAGCTTGGCTGAATCCTAATGAGAAATGACACACCCCAGTAATACATGTACACTAAAAATATGGTCACCCCTTGACCACTTTACTCCATCAAAAACCAATAATCGTCACTGACCAGCAAAAGATAATATACAAAGCTGATCAAAACAGCTGGCTGCTACAAATTTGCTAGAAAACTGGCCACCCATAGGGCGCGGCCAATTTTGACCCAAGGGCCATAATATATATAACTTTTGTAGAGGACCTACAGATGATGCTATGTGCCAAAGATGAAAGCTGAGAACCTTCCAGTTTCAGGAGAAGATTTTCAAAGTTTTCACTATATGTTTCTATAGAAAACAGGCCACCCCTGGGGCGGAGCCAATTTTGACCCCAGGGACATAATTTATACAAATTTTGTAGAGGAACTACAGATGATGCTATGTGCCAAAAATGAAAGCTGAGAACCCTGTAGATTCAGAGGAGAAGATTTTTAAAGGTTCAAATCGTTGACGACAGACGACGAACGCCAACGGACGACGGACATCAGACCATCACAAAAGCTCAAGACTGTGCTCTGGTGAAATAAAAAAATAGACGAACCCCCATTGTATTGCGCATCACATTGCTTTCTATCAAATTTATATCCAATAGAGAGCTTATAATATGTGTGACATTTTCCACTAAGCTCCTCCGCCTTTCTTCCACCTGCTCAATTAAAAAAAACTGATTTTAATGTCAGTTTCTCTTAAATCACTCATTAGAAAGCATATCTAATCACGTGGCCTACATAGTTTGAGGCTACCGAAAGGGAAATATGGCTAAACTGCTGCCTATTGTTTTATCACATGCAGGTCCTAATTATCAGCTTCCCGCTAGGTGCCCCTGACAAGCTCTTCCTCATAAATGGCTGACTGGTTATGTTAGAGAAAACTCAGAGGTGATAAAAGTAAAAGGGGTTTACATGACTTTTGTGGTACATTTTTAGTGGCATTTCGTTAATGCAATGGATAGAAGAGATTGGTGATTCTTGCCTACTGTGGAACCTTAAAGGTACGAAAAGGGGTTTGTATGAAGGAAAGGGTTAAGTAGACTGTATTTGTATAGAGATTGTTTACCTGTACAGCTGTGTAGTTTCTCTGGTAGTGTAGTACTGCTGCATACAGGTGCCATATACTGAAGTCTGGCCACAACACCTCCAGGAATGACAGGACACTGAACGTGCTCTGAAGAAAAGCATCAAAACTGTTTAAACCTTATCTCAGAAATATCGAATACAAACACATTCCATACCGATACGCTTAGGCAAGTGTAACTCTTTACCTGAAAGAAACACCTTTTTACATCTTTGTAAACAGAGTAGACCCAGATAAGACAGCTCCTGCAGGAGCCATCTGGTCAGGGGCTGCTTTGTATATAGGTCTGATTCAATAGATTCTGGTTTAACCCATTCCCTCTGTAAAAGTCACTGTGAAACCATTGTGATAAATAGAGCATTTGCTCCTATAGGAGCAAATGCTCTATTTATCACAATGGTTTCAAACTATAAAATTCTAAACTTTTCCTTTTCTCTAGTTAATGCTCCTTTTCGGTAGATTTATTCAAAGAGATTGTATCTAAAAATAGCCTATGAGGTAAAGGGTTAATAGGGTAAACCACCATGTGTTGAAATAATTCTTTTGTTATTGTGCATGGTTACCAGGACAGAAACAAATGAATTAACCCTTTCCCTGTTTAGTATTCATGTAAGAATCAAGTCATGAATATTTATTAGCTGAATTTTTATAATGTTAACTTTTCAAGATAATTTTTCGCTTCGACAAAAAGTGTAGAATTGGATCTATATCATGTCAAAAGCAAACAGAGCAGACCCTGATCAGATAGCTCCTATAGGAGCCATCTGATCTGAGTGTATTCTGTTTGCAAATTCGTGAAAAGGTGTTTATAAGAGGGAAAGAGTTAGCCGAATGAAAGAACAACCAAAACTGAAAATTGGAAAATATCCCTCATCTTGAAAGGCAGATAAAGGAACGTAGTAGAACTTCTATAGATAACTCTTACCTGCCAAAGGAGAAAGTCACTCAGCCTAACCTCCCCTGATGTGCGGATAAGAAGCTCAGGCTCAGGCGACTGATTGGTGTACAAACACTTCTCCAGTAGCTCCTCTGATATGTCACTGCAACCGAAAATATATTGTAAAACCAGGGTATATACGATATACCGTATCCCTTTACTCCATAAATAATCATGTAAGAAATAACATGACTATAATGAGATAAGTTTGCATAATGAATTGGGGATGTTTTGAGATGGCAGAAAACAGAATCAGATCAATATTATTCCATAAGCAAACAGCAGCTGTCTGATCTGGGTCTACTTTGTTTGTAAAGGTGTTAAAAGGGCATAAATATGGAGTAAAGGGATAATAAAATTGCGACCATAAAACAAAGATGACCTTATTGCATATGCATGGTTTCAAACAGAGAAATACCCAAGACTAGGTTATCAATGCCCTACAGATTATTTGCTAAAACTAATAATTCCAAAGAAAATCTTAACCCTTTACAGCGTGAATATTCATGTAAGTAACAATGAATACTAATTAGATTAATTCTTATAATGGAACATGTACACACATATTTTTGGCCATTGAAAAAAGTGTAGAATCAGATTGATATAATTCCATAAGCTGATATTATTTCATAAGCTCCTACAGGAGTTTCTGATCTGGATCTACTGTGTTTGCAACGGCATTTCCTTCATATAAACACTTTTTCACATCTTTGCAGAGTAGATCCAGATTAGATGGCTCCCTGATCAGAGTCTCCTCTGTTTGCTTATGAAATTATAATAGATATGACTCTACAGATTCACCCAATCCTAAATCTGTATCCATGCTTATAAAACTTTTTAGTCGAGTCTGAGTTCGTTCTCAAGTTTTTGATTGGTCAGACTTGAGCCTTTGGCTCAAATCTGACCAATCAAAAGCTTGAGAACGAACTCAGACTCAACTAAAAGCTTTATAAGCATGGACCCAGTCCTGTGCACATATGCCATTATAAGCATTCAACTAATAAATATTCATGATGCCATTATTGCTGACATGAATATTCAACAGGGAAAGGGTTAAAGGAGTATGCATTTGGTAATGGATGTTTTTCCCTCATATAAACACCTTTTCACACCTTTGCAAACAGAGTAGACTCAAATCAGATGTTTCCTGCAGAAGTCATCTGATCAGGGACAGCTCTGTTTGCTTATGGAGTAATATAGATCTGATCCTACACTGTCTATCTAAGCCAACAATGCTCTTGAAAATATTACCTTATAAAAATAAAAATTAATGAATATTCATGAAGAGAACACTCCATGCATAATGCTCATCAAGGAAAGGGTTAACCCTTTCCCTCATAGGCTATTTTTAGACCCAACCTCTTTGAATAAATCTACCGAAAAGGAACATTTACTAGAGCAAAGGAAATATTTTAGAATTATGTAATTTTGAAACCATTGTAATAAATGGAGCATTTGCTCCATAGGAGCAAATGCTCTATTTATCAGAATGGTTTCAAGAAGTGACTATTACAAAGGCGTAGAAAGGCATATTTATGGAGGAATGGGTTAAGAATATCAATGAGTGTTACCTAATGAATATTCATGCCAGACAAAATGACATCATGAATAATAATTAACTGAATTTCTATAATGGCACTATGAACAAGGGAAAACTTTTAACATCCAATTGGGGCAGTGACTGTTTTTATGTTCAGAGATCATTGCAAATTTTCCTCATCATTGACGAGCACAAACAGTCACCACCCATAAAAAATCAGGAGCAAATGTTAATCCTTTTCTTCATATAAATGCATTTTCATGCATTTGCAAAGAGAGACGACCCAGATCAGATGGCTTCTATAGCAGTCATCTGATCAGGGTCTGCTGAGTGCTCTGTTTGCTTTTGACATTATATAGATACGATTCTACAGTTTTCGTTAAAGCAAAAACATTCCTTGAAAAGTTTACATGATAAAACTTCAGCTATAAATAGATATTCATGATGTCATAATTTCTTACATGAATATTGAACAGGAAAAGCTTAACTTCCACTGTCTACATGTAATGTTCTGAAAGAGAAGACTCCTGACTTACTGTAAATACGATACACATGATAATGAAATATGGTCATTACCTTTCTCTAATAACCCCATTCTTCACGCCCTCTGCCATTTCCATGATTGCGGAAGAAATTTCATCTCTTGAAGTGTATGAGAAACAGACATTCAATGTGGCTCTGAGGAAAATAGAAAGGTAACCCAATGAATAAACCTTTTGAATATTCATGTAATACACAATGTCAAATTTTATAAAGGTACAGGAATACAGAAAATTTTGCCAGTGGCAGACACTATAGAATCAGATCTATTATATTATTCTATAAGCAAATAGCAGACTCCCCGAGGTGTATGACCACTACATTGACTATATCTTACAGGTACTGATAAGCAGTGTCCCATTTGGTGGTAAGCAGACTCTTCTTTACTTTTTTCTTTACTTTTGTTGTCTGCAACTGTAAGGAGGGTTGAACCCACTGATGGATGAAGCCATATTTAAAATGCTTGTCTGATTTGGTGCTTGTCCAGCTAAATTAAACCTTTCTGAAAAACAATAAAGGGCCATAACTCCAAACTTATGAAATCAAGAGTTATGGTTTTTATGTAGGGGCCTTCTTCTCAATAAGATCTACCCACCGTTTCAGTTTCAGGTTGATACCTCTAATACTTTTGACGTAATTATTTACATTAAAGTTTACACGCCAGCGATGACGCAAACGCCTACAACGATGCCTACAGCTATGACCCAGTAATCACAATAGCTCAACAGACGAGCTAAAAATGCCAGACTGGAAACAATTTCAAAGGGAAGCAATTGGGCAAATGGCAGGACGATATAAAGGAAAGTTCTAAGGCAGATCTACAAGTTAAATATCTACCGGCATATTTAATTCTTTCCATTTGATTTCCAATTCTTGCATGATTTTGTATAAATAAGTTGACATTCACAGAAATCTAGATTTTGATAATAAATAAATATCTGAGAATTTCTAGACCTAGATCTAGGACATCAATTTTTAATGCGTTTTTTTTGGGGCGCTTTTAAATTTTTGACTTTTTCCACCACGAGTATACATAAGCGTACATGTGTTTGCACCTGCACGTTCCTGCCTTTGCAAAGAGAGTAGACCCAAATCAGATTGCACCTTTAGGAGCCCTTTGATCGATGTCTGCTCTGTTTACTGATTGAATTATGATGTCATTATTTCTTACATAAATATTCCGGCTGTGAAGGTTTAAAAAATCATGCAGCCAAGAATTAATGCAGCCGAGAATTAACGCAGACAACAGTTTTCAGAGAGAGGAAAATTGTACATGGTGTATGATACTTGCTTGGTAAACCTGTGGCTTCCACTGTAGGTTTATGTGTTTATTAATAGTAACACAGTAACAGCCAACATGTGGTGCCACTGGTATAAACACTTAACTTGGCGTATACCACCAGCCACTGACATACAAATAACATAAAGATAAAAACTCAAACTGGACTCTGATTGAAATATCGGATTTTTTAAAAATAATTTCAGTTTTATTAATAAAAAGAGGAGGGGCGTATACAATGTAATCTTAACTATGGAATATATAAATATTATCTTATACAATGCTAAATTCAACAGATTAAGGTAACAGGTAAACAACTGCCAGATTCCATGGTTAACCCTTTAAATGCGGAATTCTTAAAGTAGAATAGTCCATCACTGTTTAAAGGTAGACTTAATTCAGTATGAAAGGGTGAGAGGATTCTGAGTAACAAACAGTGCAGACCCTGATCTGAGGGCTCCTCTAAGAGCCCTTTGATCTGGGTCTACACTGTTTGCAAATGGCGCCTGACTTGTTTCCTGCATTTACAGGGTTAAAGTGTCTCTATATTACATCATTACCATAATTTCTAAGTTATTCCTAAATAACCATATCATATCTAGCTTATCACAGCTCTATCAATGATCAGAAAATATAAAAATTCTAGCTGTACATCATTCTTAATTCATGTCTCAATTAAATCTGTTTCCAAATTATCACAAACAATTTCCCCAAACTGTTGCACAAGTATCTCATGCAAATATTCCCTCTCCATCTTAATGTTACTGCCAACCTGTGGGTATTTATAAGTTCCTGGAACTCCCATTGTATATCGGGAGGTCCGAAGCCTTGGGGATATCAGTCTGTTTAATTCAAAAACATTTGATTCAGTTCAGTTTCAAAATAGTTTGTGCTCTAAGGTGTTACTTGACTTCCTTTTCTCATTTGATTTGAATTTTTTTTTTAATAAATCAAGTAATTTGCTTCCTTTGTTCAATTAAAAAAATCACCATCACTCGATAACACTAATTCCATAAATATGCCTTTTATCACCTTTGCAAACAGTAGATCCAGATCAGACATCTCCTATAGGAGCTTTCTGCATTACTTTTCTCCTGAATTTAGCAACCACTTGCTTTTTAAGACTCCTATGTTCAATAAATGAATTGCCACTTAACCCTTTCCTCCATAAATACGCCTTTCTACGCCTCTGTAAAAGTCACTTTTTGAAACCATTGTGATAGAGCATTTGCTACTAAGGAGCAAATGCTATATTTATCACAATGGTTTCAGAACTACGGAATTCTAAAATTTTCCTTTTCTCTAGTTAATGCTCCTTTTTGGTAGATTCAATAAAAGAGGTTCAATCTAAAAACAGCCTATGAGGGAATGGGTTAAGGCAGGTTCTACTGTATGTCAAACAGCAAACAGAAACCAATGCTTCCAGCAATAAAACAGAATGGGCCTCACCTTGTGTTGTGTTTAGACAGGTTGACCACCTCTGCCACAAGTCTCTGTAGATCTTCTGGTAGCAGTGCCAGGTTGCCGAGGACTCGTACACACACCTCATGCTTATTAATCAGGTCTCTGATAAAAGAACAGAAAAAAATCATCCTCATCTTAAACACATTTATATAAAATTCATGATCTACAAATATATAGAGTAACTTCGGGTAAATTCGACAGTCGGGCAATTTCGACACATACTTTGTTATCCATTCGTGTTTCATTATAATTGGGCTGATCATTTCTCTATGTGCAAAAATTATGACGTAATAACATTCCATGACATTATAAGAACGTCATTGATTCTCTTGAGGGTTTCTTTTGAAGAAAGATGAGTCATGTAAATATTGACCTAGTGACGTTACGCTATTTTTAGACGACGTTATAAGATTTCATAAGAAGGGACAGTATGTTAGGAGTGCTCTATCTTTAACTGTGCACTGTTCTTTGTCATTTTTTCGCAAGTTAAATCTCACGCAGACATTGTTTTTATCTGTATGACCTTGCTTTTCAAAGAGTAATCGTTTGCAAGCTATGATCAGAGGGGTGTCGAATTTAGCCGACATTATCTTGCATAAGCGGGTAATTTCGTCACTTACTGTAAGACAGTACACATCCACTTTTTAGATATCTATGTGGCAATTTAATTTTTTCTAAGAAACATAATTATCAATTAAAGCTTATAAGAAGTAACCTACTACCTATTACACCTTCTATACTACCACTACTAACTACTACTAGACTCTACTACTACTTAACTAAAGTAGATCTATATTTACCTTAACTAAAGTAGATATAGATTTCCTACTAACTACTATTGACTACTTACTACTACTAGATCTAGATTTACTACTTACTTCTACTAACTACTACTACTAACTAGATCTACTATCACTACTACTACTACTACTACTACTACTACTACTACTACTACTACTACTATACTAGATCTACAACTAACTACTATCACTATACTAACTACTACTACTACTAGATTTATCACTACTACTTACCAATTAGATTTACTAACAATTATTACTAATTACCACTATTACTACTACTAGCTACTAACTACTACTAATTACTATTACTACTAACTACTACTACTATTTGTTATCACTACTAACTACTACTAACTACTAATTAGTCATTACTATCACTACTAACTACTAACCCACCTACTACTAACCCACCCACTACCA
Organism: Azorinus chamasolen; assembly: GCA_963576725.1. Taxonomy (NCBI): domain Eukaryota; kingdom Metazoa; phylum Mollusca; class Bivalvia; order Cardiida; family Solecurtidae; genus Azorinus; species Azorinus chamasolen. Next base: position 12,751,380 of record OY755237.1, read on the forward strand.
ATCCACCTACTACTACAACTACTAGTAGTCCACTACTACCTACTACTACCTCCTACTGCTACTACTAGTCTACTACTACATCTTCTAAGTACCACTACGTACTGCTGCTACTACTACTACTAAAATATACTACTACTACCAACTACTGTGTAGATCTACTACTACTACTACTATGTATTATACTACTTACTAATACTTCTGCTTAGCACTTCCAATACTTCTGCTTAGCACTTCCAATACTATCTCAACTTTTTAACATATTCATTCGTAACGAAAATTGGGATTTTGAGCGTGTCAGCCACGTCTAATTAATTCTAGTGAACAAATTTATTTGGCGACAAGACCTCGCCTCAAAACGAAAGTGTTTACACAAATATGCGGATAGTGCTATGTAAAATATGTGCTCTGTAAAATATGAATAAGGAGACTTTAATTTGTTTAATAAATCCTTTCTGGACAAGCAATTTGACAAGTGTCGAAATTAGCCGAACAGTGTCGAAATTACCCGAAGCTCAGTATGTACAACCGTTACCCATCGCTAGGCAACTGGCGGTGTTTTATACATTCATATCACTCGAAAATGTTTGGAACTTATCGTTATATACCATTTCGAAGCAATTTGTCGGCTAATTTCGACATGCATATTTTTACAAATTATTAAAGCTTAAGGTGTCGAATATACCCGAAGTTACTCTACATGCTTAAGCATAGGAGTAATCACACAAGTTCACTACAACAAGTACAAGAAGAGAAATTTGTAAACATGCACCCTTCAACTCATACAGCCGACTTTAAACAGAGCACACAACATATGTTAATCCTTTCCTTCATATAAATGCCTAGATCAGATGCTCATATAGAAGCAGTCTGATCAGGGTCTGCTCTGTTTGGTGATGGAATACGATAGACCCATTTCTTTAGTTTCTGAAATAGCTACAATGTTCCTCCTTCCATATTTCATTGAAACTATTTTTCCATGAATATTCAGTAGGTACCCGGTACTTAAATTTGGAATAAACATCAAGCAGGGAAAGGGTTAAAATATGCCCCTCATCGGTCAGTCATAACTGCATGGAGTAATCTACAGCAGTGTATTCTATAATAAAGTCTATTACTCTCTTTGGTCATACAAAAAAATATATATACAGTAGAACCTGTGTTAAGCGGACATCAAAAAGAGGTCTAATAATGGGTCTGTATGGCAGGGGGTAGCTTAATGTAGATAAGTAATACAAAAAGCTTTACATACTTTTTTTTTTTACAAAAACTTTTGCCCTGCATTAAGCAACCAACTACTTTTTAAGACTTCTATGTTCAATAAATGAATGGTCACTTAACCCTTTCCTCCATAAATACGCCTTTGTATGCCTCTGTAAAAATCACCTATTGAAACCATTGTGATAAATAGAGCATTTGCTCCTATAGGAGCAAATGCTCTATTTATCACAATGGTTTCAAACTACAAAATTTTCCTTTTCTCTAGTTAATGCTCCTTTTTGGTAGATTATTCAAAGTGGTAGGATCTAAAAATAGCATATGAGGGAATGGGTTAAGGCAGGTTCTACTGTATCCTCTATGGATAGACACAAAAAAGTCCTGTTCTTTTGAAGTTTTCTGATTTATTCTAGAAAACCATAGTTATCATAACTATTCAGCCAAACTATGGCATATATGACAGCAGAGCTCCAGATAAGATGCATAAATTGAAACATTTTCAAGAATAACTTCTTAATTTCTCCACTAAACCCTATGTTGTGACCACTCTATTGTTACAATGTTCTATCTTACATATTTCATTATAACTATTTTGTCCATGAATAAACAGTAGGTACATGTATTGAAATTTGGAATAAATATTTGTTTTTGTTGATTAACATCCGTTTCTGCTTACTATGGGCTAATTGGACACACAAGAGAGAGGGGAGAGGTTACAGAGAAACCCGGGCGCGATGCCCTATTCTAATTATCCATAGAGTTTCTCTGGTTCTTTTAGATGCCCAGTGTAAACACTGATACATGTACCTTGGTTTACAGTCTCGTCTTAAGTACAGGTCAGGCGGGGGATTGGACCCAAGACCCCTAGTATTGTAGTCGAGCGCATTACAGATCGACTGCCCAAACACCTACCCAACTGCTGGTCTAGGTGATTTCTACTTACATCTGCCAATCCAGTTTGGAAGGAAAGAGAGTAGACCTAGATCAAATGGCTCCAGCAGGAGCCGTATAATCAGGGTCTGCTCTGTTTACCTAAGATAGTACATAGATTTAAATCTACAGTTTCTGTCATGGTAAAAAATCCATTCTTCATGATGTCAGTTCAGATAATTAATATTAATTATTTATTATATACATGTAAATATTCATGGAGTAAAGGGCTAAAAGCAGGTAACAAAACTTAATTAAAGCAGAATCAAAGCATTACGGAAATCTTCTACATGTATATATGAGCCATCTAAAAGACATCTCTGCTCTGTTTGCTTAAGACAAAATACATGTATAGATATAATTCTATACTTTACATGTATGTCTAGATTAAATATCCATGTGTTCATGTGATATAAACATACAGCCAATTAATATGCATGATGTTATTACTTCTTACATGAATATTCATGAGTAAAAGATCCAGCCTTACAGATTGATAGTTTAGAGTGGATTTACTGTTTAGCATTTACCAATATGAATGGCTGACATTTGAACACAAAAGGAGATTCATGGCACAGAAAATTAACTTTTGTGCAAATATTTCACAGTAAACTTGTTTTACACTTTTAATGCTGTATATTCAGTGGAATTGGTGTTTAACTATAGAGTCCATTCAGTATGAAAGGATCAAATCTGCTAGATGACAAACAGTATAGACCCTGATCAAAATCAGGAGACCAAGATCAATTCCAACCATGCAATACATTGTACTGTATGGAGCATTGGCAGTATAATAAAATCTCTTTTTATCAACTACCAGAGACATACAATTCTGGGTCTTACAGAGGTAGAAGTTTACCCTTTCCTTCATATAAATGCTTTTTCACACATTTGCAAAAATAGTAGATCAAGATCAGATGGCTCCTATAGGAGCCATCTGATCAAGGTCTGCTCTGTTTGCTTATGGAGCTGTAGGAGCAATCTGATCAGGGTCTACTCTGTTTATGAAATTCTATAGATCTGATCCTATACTTTCTGCCACAGTAAGTTAAAAATTCCTTTGTTAATAATACTGTAAAATTATTACCTGGTCTTACTCTAATATTCAACAGGGAACGGGTTAATAAATATTCATGAGGTCAATATTTCTTACATAAATATGCAACTGGGAATGGTTAATCCATTTAACGCTGAATGTGAAAATGGACTATTCCATAATTCAAGAAGGTCAAGCTTCCAATGAATATTCATGAGTTTTTTTAACCCTTTTCTCCATAAATACGCCTTTCTATGCTTTTGCAAATAGAGTAGACCCAGATCAGACGGCTCCTATAGGAGCCGTCTGATCAGGGGCTGCTCTGTTTGCTTATGATATTATGTATAAATGAATCTACACTTTCTACCACGACCAAAACTTCCTGTGTCCATGTTCTATTATAACATTGAATCTAATTAATGTTCATGGTGTCATTATTTCTTACATGAATATTCATGGAGTAGGGTTAATCCATTGCTTCTGTTCATAAGCTACTTTTAGATCCAAACACTTTGAATAAATCTACTGAAAGGGAGTGTTTACTAGAGACAAGGAAACTTTCAGAATGACTACAGAACAGCTTGGCTGTATCTTTTCTGTCTCCATGTTATTGATTTGGGCAGCTATTCCACACTAAAGATACTTCAGCCAACAATTATCCCCGTCAAGACTTGATAATGTAATATAGGTGTCTACGGCATATATGCATTTAGACAGCACAATCATTTTACTAGCAATCAATCTTGAAGCCTTCAAGACAAAACAATACAACAAACTAAACAAAAGAGCAGTGATGGCATTCAACTGCTGTGTTATCACTTGTCTAGTTTCGAGAGAAAACAAGTTTAGTACAATGTTACAATGTTTTAACCTAAAGTTCCCTGTTCTAGTTTTATTCCAAATTTCAATACATACTGAATATTCATGGACAGAACAGTGTAACAAAAGCCCTGTGCGTCGGAGCATTATACGCCCGAAGTATGTGCTGTTGTAACATGCATAATATTAATTTGAGTTGAAAGTCACTGTGACCTTGACCTTGACCCCACTGACCTCAAAATAAATAGGGATTATTGACTGGTCATGACCAGCCTTCCTTCTAAGTATGAAGACAGCTCACCTTATCAAATATCAAGCAGACATGTTTTTTGTATGGTCATTGTGACTTTGATCTTTGACCAACTGACCTCAAAATCATTAGGGGTCATCTACTTGCCTTGTCCCACCTCCCAACTAAGTTTGAAGACAGCACACCATATAGTTATCAATTTATTGAGCGGACAAGATTTTTTAGTTGAAAGTCACTGTGACCTTGACCTTTGACTGACTGATCTCAATCAAATCAATAGGGGTCTTTTACTAAGTATATATAAAGACAGCACACCTAATAGTTATCAAGTTATTGAGCAGACATGGGTTTTTTTGAGTGAAAGTCACTGTGACCTTGACAGGGTTCCCACAAAGCAGAAAAAATAAAATTCCCTGACTTTTCCCTGACCAAATTTCAATTTTCCCTGACCCCATGTTAACAGTAGTTTAATTGGTCATCTATGAGCATGATCAATAGATGTTGGCCTCCGTCCTCCCCACCAGCCAATCCTTACCACCTCTCTCTTTATGATAAATACATATACAGCAGTAGTGTTTTGATCATTTTACAACAAGAGATGTTTGTAAAACATGTATACCCCCAAGACCCCAAGACCTTTGATCTAGTGACCTCAACTATAGAGGTCATCCAGTGGTCATGACTAATCACCACAGCAACTTTGAAGATCCTAAGCCAAACCACTGATCATTTATTGATCTGAAAACATTTCACAAGTTAAGGTCATGGTGACCTTGACCTTTGACCTAGTGACCTCAACAACTATAGGGTCATCTAATGGTCAGGACCAACTACCACAGCAAGTTTGAAGATCCCGAACCAAACCATTGAGCAGTTATTAATTGGAAACCATTTCATCAGTTACGGTCATGATGACCTTGACCTTTGACCTAGTGACTTCAAAATAAATAGGGGTCATCTAGTTGTCATGACCAACCACCACAGCAAGATCCTAAGCCAAACCCTTGAGCAGTTATTGATTGGAAACCATTTCACCAGTTAAGGTCATGGTGACCTTGACCTTTGACCTAGTGACCTAAAAAACAACAGGGATCATCTAGTTGTCATGACCAACCACCTAAGCAAATTTGAAGACCCTAAGCCAAACCAATGAGCAGTTATTGACCAGAAACCATTTTACAAGTTTAGGTCATGGTGACCTTTACCTTTGACCTAGTGACCTCAAAAACGGTAGGGGTCATCCAGTGGTCATGACCAACTACCGGAGCAAGTTTGAAGATTCTAAGCCAAACCCTTGAGCAGTTATTGATCGGAAACCATTTAACCAGTTAAGAGCATGATGACCTTGACCTTGACCTAGTGACCTCAAAATCAATAAGGGTCATCTAGTGGACATTACCAACCACCACAGCAAATTTGAAGATCCTAAGCCAAACCATAGAGCAGTTATTGATCGCTAACCATTTCATCAGTTAAGGTCATGGTGACCTTGACCTTTGACCTAAAAAACAATTGGACTCATCTAGTTGTCATGACCAACCATCTAAGCAAATTTGAAGATCCTAAGCCAAACCCTTGAGCAGTTATTGATCAGAAACCATTTTACCAGTTAAGGTCATGGTGACCTTGACCTTTGACCTAGTGACCTCAAAATCAATGGGGGTCATCCAGTGGTCATGACCAACTACCACAGTAAGTTTGAAGATTCTAAGCTAAACCCTTGAGCAGTTATTGATCAGAAACCATTTAACCAGTTAAGGTCATGGTGACCTTGACCTTTGACCTAGTGACCTCAAAATCGATAGGGGTCATCCAGTGGTCATGACCAACTACCACAGCAAGTTTGAAGATTCTAAGCTTAACCCTTGAGCAGTTATTGATCGGAAACCATTTAACCAGTTAAGGTCATGGTGACCTTGACCTTTGACCCAGTGACCTCAAAATCAATAGGGGTCATCTAGTGGTCATGACCAACCACCACAGCAAGTTTGAAGATCCCAAGCCAAACCCTTGAGCAGTTATTGATCGGAAACTATTTCACCATTTTAGGTCAAGTTTGATGATTGTAGGCCAAGGCGTTTATTAGTTATCATTCGGAAACCATCGATCTACCGACCGACCGACCGACATGTGCAAAGCAATATACCCCCATTTTTTCAAAAGGGGGGTATAAAAAATGTTTTTGACTTTTTCATTTTTAATTGCTCAATATTGAATGTAACATGCAGGATGCCAAATAGGTCCTAATATGCACCAAAAGTATAAAGTCTCTTGAATCTTTTCTACCTCTCTTAACCCTTTCCTCCATGAAGTTTTATTAGAGACTCCATCTTATATGAATATATAATTAAGTAAAAATTTATTTTTAAGCAAAGTTATGAAATATTTTGGCAGTAGACTACAGTAAAAACTCAGATTTATGATATTTTGCTAAGCAAACAGAGTAGACCCTGATCAGGCAGCTCCTATGAGCTGCCTGATATGGGTCTATTCTGTTTGCAAAGGTGATAAAATGTGTATCTATGGTGGAAATTGTTAATCTTTCAGTTTTTCTGTGTAAGCTGAATTTTAAAATAGTACATACAGTGTGTAAGACGCTGATATAGCATGCTATTAAAATGGAGTCAAAAATGGCCCCGCCCCAGGGCCGGCTAGTTTTCTATAGAAAGACATAGTGATAACTTTGAAAATCTTCTCCTCTGATTTTCTGGTGAGCGATATCAGGGCCTTTCAGTCCCTCTTGTTTTGCAATTTAATCAAAATTTTGCATCCCTTGTTTTTGCAAAAATAGGTACATTTAATGGGTCTCTGTAGATGCCAGAAAAGGGTCTGCATTTTCACTGTTTTCCTAATAGCAGACTAAATATTGCTGCACTATCAATTGAAGACAGTGCAGTAGAATGTCCAACATCTAGCATCGCTGCCCTATTCTAGCACTGCTGTCAAAATGAATGCTGGAGTCTTGCAGAGGTGCCAGAATTCTCCAATGATTTTGGTTTAACAGACTTCATGACAGATATACTATAAAATTTGGATGTGAAATAAACAAAGCTAATCAAAGATGTATAAAGATGGTTCCCGATGTATAAAGATGTTTCGTTTTGTCAAAATTGATCCTTTGGTTCCAAATTTCCCTGACTTTTCCCTGACTTTTGCCAAGTTTCAAATTTCCCTGACCAATTAAAAAATTTCCCTGACTTTTCCCTGACCTTGAAAAAAAAATCTTTTTTCCCTGACTTTTCCCTGTCCGTGGGAACCCTGCTTGACCTTAGACCGACTGACCTCAAAATCAATAGAGATTGTCTACTCACCATAACCAACCTTAATATTAAGTAGGAAGACAGCACATTTAATATTTATCAAGTTATTGAGCTGACAAGATTTTTGAGTTGAAGGTCACCATGACCATGACCTTTGACCGACTGACCTCAAAATAAATAGGGGTCATCTACTAGCCATGACCAACCTTCCTACTAAGTATTAAGACAGCACACCTAATACTTATCAAGTTAATTAGCGGACAAATGTTTTGAGTTGAAGGTCACCTTGACCTTGACCGTTGACATCAAATTCTATAGGGGCCATATACTAGCCATGACAAATCTTCCTACTAAGTATGAAGACAGCACACCTAATACTTTTCAGGTTATTGAGCAGACATAATTTTTGAGTTGAAGGTCACTGTGACTTTGACCTTTGACCTACAGACCTCAAAATAAATAGGGGTTATATACTAGCCATGACCAACCTTCCTACTATGCATTAAGACAGCACACCTAATACTTATCAGGTTATTGAGCAGACAAGATTTTTGAGTTGAAGATCACTGTGACTTTGACCTTTGACCTACAGACCTCAAAATCAATAGGGGTCATATACTAGCCATGACCAACCTTCCTACTATGCATTAAGACAGCACACTTAATACTTATCAAGTTATTGAGTGGACAAGATTTTTGCGTTGAAGGTCACATGACCTTGACCAACTGACCTGAAAAACTATAGGGGTCATCTACATGTACTAGCCATGACCAACCTTCCTACTAAGTATGAAGACAGCACACCTAATACTTATCAGGTTATTGAGCAGACAAGATTTTTGAGTTGAAGATCACTGTGACTTTGACCTTTGACCTACAGACCTCAAAATCAATAGGGTCATATACTAGCAATGACCAACCTTCCTACTACGCATGAAGACAGCACACCTAATACTTATCAAGTTATTGAGTGGACAAGATTTTTGAGTTGAAGGTCACATGACCTTGACCGACTGACCTCAAAATCTTTATGGGTCATCTACTAGCCATGACCAACCTTTCTACTACGTATGAAGACAGCACACCTACTACTCAAGTTATTGAGCGGACAAGGTTTTTGAGTTGAAGGTCACTGTGACCTTTGACTGACTGACCTCAAAATCAATAGGGGTAATCTACTAGTCAGTCTTGGAATTTTACAGTGTCATATGTAGTAGTCAGTCTTGGAATTTAGTCACAGCTAACAATTTCATTTTGATTATATTTGCAGCATAGAAATATTTTTTTATAATTGAATAAGGTAAAAATATATTTCAAAAGGGCATTTAATATTAACCCATTCCCACTTAGGCTATTTTTAGACCTAACCTCTTTGATTAAATCTACCAAAAAGTAGCATTAACTAGAGAAAAGGAAATTTTCAGAATTGTGTAGTTCTGAAACCATTGTGATAAATACAGCATTTGCTCCTGTGGAGCAAATGCTCTATTTATCACAATGGTTTCACAAAGTGACATTTACAGAAGCGTCAAAAGGTGTCAATATGCGGGAATGGGTTAAAAGAAATAAGATGTATTCAACTACAGCTTCAGTAACATTGAAACACTCCAGTTAGTTACTAAGGGGGTATCACATGTGCAGTAACAGCCAATCAGATCGAACCACTTACAAAAAAACAATAAAAGACAAAAGATGTGATCTATGATAAAAAGAGATAAATACATGGAAGAGGCAGAGGAATGAGCTATCAGAAATCGGCAGAACTTTACTAAATTGATAATAACATTACTGGAATTTAAGCTGGACCAGTCAGGCAGGTAAAATATGGTTTCATCTCACTGGACCAGCTCACCACTAGGCATTCCTCTGCTTACTCTAGACCTACTCATTCAAGTGAGCAATGATCTTAATATGACTACCGTATACACTTTATTTTTTAACCAATTCCTTCATACTGACATTGTTGACACCACTATAAATGTCAATTTTTGAAACCAATGTGATAAATAGAGTATTTGCTCCACATGAACAAATGATCTCTTCATCACAATGGTTTCAAAAATACACAATTCTAAAAAAATCCTTTTCACTATGAAATGCTCTTTTTCAATAGATCTATTCAAAGAGGTTGGGTCTTAACCCTTTCCTCCATAAATACACCTTTCTACGCCTCTGTAAAAATCACCTGCTGAAATCATTGTGATAAAAAGAGCATTTGCTCCTATAGGAGCAAATGCTCTATTTATCACAGTCAATGGTTTCAAATTACAACATTCTAAAATTTTCCTTTTCTCTAGTTAATGCTCCTTTTCGGTAGATTTATTCAAAGTGGTTGGGTCTTAAAATAGCCTATAAGATAATGGGTCAAATATGATAAATCAAAGACACATCACTCCAGACCTACTAGCCTGATATTGCCTTTTATATTGAACTTGTCTGAGATCTGTATCCATGCTTATAAAACTTTTTAAGGTGAGTCTGAGTTCGTTCTTAAGCTTTTGATTGGTCAGATTTGAGCCTTTGGCTCAAATCTGACCAATCAAAAGTTTGAGAAACAAACTCAGACTCAACTAAAACGCTTTATAAGCATGGACCCAGATCTTACACATTACTGCTAAATATGATGAAGACTTGATAAAGTGCTTGATTATTAATGTGGTAAAATACGCCTTTTCAACCCTTTTTAACTCCAGACATACAGTCCAATTTTGCAAATAATCGAACCTTGCTGAGAAATTATGGCCATGTACCAGTACATAATTAACGAGTGATATTAAAATTTCTTGAGAAATGTAAAAACCAGAGTGTAAACAAACCAAATGTGGATGGTTGACAGTACGGCGTATGAATAAAGGACATTCAATAATTATCCTAAAAGCTAACCATGAGAACTTAGCAGATATAGGGTTTAACTGCTTTCAGATTGAATAATTGTTTTATCTAGATGTAGACCCTGCAGCTAGGGTCCTGATTAACCCTTTCCCTCTTATAAACGTGTTTTCACGCATTTGCAAACAGAGTAGACCCAGATCAGACGGCTCCTAGAGGAGCCGTCTGATCAGGGTCTACTCTGATTGCTAATATAATTTGATAGATCTGTTTCTTTGCTTTCTAAAATGTCTACAATGTTCCACCTTCCATATTTCTTTATAACTACATTGTATTTTGTCAATGGTATTTAAATTTGTACTAAACTTAGAACAGGGAAAGGGTTAAATGCAGGTTTGCCCAGGGTAAAGAGCATAAAAAAGCCTGGATACAAGTTGTCTTGTCTGGTGGATGTGAACACTTTTATGTTTTATCCCTTTGATTGCAAGATAAAAATGAACCAACATTTATCAACAATGTCGACCCAGATCAGAGGGATCTTAGAAGAGTCCCATGATCAGGGTCTGCACTGTTTGTCATTTGAAATTTCCATACAAATTCATACTGAATGGACTCTATCATTAAATACTGATTGGCCATTCCATTTTGAATATTGAACAGTCACAGGGTTAACAAGATTCTCACTTGACTTTGCAAATTGCAACTGTCCTATTTGTACATTTGTATGACCAGGATCTGCTCTGTTTGTGTATGAAATTATCATAGACCAACCTCTACAGTTTCTACCAATACCAGAAATCCCTGTGTACATATGCCATTATAAAAATTCAAAGCTAATACAATCATATTCATGATGTCACTATTTCAACAGGGAAAGGATTAATAAAATCTTATTGGTGTTATACACAGGACCTGGTGTCTGTTTAATGCAAAACAAAAGTAATGAAGGAAAGCTCCACGCCAGCCATCATCTGGGTGTAAGACCCATAATTAGACCTCTTTTAACCCTTGTCCTATTCTATGTTTATTCCAAATTTAAATACCTACTGAATATCCATGGACTAAATAGTTACATGTATAATGAAATATGGAAGGTGGAACATTACAGCCATTTTAGAAAGTAAAGAAACAGGAGCCATCTGATCTGGGTCTACTCTGTTTGCAAATGTGTGAACACATGTTTATATGAGGAAAGGATTAACCCTTGTTCTCATAAAAATGCCATTTCATGCCTTTGCAAACATAGTAGACTCAGATCAGAGATGGCAGAGACAGTCTGACCTACAGGAGCCATAAAAATTCTAAAAAATCACAAGCCCGCAGCCCTTAAACATGTGGTTATGGACATCATATGATCTCCGCACGGGCATCGTTCAGAGGCCATGCGAAGATCGTACGGCAAACGCACGATATTCAGTGGACATATAGCAAAAAAATCGTACGGCAATCATACAGTCATCGCATGGTCACTGCAAGGTTGCCGCAACCTCACAGAGACAGCACAATGGCTGTGCCGTGATTTTGAGATTTCAGGTGGGTATAAATTTATTTGACATTTCTCACTTTTAATAGTTCATCTAGCTATAGAAGATGGAACAACCCCCCAGGCACAGAGCTGCCTACCTCAGGTTGTAGTTGAGGCAGGTCATTAGAAGGGAGCAGACTTAAATTGTAGCCCTTGCCATCTTAGAAGAGGCCCGACATAGGCATGTTTAGATAGTACTACAAACTGGACAAAAATATGTTGAAAATGACACAGAGCTCCTTTATTGAACACAGTAGGACGCTGGGGCTACATCGCTGAATGGTCATCGTACAGTCTTTGTACGGAAGCCACATGGGCTCCGTACAATTGCCATATTTAACCTTGCCACTCAGTCACCGCATGGGTAAGCCCCTATCAGTTTAAACAAATTATCACATGATGATCGTGTACAATGTGAACAAAAACATCGCAGCCCGTAGACTTCTACGATGCAAAAAAAATATCGTAAGAAAATCGCAGACAAAGAAATCATACGGCCTCAAAATATGTGTTTGAGCCTGGAATCTGAGAATTCGTTAAAATCAAGCCCTGGACTTACTTTTCCTCCAGCAGACGAGCAAACTTCTGTCGAGCCAGTTCCAGCAGGCAGTCAACTTCGTCCTTTGACCTCTTAAAGTTTTCTATGCTAAATGCGTACACTGTGACCTCCAAGATTCCTAGATTTAAGCACCATTCAAGCGTCTGAAATATTGAAATGTAAAATTTGAATGCAACTCAAATTGACTTCTAACTTATCCGAAGAATATATTTCTCTACCAAACCTTACATTCAGACTTCATACCACATTTTAGAATTTCCTCAAAGAGAAGCAATTCTGAAGTGTTGTCCGTATCACAACATAGGGTTTTGGTGTATTTAATTACTCGTCTCTCTTCTGCATCCAAAATAAATCTACAGTAGGACATGTCTTAAGCAGCCATCAAAAAGATATCTAATTATTGGTCTGATAGGCAGGTGGTAGCTTAATGCAGGTCAAAAGTAATGCAGACAGCTCCTATAGGAGCCATTCCCTCATACCAACAACTATTAATGCCTTTGTAAAATTCACTTTTTGAAACCATTGTGATAAAGAGAACATTTAATCCATAGGAGATAATGCTGTATTTATCACAATGGTTTAACAAGAGGGTCATAATAGCCCTGATATCGCTCATCCGACAATCAGAGGAGAAGATTTTCAAAGTTTTCATTATATGTTTCTATAGAAAACTAGCCACCCCTGGGGCGGGCCAATTTTGACCCCAGGGGCATAATTTATAAAAAATTTGTAGAGGACCTACAGGTGATGCTATGTGCCAAAGATGAAAGCTGTGAACCCTGTAGATTCATCAGAGAAGACTTTTAAAGGTTCAAATTGTTGACGACGCACGACACGACGCACATCAGGCGATCACAAAAGCTCACCCTGAGCACTTTGTGCTCTGTTGAGCTAAAAACTGATAAGCCCCAGGGCGGGCCATTTTTGGTCCGGGGTCATAATTTGAACAAACTTTGTGGAGGACCATTAGATCATGCTACATACCAAATATCAAAGGTCTATGCCAAGATCAGGGTCTGCTCTGTTTGCTTATGATAATAAAATAGATATGATTCTAAGGTTTCTGTCATGGCCAAAAATACAAGTGTTAATGTGTTAGTATAACAAATTAATCTATCTAATATTCATGATGTCATTATTTCTAACACAAATATTCATGGAGGAAAGGGTTAAAGATTTTCCTATGAAAAACTGATAAGCCTGGGGTGGGGCCATTTTTGGTCAAGGGGTCATAATTTGAACATCTTTGTAGAGGACCATTAGATCATGCTACATACCAAATATCAAAGCTCTAGGCTTTGTGGTGTCAGAGAATATGTTTAGTAAATTGTTGATGCCAGAACGACACACATAAGCACGATGACACACACGACAGACATTGGATCATTCCACCTTGGCACTTTATGCCAGGTGAGCTAAAAATAGGTGACAACTAGAAAATTGTGTCTGTAAGACACACTGTGATGCCCCCGTGTAGGTGCTTGCCTAGCTGCACGTAAAATTCCTTAGTCATTTGACCTTGACCTTGGGCTTGCAGGCAGCATGGGCCAGGTGCGTAATGAAAGTATGGATGGTGTTGAATGTGTATATGCAATTCCATGCCAATAGCTTTAGCGGTTAATGAGATATAAGAAGATGAAAAAACTGTGACAACCAACTGCACTTAAAATTCCTTAGTCATTTGATCTTGACCTTGGGCTTGCGGGCTGCATGGGCCGGGTGCGTAATGAAAGTATAGATGGTGTCGAATGTGTATATGCAATTCCATGCCAATAGCTATAGCGGTTAGTGAGATATAAGAAGATGAAAAAACTGTGACAACCAACTGCACGTAAAATTCCTAAGTCATTTGACCTTGACCTTGGGCTTGCGGGTAGCATGGGTCGGGTGTGTAATGAGAGTATGGATGGTATTTAATATGTACATGCAATTCCATGCAAATACAGTAGCTACAGTGGTTAGGGAGATATAAGACTATGAAAAAACTGTGACAACCAACTGCACGTAAAATTCCTGTCTTTTGACCTTGACACTGGGCTTTCGGGCAGCATGGGTTTGGTGTGCAATGAAAGTATAGATGGTATTTAATGTGTATATGCATTTCCATGTGAATAGCTACAGTGGTTAAGGAGATATAAGATGATGAAAAAAGTGTGACAACCAACTGCACGTAAATATGACAACCAATTGCACGTAAAATTTCCAAGTAATTCCTAAGTCATTTGACCCTGACATTGGGCTTGCGGGCAGCATGGGTTGGGTGTGCAATGAAGGTATAGATGGTATTTAATGTGTATTTATGCAATTCAATGCTAATAGCTACAGTAGTTACGGAGATATAAGACGATGAAAAAACTGTGACAGCCAACTGCACGTAAAATTTCCAAGTCATTTGACCTTGACCTTGGGCTTGCGGGCAGCATGGGCTGGGTGTGCAATGAAAGTATGGATGGTGTTTAATGTGTATATGCAATTCCCTGGCAATAGCTACAGTGGTTAGGTAGATAAAAGAGAATGAAAAAACTGTGACAAAAAACTGCACGTAAATGTGACAACCAACTGCACGTAAAATTTCAAAGTCATTTGACCTCGACCTTGGGCTTGCAGGCAGCATGGGTGGGGTGCCAAATAATAGCACAGATGGAAATTGATGTGTATGTGAAGTTTCATGTGTATAAGTGTAGAAATTACTGACTTATAACACTTGAAAAACTGTGACAACCAACTGCACCTAAAAGCGTGACACACGGACTGATGGACAGACATGTGCAAAACATAATGCCCCCTAACTATCGTTAATGCATAAAAATCACATTAGCATTCTAATATTCAAAAGATGTTTTACCTCTGCTAATTTGTCAAATCCTTTCAGGTGCCCCTCTGCCCTGTCCATACTATTTTTCTTGGCAAACCGTCGGTTTCCATCCATAATAATAGCAATGTGCTTTGGAACTGGACCCGCTTTCAATATCTGTGCACATGTTCGATGTAGCCAAGAATCTTGGGTTCTCTTCTCTGGAAACCAAGACATCCCTAAAAACATAACAGTGTAGTAATATATAGGTATAGTTCTTGTAAGACAATAATAGATCAGCATAATTTTTTATTAAATAATTAATTTTTGCATGTGAAGAAAATTTTGTTAACCCTTAAAGGGGATGTCCCTACATTCGACACGTTTCAAAAGTGCCTAAAACATACAAAACTTGTTTATTTATATGCTGAAAAGAAGTATATCACAAGAAAACCAATCCAATAAACACTGAAGAAGACACAACTTTCATACGTTTGATATGTTATTCGGCAATGGATTAGTATTTATTTGGCTCGCGTTTTAGTTTCATTAACTGTTCGACCTGGGTCGATAATATTTTGTTGCAGAACAAAAATTAAAAGTGTTGATGAAAACGGTTTAGTTTGTATCACAGGGGCATTTTTCGATATAAGTTCAAATTGACAATCTTCATAATAATGGTTGAACCATAACAAATATTAAGTTTTATGACATTATTGAAAATATGCGTTCATTGTAGGGACTTCCTCTTTAATTTCATGATTATTCATGTAAGAAATAATGTACAATGTATGTAGAGGAGCTTTCTGCATGACTTTCACCCTGCATTAAGCTGCAATCTGTCTCGAAGACCAATTTAATATTTATAATAAATTCAATGTCCAGTTTAGAGGCGTTTTACTGTACATGTACACCAATAAGTAACTACCCTAAATATTCAGACAGACAACATAATTATGCAAATAGTGCAGACCCAGATCAGACAACTCCTTCAGGAGCCTTTTGATCAGGGTTTACACTACTTGCCAGTTGCCATGATGTCTAATTTAACAGTTTACTCCATAAATGTCTATTAATACTTTTGTAAAGTTTACAGTGTATACGCAGTGCAGACCCATATCAGATGATTCCTATAGGAGCTGTCTGATCAGGGTCTGCTCTGTTTGCTTTTTGACCCTAGAATTGATTAGAACTAGTTTCTGCCATGGCCAAAAACTCTTGTTTTTTATGCCATTATAAAATTTGAGCTAATTAATAATCATAAAGTCATTTTTTCTTACACGAATATTCATGGAGTAAAAAGTTATCAAAATGGTGCCAAATTAAATAATTCAATTATTCAACTTTAGAAATTGGTGGAGAATAGAGATGACATGCCCGAATACTTATAGGATCCGATAATTAGGATAATCCCACTTGCAACTTGCTAGATAGTATTTTAGTGCCTGCAATTGGTGTAGATTGATACTTACATACTGCCTTTTTCATTTCTAATTTTTCACTATATGGAGCAGTTTGTGCAAACTATCTTAACTATCCCTGAACTCCATGAATATTCATGTAGGAAATAATGACATGATTTATATTAATGAGCTGAATTTTTATTATGGCATGTTCACAAGATGTTTTGGTATTACATGTAGCAGAAACTGAAGAGTCATAACTATTATAATTTCATAAGCAAACAGAGCAGACCCTGATCAAACAGCTCCTATAGGGGCTGTTTGATCTGGGTCTACTTTGTTTGCAGATGCGTAAAAAGGCGTATTTATGGAGTCAAGCGTTAAGTTCTTTACAGAGGCATACATTTAAATATTACCCTCGATAGCCCTTTCAATGTTGAAAATCTAAGAGTGGAATTTTAGTATTTAACCCTTTTCTTCAAAGAAACGCTTTTTCACGCTTTTGCAAACAGAGTAAAGACCCATCTAATCAGGGTCTGTTCTGTTTGTTTATGAAATAACAGGGTTTTCCCCAGAAATTTATGAAGGCATGTTGCATCCGACACGTAAATCTGATTTCAATATAACAAATAAAACTTTTTATCCATAAATAGGCATTATTTTATCAAATTGAAATGGTTTCCATACATATCTGATAAAAAAACAGCACAGAATTGTATTGGAATTATTTATTTGGGCATTTAAAGTAACTCAATATGTAATATTCATGTTGACATAAAGGCATGTTGCATGCGACATGACTTAAATGCTTGGGGAAAACCCTGAATTATAAACCGTAGACATGATTCTACAGTTTCTAATACATGTAATAACAACTCATGTGTACATGGGGGACGCTTAAAAGCCCCTTGGCGGAAAATGCAAGGTGATCAAAAGCCCCCTGATGGAAAATGCAAGGTGATCAAAAGCCCACTGATGGAAAATGCAAGGTGATCAAAAGCCTCGAGACCTGATGAGTATATTGGTGTTTCATCAGAATCAAAACTGTCGAGAAAGGTAATAATTAATATCACAATTAAATTTCAGAGCCTTTGCCTAAGAAATGTCCTCTTAAAGTAATGTCTGCTCAATATCTGAAAACTACATCATATATTTGCACAAATACAGTTTGATAATAAAATGACAAACTGTTTAGATATATACTGCATGATCAGTAACAATATTTACTCAGTGTCTGATCTGGATTCAAACTCTTTGGAGCTGCAAAAACATACTACAGATAAAGCACATTATCCAATTTCTATTCCATTTACTTCTTAATACTCATATTTACACCTTTGCAAACAGTGTAGATGCAAATCATCTCCCGAAGATGACTGATCTGGGTCTGCACTGTTTGCAAATAAGACCTGTATAATCAGATTCCATACTGTTCAGAATGACAAACAAAAATCACCTAGCTGACACAGTATCCTTGTAATTCAATAAATTTCATAGTAGATGGAGTTTAATATGAATATGCAAGAAGTAAAGGGTTAATCCTTTGAACACCGAACTGCACTACTCACATCCTGCATAAATTGAAGCTGTAACAAACAATCATATAAACATTAATTTGCCCTTTTCTGTACAAAATTATATCTTGTTACTCACTTAATAAAATAACTGAAACCTTTTTACACTACAAAATCATGTTTCAAAAATGTTGTTGGGATATTAAATGTTACAAACAGGTTGGATCTTGAAACCAATTATGACACCCTTGTTTTAGGTGGAGGGATTTAAACTATGACCAAGGATGTTTTGATCAGGGGGGGCTTTTGATCACCTTTCATTTTCTATCAGGGGGCTTTTGATCATCCTGCATTTTCTATCAGAGGGCTTTTGCAATTGATCACCTTGCATTTTCCATTAAGGGCTTTTGATCACCTGGTCATTTTGGAGCCTGAAGGGGCTTTTGATCAAGGGGCTTTTGATATACACTCTGTGTACATAATTATGCTATTATAAAATTTCAGCTAATAAATATTCATGAACATGCAGATCTATGTCATTACGTCTTTCATAGATATTCAAAAGGGAAAGGGTTAATTCCATTCATTATGAAAGGCTTTAAAACCCTTTCCTTGATATAAACGTGTTTTCACGCATTTGCAAACAGAGTAGACCCAGCTCAGACAGATCCTATATATAGGAGCAGTCTGATCAGGGTCTGCTTTGTTCAGTGTTCACTAAAGGAATTTGAAAGGGGTTATAGTCAAAACGTACCCAAGGTCAAAACGTACCCAAGTCAAAACGTACCCAAATGGAGTCAAAACATACCCAAATGGAGTCAAAACTTACCCACCTATTGGTCAAAATGTACCCAATTTCAAATTATATTTATGCATGTATTTTCTTTTTAAAATGCAATTAATATGTTAAAATGTAAAACATACATTCATACAATATATATTTAAAGAGAATTCTACAATTTAATTCATTAAAAAAAGTTATAAAATATCTGCCCTGTTTGCTTAAGATATAGATCTGCTTCTACCGTTTCTGCCATGGCAACAAATTTCTCTGTCCATGTGGCTTTATAGCAATTGATCTAAACTATATCCATGATGTTCTTTTTCTCACTTGAATATTCATGGAGTAATGGGTTAATTGACCGAGTCCCAAAAAAGAATGTATGTATTCCCTCCCTTAACCCTTTCCCTATTCCATATTTAGTCCAAGTTGCAATACTTACATGGACAAAATAGTTGTAATGAAATGATCGATTCCATAAGTAAACAGAGCAGACCCTGATCAGACCCTGATCAGACGGCTCCTTTAGGAGCCGTCTGATCTGGGTCTACTCTGTTTGCAAATGCGTGAAAAGATGTTTACATTCCATTAGCAAACAGCGCAGACCCTGATCACACGGCTTCTACAGAACCATCTGATCTGGGTCTACTGTTTGCAAATGTGTGAATAGATGTTTACACTAGGGAAAGGGTTAAGAAAACCGATTTTTAATTTGTGAAATATAATTATATATGAATAATTTTCATTTAAAATAAATAGACAAAGTTAAAATTATTATATGTATTTCCCAAATTAGAAAACTATCATTGTGTTTTCTTTATTTTTTGAATAATCCATTTTTCATGGATTTTTTACGCAAAACAATTAACATATTACAAACAGGGAAGACCCATATCAGATGGCTCCTTTAAGGTCTGCTCTACAACATTTGAGTAATCATCCTAATAGGTGTTAACCTAGAATTGTGGGGAAAGTGGGAACAAAGTGAAATTCTCAGATATATTCCCAAGTTTGACACACAGGAATTTAATTCATACTTTAAAAGGTGTGAATCATATGAAACAGATCAAGTCATTATTTATAGTTTGTTTTTGGACATGCAGGACGTTACATTTCAATGAAATATTTTTGGGTATACTCGTACTAATGGAAAATTCATATGAGGTAAACAAAAAATTGTTTTATCTAAAATAATAGAAATGATTCAATTCAATACTTCAGTAGGCTACTGTCAACATTTCCATAAAATTTGTCATTTTTTTATGTATCATTTTCTTCTTCATAAATTTGTTATCCAAAACATAAACAAACACCTGAGGAACTAACACAATATGATATTGTATTAATAATTATAGTGTAATTAATGATATAATAATTGGGTACGTTTTGACCCAAAAAATGGGTACGTTTTGACCCAAAAATGTGGGTACGTTTTGGTATTGGGTACGTTTTGACCGGCTCCCATTTGAAAGATATTGTTTCATTACTTTCTGGAATGGCTTTAATCATCTACTTTACTTTCAGCTTCCATTAATCCTTTCCTTCATATATTAATTGATGCATTTTCACGCAATTGCAAACAGAGTAGACCCAGATGAGACCGTTCAATCCTAAAATGAAGTCAAACTACCAAATTGAATTAATAATGCAATTCGATTCATGGTCCAGGTCTACCATTAAACATTATTCGTTGCAAAATATTGAATGGCAGTAATTGTTTATCTAGAATCGATTCACCAACAATAAAGTTGAAAACACGACTGCAAGAAGGCATAATTAGCTGACATTCTGTTTCAGTGAAATGAACATGTTCAGTTATAAATAAACATAAGCCATAGATTTAATTCACATCTCCATCGAAACACAGCATTACTGAACCATCTAGAAATAATTAAAGGCGGTGAATGATATCCAAAAAGCAAACCTGAGACATTTATATTTCCACCCTATGTTAGACGTGTACTAGCGAAGGAAACGGGGGATACTATTTTCCGACGGTTTTTCGTAGTGAATGACATACAGAATACGTATTTATGTATTCATACGCTATATGACCTACTTTTACAAGCATGACATACACTTAACGTAGGTCTCCTATCATATGATTTTATAAGTGTGTGTAGCTTAAATGTTATGACATACACTTAACGTATTCTCTTATCCTTACTCCACAAGTATTTTAATAGAAATAAATATGACATACAGTTAACATATGTCTGCCGAGATAGGACTTCATCTATGTTTAAAGATTAAACAAATTACATAAAGTTACTGCAATCCTCTTATTAAACGTTCTCAGAACATGTTATAGCAGAAAAATAATCTCTTATTATAAGCTTTCGACACATTGTTTGGTACAAGTATGACATACACTTAACGTAGGTCTCCTATTATATGATTTAATTAGTGTGTGTAGCTTAAATGTTATGACATACACTTAACGTATGTCTCTTATCCTTACTCCACAAGTGTTCTATTAGAAAAAAATATGACATACAGTTAACGTATGTCTGCCAAATAGGACTTCATCTATGTTTACAGATTAAACCAATTACATATAGTTAATGCATTCTTCTTATTTAACGCTTTCAAAACATGTTATAGCAGAAAAATAATCTCTTATTATAAGCTTTCAACACATTGTTTGGTACAAGTATGACATACACTTAACGTAGGTCTCCTATTATATGATTTTATTAGTGTGTGTAGTTTAAATGTTATGACATACACTTAACGTATGTCTCTTATCCTTACTCCACAAGTGTTTTATTATAAAAAATATGACATACAGTTAACGTATGTCTCCCGAGATAGGACTTCATCTATGTTTACAAATTAAACCAATTACATAAAGTTACTGCAATACCGTTTGGTATACAGCTAGTGTTTGTCTCTTAGTATTGGCACTTGCCAAGTGTTATAGCAGATTTCTGTTATAGTGGAAAAGTATGACATACATTTAACGTGGGTCTCATTCAACATACAGTTAACGTTTGTCTGTTACTTTTCGTACTCGCCACGTGTTATAACAGAACAAAATGACATAAGTTAACGTATGTCTCTTATAACCAGCACGACACACATTTTTAAGCACAATAAGGTCTCTTATGATAACTTTGTATTAGTGTTTGTAGCTTAAACCTTATGACATACATTTAACGTATGTCTCTTCTAAGTGGCGCTAGATCCACACATGTTTTAGCAGACAAAGTATGACATACAGATAACGTGTGTCTCTTTTTATAGGTAGCCCATGCATGTTTTGCTGACTGATTATGACATACAGTAAAGGTATGTCTCCTCTAATAGTACGTACTTAACGCGTGCATGTAGCTTAAAACTTATGACATACAGAAAACGTATGGCTCTTATTATCAGCTCTCAAAACGTATTTTATTAGAAAAAAATGACAAAAAGTAGACATAGGTCTCCAATGATCGGGTTTTATTAGTCTTTGTAGCTTCAAACTTATGACGTACTTTTAATGTATGTCTTTCCTTATCGGTACTCCGCAGGTATTTTATTAGAAAATGTATGACATACAGTGAACGTAGGTCTTCTGTGGTAGGAATTAACCAGTGTTAACGTGTGTCTCTTCTAAGTGGCACTCCACACATGTTTTAGCAGATAAATTATGACATCAGGTTCGTTTGTCTCTTATTATTCATAATCCTCACGTGTTATAGCAGGCAAATTATGAAAAGCAGTAAACGTAAGTCGTCTCTGACAGGACGTTGTAGCTTAAATCGTATGACATACAGTAAACGTGAGTATCCTCTGACTGGACTTAAGAAGTGTGTGTAGCTTAAAACTTGTGACATAAGACAACACATGTATCTCAGGTGTTACAGCAGAAAACATGAGACATGTACAGTAAACGTATGTCTACTCTGAAAGGACTTTAATTGCAGCTTGAAACTTATGACATACAGTTAACGTATGTCTCTATGTATCCACAAGCCTTTTAAACCCAAACAGTAAACATATGTCTCAGTTGGTAGGACTAAACAAGTGATTTTAGCTTAAGCTTATGATATACAGTTAACGTATGTCTGTTATTATCCTTTAACATGTGTGTTAGTACAAAACGTATAGCATACGGTAAATGTAGATCTCCTCTGATTGGATTTAATCAGTGTTTGTAGCTGAAATTGATTACATACATTTAACGTATATGTCTCTTCTTAACAGTAATCCATACGTGTTTTAGTAGAAAAGGTATGACATGCAGTTAACTTAAGTGTTTCCAGGTAATTTATTATGACATACGGTAAAAGTCTGCAGCGTCAGATGAGTTTTGACATACAATATACGCGTGTCTAGCCTATTAGGACTTATCAAGTGATTTAGATAAATCCTCAAGACATACAGTAAATGTGAGTGAGTGAGTGAGTGAGTTGGGTTTTACGACACTGCGACACTGAATAGGTCATATAGCGCCGATGAATGATGAGATTGCAGTAAAATTAATGTATGTGGCACCAGATCAGTACTTCGTGTGTGATGTAAGCTGACAAATGTTGACATACAGTAAACGTATGTATTGTCTGGCAGGATTCAAAAACAGTTTCAAGCTAAATGCTTAACACATACAGATAACGTATGTTTGTTTATTCATAGCAGTACTCGTATAAACTTTAGCTGACACCGTATGAAAACGATAAATCAGTACTTTAATGACAACACAAATTTTAAAATACGAAGTATAAAATCGAACAGTTCGAATGGGTTATGGTACGAAGTTACTTGTTACTGTTTAAAAATTGAATTACAGATTTTAATAAAGCATTACATTTATTATGAATTCAATTGAGACTGTGTAAATGTTTTAAAACTAATACCATTTTAATAATATTCCAGTGCTAAATCTTTAAAAGCAATGTATTTTTAGGAACTACTTTATTCCAAATATCAGATGCCGATTTACCACCTACGTATGGGATATGTCACAACATTCACGAAAAACCGTCGGAAAATAGCGGTCCCCGAAGGAAACACCGAATCGCACGGGGGTTTTCCCGTTTACTACGTCACAGACTGGCAGTTGTGTGAAAATCTAGGTCAAATATCAATACGCATCTCGAATAAGTTCTAAAACACTAGCTTGAATACACACTTAATCATCAATTTTGTGTAATTTTAATCATGTGTTAGTAGACAATGTGAATTAGGATATCGGAATTAACATGCAAACTCTATTGACTTTCAAATGTATGAGATGCAACTGGAATGGGTTCTGCACGTTTTGAGAAGTGTAAAATTACTGCGCCACTGTTGTTGATCAATGCCGAAAAATGGCGACCATTGGGTTACGAGATGTCTCATAAATTCAAAGCTCAATAGTGGGTTAAATATCAAGGTGACATCATGGCTGAAAGGCCAGCTTCATTCAGAAACCGAAATGGTGTCGAACTTGGTAAGTTTTATTTTCTATATCACTTCATATAAGCCGTAATTAATTCTTGATTGTACCACACTGACCCCTCGTCTTTCTCGTTTCAGAACTGTACTTTCTGATTGAGAGGTTTTTGTCGGCAGGACCATGCAAAAGTGCAGCTAAGGTGAGTATTTGTCGGTTGGATCGATTGTCTGTGATGTTATGAACACATTTCACTGCCATTTTATTCCCTCTTTTCAGGTTCTACGCCGTGAACTGGACGGACATGGGGTAGGTATCAACTCGAACTTCGAATTTCTTAAGTAAACGCGATTTGCGGCTTTTTCTGTAGTAAATTGACGGCAAACGCGCAGAATTTTGAAAAATTAATATTGCTGGAACCATAAAATGTCATGTCACAATATTTGGTCATTATTTTAATGGAAGTTTTTTCTGTTGTTTCCAAACAGCTTTTACCAAAAAGAATCGACTGGGAAGGAGGAGAACATGAAAGAAGTTTTGAAAGTTTGGTAAGACAGTAAACATGGAGATGCAGCTGAGACCAAAATTTCACGTATAAATAAAATATTTAAAACATTTTATTTAAAATAATTTTCTTGGTGTAAATTGCTTAATAAATGTCAAACTTTCAATTGGTCACAACTTTATGGACCCAAAAATCTTATTTTTGTGCTTTAGACATTCTTTAATTATAAATGCATATGCCAGGGATTGGAAACGAGTAAATTGGAGCGACCTTTTGACGTCATTGTGTGTAGTTCAACACGGACCAATGTAATGTACTGTTGTAACCGCCTCAAGGTCTAATCTATTTTAAGATTGTGTTTGCAGTCTTGCAACTGATGATCTCATTGGCTAGTCTGGTTTGCCTAATTTATGTATAGTCTGTTTCATTGAGAGAGGTTTGTGTAACTTGCAGTCGGCATACATTGGCTAAAGTCTGTTTCTTAGTATTTAAATTCAGATTGAATTTTATGTAGAAGTTATTTTACAAACTACTTACACAATACTTATATGTAAATAGACGGTCAGGTATCACCTTATTTTCTATTGATTGATTATATAAGGCTGTCAATGATTAAATGCACGAAAAGTGACTAAATTTTATCTGATAATTCTGCATATAAACTGAAGTTTTACTGAAAAGACTTCTACTAATGATATTTATCATCGGCCTAAAGCCTTTGTCTATCTGCATATCAGTTGCACATAGTCTTCATCATTTCCAAACTGTGGCACATCGTCTTCATTGGCTTATATTATCTTCAAATTTGAAGATGCAGATCCAGGATTTCAGTTTTTTTTTGTTTTTTTTCTTTAAAAAAAGGGGGGGGGGGGGTTGTTTACAATTTTAAATGTTTGATGACAACACTATAGTGTCTTAATTTTGTAATGCATGTTGAGAAAGAGTGTTGACTGTTAGGCAGTTGCATATATTGTAAAGTTTGTAAAATTGATTAGATCTTTATCTAGATATGTTGCGCAAAATGTTTGTTTGGGCAATTTTAGTGGGGCATACGCTGGGTCCGCCCCCTCTAAATTTGCGCCTTAGTAGTGCTGTATCTTGGAAGATGAAATTTGTTTGTTGATGAAATAACAGGAGAAATTTAATGACTTCAATGTTGAACATTTGTTACATATTTCTTAAGTAATATTCTCTTTAAAACTACCAGCTGGAACTGAACAGGCATATTGGAGGAAACCACTTATTGAAAATATGTCAGCGTTTAGGACCACTTCTAGACAAGCAGATTCAGCCTCGAATCTCGGGTGTGGCATCCCTGCTGGGGGCTGGCAGCCAATCTCTGCTGAGAACAGAAGCAGGTACTGTTTAACCCTTTATTTGATAGAAATCATTTTATGCCAATTCACATCATTGCAAATAGAGTAGGCTCAAATAGGAACAATTTGAACATGGTCTGCTTTGTTTATTCACTGAATTATATAGATTTGAATTCCTGTGTTCATATGCCATTATGATGTCATTATTTCATGCACTGAATGTTTATCAGATAAAGGGTTAATATATAGGAAATTAGCTGATTCGAAATTGTCATATAAGAATCAAGACTTAAACTGTCTTACACTTTTGATTAACAAAAATTGAAGAAAAAATTATAATACAATTGGAGCAGATGATCCTTTTTGACACAATTCTGTTAACCCATACCCTCATAGACTATTTTAGATCTAACCTCTTTGAATAAATCTACCGAAAAGGAGCATTAACTAGAGAAAAGGAAAATTTTAGAATTTTGTAGTTCTGATACCATTGTGATAAATAGAGCATTTACTCCTTAGGAGCAAATTGCTCTGTTTATCACAATTAGTTTCAAAAAGTGACTTACAGAGGCATAGAAAGGCATATTTATGGAGGAAAGGGTTAATGTACTAAGGAGTTTAACTATACTACTGGAAGATACGGACACCCAATTTCATTTTAGATGTTTATATATTTCCTTCATAATAGACGCCTTTTCATGCCTTGCAAATATAATAAACTCATTTAAAAAATGATGTTAATGAATATTAATTAATTGTTAGTTCATGCTAAAATCTTTATTAGGGAATTGGGTAAATTAAACGAATGATGTGGCTTTTGCAACAATTAAAGTTTGGCCTGATGCATGAACAACATTTGACTCATCTCATGAATATTAATTACATGAAGTTTATACTGTTATGAAAAAGACGCAGTTTCTGCTGTGACAGAAACTTTAGAATCAGATATACATTATATTATAAGCAAACAGCAGACGCAGATCAGATATCATCTACAAGAGAAGTGTGATCTTGGTCTACTCTATTTGCAAAGGCATCTCTGTCAAATAAAGGGTTATGCCTTTACTGAAAAGTTTGAAAAATTCTGCCCATTGTAAATATTGCTTTAATTCAATTTTGTATTAAAAATATAAAAGATAAAATTTTATTACAATGGCAAACAGTAGAGAAATCAAATCTATAACATGAGCAAATGGAGCAGACCTTGATTGGACAGGTCCTACTGGAGCGATCTGATTTGGTTCTACCCAGTTTGCAAAGGCATAAAAGGCAGGGTTATCAAGTGAAGGCTTAAATATTAAAGAAATAATCAAGAAATAGTTTGATTACTAATTATTTGAATTACAATATTTTACTATTGTGTCATTTTAAGCTCTATAAAATGTAAATGTTAGATCTAAAAGGATTGTTTTTTTAAGTGTTGTATTACAGTTACTCATCCCACACTCTCACTATATTTCAGACATGCAGAAAGAGGAGTGGCTGCCACAGGCTCATGCTGCATTACTTCATGGGAAAACGCCCATTCCTCCCATCAATCTTGTCCAACCAAACTGGCGTAAGTATACCAGGCATACTCAAATTCTGGAATGATAAGGGCAGTCAGTGATTAACTCAGCAATCTCGGTTTTACCCAGATGATATGCAGAGTAATTTGCTGTCGCATCAGGGTAAAAAGTGTTAAACATGCTGGTCATATCTTACAAAAAAATGTCAAATTAGTTTAAGAAACTTTTTTAACATTGAAGCAGACAGTCGCATCCAAAATTTACTCAGTGATCAAAAGGTTAAGGTGTTGTATGTTTGCATCACATTTGGAATAACCTATGGAAACAGTTTTGATCCAGTATTAACCGAATAACTCAGTTTTTTATCAGGGTCAAAACTGTTTGACACTAACAGAAATATTTGTAGAGAAAAGTTACCAAGACTAACTTTTACATCAGCAATTAGATCATGTGTGTGCAAAGTGTTAACCTATTACCTCATAGGCTATTTTTAGACCCAACCTCTTTGAATAAATCTACCGAAAAGGAGCATTAACTAAAGAAAAGGAATATTTTAGAATTGTTTAGTTTGAAACCATTGTGATAAATAGAGCATTTGCTCCTATAGGAGCAAATGCTCTTTTTATCACAATGGTTTCACTAAGTGACTTTTACAGAGTCGTCAAAAGTTGTCAATATGAGGGAATGGGTTAAGGAAAGAGTTTATTGCTATTTGAAGTGGATAATGGTGTGAAAGATTCTAAGTCTTCCTTTACAGAAGTGTTGTCATATAATCATACAGTATGTATACATATTGCAGTATATAATGCTGTTTTTCATGTACACTACTTTTAATAGTTGTCCTTTTACTACATAAATACATCTTTCTACCCCTTTGCCAACAGAGTAGACCCAGATCAGATGGCTACTGTTAGGAGCTGTCTGATCAGGCTCTGGTTTGTTTGCTTAAATGAAATAATATAAATGTAGATACGATTGTACAGTTTCTGCCATGGCCCAAAACCACTGTCCATGTGCCATTATAAAATCAATCTACATGTAATTAGTACAGTACGTAGAACCTGTCTTAAACAGCCATTCATTTTTAGCTCCACTTTTTCAAAAAGTGGAGCTATTGTCATGACCCTCTCGTCGGCGTAGGTTAACCTTTTTGTTAGGGTCCCTTTTCTCAGAAACCATCAGCGATATTTGGTTCATACTTGGTATGTATGTTTACTATCACAAGGGGAACCCATTTCACAAGGGTAGGTAACCCTAAAATTAATTTTGCCATAGTTATGCCCATTTTTCGACTTAGATTTTTCATTGTTGGTTAAGTTTTATGTTCAGGTCTATGTCTCAGAAACTGTCCAAGATATATGGTTCAACTTTGGTATACATGTTAACTATTACAAGGGGGGCCCATTTCACAAGGGCAGGTAACCCTAAAATTAATTTTGCTATAGTTATCTGCCCTTTCTGACTTAGACTTCCACTACACTATCCTGCACTAAAGAAAGTGGAGCACGCTGTGTGCGGACAGCTCTTGTTTGAACATAGGAGTCTTAAAAAGCAGGTACTTGCTTAATGCAGGGCGAAAGTAATGCAGAAAGCATTCTGCATTAGTTTTTACCTACATTAAGCTACCACCTGTCTTACAGACCCATCATTAGACCTCTTTTTGATGACTGCTGAAGACAGGTTCTACTGTATTTGTATTAGGTGCAATAAAATCCATTAATTCTTCCCCTAATTAATATTCATGTAAGAAATAATGACATCATGAATATTAATTATATAAAGGCATATGAACACAGGAAATTTTGCTCTGACATGGCAGAAACTGGAATAAGATCTACATTTATCCTCTCTAAACTTACACTTATACACTTGTTAACTCCTTTATTGTAGTCAGTCATCCCCTTAGTCAGAAGTTGACATGTCAATAAGCTTGAGTGGTTCAACCCTTATCATGATGTAAAAATAATATGTCCACTTAATCTGCCATCTGTTGCAAGTTTTATTTCTCCTTCTATGTTTATTCAAAATCTCAACACCTGAATATTTATGGACAAAATAGTTATAGTGAAATATGGAAGGTGGAACATTTCAGCCATTTTAGAAAGTAAAACTGATCTGGGTCTGCTCTGTTTGCTGATATAAATTTATAGATCTGATCTGATTATGCTGTTTCCACAGTAGTAAAAAAATCCCTTTTCCATGTTCAATTCCATGTATCCTAATACATTGTTGCTCATCTAGCACTTTTATTTCTTGACTAATTTTTCTCAAATTTACTGTATGGATTGTCATGAAGAAAGGCTTGGATAAGTTCAATTTTCAGAGTAATCTGTCAGGGGGAAACACTTTTTTTCTCTGACAATGTAGCGGCGTGGGGTATGTGGGCATGCTCACTAAAATTCTCTCCTTAAATACTAATGAGGTGAAGAAATATTGAATAAATATTACACAGGGAAAGGGTTAAAGTACATTGTTTAATTTTATTTTTCTCCAGTGTTTGTAAAAAGAGGCAGAGAGTTGAGCAGCCAGGCAGGACAGAGGCATATACTGCCAAGTTCTATGTATGACAAAGTAAAACGACATAGCCGCCGACTTGGACACTTATCTGCAGTGTACTGTGTGCTATTTGACAGAACTGGAGGATATATTATCACGGTTGGTTTTATTCTTGGCTGTCATTACTCTAGAATGTAGGTAGAACTTAATTATGATTTATGATAATGTAATGGATGTATTTTTAGCTTGTCTGAATTTCAAGAAGAAAATATTTATCATGTATTTCCGGTCTCGGTGTTATCATGGTAATTGTAAAAACAGTTTGACATTTTGTGAGTTTTAATAACAGTACAGCCATCCCCATCAAACCTCTCACAGTTGTTCACCATCACAAGAGCTACAATGTAGTAAATGGCCATTACTTTATCACATTTTAAAGAGATTTCTGCAGACAACTGTTGACATATGCATATGATGCTTGTTGTGCAAAGATTAAAGGCTTTTAAGGGTTAATAACCCTTTATTTCATGGGAGTCTTTAACCCATTTCCTCATAGGCTATTTTTAGATACAACCTCTTTGTGAATAAATCTACCAAAAAGGGGCATTAACTAGAGAAAAGGATTTTTTTTAGAATTTTGTTGTTCTGAAACCATTGTGATAAATAAAGCATTTGCTCCTTAATAGGAGCAAATGCTGTATTTATCACAATTATTTCAAAAGTGACTTTTACAGAGGCATAGAAAGGCATATTTATGGAGGAAAGGGTTAAAGAAATATGACACCATGAATATTATAAGTCATGAATTGTTATAACGGTATACAAACAGGAGTTTTTGGCCATGACAGAAACTGAGGAGTCCGATCTATATACCTAATTGCACAAGTAATGTAGTAGTAGACCCTGATCAGCTGGGTCTACTCTTGTTTGTAAAAGTTTCAATAGGTGTCTCTGTGAGGTGTAGGGTTTAAGCAGAGATTTACCTTCTAAATAATCTTTCATAAACTACTGATTTGTTTATTCTAAATTTACATTCTAAATTACATTTTCAAGTTGAACATCTTTCAGTTATCTGAACATATCTAAACATGTGTTCCATATTATTCTTATAATGCTTTGAGTTAAACCCTTTACTCCATGGAGATAAGAAATAATGAATGTATGAATATAAATGAGCTGATTTTTTGTTGTAATTGCATCAGGGAACAAGGGAATGTTTTATCATGACAGAAACTGTAGAATCAGATCTGTATTATGTCATAAGCACACAGAGTAGACCCTAATCAGATGGCTCTGAAGGAGCCATCAGATCAGCGTCTACTCTGTTGGCAAAGTTATCAAAAGGTGTCTCTATGGAGTAAAGGGATAACTACAGAAATCAGTTGTGTAATAAAATCCCACATAATATGGTTTATTCAGAACCTTTGGTCTGTTTTTTGTAGGGTGCTGATGATCAGCTAGTGAAGATTTGGATTGCTGCAGATGGTCGCTTGAAGGCCACCCTTCGCGGTCACTCCGCAGAGATTACAGATATGGCTATCAACTTTGAGAACACTCTGTTGGCCTCAGGGAGCTGTGACAAAACCATCCGTATCTGGTGTTTTAAGACTGCAGCACCAGTAGCTGTACTCCAGGGTCATACAGGCATGGTCACCTCAATCCAGGTTTGTGTATTAAAATGTCCATACCAAACTAGCTTGTAGAAAAAGAGTCTCTGCATTTTTGGGCATGTGATATTTTGGCACCCAGTTTGCTGGCAAAAAGCTTGTATGCAAAAAAAAAACCCACCCTGTTGTAAGAAATGAAAATTCAGTTAAGTAAAATCAAATGATATTCTTAATAATATTGAACTGGAAAAATACCTTTAACAATTTATCTAGTAGAGGCTCATTTTGACTGTTTGCAAACAGAGTAGACCCAGATCAAACAGCTCCTGTAGGATCCATCATAACTGATCAGGGTCAACTCTATTTACTTTATGGAATTCTATAGATTTGAATTTAGTTTCTGTCATGGCCAAAACTTTATGTTTCTGTATTCGTAACCCCTTACTCCATAACTACGCCTTTTTATGCCTCTGTAAAAGTCACTTTTTGAAACCATTGAGAGCAAATGCACTATTTATCACAATGGTTACAGAACTACACAATTCTAATAACTTTCCTTTTCTGTAGTAAATGCTCCTTTTCGGTAGATTCATTCAAAGAGGATGGATCTAAAAATAGCCTATGGAGGAATGGGTTAAACAGTCATATGAATATATACATGACATCATTATTTCTAGCTTGAATATTCATGAAATGAAGGGTAGAATTTGCTGTTTTGCATCCATATGTAAAGTTTTAATAGAACTATTTACTGATGAATGTATACACTTAGTATTATAGAATGTTAACGTTGGAGCTTTATGTTTAAAAATGTATTTTTAATACTGTTAATAGGTAAACAGGTGTCATGACCCTAAACACCAGATTTCATTGGAAATATTGTCAGAATTATCTATATAGCCATAAATATGCATAACAAATCAAATCCAATATGTTGCAGAAAATTTATTTTTTTACTGGAAAATTTCAATTTACTCATGTCCACCTGACTGTCACACTTTATGGAAGGTCCATGATCATCTCTGTCTGTAAAGCTTTCTTTTCACACTTTTGCCAGCATGTGGCATGCATGTTCCTTCGAACAGTCTTTTTTGTGTGTGTCATACATGACTCCAAAAATATTTGACCTAGAGCCAATAGAGAAACTTTGTAAGAAGTCTTGATCATGATTTGAACTTGTACATTTCTGTGATGCACTCCGAGCGCTAGATTTACTAATGAGTGCCTACAAAATGAGATTTGGCTGAATTATAAGATAATTAGATAAGTCAGTACTCTATTCTACAGCTCTGCATTTTGTTAAGTTGCCATGTTTATTTCCAGTTCTCACCATTTGTAAGAAAGAAGGAGACCCGATACCTGGCCTCAACAGGAGGAGATGCCTGTGTGTGCTTCTGGGAGTGGAATGCAACTAACAATAAATTTAGGTGTGTGGAATTTTGTGTTCTCTTAGGGCTGTTCCATTTAAATGTGTATGGGGGTGCAGAAAGGCACTTCTAAATTCGGCCACCAACCCATAGCAGTTTTTATACGCCCACCTAATAAAGGTGGTCGTATATTGTCGTGGCCCTGTCCGTCCGTTCGTTCGTTCGTTCGTTCGTCAACATTTTGTTTGTCCGCTATTTTCTGGGAAAACTATTTGACAGATATTAATGAAACTTAACACAAATGTTTAATGCATCAAGATCTGAAGCTGAGTTGATTCTGAGGTTCATTTGATTTTTCATTTCAGAGTTATGGCCCTTGTCCTAAAAAATATGCAAATAGTTTGTCCGCTGTTTTCTGGGAAAACTATTTAAGAGATATTAATGAAACTTCACACAAATGTTTAATGCATCAAGATCTGAAGCTGAGTCGATTCTGAGGTTCATTTGATTTGTCGTTTCGGAGTTATGGCCCTTTTACTTAAAAAATAATGCAAATACATGCAAATAGTTTGTCCGCTGTTTTCTGGGAAAAATATTTGACAGATATTAATGAAACTTAACACAAATGTTTAATGCATCAAGATCTGAAGCTGAGTTGATTCTGAGGTTCATTTGATTTTTCATTTCAGAGTTATGGCCCTTGTATTTAAAAAATAATGCAAATACATGCAAATAGTTTGTCCGCTGTTTTCTGGGAAAACTATTTGAGAGATATTAATGAAACTTAATACAAATGTTTAATGCATCAAGATCTGAAACTGAATTCATTCTGAGGATCATTTGATTTTTCGTTTCAGAGTTATGGCCCTTGTCCTTAAAAAATAATGCAAATACATGCAAATAGTTTGTCCGCTGTTTTCTGGGAAAACTATTTGAGAGATATTAATGAAACTTCACAAAAATGTTTAATGCATCAAGATCTGATGCTGAGTCGATTTTGAGGTTTATTTGATTTGTCGTTTCGGAGTTATGGCCCTTTTACTTAAAAAATAATGCAAATATATGCATATAGTTTGTCCGCTGTTTTCTGGCAAAACTGTTTGACAGATATTAATGAAACTTCATACACATATTTAATGCATCAAGACGTGCAGCCAATTCGATTCTGAGGATCATTTGATTTGTTGTTTCGGAGTTATGGCCCTTGCACTTAAAAAAATAATGCAAATCTATGCAAATATGAGGATGGCCATAACTTTTTCATTTGAAATGATATTTACTTCAATTTTTTTATATGGTTAAACCTTAATGTGAATTTTCACATATATTGCGGGGGGTTTGATATGTCATTGTTTTAAGCAACAAAATTTGAAGCTGAGTTTATTTTGAGGTTCATTCAGTTTGTCTTTACAGAGTTATGGCCATTGCACTTTACAAAAATCTGCAAAAATTAGGATTAGCTGTAACTTTTTTATTTTATAGATATTCACTTCATTTTTTAAAAAAAAATAGTATCACCTTAATATGGAAATCAAGATCTGAAGCACAGATTAGAAAATGTCAACACTTATAAGGCATGTTGAATCAGAGAAAGTTTGCAAGTGGGCGTATTATGTACCGTATGCGGTACTCTTGTTACTAATGCACAACCAAATAAGTACCATTTTTGCAGCGAAACACACCCATGCTTAGCTGTTTTTTAAAATGCCTTCCGGCCCCCTCATACACATTTAGGTGGAACAGTCCTTAGCAAAATGTCTTTATTACATACTGTGATATAGTAGCAGCAGGTGCCTACTTAATACTGAATGAAAGTATGTATTACAGAAAGCTACTTCAGGAGATTTCTTGCATTACTTTTTGTATTGCATTAACCAACCTGTAATTGAAATTCAGTTATGGAGAGAGTGGTGATGCTGTACATGTCATTTTTGTCATAAAATCATTCAGTTACATATAAATTTGATGTAAATTAAGCACCTTTGACTCTTTCATGAGAAGTTCTTGATAGGAAATGAGTCACCTTAACCTCTGTTCACTATTTATGTAAGAAATAATGATATCATGAATATTTATCAGCAGAATTTTTATAATGTTAACCGTTAAAGGGATTTATTACATAACCTTCCTTGTATTTGAGTTAATACAGCCGTCACATATTTCTCTTTATTGAATACCTTACTATAAATAGTAACAAAATTGCCGTAGAAAACTCATTACGGAGTCATGTGACCAAGCCAAAATGGCCCGGTGGACCGATTATCCATAATCGGACCCTGATCTTTTTCACGTACAATGCGTTGGATGTTAGCAACATAGATCTAGATCTATTCAAACATGGCTGGAGAAAGGAGTTTGACGTCGTCAAATCGTATTCTAGATCTGGACAATCTGTAAAGTTTATACAATCGTAAAATTCTATTAAAAATCAATTTCTTTGTTAGTATTGATCGGTAGATCTTCTACCTAACTTTGTTAATGTTATTCAAAATTGACAGTTGTGACGTCATTATTTCAATTTATTAAAACAATGCAGTCAAATGTTAAGTCATTGTTAGTGTTTGTGGTTATTACATCGGACTACATAATTTTCGGCGGGGATTCAAATCCCCATGAAGGCATAACTAGTCCTTCCTCATTTATTTAAAAGTATAGATCTAGATATATTTCTGTGGTTTGTTGGGATGGTAGATTGTGTTGAATTGATAGGTGACATATAGATCTAATAAAATTGTAAGATATTCAATAAAAATGTCAAAATGTGGCCTATGTGTGCCTTCAGTCCATAATGGCACACCTGGTGTCACAATAGCCCTCGGTGTTTAATTATGGCCTGTAACTAAGCATAAATGGACTTGAATAACAGAATAAATGAATAATGGGTTTGTCAAAGGCCTTGCATTTTGCAGGTACTGAATTAATTTTTTTATTGTGAAACTGTTATTAACATTATCTGTGACTGTGAACACCACACCACTATGGACCAAATTATTATATGCTCAGATTTTAA
Organism: Azorinus chamasolen; assembly: GCA_963576725.1. Classification (NCBI taxonomy): domain Eukaryota; kingdom Metazoa; phylum Mollusca; class Bivalvia; order Cardiida; family Solecurtidae; genus Azorinus; species Azorinus chamasolen. The sequence continues at coordinate 12,787,463 of OY755237.1, forward strand.
CTCTTTGCGTACTAGCTGCAAATTCATGATAACCTGCACAAACAGTTTAGATTTTGATGAGAGGCTGTTCAGATGATGTAATTGAATTTCATTTTGTGTTTCAGTACCAAGCCTATCAAGTACATAGAGAGATCACGAGCAGGGGCCATGATCCTTTGTTCCTCCTTCAGTCCGGGCGGTATGTTCTTTGCTGCAGGTAGTACTGATCATGTAATACGGATGTACCACTTTCATGCTGGGGTGCCAGAGAAGATTGGTGAGCTGGAGAAACATACTGTAAGTGTGAAATGTTTACACATTCTACACAGATTTGTCAATCCTCTTCATCTGGGTCATCTTTATCCCTTGGCAAACAGAGAAGACCAGATCAGAAGCTCCTGTAGGAAACATGATCAGGGTCTGCTCTGTTTTCTTATGGAATTATATACAATGTAGATCTGATTTTACGGCTACTGATATGGCAAAAAAATCATGTGGTCAGATACAAAAAAAGTTGTAAAAATTCAGCTAATATTTTCTTACACGAATATTCATCAGGTAACATGTTAATACAGAAGATATAGACAATTTATGTTGTTTTCTTTATTATCATACAAACCCTTACAGGTAGTTATTAGATATACAGTAGAACCTCTCTAGAATGACTACATTATCTGTAATGGAACATGAACACAGAACATTTTGGCCATGGCAGAAACTGAAGAACTAGATCTGTATATAATTATATAATCAAATAGAGCAGGAGCTATCTGATCAGGGTCTTCTCTTGTTTGCAAAGGTGTAGAAAGGCGTATTTATGGAGTACTGAAAAATAGAGTACAATTGTAAATCTATGGTGCTCACATCTATACCGGTACAGACCAATAGGTAAAAGTGTATATATATTCAGATACTAAAATTGTCATTTCTCCAGCAGACTCAACATTGTGACCGCTCTTTAGAATTATCTCTTCAAAACGATTCTAAGGTGTGATTGCAAAATGGGACTTGTAGGAGAAATAAAGGAGCTATTCTTGAAAATGTTTTATTTACTACATCTTATCTGGGCCACTGCCAGTGTACAGACATGCATGCACACTTTGGTGTTAAGCTATATAACATATTACATACAGAGCTCCAGATAAGATGCGTAACTTGAAATATTTTCAAGTATAACTTCTTTATTTCTCCACCAAGAGAATCGAAGAGACGATTCTAAAGAGTGGTCAGAACATAGGTTTTGGTGGAGAAATGACGATTTTAGTATTTGAGTACGCACCGTTATCTGTAGCTCTGTACATAACTGCAGACTTTCCTGTGGTTTAGCTGGATAAGGACTCAAGTTTGCAAGTTTTATTGTTCAGTATGCCGATACGTTTCCTATTCTATCAATAGGACCGGGTGGACAGCATCTGTTATGCTCACCATGACAACAGGTTTCTCAGCGGCAGTCGTGATGGGACAGCAAGAATTTGGAGGTTTGAGAGGAATGAGTGGAGGAATATTGCTCTAGAGATGAAACAGAAACAGAGGCCAAAGAAAGAGTATGTTTCTCAGTGTTCTTATAACTCTTTCATTATTAGTTTAATTACTATAAATGTTCAGATACCAAATCTGGGATTTGTGAAACTTAACCCTTTCCTACATAAATACTTCTTTGCAAACAGAGTAGACCCATATTAGATGGCTCCTGTAGGAGTCTTCTTATCAGGGTCTGATCTGGGCTTATGATATAATATGGATATGATTCTATAGTTTCTGCAATGGTAAACACCTGCCCTAAATATCAACTAATTAACACAGTTAAGTGGCCGTATTACCCATGTCCATGTGCTATTATGACAATTAGTCTAATTAATATTCATGATTTCAATATTTGTTACATGAATATTCATTAGTAAAGGGTTAATTAATAAATTTGGCACCATTTTGATAATTAGACTGACAGTCGCAAATGGTGTAGACCCAGATCAAATGGCTCTGTCAAATGGAACCTGTGGTCATATGCCATTATTCAATAATTGTGATGTCATTATTTCTTCAATATATATTTGTCAATTGCAAATGGAGTAGACCCATATCAGACATCTCATCATTCTCATGTAGGATCTGTCTGATCAGGGTCTGCTCTATTTGCTTATGGAATAATATAGATCTGATTCTGATAGTTTCTGTCACATCCAACAATTAATGTGTAATTATAAAATGTGTAGTTATAAAAACTTCAGTCCATGAATTAAGTTTTGACTTAATATTCGTGGGGGAAGGGTTGAGAAAGCTAGAAGTATCATGTAGCTCATAATTTTGGCACTTCATTTGGCACTTAGTATTATTTCGTAAATACATGTATTGTATTTTTGGTATTTGAGATTAGTCATGCAAATATAGAGTGCAAAGTATCCATAGCAAAGTTTTGTGTAGATTTTCTTTAACTGTTTAACCCATTACCCCATAGGCTATTTTTAAATTGATTCTCTTTGAGTAAATCTACAGGAAAGTAGCAATTACTAGAGAAAAGGGAAATTTTAAAATTGTGTAGTTTTGAAAACATTGTGATAAATAGAGCATTTGCTCCATGGGTTTCAAAATGAGAGATTTATTGAAGTTATTGAAACTAAACTGTTCTGATAAAAATATATCCTTATTTTAGACTTGGCAAATGTAAAGCTTATTTGAAATTTAAAAAATAGTTCTCTCTTACATCAGTGGGCATTGGTTAGAGTTTAAGATATTTACAAATGTAATGTTTAATTGACACTTTGTCAAGATTTCTAAGTCTCAACAATCAGAAATTGAAAAAAACATCTCTGAAACCACTTGTAGAATTTCAATATAATTTTGCAGGAATATTCTTTAATATGTCAATCTTTACAACAACAAGTTGTTGGACAAAGGTTATTTTGATAGATAACATGGCCTGTTGTCTCAGATGAGCAATACAGGTTCCTTATGGCTCTTTTTGTCTAAATACTCATTTTATCTAGGACTCTTAGTAAAGAAACTATATCTGCTGTATCTAAAAGTCTGTAATCAAAAACATGTTGGCATCATACATCTGTAAAACTCTGGTTATTTACAGAAACTTAATTTGTAAAAAAACAACATTATTGTTCATTGCAGCAAAACTCCTCCTAGTGATGATGTATATGCTATGTTTGATCTGGATGAGGATTGGACCTCAGATGGCCGCATAGAGGGGGGCAGTCAGCAGAAATTAAAGGTGACCATGGTTGGCTGGAACATCGATGACACTCTTGTGGTCACTGCCATCAGTGACCTGTCCCTCAAAATCTGGTGTTCCTTTACTGGTAGCCTCAAACATGTTCTGAAGGTATGGAAATGAAGTATTATTCATACCTCTATTTTGTGATTGAACCTTGATTATGTCCACTTTCTTTAAACTGGAGGTGTATATTTCTTCGTGCATGTCGGTTGATCTGCTGATAGGTATGTTTGTCTATTGGTAGATCAGGTGGTTTCTGATTATAACTCATCATTCTTTGTCTAATGTCCTTTGCAAACAGTGTAGATCTACATGAGTGGGCTCCTACAGAATCCCTCTCATTAGGTTCTGCACTGTTTGTCATGTTAAACATTTCTTTAAAAACAAAAAAAATAGTCCCTAACATTGATGGCAACAGTCCATTAGTGTTGAAAGAGTGTTCTGCAGGTGTTATATTTGGATTTACACGCAATCTGAGTCAACCCTTTAAAACCAAATAAGACCTATTGAGTGGTTTTTACAGACAGGTTTTAATACTTGACCTCATGACCTCTCATGGAAGAAATTATGTCTGGATACTAATTAGCTGTGATAACATTATGAACAAGGGGGTTTTAACATAGCAGAAATTGTAGCATCATATCTATATTATTTCATAAGCAAGCACAACTAACCCCAATCAGACAGCTTCTATAAGTGTCAGCTGATCTGGGTCTACTCTGTTTGCAAAGTGTTAATCCTTTCCTTCATATAAACTCCTTTTCACGCATTTTCAAACATAATAGACCCTGATCTGACGGCTCCTATTGGAGCCATCTGTTTACGGTCTGCTCCATTTGCCTTTGACAGTGTATAGATATGATTCTGTAGTTTTTGTCAAAGCTAACAAATTCCTTGAAAAGTTAATGTTATGAAAATGTGAATATTCATGATTTCATTATTTCTTACATGAAAATTGAACAGGGAAAGGGTTAAAGGCATATCTATGAGGTAAAGGGTTAATGGATAATGTTTTATAGGGCCACCAAATGGTTTTCAGGGCCACCAAGGTGATGTGTATGTACTGGAGCCTAACCCCATCCTATATATAATGTTTTATAGGGCCACCAAGACGAGGTGTTTGTGCTGGAGCCTAACCCCATAGACTCCCATATCCTGCTAAGTGCTGGCCACGATGGCAACATCATCATCTGGGACATAAACAAGGGCACAAAAGTCAAAAGCTTCTTCAACTCAGTAAGCAGAACCATGGCATCTGTATCATTAGACTAAAAGACATGTGATTTGATGAAATATTTGTGATGAACCTTTACTTGCCTGATGAATATTCCTGCATGTCTATTAAGTAGATGATTATTTTAAAATTGCATATGAACAAGAGAATTGTAACTAAATTTAGATTAAAAAAAAATCATGTAGCTGAAACGTGAATTTTGAATATAAGAAACAGAATATTGTAATTTTACTGTGGAACCTAATAATATCATTGAGATAATTCTGTTTCATTTCCAGATTGAAGGTCAGGGTCACGGGGCAGTGTTTGACTGTAAGTTTTCGCTGTCGGGGACCAGCTTTGCAGCTACAGACTCACATGGTCATCTCATGATCTATGGTTTTGGTGCCTACCAGACCAAAAAAGCAGTAATAATAATATTTTTAAGATCTCTTTCTTGATTGTTATGTACACACATTACAGTAAAATATCTTTTATCCATTACCCTTTATAAGCGCTTGTGGATGCCTCTGCACCATTCTTATGTAAGGGTTTCTGGACGCCTCTGCACTGTTCTTATGTACAGTATATTGGCAATATTTCGAGCACCATCGGGAATCGGCAAAAACCTCGGATTGTCGCGATACTCGAAAGAACCGAGAGCATTTTATGTCATTTCCAAGAGCATTGTTTGACAACAAGAGGAAGCGTATTTCTTCACAATAAACTGTTTTAACATTATCATAAACTTCAATGCATATATAATTCATCAATTCTTTCCTTATATAAGTGATAACAGAAAACACCATTCACATCGGCGACCGAAGTTTCAGTATAATTTGTATGGGTCCGTTCAACGGACCCTTCACAATAAACTCAAAACTTGTGTCAAACCATTTAGACATATCCCTAGAACAGTCGTAGCGTATAGCGTTAGGTTGTTTATTTTGCATATTTTCCATTTGTCGACATTAATTTAGTTGTTGGTGCAGAGTTGGGTGCACAAACAAACATTTTTGTTTCGTTCCCGTGCTGTTTCGTAGTAAGGAAAATCGGGGCGAGTGACCAAATCAATTAATAACCGGAACACTCGGCTTTTTTCGTCTGACATAGTTATTCTCGTTCATCTCTCGTAGCAAGAGTCTGCATGAACGAGACTGTCTAAAAGTAGCAAAAATATTGCGAATTTCAAAGCACTACACGAAAAGCACTGCACTATTACAAAATTTAAAGCAGAAAGACCTTATATGGCACACATTCAGCGGTACCGAAAAATCACTACACGTTGGCGAACGTATGCAAATTATGAGTGTGACTCTTTGTTTATTAAGACTTCAGTCTATTAAATTATCATCATTATTTACACCAAAGTAAAGTCTGCATTCAATGAATGTGTTATTCACACATTTGGAAGATCTAATGCCCCATAGACGGATCTTTCAAAAGGTCACGACAACGTATCGAGAAGGTGTGAATAATTACCTCGGAGGTGGGAAAACACCGTGCTCGAATTAAACAATCAATAAAGGGAACCAGAATGATCCACGGGACCAGCACACATGCTCGAATTTTCGGATTATCGCTATTCGGATTAATGCAGGTATTTTCAATGAGATTTGATAGAATTTGAGCCGGGACCTCAACATTCCCTCGGAATAAGCGTGTATCTCGGAAAAACGAGTCGAAATAACGCCGTTATACTGTAAATGTTTCTGGACGCCTCTGCACTGTTCTTATGTAAATGTTTCTGGATGCCTCTGCATTGTTCTTATGTAAATGTTTCTGGACATCTCTGCATCACTCACCTCTGAGCCATTCTTATATAAGAGCCTCTCGAAGTATTTATATGTAAGAGCCTTTGAAAGCTTCTGTATCATTCTTATGTAAAGGCCTCTGGAAAAGGGGTATAATTATGTCATCCCTTCACAAAAATGTCTGTCACTTTTTCACATCCTTTTTTAGCGTTTTAATTCTTGAATCATAGAGGAGCCCTTTATCTGTGTCTGCACTGTCTGTCATTCAAAATCCTCAAGCAAATCATACCCTTACATTCTAAATGGACTGTTTTATCATTCACCATGACAGACCATTCAACTTTGATAATTCTGTATTAAATGAGTTAAAAAAAAAAAAAGAAGGCAAATTAAAAAAAGAAGGCATAAAAAATTACCGTCGATATTTATCATTTGAATCATTTCAAGGCTGCCATTTCTACTTAATATAGCAATTATATTCCTTTATGTCAGATTCCAGATGAACTGTTCTTCCATACGGACTATCGGCCTCTGATACGAGATTCCAATAACTATGTGCTAGATGAACAGACTCAACAGGCTCCTCATCTGATGCCGCCACCCTTCCTTGTTGATATTGATGGAAATCCATACCCTCCAGCGCTGCAGAGATTGGTTCCTGGCAGGGAAAATTGTAGAGAGGACCTGCTCATTCCAGAGCTGGCTGTAAACGAAGATGGTAAGCTTTCGGTTGATTTCATATACAATTACTGACTCATAAATTGCTATCATAAGGGGGTACTTGTACAGATGCAAACAGTGTACACCAGGAGCTGTCCACTCATAGAAATATGGCAGCTAACCAGGAGCTTCCACTTTATACAGTGGCAGCCACCTAGATAATGTAAAGTATACAATGTACCACTATTCAGATGCAGTGTATGTAATGTGAGTCTACACTGTTTGCAAATCTTTATGTCCTGAGATATCGTGCCTACCAATTGATGCAAAGTTTAAATTTTCAGTACTGTAACACTGAATAGGTTGATGAAAATTCTGTCTTCCTATTAACCCTGTCCCTCATAAATGCCTTTTCATGCCCTTGCAAACAGAGTGAACCCGGATCAGATGGCTCCTACAGGAGCCATCTGATCATGGTCTTCTCTGTTTGCTGATGGAATTATAATTGATCTGGCTCTACAGTTTCTACCAATACCAAACAATCATATGTATATGTGCCATTTTAACAGTACAGCTAATAAATATTTATGATGCCATTATTTCTTACATGAATATTCAAACAGTGAAAAGGTTAAAATTGATTTACTAACTGTACTGTGATAGACAGTATCTTTCTTTGGTCTGTTTTGCCACCTTATTAGGTTAGCTTGGTCACCATTGCTATAAATAGATTGGTTATTAGTGAGATGCCAATTTACGCTGCATGTCATATGGTTTTTTTTTGCTATGCCAGGTGCTCATGAAGTAGTGGGTGAACAAGGTGTGCAGGATACTGTTGAGGAGGAAGAAGAACAGGCAGATGGGTTGCAGGTGGCTGTAAGACCCAGCATTGACCAGATGATTGAGGAGCTTCAGAGACAGCAGGATCAGAGACTCATTGCTAGTGGGGAGGCTCCCATCCACTCACCTCCTCCTCCTGGGGCTCCACCTATGGGCTCCCCTAGGGCTGTCAGCAGATCCAATTCAGGTAAAATTAAATTCTGCACACTAGTGATGAATTTGTGATAACCTATGCAAACAATTTGATTGTACTATTGAAGAAAAATAAGGAAGAACAATTTAACTGAAGAGTTGTAGCAGATGACAAAAGTAGCAGTTAACAGTTTTAGCAAATTACAATTACTGAGCCTGCAAAGTATTGGTGTGATGTAAAAACTAGCAATGTTATAACAATATTAAAATTTAAAATTTTGAGTCTGAGTTTCAAATTTTAGACTCAAAATGTTAGTGAATACGGATGCTGTTATGTTACATACTGGGAAGAAAAAAGTGGCTTAACCCTTCGCTTGCTGAATTTTAAAATACATTTCTCCTTCATTACCCATGCCCTGTTTACCCATGCCCTGTTGTATAATTACATATATCTTCACTGTGTACAAGTATTTCGCTGTGCAATCACTGCTGTGAAGTGCACTGGTTGCACAATCAACTTGTAAATAGTGCAGACCCTGATGAGACTGTCTCATCTGGGTCTTCACTATTTACAGGTAGGTATATTGACGTGAATGGCAAGCGAAGAGTTAAGTAATCATGATTTTTTTTTATTAATCCTTTAATACCCCTTGCATATTCATGCAAGAAAAATAATGACATTAAGCATATTGATAAGCTGAATTTATAATGGCATTACAAACAGTGAATTTTATATCATTACAGAAACAGGTAGACAGGAGCTGCCTGATCTGGTTCTCTGTTTGCAGAGGCATAAAAAGACATATTTATGGAGTAAAGGGTTAAGTACGAGGTGTGTTCAAAAAGTTCGTAGACACCTGGAATATTCCATTATTTTGACAAAATACCACTACAGGGTTTGTGTTGTATAGAACAGACGATCTTTCCAGTCAATACACAAAAAATGTTATAAATTCAGTGAACGACGGGTTTCTAGTGATAATTTAAAGATGTTCACCATACATTCCGCGGCGCAGCTCAAACGACGTTATTAACGATAATGTCTCTTACCGTAACACTACGTCACAGCTTCTCGAAATAACACCCGCCGTGTTCAATGTTCTTTTCATGCCGTTTGACCCAAGACAGAAAAATATTTTCATACCAGTCACTTTTATATGACTTAATAATGCTGTTCACATTTTGAATCAGGTGTTCACGGCTTTCGTGGCGGATTCCTCGCAGATCTTTCTTTAATCGTGGAAAAACTTCAAAGTCACAAGGTGCGAGGTCGGGTGAGTATGGCGCATGGTTCAGTCGCTCGAAACCGATGTTAAACTCAATATCCATGATAGTAGACCTAGCTGTATGCGGCGGTGCATTGTCTTGGTGGAAAATTAAGCTTTCTACGTCCCTGCCTGTGCGTTTTTTCTGAATAGCTCGAACAAGGTGCCTTCTCAGAACCTGAAAACAGACAAATTAAAATAATGTCATCAGTTAGCATTAATGCCCCCCCCCCCCCCCGGCAAATAAAATCATCAGCTAAATAAACTGTTATACGGGAACGTAATGTATCTTTATTGTTTGTTGTAGCTGTTCTATAAAAAATAACGATAAAAAAATATATTAACGCACATACCTTTGAATAATACGCTGCATTTACTGTCTGTCCCTCGGGAACCTGGTGGATAAGAAGCATGCCATATCTGTCCAGAAAGAAGATGAACATAACTTTTGCCGCTGACTTTGCCACTCTGGCCTTGACTGGTGGAGGTGATGATGATCTTTTCCAAACGGACGATTCTCGTTTTGTCTCAGGGTCATAGAAATTAATCATAGTTTCATCTGTTGTGATGATTTTGTTGATGAAATTATCTCCTTCACGGCGATATCGCGCTAGAAAATTGCGGGAACAGTCTACTCGTCGGCTTTTGTCCTCAGGCTTCAGTAATCGCGGCACCCATCTAGCACACACTTTATTCATGCGTAGTCTTTTCATTGCATTATGCACAGTCCCGAGACTTACTCCAAGCCTCTCTTTTATTTCTCTCAAACTTACGTGGTGGTCTTCCCTCACTATTTCCTCCACCGACGTCAAAATGGCGTCGTCCAGAACTTTGGGGCGACCACCTCTCTGATTGTCTTTATTCGATCCTCTCCCATCAGAAAACCGCCGATGCCACCTGTAAACAAGTGATCTACACACAGATAGCTTCCTGGTCGCAGATTTGAGAAGATCAATTGTTTCAGTAGGTGACATTTTCAAGGAAACACACAATTTAATTACCGTCCGCTGTTCCTCCTTATCAAAAGACGTCATTTTTCTTGTCCGTTTTCCGATACAAGCATACAGAACGGATCTCGTAGGAACCCTCACACGTGTCGGACGACATTCAAATTAACGTTATATGACGTCACAAGAACGTTGATTATGGAGCGGTAAAATAAACGTCATCCGACATTTTTAATGCGTTTACACAGAATGTTACTTATTAGAAAAGTATTGGAATTCGATCTGCGGCGCTAAGTAAAAGGTTCATTCTCAAAAATACACATAACTATTAGGTTGTTTTGATGAATTTTGTCAAATTTTGAGTATAAATGCCATTTAGAGCATAGATCGCTATTATGAATGTATAATGGGTATAACGACGCTAAAAATGCGTCAGTAATCATTGTCTACGAACTTTTTGAACACACCTCGTACTTGTCAGTATTACTTTCTAAATTTCATAGATTTTCTATTGAACCCTTTATAGGTAGTCATTCAAACAGGTTTGCAAACAGAATTGACCCAGATCAGACAGCTTCTGTACTAGCTGTCTGATCAAGGTCTGCTCTGTTTGATTGTGAAAAAGACTTTATTCTAGTTTTAGAATGACCAGAGAAAATCCTTTGTTTGTTGGTCATTATAAATGTTCAGCTAATTGACTGCAGAAGCCTTCTGATCTGGGTCTACTCTGCAAAAGTGTAGAAAGGCATATTTAAAGTGTAGTAATTCAATGATATGTATTATGTTGTAAAGTGGCTGGACCCGGTGGTTCACACATGGTCGGTATGAGGCGTGTTGGGGAGACAGAGGGTGTGAGACAGTCCCTAGGTAACATACAGCAGGTGTCCACAACCAAGGACCTAATTCGACTGAGCAGGAATACCATTATCAAACCACTGCAGCCAGCTATTCTCAGGTAGGCATGTATTCTTATACAGTAGAGCCTATCTACAGTGACTGTTTAACCCTTGATCTTGATGAGAATATTTATGAGCATGTGTACACATAAGTGTTTGGTATCTATTCTAATTTCATAAGAAAAGATTATGACCAGACAGCGGCAACAGGAGCAGTCTGATCAGGGACTACTCTGTTTGCAAATGCATGAAAATGGTGTTTATATAAAGGAAAGGGTTAATGAATTAAAATGGATGTCTTTAAAAGCAAATTCCTGCTTAAATCTTTCTTTCAAGAAATGAGTTTTGATGCATTTGCAAACAGAGTGGACCAGGATCAGACAGCTCCTGTAGAAGCTGTCTGATAGGGTCTGCTCTGTTTATAAGTTTACATAGATCTGATTCTGCAGTTTCTGCCATGGACAAAGTGATCATGTGTTCATATGCCATTATAAAAACGTTAAGCTCACTACTATTCGTATATTCATCATTTCTTGCATGAAATATTCATCAGAGAATAGGTTAATGCAGAATGAAAGCTGTGCAGAAAACTCCTATCATCCTGCATTAAGCTACCGCCTGTCTTAAAATCTCAAAATTAAACCTCATTTGACTGTTTGTCATTGAAAGTCAACAAATGCTGTTTGAAAATTTAACCCTTTCCTTCAAATAAATGCCTTTTCACATGTTTGCAAACAGAGTAGACCCAGTTCCGACGGCTCCTATAGGAGCTCCGTCTGATCAGGATTTTTTGCTTTTGACATAATATAGATCTGATTTTAAGGTTTTTGTCGAAGCAAAAAAAATCCATTGAAAAGTTAACATTATAAAAGTTCAGCAAATAAATATTCATGATGTCATTATTTCTTACATGAATATTGAACAGGGAAAGGGTTAAAACTGTTCATTGTTACCTTTATAATACTAGCATAAGAGCTAATATAGTGCTTATCATGACAAGACTAGCACTTGCAGACAATTTTAATCTCAATCAATAATTGTATCTAGCTGGTGTCTAATAGGCAGATTTAGCACCCTAACCTTTTAACCCTTTCCCTCGTATAAATGCTTTTTCACCCCTTTGCAAACAGAGAAGAACCAGATCAGACAGCTCCTGTAGGAGCTGTCTAGTCAGTGTCTAGTCTGTTTACTTATAAAATTATAGATTTGACTTTTTAGTTTCCACCAATACCAAAACATCCTGTTTACATATACCATTATAAAAATTCAGCTAATATATTTATGATGTCATTACTTCTTACATGAATATTCAACAGAGAAAGGGTTAAAAAAGAAATATTGAAGACATCAAACAAATGATAATATTTTAGTTTATAGTACTTTTACTAATTTACTAATTCAGATTTTCATATGAAGAATAATTAAGTTTGATTTGCAGAAACACTGCAGTAGATATGTTACTATGTACTTTATTTTAATCACATAACCTCCCTTGTATTCGAGTTAATATAGACATCACATATTTCTCTATTATACACACATTTTATATGAGCTATGACGTAATGTAGAATCACCACATGCTATTGTGTATTCTATACATTTAGGACCTGTCAAAATGGCATTTTTTAGTCGAAATAAGTTATATGATGAAAAGAATATGATTCTCTTAGTCATTTTGTACAAACGAGTCTTGGAAAATGTTATTAAGCTTCCAGAGGCTAGTTTAAAAACATTTCCAAGACTTGTTAAATATCAGTTTGTACAAAATGACTACTGGCAACATATCCTGTATATCTCTTTGCCAGCTAGTAGTGAACTTATGATTACCTGTGTAAATAGTATGGATCGAGATAAGATACCGAGTAATTTGGTGTTTCATCAGGATCCAAACTGTTGGGCCCACTATTTTTCAGAATATAGCTGGCAACATTTTTTGTAAATGACATTTACTTAGCTTGCAGGTTAACCCCGTACCTCATAGGGTACTTTTAGATCAACCTCTTTGAATAAATCTACTGAAAAGGAGCATGTTCTAGAAAAATAAAATTGTGTAGTTTCAAAACAGTTGTGGTGAATAGAGGATTTGCTCCTATGGAGCAAATGCTCTTAATTATCAAAATGGTTTCAAAAAGTGATGCTTACAGCATCAATATTAGGGAATGGGTTAAATGAGTGTCTGAATTTTGTCAGGAAATCAGTGAGTGAGCGACTGGAGCTGGCAGAGCTTGAGCTGAAGCAGTATAACATTGAGCGGAAGAAGAAAAACCTGGTAGTTAGGCGTGACGGCGGCGTGAGTACAGTGTGACTGGTCATCTCGCAGCTCTCTCTGTTCATACCTCATCTTCATTTGCCATTTAATCTTCTAAGATCACATGGCTTTTTGAAATTGATTATGCATTTTGTTACATTGTAAATGCAGCAATGTTCATACACAAAATTTGAAAATTTAGAAACATTCTTGACTACATTGTATCACTGTTTGATAAATGATCACCTATGGTTAAACCCTTTCCCAGTTTCAATATTCACACAAGAATTCATGACTTCATGAATACAGTAAAACCTCTCTATAACGGCCACTAAATTGTGTTAATTAGTTGGTATTTAGGGCAGGTGGCCACTTAAAGCAAGGTGAAAGTGAAACAGAACGCTCCTATAGGAGCGTTCTGTTTTACTTTCACCTTGATTTAAGCAGCTACCTGCCTTTTACACAAATTAATTGATGCAATTAAGTGGCCGTTATAGAGAGGTTTTACTGTATTAGTTTGAATAATTGTTATTCCAGCATATGAAAACTGAAAGTTGTGGTCATGGCAGAAACTTGAGAATTAGATCTATTCAATTTCATAAGCAAACAAGGCAGACTCTGATCAGACAGCTCCTACAGGAACCATCTGATCTAGGTCTACTCTGTTTGCCAAGGTATGAACAGGTGTGGGAAAGGGTTAACAGTAATAACATTCCTTACATGCTGAAATCTCTTGTCAATAAGCCTGTTTCAAATTTGACAATTTTAGATAAGTTTTCTTCATAATTATTCATTACTTTTGACTTATTGGTTGTGTTGACACCTCATTCATATCATACATGTTCATTGGAGTATTCTAGATATATGATGTACATGTATCTCTGAGACAATATCTCGTCTGACCACGACACAAAACCTGGGCTATCACAGCTTGAGAGCAGTCACAGATCGAACCATCATACTGTGGAGTTGCCTATATCCTTGTCGCCTATATCCTTGTCATAGACTTAGAGCATGCAATGAAGAGTAGATTAGTTTGCACTCTTATACAAACAGATATGCATGTTGTATACACTTGTAGACTAGAGCTTGCACCTTGTGTTAGAAATACTTTAAAACCTTGTTTTAAGCGATCACTAATTGAAGAAAAATGAGTTTTAATAAGGAGGTGGTTGCTTAATACAGGACAAAAGTAATGCATTAAGCTACTTGTGTTAAACTTGTCACACCTTTGCAAACAGAGTAGAACCAAATTATGGAATTAAATAGATTTGATTCTACATTTTCTGACATGGCCAGAAATTCCTCTATTCCTATGGCTTTATAATGATTCAGCTATTATGTTCATGATATTCATCAATTAACCCTTCTCTTGCTGAATTTTAAAATACATTTCTCCTTCTTTACCCATGCCCTGTTGTATAATTACATATATCTTCACTGTGTACAAGTATTCCGCTGTGCAATCACTGCTGTGGAGTGCACTGGTTGCACAATCAACTTGTAAATAGTGCAGACCCTGATGAGACAGCTCCTGCAGGAGCTGTCTCATCTGGGTCTTCACTATTTACAGGTAGGTATATTGACGTGAATAGCAAGCGAAGGGTTAACAACCAAGACTTGCACTTCTTAACTCTTTTATCTCATGAATATTTAGTAAGAAAATAACTGAATATTAATTAGCTGAATTTTTATAATGGCATCATGAATAAGAGAATATTTGACTGGAGAATCATATCTATATTATTTTTTAAGCAAACAGAGCAGACCCTGAACAGCTCATACAGGATCCATCTGATCTGGATCTACTCTGTTTGCAAAGGCTTTTCTATTAAGATTAAATGTTTAAGATAGGTTTTACGGTAATATACATCTACATGTACCTGTAGACTGTTGCCTTCCCCTTGATTGACTTTGTATAAGTATTTAGAATAGACTGAGAAAAATCTTAGATCTTAACCCTCATCCTGCTTAGCATGAACATACTCTAGTTTGAATCCATATGAGACACCATCAGCCGCCATGTAACTGGGTGTCATATCAATTACTCTCAGCAGGATAAAAGTTTTAACATTTTGTAAACCTGGTGTAATTTACTAGAATAGATATTGCTGTTTGAATGGCTGGTGTCACAGAAAAGATGCATTCAGATGTAACAAGTTATTTAGACTCAGATCAAACTGTGTCTGACCAGGTTTTTACAGTTTCAATAAGTGTCAATAATATGATGGGATCATAGGCAGCTAATCTGGTTTAACACTGTTTGCATATGTCCAAGTACCCCCTTTTAGCTCCTGACTGTTTCATGGTCAGTTATCTTCCAAATCTGTTAAAACTATTTTCATACACAACTTGGCCACCAGGAGTGGGTAAGATTGAGTACCCTGAGTACATATGAGCAAATAGTGTAGACACTGATTAAATTGCTCCTTTCGGAGCTGTTTGATCTGGGCCTGTAGTATTTGCCTTAGTTTGTCTGTCCTTATACTTAGAATTACGACACTTTCAAAGATCTTCTGAAACCAACAACCTGATTTCAGTTTTATTTAGCAGAAAGGTTTTCGGTGTTCTTTTATTAAAAAAAGAGATTCACATTAGTGTAGTTTGTCAGTTGCTGTACTAGTTTTCTATATATGGCTGTAATGAACATTTAAATTGACCACTCTCCGGACTTCAATATTATTTTGCAGAATTACTTCTTGAATGATCCTCTACATATGTAAAACATGGCCTTTTGGAAGTAGTGGTTTTCTTGTTGAGAATTGTTGTGTTGACCTTTTACTCAATAGAGATGCCCTGTAACCCTTTCCTTCATGTAAATGCATTTGCAAACAGATTAGACCCAGATCAGGAGCCGTCTGATCAGCGTCTGCTCTGTTTGCTAATGAAATTTGAAAGATCTGTTTCTTTACCTTCTAAAATGGCTACAATGTTCCACCTTCCATATTTCATTATAACTATTTTGTCCATGAATATTCAGTAGGTATTGAAATTTGGAATAAACATGGAACAGGGAAAGGGTTAATACCTTTGTAAACAGAGTAGACTCAGGTCAGATGGATCCTGTAGGAGTCATCTGACCAGAGTCTACTCTGTTTGCTTATGAAATAATATAAATTTGATTCTACAGTTTATGCTATGACCAAATTTTCTGTGTGAATATTCCAATATAAATAAATTATCTAATTAATATTCATTATTTCTTACATGAATTGTCATGAAATAAAGGGTTAAAGTTCATAATACTATAATACTCGTAGTTTGGATTAACTTATAGCTGCTGTATACATGTTGTACTGATGCACGTTATTTCTATATACATGTATAACTATTTAAACCATTTTCTGACATTTTCAGTCTTTGTACATATACATGTATTTATTCCCTTTCATGCATTCTTTTTTCTTCATCTTGTTTTACAACCTTGTATTATTCATGTTCATTTTCACACATCACATATATGTGAATTTGTACTTTAAAGGAAACAAAGTAATATATTTATACCCCCCTTTTAAAAAAAGAGGGGTATTTTGCTTTGCACATATCGGTCAGTCCCTCTGTAGACCAAATAATTTCTTATCAATAACTCAACCTTTTTCTCTAATCCTCATATTTGGTTGAGAGATTGGTCATTATCCCTTTCCCTCATATAAACATGTTTTCACACATTTGCAAACAGAGTAAATCCAGATCAGACAGCTCCTATAAGAGCCGTCTGATCAGGGTCTGCTCTGTTTGGTAATGGCATTTGAAAAATCTGTTTCTTTACTTTCTAAAATGGCTACAATATTCCACCTTCCATATTTCGTTATAACTATTTTATCCATGAATATTGAGTAGGTATCGAAATTTGGAATAAACTTAGAACAGGAAAAGGGTTATGTGCATGATTGTGTTGATTCTGAGTTCAGTAGGTCAAGGTGACACTTCAAAGTTAGAATCATAGGCTGGCTGCCAGGTGGGATTGGGGGATACATGTTTTATACGTCTCATTGGCATTTGTTGTTCAGATTCTCATAAAAAAATGACTATCAGTATGTGTTTTCCTGTTAATGAAGTATTATGTTTATTTTAAAATTATTTTTTAAAAATGTTTTAGAAATGTTCTAAAAAGTTTGAAAAGTTTCTTTGAATTGAGAATAATTACCTTAGATTAACACAAATGCTTGTGATTGTAATAATGAAAATTATACAATTATTTTACCTGACTTATCTGTAATTGACTTGCTTATGATGTATGTCTGCATGTTTCTGTAGGATGAGCCATGCAACACTGGTATCCAGACTCGTAAGAAAAAGGGTGAGTCTAAGCGTGGTACTACAACACAGGAGGGCCACGACAACGAGGAGACAGCCACGAACAGACTGACCACACGAGCACTGTACGACACGGACGAGGAGGTCAGTATGGTGTCTATACCAGATCAAACTGCAGTGCCTGCTTAGTTTTGCTTTGATAACGAGAATATTTATAATTGATTTTATATAATGGTGATGTTTTGGTACTGGAAAAACTGAAGATTTAAATTATTTTATTTCATAAAGAAACAGAGCAGACCTTGATCAGATGGCTCCTGCAGGAGTTGTCTGGTTTGAGTCTGTTCTGAAAGCAAAGAGTCGGGTGTCATAATGTTATAGAACATATTCAGATCTGTTGTTCTCTGGAACCAGAATAACTGACCAGCCAGTTGCTATCACAATAGAGACAAAATGGTGTAAACATCTGTTCATTGTTGACTTTTTAACCCTTTACTCCATAAATATGCTTTTCTACACCTTTGCAAACAGTGTAGACCTGCATCAGACGTCTCTTATAGGAGCCGTCTGATCAGGGTCTGCTTTATTTGCATTTTGAAATAATTTACATTTGATTCTACAGTTTCTACTATTGGCCAGAAATGCCCAGTGTCCATGTGCCATTGTAAAAATAAATATAATTGATATTCATGATGTTATTATTTCTTACATGAATATTCATGGAGTAAAGGGCTAAGGTGGAATGGTCTTGCATTGTGTATTGGCATTCAGTATGAAAGAACTAAATTTGTGAGAGGGTTTTCATGACAAATTGTGCATACCCTGATCTAGAGTTCCTCCAGGAGCCCTTTGATCTGGGTCAATGCAGTTTGCATACCAGCTAATGCAATTCTTGCATTCTAGGGTGATCTCTTAACAAAAGTGGCAAATTCGTGATGATCTGGGCAAAGAGCTTTGATCCAGATGAGATGCCAGATAACTGTTTCTTAGCAGGATTTTAACTGACACTCTGATTGAATTTATGAAGAGAAACAGAAGAAAAATAACAATTGTAATGGATGACAATATTAGCAAACAAAAATGACTTTAGCATTCAGAGTTTACTCTCTTGTCGCCATAGGCCAAAACGTGATGACCGTTGCACCAATTTTGGATCCAGATCAGATGCGGAGTAACTCAGCATCTCATTAGAATCCTTATTGTTTAACTCCTCAATTATATTTTTAAAAAGACCACTCTAAATTAAACCTGAAGCAGACAATAATCTAAGCAGACACAATTTATTTGGGAGTGAAAGGGTAAATGTGCAGATGTGTATTGCAGGCTGAGGGAGAGCTGGACATGTGGAATGAAGAGGACTACCTAGCAGACAATGGGTAAGTGCTAATGCTAAGAACCCACCAACAAGTTATTGTAGCATGGCATTGTTCATTATTAGTCCAATGAAAAACTGGAAAGCTTCATGTTTTGTTTCATCTGCTTAGCAGGATGACACTTACGGATCACATCTTTGTTGTCTGTCTGTCTGTTACACTTTTTGTGTTACATTTTTTTCTTTTGACTTTTGCTGGCAGGTGACACACTTATTTCTTCAAGTTCTCTTGTTTCTTGTCCATTTCAATAAAAAAACAAATAGTTTGGATCCAGATGAGAATAGACTTACACAAAGTGTCTTATAACATTTTTATTGTGTCACCTGCCAAGAGGCAGTGTGTCACTTAGGGATCATTTTTCCGTCGTCTGTCCGACTTTCCTTTTTTTGGCTGTCATTTCTAAACTAATTATTATAGAGCTTTCAAATTTCACATGTGTCTTCCTCTCATTGAGGACCATTGATGTAACTAAGGTTCGTCACACTACATGCAATACCTTTTGAGTTATTCCCCTTTATTCCGATTTTCGCACAACAGCGGACATGACACATGGTTCCTTTGAACAATCTTATTATGCTTTAAAGTTGATTACATTTATTTGCAATTACACTTCTGAATAAGGAGAGTAGCATTTTGATTTATCGATCATCTGTCATACTTTTTGCGTCACCGTCTGTAGCAGGGTGACATTTAGTGAACATTTCTGCATGGTCTGTCCATTCGTTTGTCACGGTTTTTTCTTAACACTTCTTCTAGCAGGTAACATGAGTGTTCCTTTAACCCTTTCCCTGCCGAATATTTATGTAAGAAATAATGACATCATGAATATATATTAGCTGAATTTTTATTTTGGCAATTGTACATGGGATGTTTTGGTATTGAGATAAACTGTAGAATCATAGCTATATAACTCCATAAGCAAGGAGAGCAGACCCTGATCAAACAGTTTCTGCAGGAGCTATATAACTCCATAAGCAAAGAGAGCAGA
Source organism: Azorinus chamasolen (assembly GCA_963576725.1). Lineage (NCBI taxonomy): Eukaryota > Metazoa > Mollusca > Bivalvia > Cardiida > Solecurtidae > Azorinus > Azorinus chamasolen. The sequence continues at coordinate 12,807,238 of OY755237.1, forward strand.
CCCTGATCAAACAGTTTCTGCAGGAGCTATATAACTCCATAAGCAAAGAGAGCAGACCCTGATCAAACAGTTTCTGCAGGAGCTATATAACTCCATAAGCAAAGAGAGCAGACCCTGATCAAACAGTTTCTGCAGGAGCTATATAACTCCATAAGCAAGGAGAGCAGACCCTGATCAAACAGTTTCTGCAGGAGCTATATAACTCCATAAGCAAAGAGAGCAGACCCTGATCAAACAGTTTCTGCAGGAGCTATATAACTCCATAAGCAAAGAGAGCAGACCCTGATCAAACAGTTTCTGCAGGAGCTATATAACTCCATAAGCAAAGAGAGCAGACCCTGATCAAACAGTTTCTGCAGGAGCTATATAACTCCATAAGCAAAGAGAGCAGACCCTGATCAAACAGTTTCTGCAGGAGCTATATAACTCCATAAGCAAGGAGAGCAGACCCTGATCAAACAGTTTCTGCAGGAGCTATATAACTCCATAAGCAAAGAGAGCAGACCCTGATCAAACAGTTTCTGCAGGAGCTATATAACTCCATAAGCAAGGAGAGCAGACCCTGATCAAACAGTTTCTGCAGGAGCTATATAACTCCATAAGCAAAGAGAGCAGACCCTGATCAAACAGTTTCTGCAGGAGCTATATAACTCCATAAGCAAAGAGAGCAGACCCTGATCAAACAGTTTCTGCAGGAGCTATATAACTCCATAAGCAAGGAGAGCAGACCCTGATCAAACAGTTTCTGCAGGAGCTATATAACTCCATAAGCAAGGAGAGCAGACACTGATCAAACAGTTTCTGCAGGAGCTATATAACTCCATAAGCAAGGAGAGCAGACCCTGATCAAACAGTTTCTGCAGGAGCTATATAACTCCATAAGCAAAGAGAGCAGACCCTGATCAAACAGTTTCTGCAGGAGCTATATAACTCCATAAGCAAGGAGAGCAGACCCTGATCAAACAGTTTCTGCAGGAGCTATATAACTCCATAAGCAAGGAGAGCAGACCCTGATCAAACAGTTTCTGCAGGAGCCGTCTGATCTGGTCCTATTCTGTTTGCAAAGGCTGGAAAAAATGTTGGTATGAAGGAAAGGGTTAAATACTCTTGCTTGTGTCGTTCATGACTTTAAAAGTAAATGACCTAAAGACATGAAGCTTTGTAGTATAATTGATCATTATGTGAACATAGACAATCTGCACTAGAAGTAGCACTTGAGTTATAGCCCTTGTCAAACATAAATCTGTGTGCCATGGATACATTTCTAGTTTATTATTTTTGTTCATAATACCCTCAATGATTATAGTGATTCAAGTGAGTACTCAGACTGGTGTGTGGACACAAGTACAAACCTTCAACCTCCAAAACGGATTTCCACCCGCACTAGGAAACGAAAGCGTTACGAAAGTACAGAAGAAGATGATGATGAGAGTAGGACAGTTGATGAAGATGAGTACAACAGCCATGAAAGCAGCACATCCAGAGGAAAGAGGAAAAAAGACAAACAGCCTGCAGCTAAGAAAAAGAGAATTAGCAAGGTGAGAAAATTTCAAAGGGGCGAACTACAGCACACCCAATGAATTCTTTTGTTATTTAAGATGATGGCTGAATGAACATTTAGGTCTTAGGTCATCAGTAAAGCAGGAGGGGGCTCTTCTGATGTTCGTTTAAGCTGTCCTACAGGTTTTGCTAACATACGCTTCAGCATGATGTATGCCATAATATATGTTTTACCGGTCACCTTCTCTAGCACAGCTTTTTAATTGGCTTGAAATTCTTTACTCTCAGTAAAGAAAATGAGTGTTTTGTCTTTATTACATTGAATTGCAGTCATGATTATGTCATATTTAATCTGCCAGTTTTAAGATGATAATCAGTTAAATTTTAACTTTAACATTTTCGTTGGTTGTCTTTGCCCTTTTGACTCTTACTAATTAGTAAGCTTGTAATCAGCTCCACTTAGATCTCACAGTGACATGTGCTTGGACCTGTTTGAATTTGTCTGGGACTTCTGTGAGGAGCGAGGTTATGGTCTGTCAAGACCATAGCCACTTGGCCCCGCAGGCCCTTTTATGTTATATGTGCTGGTTTATGTATTAACCCATTCCCACTTAGGCTATTTTTAGACCTAACCTCTTTGAAAAAGTCTACCCAAAAGGATCATTTACCAGAGAAAAGAAAATATTTAGATTTGTGTAGTATTGAAACCATTCTGATAAATAGAGCATTTGCTCCTATGGAGCAAATGCTCTATTTATCAGAATGGTTTCAAGAAGTGACTTTTACAGAGGCGTCAAAAGGCGTCAATATGCGGGAATGGGTTAAATAGATGTAGTCTAATTACCCTTAATGCTTGGACATACATGAGCATATTGTGCAGACTCAAATCAAACTGCTCCTTAGGAGCAGTTTAATCTGGTCTACACTATTCAGTCTGATTTAAAGTTGCCAGGTAAATGGTGCTGAATTGAATTAGTCAGAATTATTCAGGTTTACAGATTGGTGGAGAACAAGGATTGGATGTTTGAATATATGTACAGTTGAATACCATTTGCTCGAACTCAGTTACGTCGTATTACCAGTTAGCTCGAACCTACTTCGTTGGTCCCGATAGTTTCCTTATATATTTGTATATAACACAGTATTGTTACCACGTTAGTTTTAGCTCGAAAATTTGGTTTGCTTGTGGTAAATTTTAAGGCCTGTGTGCACATTTCTCTTAACTTTACTTTCAATCTGGTTACCTGAGCATAACACCTCGCCTGATCAGACTACACAGCAATATGTGTGAAATACTGGTCGCCACGACAGCCTTTGAAGCTGCCTGTGCGTGACATTTAACACATGGCTTGTGTTGTCTATAATAATCCGCAAATACCCTATGCGCACCATATAAAGTGTCTGTTTTCTTATCTGAGAATACTTTGAGAGCAGTTTTCGTGTCATTAATGAGTGAACCATGACCAAGTGATTTATTATACCCCCCTTTTGAAAAAATGGGGGTATATTGCTTTGCACATGTCGGTCGGTCGGTCGGTCGGTCTGTCGGTCGGTCGGTCGGTCGGTCGGTCGGTCGGTAGATCGATGGTTTCCGAATGATAACTAATAAACGACTTGGCCTAGAATCTTCAAACTTGCTGTGGTGGTTGGTCATGACAAGTAGATGACCCCTATTGTTTTTGAGGTCACTAGGTCAAAGGTCAAGGTCACCATGACCTTAAATGGTAAAATAGTTTCCGATCAATAACTGCTCAAGGGTTTGGCTTGGGATCTTCAATCTTGCTGTGGTGGTTGGTCATGACCACTAGATGACCCCTATTGATTTTGAGGTCACTAGGTCAAAGGTCAAGGTCACCATGACCTTAAATGGTTAAATGGTTTCCGATCAATAACTGCTCAAGGATTTAGCTTAGAATCTTCAAACTTGCTGTGGTAGTTGGTCATGACTACTGGATGACCCCTATTGATTTTGAGGTCACTAGGTCAAAGGTCAAAGTCACCATGACCTTAACTGGTGAAATGGTTTCTGATCTATAACTGCTCAAGGGTTTGGCTTAGGACCTTCAAATTTGCTTAGGTGGTTGGTCATGACAACTAGATGAGTCATAGTGTTTTTTAGGTCACTAGGTCAAAGGTCAAGGTCACCTTGATCTTAAAGGGTGAAATGGTCTGCGATCAATAACTGCTCAAGGGTTTGGCCTAGGATCTTCAAATTTGCTGTGGTGGTTGGTAATGACCACTAGATGACCCCTATTGTTTTTTAGGTCACTAGGTCAAAGGTCAAGGTCACCATGCTCTTAATTGGTGAAATGGTTTGCGATCAATAACTGCTCAAGGGTTTGGATTAGAATCTTCAATATTGCTGCGGTAGTTGGTCATGACAACTGGATGACCCCTATTGTATTTGAGGTCACTAGGTCAAAGGTCAAGGTCACCATGACCTTAACTTGTAAAATGGTTTCTGATCAATAACTGCTCAAGGGTTTGGCTTAGGATCTTCAAATTTGCTGAGGTAGTTAGTCACGACGACTGGATGACCCCTATCGATTTTGATGTCACTAGGTCAAAGGTCAAGGTCACCATGACCTTAACTGGTAAAATGGTTTCTGATCAATAACTGCTCAAGGGTTTGGCTTAGGACCTTCACATTTGCTTAGGTGGTTGGTCAGGACAACTGGATGACCCCTATTGTTTTTAGGTCACTAGGTCAAAGGTCAAGGTCACCATGACCTTAACTGGTGAAATGGTTTGCGATCAATAACTCCTCAAGGGTTTGGCTTAGGATCTTCAAACTTGCTGTGGTGGTTGGTCATGACCAACAGATAACCCCTATTATTTTTGAGGTCACTAGGTCAAAGGTCAAGGTCACCATGACCTGAACTGGTGAAATGGTTTCCAATTAATAACTGCTCAATGGTTTGGGTCGGGATCTTCAAACTTGCTGTGGTAGTTGGTCGTGACCACTAGATGACCCCTATAGTTGTTGAGGTCACTAGATCAAAGGTCAAGGTCACCATGTCCTTAATATGTGACCTTGTGAAATGTTTTCAGATCAATAAATGATCAGTTGTTTGGCTTAGGATCTTCAAAGTTGCTGTGGTGATTAGTCATGACCGCTAGATGACCTCTATAATTGAGGTCACTAGATCAAAGGTCAGGGGGTCTGGGGGTATACATGTTTTACAAACATCTCTTGTTTGCTTTATAAACGACAGTAGCAAGTGTGTCTCCATCATTCCATAACCTGGGGGGATACCTAGCATTTCAAGTGTCAAACTCATTTGTGTGAGTAAATAGTGTTTAAACAGTGTTTTATGCTTAAACCTTCATCGGATATTGTGGCTGTTTGATACTCGAAAAAATATTCAGTAAAGATTTATCTAGTCCATTTAAAAAAGAAATCAAAGAAAATCACTTATTAGCACTGATGCTGACGGCGATTCGATAAGGGTTTATGCGTACATAAATGTATATGTTCCAGTCTACGGTGTGTTTTTGTGTGTATAAAAGACGGTGACACCATCTAAGCTTCAAACGGAAATGTATCCATGGCAGTGGAAATAATTCGTTGTTACTTTCAGTTTTATGTTTTGCTTGTTATTAAATGATATTATGATTGATATGTGATTTATTCTGCTTCATTTGAATAACAACTTTATTTCTTTGAATATTCCTGTTTATTTTGTGTTCATGTTAACAAAAATCAGCGCCTACTAGATTTAATAGAGTTATTACCAGTATAGGTGTCAAGGAGTATATCTTCGTACTACATATGCATTAATTACACATACTTCGGTAGCACACTTCTTTTGACAAGCTTTTGCATGAATACCGATACATCAAACTAATTACACTGGAGCTCCGTTTTACCGCAGACCGTTTTACCGCGGTATCCGATATAACAAGGGTGGTCTGTGTCGCCAAATTATTTTTTTGTAAATACCTTATTTATAATATGATTGAATATCGCAATGAAACATAAAATAAACTGAGGTAAACTCATCCGCCCGCAGCAGGCTAAAGGATAAAACTAAACACTGGTCTCTACATAAACAATTGAAGCCAATCTTACGTGTGAAAAACTGACAACTATCAACTCGTACATATGCCGCCATGAATGTAACACACACAGCTGATTACCGGCTCGTATCATGCCAATGATGCCCTAATAGCATGGGAACCAGTAAAATCTTAACTGCATAATTTTCATTACAAATTAATTGTGTGTATAATTGAAATGCGCTTGTACTGAATTTTTTCACTGTTGAAGCCACCAAAGTTTGCACTTAAATTGCATGGCGTCTGGTGTTTATGAAAAACAAATATCATTAGAAATCTAAACCCCTGACTCATTGCAGGGTTGGAGGTTATATGCTAATGCAGAAAAGGGTGTGTACTCTTTGACCAATCAAATGAAATTTAAAACCCCAATAAATCACACCCGACATCACATGTGACCTTTCATTTTCTGAAAACAGTGACAGCCATATTTATTGTTTTACACAGCAGGTTTTAATCGGATTAGGGGTTTGACAGGCCCTTACGCAATTAACATCCTGTCAACAGGCTTGCTTTATGAAATATACTTGGTTGTTTTAAATCATACTCGATTTAATTTGTAATTTTGTATAATTACGTTGAACCTTTCCAGGGTACGTGAGTGGGCAGGGAAACAAAAGTAAACAAGTCAGTTTTGTTCGAAATTACTATATTTTAGGATGATGGGGGTTTATGTAAGTTTATGTAAGTACCTTGATAAAAAACCGATATAACGAGGTTCCGTATTTACCGCGGGTTGAATTTTATGTCTCCGAACCACCGCGTTAACCGTTATAACGGTCTCCAGTGTATTTGGGTCCCTTGAACTTCAAGGTAATGGTATTCGACAGTAGTAAGTAGGTGTATTACCTTATCACAATGGTGCCAAATTAAGTTATTTAGCTCTCAAATTAACTTATTTAAACCCGTGGAGAGGAGAGATTATGTGTCTGAGGACATACGTAATTAGGTACAATGTTTTGCTTCAGAAGGGACAAGATAGACTGGAAAAAGCCACACTTAGGGAGGTATCCCCAGAGTCTATGCAGGAGTTCCTGACTAATTGGCGTGCACCAGACTGGCTAACTGACGTGATACCCAGAAAACAGCCATACTTTCCGCAGATGGGTGATGAACTGGTCTACTTTAGGCAGGGTCATGAACTGTATGTGAAAGCTGTCGAAAGGAGAAAAACATACCGAATAGACCCAAACAAAAACCAGGCCTGGCACAAACACCCACGTCTAAGGGTAATTATGCCTGTATTTTACTTCTCCTCCCCCTCCTATGCAAACAAAACAGTATACTTTGTGTGAAAGTCACTGGTACAAGCAGTAGAATTGCATGCTAACATTGAATTTTGTGATAAACAGATTTGATCCATATGATGGCATCTTATCAGGATCCAAACAGTTTGATGTAAAGAAGCATTTATATTGAGGGAAAAAGTTAATATGCAAAGCATTAACCCTTTACTCCATGAATGTTCATGTAAGAAACAATAAGAGCCATCTGATCTGGGTCTACACTGTTCGCAGAAAGGCATATTTAAAATTTTATGGAGTAAAGGGTTAATAATGATAAGATATATTTTACGGGCTCAGTGCAGGACTAAATTGTAAATGCAGTCTACTAGTGAATATATGATGACCTAAGCTAACAGATCTGAAAATGAAACTCAGTCTCATCCAGTGTTGCAACCAGGATGCACGATCACGCAATTCCCTCCTTTTTCTGAAAAATCCCCCCCCCCTTTTTTTCACTCGAGGGGGCGCCTATTCGCCCACTAAAATTTCAATATTACTTTGCTAAAAAATGTCCCTCCCTCGTGCTGTCGAAACAGTTTGTAGGGAGTATAGCTTTCATATTGATTCTGAACCGGATGTTTGTAAACTGTCATGTATAGGTAAGGCTAAAAGTAACTTAGCTATCATATTCTATGGGACCACGGCAATTCCAGATACGTGAACATTTGTCTGCCCAATATCTACAGTTTTTCGTGACTACTCTGTTAATTAATTACGTTTATGATTAAACAATGAAACACCACACACAACTGATAAATTATAACTCATGGAGTAAAGTAATGTTTGCCTGTCCCGGTCCGACATTTAGTCTAAGCCCGTAACCTATATTCTATTTATAGTAAAATCAAATGAAAACAGTAAAAACATGTGTCTGCTGTAAAAATCGTCAAATAACAATATCCTAAAGAAAAATCAGCGACTACTTTGGGGTAGATGCCCTTCCTATAACCAAAATCAGCCCAAATTCAAGTGTCAAGGATACTTAACCAAGTTATTTAGCTTCTACGAGTCAGAGACAGATTAGTCCTGTAGAAAGTGAATAAATCAACCATGTCGATTCCATTGCGCTAGATTTGCATTGTTATTGTTGCGAAATAACACCCCCCCCCCCCCTTTTCCCTCTATTTTGAACAAATCCCCCCCAATTTTCAAAGGGAGGGGGGAAAATCGCCCATCTTTTTAAAATGCTTGCTGCAACACTGCTCATCAAGGTACAAGCAGTTTAACAATGGGTTTTATAAAGATATAGTAAAACCCCTCTAGAGCGGCCTCTTTATGAATAAACATCTATGTAGACATATTTAAAAGCAGATTGTTGCTTAATGCAGCACAAAAATTATGCAGAAAGTTCTTTACAAGAGCATTCATCATGCATAACTTTCATCCAGCTTTCAGCTGGCTTCGAAACCCAGATATTTTTTTGTGGCATTAAGAGGGGTTTTACTGTACATGTATTTATTTTCCGTCACATACACACCTTTTCATGCCTTTGCAAACAGAGTATACCCAGATCAAACAGCTCCTGTAGGAGCTGTCTGATCAAGGTCTTCTCTGTTCGTTTATGAATTTTTACCAGACTTGACGCTAGAGTGTTTACCATTATCAAAAACTCCTATGTTCATATGCAATTATAAAGAAGTAATAAATATTTGTGATGTTGTTATTTCTACATTAATATCCAACTATGAAAAGTGTTAAGAAACATCTTTTTTGCTGCATGTGAAAATATCAAATGTTCTTTCAATGAAATGAAGTTCTATAATAAATTGAAATGAACAATTATCCTGTGTGAATGTTGTCTTATTTCAGGAGCAGGAGCTTGTTCGGATTGTAGGGGTGAAGTATGAGTTGCTCAAGAATGGTGTACGTCTGTGCTGCCTCAAGCTCAATCATATAGACCCAGACACACTGAAAAACTCAGGGGTTTCATTCAGTATCAAGTAAGTCGGGCAACTCAGGGGGCTATTTCATTATCACATAAGTCCAAAATTTCAGGGGGCTCATTCAGGATCAAAAGTAAAAAAACAACTCAAGGGGTTCATTCAGTATCAAGTAAGTCAAAAACTCAAGGGACTCATTCAGTATCAAGTAAGTCAAAAACTTAAGGGGCTCATTCAGTATCAAGTACGTTAAAAAAAAGAAGGGGCTGATTCAGTATCAAGTACATTAAAAACAATAAGGGGCTCATTCAGTGAGTGTAGGGTGATTCCCCCATAGGGTGATTCCCCCATAGGATGATTGCCCTATGGGCAATTGCCCCTTAGGATAATAACCCTTTAGGATTATTGCCCCATAGGGTGACTGCCCCTCAATATAAAAAATATATTATTATTTTGTAAAAAAAATAATATATAAGTAAAATTTAATAAATTATATGATGAAAATAAATTAGTAGAAAGCTGTGTAGACCAATTGGAACTCTTGTATGTATTGTATTGACTCCAAATATTTGGACATGTAAACCTAAAGAAAGGGCATAATCCCCATTAGAAAGTACACACTAAGAAAAATTATGTACAACTTAAATGAAGAATTAATAATTCTTTAATCCCTTTGCCTGCTAAGTGCAACCTAACTGGTATTTGCTAACATTTGGATCCTGATTAGGCGCTGATTAAGATAGCGTCTCATCACAATGTAAGCTGTATGATCAGTCATTAGTCTCTCAAAAGCGTACACAAAACGAAAGTAAGAGAAAATGGTGACAGGTCACTGCTATAAGGGTTAATAGGAGCTACACTGTGGTTTGTATGTCCAAATTAAAAGAGTAATAAATTAAGATTCTGTTTCATTTCGGGATGTTAATGCTTTTGTGCAACTTAATGCTTTTGAAGTTGTACAATGGTGTAATGATAAATGTCTTTATCAATCTTTAACTGGATTAACCCTTTCCCTTATGTAAGCGCATTTTGAGGCATCTCCTAACAGATTAGACCCAGATCAGACGGCTCCTATAGTAAGCATCAAGGAAAAAAATAAAGCAAATTATTCAAAAACACTTTTTTAGGGATTTGTATTACCATGGGGGTAGTTAGGAGCATTAGGTAAAATTGGATATACAAATACAATATTTTATTCAGCACAAAGAAAATTATATGGCATTTAGCCTTCAAAAACATCAGATAATTTTATAATATAAAAAAAGAAAACTAAAAACACTTTTTAGGGATTTTTAATAACCATGGGGGAATTGCCCAGTTTGGCAGTTTTATTGCGGGGCAGTCATCCAGGGGGCAATGATCCAGGGGGGAATAGTCCTATGGGGTAATCACCCTATGGGGAAGTTGTCCGTACCCCTCATTCAGTATGAAGTTCAAAAACTGAAGGAACTCATTACATATCAAGTGGGCTCAAAAGCTATGGGGGGCCCATTCAGTACAGTATAACCCCTCCAAACCGGACACTCAGTAAACCGGAATCCTCTCTAAACCGGACAAAATTCTCGGTCCCGTTTTATTCCTCCTTTATTTCTATACAAAATTCCTCTCAATACCGGAAACCCCTCTACTCCGGAAACCGGACAAATCTTCAAACATTTTTGAAAGATATGAACTATAAATTTCCCCAATATACCGGACAGCAGGCTAAGGGCTTGTCAGTTGACACATCCCTTAATCACAGCCTGGGGCAGTAAAACTTAACACCTTATCGCAAGGTGCTGAAAATCATGGTCTATTCGGACTCGATTATGACCTGTTGGTGCCGTGAGATTAAATAATGTGCAGAGCAACAGATAAGCTTCGTTTTTATCGTTTTAACTAATTAATTGGCAAGAAAAACCAATTGGTTTCAAATTCTTATCGTTCAAAACCGAAAAAGGAAAATGAATCCTGCTCGGAGATACCGTCGTTTTCGGTAGGTTTGTTTTTCGCATGTTTACTATTGCACGGGTAGCAAAGGGAGGTTACTGCACACTCACAAACTGCACCTCATTCCATTATCGCACTGTTACGGACCCAAATATTTATGAATGATAAAATCCGAGTTCTCCGCATATTGCGTTATGGTAGAAAAATCCGCGAACAAATGTCAAAGTCTAAACGTGGAAGAGTTAGAAAAACGATAGAAACTGCTGGCATACCATCCGTTGCCAGCTTTCTTATTAAAAAGGAACCAATGCCAAAGGAAATCGTCGGCAGTTTGCTGATATAATTTTGAACATCGTTTCTTCGAGAAAATCGCTAATGGTTGTTTTTAACTATTAAAATGAAACTATGTGAACTGAACTGAAAGGTATTCAAACTGTGAAATTGGTTTTAATTATTGATTTATGGATAATATTGATACTTTTTGTTTGGTTATTAAAATAGGTGTATATATGTACATGTACACTGGATGATAAATATGGTCATATATAAAAACCTCTCCAAATCGGAATCCCCTCTAAACCGGAATTTTTACCTGTCCCCCAACCTTGTCCGGTTTAGAGGTGTTCTACTGTATTCCTAAAACTCAGAGGGCTCAATCAGTGCAAAATTCCAAAAGCAGGAGCCGTCTGATCTGGGTCTAATCTGTTTGCAAGGGCATAAAAAGCATTTATAAAAATACAAAAGAAAGGGTAAATGCTGGAATGAATACTTATGGATTAAAGAGTAATTTGGCTATTATATAACCCATTTTCAGAGTGGAATAGCCCATCAGCATTTAACTATATATTAATGAACTCAGTATGAAACTTGCTAGAGGATTTTGAATGACAAATAGTGCCGACCCTGATCTGGGTCTACACTGTTTGCAAATGACAATGCATGCATGTCCTGGATTGAATGGGCTTTTTTAGCTCACCAGAGCACTTTTGTGCTCAGGGTGAGCTTTTGTGATCACTTGATGTCCGTCGTCGTGCATCGTCCGTCGTGCGTCGTCCGTCGTCGGGCGTCAACAATTTGAACCTTTAAAAATCTTCTCCTCTGAATCTACAGGGTTCTCAGCTTTCATCTTTGGTACATAGCATCATCTTTAGGTCCTCTACAAAAGTTATATAAATTTTGCCCCTGGGGTCAAAATTGGCCCCGCCCCAGGGGTGCCTTGTTTTCTATTGAAATATATAGTAAAACTTTGAAAATCTTCTTCTCTGAATCTACAGGGTTCTCAGCTTTCATATTTGGCACATAGCATCATGTTCAGGTCCTCTACAATAGTTATATAAATTATGGCCCTGGGGTCAATATTAGCCCCGCCCCAGGGGTAGCCAGATTTCATTAGAAACATATAGTGACAACTTTGAAAATCTTCTCCTCTGAATCTAATGGGTTCTCAGCTTTCATATTTGGCACATAGCATCATGTTCAGGTCCTCTACAAAAGTTATATAAATTATGGCCTTGGGGTCAAAATTGGCCCCGCCCCAGGGGTAGCCAGATTTCATTAGAAACATATAGTGACAACTTTGAAAATCTTCTCCTCTGAATCTACAGGGTTCTCAGCTTTCATATTTGGCACATAGCATCATGTTCAGGTCCTCTACAAAAGTTATATAAATTATGCCCCTGGGGTCAAAATTGGCCCCGCCCCAGGGGTAGCCAGTTTTGAATAGAAACATATTGTGACAACTTTGAAAATCTTCTCCTCTGAATCTACAGGGTTCTCAGCTTTCATATTTGGCACATAGCATCATGTTCAGGTCCTCTACAAAAGTTATATAAATTATGGCCCTGGGGTCCAAATTGGCCCTGCCCCAGGGGTAGCCAGATTTCATTAGAAACATATAGTGACAACTTTGAAAATCTTCTCCTCTGAATCTACAGGGTTCTCAGCTTTCATATTGGGCACATAGCATCATGTTCAGGTCCTCTACAAAAGTTATATAAATTATGCCACTGGGGTCAAAATTGGCCCCGCCCCAGGGGTAGCCAGTTTTGAATAGAAACATATAGTGACAACTTTGAAAATCTTCTCCTCTGAATCTAAAGGGTTCTCAGCTTTCATATTTGGCACATAGCATCATGTTCAGGTCCTCTACAAAAGTTATATAAATTATGGCCCTGGGGTCAAAATTGGCCCCGCCCCAGGGGTAGCCAGATTTCATTAGAAACATATAGTGACAACTTTGAAAATCTTCTCCTCTGAATCTACAGGGTTCTCAGCTTTCATATTTGGCACATAGCATCATGTTCAGGTCCTCTACAAAAGTTATATAAATTATGCCCCTGGGGTCAAAATTGGCCCCGCCCCAGGGGTAGCCAGTTTTGAATAGAAACATATAGTGACAACTTTGAAAATCTTTTCCTCTGAATCAACAGGGTTCTTAGCTTTCATATTTGGCACATAGCATCATGTTCAGGTCCTCTACAAAAAGTGTATAAATTATGCCCCTGGGTTCAAAATTGGCCCGCCCCAGGGGTGGTCAGTTTTCAATAGAAACATATAGTGAAACTTTGAAAATCTTCTCCTCTGAAACTGGAAGGTTCTCAGCTTTCATATTTGGCACATAACATCATGATCAGGTTCTGTGCAAATGTTATATATATTATGCCCTTGGGGTCAAAATTGACCCCGTCCAAGGGGTGGCCATTTTTGTATAGCTTACTGCAGATTAGAACAATCAGATCCTTTACTGGTCACTGATAATTAGGTCAAGCAGTATACTGCAGACAGGTGCACTCACTGTGTATTAGCTTGGAGTGCTGTGGCTTACAATTATGTGGGGTAGAGTTAGTCATTTCTTAACCCTTTAGACCATGAATGAATAGTCATGTAGGAGATAATGCCATCATGAATATTAATTAACATAATTTCTATTGTGGATGAATTAGCAAAAACTGTGACCTGATAAATACTAGAATCAGAACTATATCATGTCAAAAGCAAACAGAGCAGACCCTGATCAGCCATCTGATCTTGGTATACTCTGTTTGCCAAGGGGTTGAAAGGCCTATTTATAGAGGAAAGGGTGTTAACAACACCATTATTCTCCCTATAGAAACATGTAGTGAAAACTTTGAAAATCTTCTCCTGAAACTGGAAGGTATTCAGCTTTCATATGTGGCACACAGCATCATGTTCAGGTCCTCTAACAAAGTTATAAAAATTATGCCCCTGGGTTTAAAATTGACCCTGCCCAGGGCTGGCTAATTTTCTATAGAAACATGTAGTGAAAACTTTGAAAATCTTCTTCTCTGATTGTCTGGTGAGCGATATCAGGGCCTTTCAGGCCCTCTTGTGTTAATTACGTGCATGTTTCCCCCCATATTTATATGGGGGAGACATATTGTTTATGTGAGAGTTGTCTGTCTGTCCATCACACTTTTTTGTCCGGACGTTAACTTCTATATGCCTTATGCCAGTTTGTTGAAACTTCATGTATGGAAAGAGCATAATGAGAGAAAGTGTCATGCACAAGGTCCATAACTCTGGTTTCACTAATATTTGAGTTTTTGCCCCTTGTACATTTTTTTTCACACTTTTTTGTCCGGACGATAACTCCTATATTGCTCATTGTCAGTCAGTTTGGATTCTAATGAGACACCGTGTCTGATGTGGATCTAAACTGTCTTCAATAGTTATTATAAATTTGCCAGTAGAGTATTGATGGTTAAAACTTGATGAATAAACATAGCATCTTTAATAGCAGATTGCTGCTGAATGCAGAACAAAAAAAAATACAAAAAAATCCTTTGAGAGCTTTCTGCATCCCTGTCACCCTGCATTACAGGCCAGCAATTAAAATTTTGCTATAGAGAGTTTTCAGTAATCCACAAAGCCCCATGTTGTGACCACTCTTTAGAGCCGATTTTAAAGAGTGTTCACAACATAGGGTTTGGTGGAGAAATGGCGATTTTTAATACTTGGATAAGCGCCTTTATCTATTGCTCTGTAATATGTAAAGAGCAGAAGTAGATACTATAATGAATGGGTTTTTGTTTTGTTTCAGATATCATGATATGCCAGATGTAGTAGACTTTTTGGTGCTCAAACAGAACTATGATATTGCAATGTCCAGAAACTGGAAACCAGGTTTGTACTAAATATTGCTGAGTGCTTCATTGGAACAGACACAAAATAACTGACATAGGTCAGAGATGTGGATCTTGAGCCCGTTTTACTAAATATGTATTTTATCAAAATTATTATGTCCTAATTAATGACAATCGATACAACTCAGACAGTTGAAATTTTCGCATATTCTAGTGTGTAGTAATAAAATGTAATTATGCACCACAGAAATGATCATAAGTTCCAAGATATGATGATCACAACTTCCATCTACAACCATCCTTAACCCTTTACTGCATAAATACGCCTTTCTATGCCTTTGCAAACGGCGTAGACTTAGATCAGGCATTTCCTATAGGAGCCATCTGATCTGGGTCTGCCCTATTTGCTTATGGTATAATATATATCTAATTCACTGTTTCTGCTTGAGTCAAAATATTTTGGTTTCATATGCCATTTTAAAAATTAATCTAATTGATATTCATGAAATCATTATTTTTTACATGAATATTCATGGAGGAAAGGGTTAAAGTGCTTTTAGGATGGTTGCAGATGACAACGTCCAGTTGCAATTGTCCTATGTTAGAACTTGTTGATATATCTTCAGTATAACAGACCTAAGAGGAATAATGAGGAGGAAATATATGAAAAGACTAGAAAATTGTGTCTGTAGGACACAGTTATGCCCCCGTGGTGGTACTTGCCTAGCTGCACGTAAAATTTCTAAGTCATTTGACCTCGACCTTGGGCTTGCGGGCAGCATGGGCTGGATGCGCAATGAAGTTATGGATGGTGTTTAATGTGTATATGAAATTCCATGCCAATAGCTATAGTAGTTAATGAGATATAAGACAAAAAACTATGACAACCAACTGCACGTAAAAGTGACACACGGACGGACGGACAGACAGGTGCAAAACATAATGCCCCCCTGACTATCGCCAACGGGGGCGTAAAAATTGTGTTTGTTAGTCAAACCTTATTTCTTGGTACTCGTTAGAATCACCTTGCTGAAGCAATTTTGATGAATACTAGCAAGATTGGGTTTAGCTAAGAAATAAGAGATCAGTATGCCACTTATCTACAGCTCTGATTTGGTGTTGCTTCCAAAACAAATTGAGTGAATGGAGCAAAATCAGCAGAAAATGTACATTTGGTGCATTGCAAACATTCCAAACCCATTTCAGTGACACCTGACCAAAGTCTACACTGACACTAATCAACATTTAGACCTTTCATTATAGCTACATTATTTATTTCTTAGATTGTCATTTGATTTTTCTTCCATTTCTATTAAAATCTTGATACAAGTTTCAAAAAATATTGTATCCTGATGAGATGCCATGTTACTCTGCATTTCATCTGTTTAACTGTTTGTGAAGGTCCTCATGACTTTGTGTTGCAATCAAACTATTAGGGGTCTTATTTCAGGGGACCGTTTCATGTCTGTGATAGATGACTCATGGTGGATGGGCATTATTGAGACCCACATTCCCTTCCAGAAGGAGTATGCTGATAGTATGTTCCAGTGCTTCAAAGTCAGGTACAGCATAATCTCTCCACAGTGATCCTATAAATGAAGCCTATTGCCTGGTTTTGAGATACACTACTACTTAATTCTGGGTCTTGAGATATGTGTAGCAGAATTCTGAGTCTTTCAGATAGGTGGCTGCTTAACTTTTGGTCTTTTATATATGTGACTGCTTAATTCTAGATATTTTAGGATGAGACTTGGGGATCACATCTCTCTTGTCTGTCTGTCTGTTCTGTCCATCCGTCCATCCTTCCGTGTGATCGAAAAGAGACTGGGGGCCTTTTCAGCAGTTAACAGGTATATTAGGAGCCAATTTCAAGTATTGAAAAAATACCATTACAGAAATGGCCCCTAAAAAACTTGTCCAAGTTTTTGTGTTATGGACGTCCATGGGTAAAAATGCCCTTTTAAAGTTGCCTGTTCGATGGGATGGGGCCATATCGGACCTACAGTGGCACTTTAATTTGGACAAATGGCCCTTTTGTATGGCTCCTTACTTCCAAGGCCCCCAGTCTTGTTTCGGCTTTCCGTCACTTACTTTGCGATTACACTGTAATCCTCTTTGGGATTGACCACTGACTTGGAACTCATACAGATGGCAAAAGGGCTATTTTCGCATGCCCACATTTTGATTTTTCCCCATTTACTACTGTTAACTTATCTTACTGCAGGTAACACAGATGTTCTATTTGCATTTGTAATTGTTAAAAATCTATAATTTATCAATAGATGATTCGAATTTTCTGATATTTTAATGGACACTGAACTATGATCCATCACATTGATGTTGTATTCAGTCCCTTTTTCTTGAGGAAAACATTATCTTCCCAAATCCGGCACATTTTCTCCTCATGAGGGAAAATTCCCTCCTCAAAAACGCACTCTCAAAACTGTTATTACAGGTGGGATAATGCAGAACGAGAACATCTGAGTCCCTGGGACATGGAACCTGTGATAGAGACAAGTAAGTACAGCCAGTGATACATAATCATCATTGCCATCAGCAGCAGCAGCATTGTGTTGTTGTGTCAGTGTTTGTGTTCTGTCAAATCATTCATTTTCATTTCCAGGGCTTAGTACAAAGCTGTTGTAATTGCAGTTTATGGGACAAACTCTTGATGACCTTTGGCAACAGTATGGGTCCTAATGAGGTGTTAAGGAACCTGGAGTCTGATCAGTGTCCAAACTGTTGGACACTGATCATGATTTTGGAAAGAAAGTATTACTCTCTGAACATGAAGAGAGAACAATTCCGCAAATGCTTATGAGTGGTATAGAATGTAGTTACAACATTTGAGTTGAGCCCTTGATTTCATTGTTGTTGTCTTCTTCAGTTGTTTTTCATCATTTAACCCTTTACCAGTTAGAAAATTGCAAACAGAGTAGACCTAGATCACACGGGTCCTATGGAGCTGTCTTCTCAGGGTCTGCTCCGTTTGCTGGGTCAGAACGTATGTGTTTTTGTACCATTATAAAAAATAGGTAATACATATTCTTGGTGTCATTATTTCTGACATGAATGTTCATGAGGTAAAGGGTTAATGTTTTTTCATCTTTCATCATCATTGAATGTGTATGTATGTAGACTGACACCTGATCAGTATATTTGCAATCATTATTTCCTAATAATTGCAGCCTCACATTAGATTGTAATTACAGTAGATTGTTCAGTCTTTGCATACTAAAGGTTTAACCCTTTTCCTGTTCTATAATTAGTCCAAAGTTTGATACCTACTGGATATTTATCGACAAAATAGTTATAACGAATTATGGAAGGTGGAAAATTGTAGCCATTTTAGAAAGGAAAGAAACACACCATTCACATTCCATTAGAAGAGAAACAGAAGAAAAAATGACTTGTATACTTCTAACAAATGAAAATCTGTCTGATAGACTGAAGGAAGAGCTTGTTTTTGCAATAATCACTTGATCACTTGCTACATAGTATCATGATGTTATCATTTTTCACATCACTGTAGTCAGCATGCAGGAAATCTGCAACAATTAGTAAACTGTAAATGGAATAATTTGAAGTAAGAAACCTTACTATATTGTTCAAATTTAGGAATGAAGTTTTATCAAGATTTGTTAAACTAAGCGAGAATGTTTATGAAGCTAAGCAGAAAAAGATAAGCATGACTACGGCCATCTAGATCAAGAGCTTTGAGTTGAGAGGTTTGTGCAAAACTACAGTCTGTGGGGCAAGTTTTTGCATACCATTGTGATCAGTTAAGAACGAGCTGCGATGCCAATTAACATTGGTTCTCATTACTTTGATCATGATTTTGGAAGGAAATGAAAGAAAGCATTGTTTTCAGAACATATGAAGAGGGCAAGTGTGCTAGTGCTTACAAATGTTAATTAATGTACAGTAAAACCTCGATTATCCGAATTTTCTGTATAAACGAATTTAGATACTTTTATGCAGGTGGCTGCTTAATGCATGGTGAAAGTCACGCAGAAAGCTCCTCTAGGAGCTTTCTGCGTGACTTTCACCTTGCATTAAGCTGCCACCTGTCTTACAGATCGATAATAATACGTATTTTAGTGTTCGAATAATCGAGATTTTACTGTAGTTATAACAGTTTAGAATTAAAACTCTTGAAGTGTTCACAATTCCAAACTTATTTTCATCATAGTTAAACTATTCAGATTAAAAGGCCTAACTAGTATACATCGATGGAAGAGCCCACTTTGAACATAAGTGAAAGTTGTTTTGCTTTTTAGCAATACTTGAGTGATATGCATTGTGTATATGTTTTACCTATGTAATGTATTTTAGAGGACATGACTCCACAGGAGAACTCAATACATGGCAAAGTTTGGAAGTTCATTGAGTCCTGTATCTCACTCTTTAACCACAAGAAAAATGACAGGAGTAGGGAGCTTTCCTGGTTATAGAACTGTTTCTGTTGACCTCAGTCTTTGTGGATATTTAGACAGACCATCTGATCAGAGTAATAGCATTAGTTGGTTTCTCGGAAGCTTGAATAAAATTGAGTGCAAATTTGCCCATTAACATCATCAGTATTAACCCATATCCTGCTACGTGTACAGTAGAAATTGTAGACTGAGATATATAGTATTTCATAGGCAAACAGAGCAGACCCTGATCAGATGACTCCAACAAGAGCCATCTGATCTGGGTTGGCTCCACCAGGAAGGGTTAACTGTTAGTAAAAGTCAGCTGTGTTATTCCCATGGAAGGTTATTGAAACATGAAGTTTTACATTCATGGGATGGAGGTCAACAAGTTTGAAGTTTGAAACATTTTATTGTTGGTTTTTTGTTTTTGTTTATTGCTGTTATTTTTGTGCCCAACTGTTACAAAAAATGGGTCATTTAGATTTACGCTTGTTGGTTCTTCATTTAGTCCAGCCATCTTTCTTATGTTGTGTTTCATGCATAACTCCAAAAGCTTTTGGTCTTAGAGTTTAAACTGTATAGGATAATAGACCTCAGAGCAATAGATATAGGTGCGTAATCAAATACCAAAATTATCATTTCTCCGTGAAACTCAATGTTGTGACCACTTCGAGACGATTCTAAAGTGTGGTCACAACATGAAGTTTCATGGAGAAATAAAAGATTTGTTCTTGAAATGTTTTAATCCATGCATATTCTGTGGCCCTAGTTTGACGTACGAGTTTAAGCTCTGACAGTAAAATGCTCAACTTATTTGGCATAAATATACAAAATTGTAACATTTAAACAGTCCTTAATATAAATAGTATTTTGGAACCATATATACTTGATCAATATACACCTACTTATGTAGCATCTTTTTGGTGTCCAAACTGTTTAACCCATTACTTAGTCCTTTCCCTCATATAAACGCTTTTCCATGCCTTTGCAAACAGAGTAGACCCACCATCAGACAGCTGCTATAGGGCTTAGTGTACTCTGTTTGCAAAGGCATGAAAAAGCATTTAAGGAAAGGGTTAAAACAGAACCCACTTTAACTCTTATCTAAATGAATATGGAGTCTTCATTGAAACATTGTGTTAATATTTACTACCATTTGCAAATGCAGCCAAACAGGTATTACTCAGATTGACCTTGGAACAACTGAGTTATGGCCCTTTGTCAAAGTACTCACTACAGTAAAGAGAAACGCTATAAGTATTTTATCTTTTACTTTGAGCAACAAGCTACTACTCTTTCTTTCACTCAGTTTGTTTCTATTTCTAACTGGATTGAGGTAAAGTTTAAATCACTTCAGTAATTGTTCTTAGGAACTCTGTGTCAACGTATCCCTTGATTGCATGTTTAAATAAAGATTTCAGACCCTAAAACACTTTTTATGCCCCCCAATGGCGGGCATATAGTAATCGCATTTTCCGTCTGTCTGTCCGTCTGTCTGTCCTTCCATCTGTCGTTCCAAAATTCATATCCCTTCTATAACTTTTTTAACTGTGAATGGATTTCAAAATAACCTGGCACAAATGTTCACCACACAAAGATAATGTGTTGTGTTCAACTCCCTGGTCAATGGGTCACAGGTCAAGGTCATCCTTCAGGGTCAAAGGTCTGGGCATAGTGTTTCACAAACACATCTCGTTTCCCAATTGTAAACATTCAAATTTCAAGTGGTGGACAAATGATGTCGAGTGGAACTTTCGATTATTTCCAAGGGTTAATACAGTGCTTAGAATTTGACGTCATACAAATCAGACTTATTTGGACAGAGAAGAGTGCAGTAATAATAAAACTTGGACTGAATCTCAACAGAAAGTGAACGGTTTAACCCATTCCCTCATATTGATGACTCTGTTAAAGTCACTTTGTGAAACCATTATGATAATTGTGATAAATAGTGCATTTGCTCCTATATGACAAAATTCTAAAAAAAAATTCTTTTCTCTAGTTAATGCTCCTTTCAGGTAGATTTATTCAAAGAGGTTGTATCTAAAAATAGCCTATGAGATAATGGGTTAAATTGAAGCAGCAACTTGCAGCTATTAAATATTTATTTTAATTGATCCTGTACAAACATATTTACTCAATGTTAAACGAAAGATGACATTACTATTAGGTCTGAAGTAAGTTTGCGTATTCACTAATGTGTTTGCCAACTCGCCTTTTGAGCGATTTTCACGGTTAATCAATTCCAACGCATGACCGTTGTCATCGCTACACTGCGGGAAAACTTTATAATTACAGCTATGAGCGGTTTGGGACAAGCTCAGTCGAATGTTCAAAACAGGAAAACGTTCCAAGCAAGAACTTTGTATCTGATCTTTTGCAATATAGATAAAGAAACTCTTTACTGTACCATGTTTTTGCCCTGTCCATCTGTGCATCTATGCATCATTGCAGAGTTCTTGCCCTTTGTCAAAATAAATCATGAAAATGTAAACCTTTTTTCGCAGCCATATTTCAGAAACGGCTTGAAGTTTTAAAGTTTTTCAATAAAATTTTGTGTAAGTGTCCACTACCATATGTTGGCACTGTCATCCATGCATTTTTCCCTCCGTCCATCAAGAGCCATATCTCAGAAATGGTTTGTGAGTTTTTCTATGAACTTTGTGTTATTGTTTGGTAAATTAGAATTGAACCCTTTCCTCCATAGGCTATTTTTAGATTCAACCTCTTTGAACGAATCTACCCAAAAGGAGCATTTACTAGAGAAAAGTAAAATTTTAGAATTTTGTAGTTTAAAACCATTGTGATAAATAGTGCAAAGTGGTTATTACTGAGGCGTAGAAAGGCATATTTATGGAGGAAAGGGTTAAACAAACAGTCAAAGCCATACTTGTATTTCAGTAACTCACATTATATACTTATTTGGCAGGGGATATCAATTCAGCAGAACAGAATAGTCTTTGATTGGATCTTAACCCTTTCCCTCATACTAACGCTTTTTTGTTCCTTTGCAAACACAGCAGACCCAGGTGAGATGGACATCTGATAAGAATCTACTCTGTTTGCCTATGTTATTATATAGATCTTATTCTAGTTTCTGAAATGGCCAAAAATTCCCTTTGTCATTGGCCTTTATAAAAAAAAAAAAGTTAATGAATATTCATGAAGTCATGAATTTTATAAATATTCATGAGGGAAAGGGTTAAATATCGTGATTGATATCGTTCTACTTTGTTTCAAAAAGGTTGGTTATTGGAAGACAGGAGTCATTAGTCTAGTGTGTTTGTTTGTTTGTCAGGAAATCCGCAGGTGATTGGAGGTGGGATACCTATGACAGAGGAGGAACTTAAGGCCATGCTGTACAAGCCGAAGGTCACTGAGTGGCAGGATCATGATCAGGGAGAAGAGTGTGACAGAATTCTCTTGGGCCTAGAAAAGGTATGTTTGTCTGCTAAAATGTCATCTGCTTCAGTTCTGAAAGCACATGTTTCTTCCTATTCTTATATCAGTTTGAAACCCCAGGATCTCATCTTTATCCAAACTGTTTGCAAAGATTGGCCAGTAGTGTTTAACAGGTCGCATAATATGTAATTTTAACCCTTTACCTGATAGAGTTCAGACAGCTACATTGGGAGATTGTATTTTGGGCCTGCTCTGTTTGCTTATACATGTATCTAATAATACAGATCAGATTCCTCAGTTTCTGCCTTGGTAAAAGAATTCCCATGTGACGTCCATAATGCCATTAAATATCAGTTAATTCATTATTTCTTTCATGAATAATCATCAGGTTATGGGATTGAGGGTTAAGGACCTAACTGTCACTCATTTGCTTGTGTTTTTGACTTATTTTGCACTCTTTCAAACTTCACTTTCTCTAATGAAACATATTCTACTATTGTGTATTGCGTTGCAGGTTTTGGGATGTTGTATCTGAAGCTGCTGACCAGCAGCAGTATACAAGAGGCATACTAATCTAGATTGTTGGTTTCTCTGTCAAACCCTATTTTGCTTGCACTCATTAGAGTCACTTTGAAAAGGCAATTCTAATAAGTATCAGTAAGATAGGGTGATGTAAAAAAAATAAAAATAGTATTTAACCTTAAAATTCCGTTATTTAGGTCTTTTGAGAGTTTGAGACACTGCCAAGAAGCTGATTGAAGCACAGATTCTGATTATGCTGATGTGAGTCTACATTGTCACAACTGACAGAGCATCTATTTTCCTCTGACAAGCTATATTTGTTTGTAATTGTTGCATGTTCCCTCAGGTGATGCAGCATTCCATGGCAGAACCGTTCCTTACTCCTGTTGACCTCAATGCGTTCCCTAGCTATGCTGTGTCTATTGAGTATCCTATGGACCTCAACACCATCAAACGAAGACTTGAACACAGGTTCTACAGGTATTCATATAATATGAATGTTAACCCTTTACCTCATAGACACACCGTTGGAAATAGATTGATCTTGGAACATAACAGTTATGGCCCTTTGTCAAAAAAAATAATTAAATAATGTGAATCATTTTGTTTATCAGCAGCCATATTTCAGAAATGGTTTGGAGTTTTTCATAAAACTTTGTGTAAATATCCTCTACCATAGGTTGGCATTGTCTGTCCATACTTTGTTTTGATTACTCAGTTAAATACTGAGTCTAACACATGTTTGGCGGGGGATATCTATTCAGAGATTTAGCTTGTTCCTTTAAACTCTTAAACTTTTGGAACGAAGTAGGTATTGCAGACAGTGTAGACTCAGATCAAAGGGCTCATAGGGGAGCTGGTTGATCAGTCTGCACTGTTTATCATAAAATACATCTAGCGGAAATGCTTGACCATGTGCAGTAAAACCCCTCTAAACCATTAGATTTAGTATAAATATCAGTCTTGGAGACAGATGGCAGCTTAATAATGTAGGGTAAAAGTCATGCTGAAATCTCCTCTGTCTAAAAGGATCTAAATTCAACTCTACTAGAATGCTCGTTTAGAGAGGTTTGACTGTACTTGTATCCCGGTACATGTAGATGTATTTGTACTCTAAGCAATCAACAGTAAAGTGGTTATGGTCATCAGGGAAAAGCTGGATGAAGGAGAACAGTTGTAGCTTTACTGCAGCTGTTGATACAATATCTTTTTCAGGAGAGTGACAGCCCTGCAGTTTGACGTTCGTT
This sequence comes from Azorinus chamasolen, assembly GCA_963576725.1. Classification (NCBI taxonomy): domain Eukaryota; kingdom Metazoa; phylum Mollusca; class Bivalvia; order Cardiida; family Solecurtidae; genus Azorinus; species Azorinus chamasolen. Next base: position 12,831,584 of record OY755237.1, read on the forward strand.
ACATTGAGGCCAATGCCAAGAAGTTCAATGAGCCAAGGTCACAGATTGTCCGTAGTGCCCGAGTGCTCTGTGAAGCCCTGCTCAGCTTCATAAGGTAAGTTTTCCCTCCTCTGTCCATGGTATAATACAAACACTTTCCTGACAGCTCAGAGCTCGAGGTGAAAAGTGGTACTGTTTTATTCAAATATTGTAGTCTTACTTCTCAGCTAAACCTTATCATACTTATTAAACTCCCTCCGAGAAACAAGGTGATTCTACTTAGTACAAGCAAGTTAGAGGCTGGTGGCTTTGAATTACAGAAAACATTTATCAATCTGATTTCTTTAAGTCTCCCTAATATCTAGAGCCCTTTGTGGTTTAACCCTTTACTCCATGAATATGCATGTAAGAATGAATGACCTCATGAATATTACTAGTAATTAGATTGTTATAATAGTACATGGACACAGCAATATTTGGCCATGTTCAGAAACTGCAGAATCATATTTCTATTACATCATAAACAAACAGAGCAAATGCTGATCATGTGAGAGCCATCTGATCTCGGGCTGCTCTGTTTGCAAAGGTGTATTTATGGAGTAAAAGGTTAATTCTCAAGTGTCTTGCAACCTCTGACAGATCGTTTTCAAGTTTCATGATTTTATTTCCAATTGTTTTGTCCCCAAAAGAAGCATTACAATGCCCTTTGTGTGATAAGAGTTTTTCATATGATGTTACTAAAGAGTTTTTGCTTTATTGCTTCAGTATTTCAAACACGTTATATTCATTGATTAAAGGGAGATAACTCTATTGACATTTAATAGCTAATTATTATATCTCCCACTAATAATAGACATATGGATTCTGTACTTTCTGTCTGTCAGTTGGTCTGTCTGTCACAGAGTTTGTCTGCGCTTCTTCTCCAAAATGGCATAGCAGATTTCATTAAACTTCACAGTGGTGATCACCATGAAGTGTAGTTGTGTATATTGCTAGGATGAGTTGGTTCGATAGTTTTTCACATAATTATTTTCCCTTGAATGATAAAAAAATTGCATAAAATCCAATTTCTCATAAATTACTGGACAGGTTTGGAAAAATCTTTCACAGTTGTGATCACCAAGTAACCAGGATGATCTAGTAAGATTATTTTTCACAGAGTTATGCCCTCTTGAATAAGAATTTACATAAAATCCAATATCTCAAATATGGCTTGGCAGGTTTGGAGAACACTTCATAACTGTGATCAGTATGAGTTGATGGAGATATGATGGTGTGCTTCTTTGGGTTGGGAGGTACAGTTTAGGGGGAAACATGTTTTATTCTTTCCAAAAATAGTTCTAGTTACTGTTTAACACAGAAGATTTTCACAAATTATTTTCATTTCTTGGAAGATTTGAGGGATATAACTTAACTTTAGTGATGTTTCTCTTCATTTGTGAGACTTTCCTGTAATATCAGTATTAATAATGGCATGGAAATTGATATTTAAAGCAACGGTTGTCCTTATTTCTCTGAAACTCAGAACTTCACATTTTTATTCAATTTTTACCATTTTCCCAGTGATAGAAACTGTGAAGACCCATGTCTGCTGATCAATAAGCTAAGTCGAGGGCGGAAGATACATTTGGGCCACAGTGTGGACAGTGGGGATGAGACTGAAGAGTATGACTCACCGGCAGACAAACGCAGAACTGTAAGTCTCTCATGTGTATATAATATCAGGCCAGATTATCATAAATGAAAAACCCAGTAACTTGTCATCTCGTCAGTTTAAATCAAAACTGTTGAAAATTGTATAGTTCAATCTTGTAAGGGTAGAAAAATTAAATTGAAGAATAAAAAAGAATAACTGCTGTTTGTAAATCTATTAACTCGATTAATGTTTGTAAATCTATTAACTCGATTAAAACAGGTAATGCTATTGGCTATTGGGTTCTACACTGAGTATTCCATACTGCCACATAAAAGTGATATGCCCTTCTCATACATTGTTCAGGTATTTATCTAATGTTGACAGCATTCAATATATGCCATTGTTTGAAGGCACTCTTACATAGAGTGCTAAAGATTTACCCTTTCCCTCTTGAATTATATGTAAGGAATAATGACATCGTGAAGTATAATTATCTGAATTTTATGATGGCGGATGTACACTGGAATGTTCGGTATTGGTAGAAACTGTAGTCAGATCTGTGATAGTTTCATAAGCAAACAAAGCAGACCCTGATCAGATGGCTCTTACAGGAGCCATCTGATCAAAGATCTATATAGTTTAAAAAAACAACAGAGGACACCTTGATCAGACAACTCCTACAGGACCCATCTGATCTAGGTCTATCCTGTTTGCAAAGGCATTAAAAGGCATTTTTATCAGGCAAAGGGTAAAGCAACCATCTGCTGTTGGATATACCCGTATTTATGTAAGTATTTACTATAGAGAGGTTTTTCTGTAATCTTAACCCATTTGTGCCCAGTGTCCCTTTACTCTATGAATATCCATGGAAGAAATTATGACAATATTAATTAGATTAATTTTTATAATAGCACATGGACACTGGATTTTTTTTGGTCATGTCAGAAACTGTGTAATCATATTGAGCAAACAGAGCAGACCCTGATCAGACAGCTCTTACAGGAGCCATCTGATATGGATCTACTCTGTTTGCATAGGTGTAGAAGGGCATATTTATGGAGTAAATGGTTAAAAGGACATAGGCAAACAGTGTAGACCCAGATTATAGTGTTCCTGAAGGAGTCCTATGATCAGGATCTGTCCTGTTTGCTTAACCCATCAATGTCAATTAATAATACCAGCAAATGTTTTGTTTGCTGTGCCTCTTCAACATGAAAAATATCTCTGTGTGTTTTGGTATATAATATGGGAATAAATTGGTTAAGTATAATTGTTTGATTACAGAAGGAATCTTCTCCCACAACATCTCAGGCCAGTAAACGTAGGCGAATTGGGGGCCTTGATCCAGAGGGTTGGAGGTCAGAGTGCCGACGTTTGCTAGACACTATCTTGCAGTGTGAGGACTCATTGCCTTTCCGAGAGCCAGTGGACAGGATCATGTACCCGGTATGGGCAGCATAGCTTATATATATGTCACTTGCAATATACTAATTAGTTAAATTCTATTTAATGGGGATCTGGCCAAAATTGCTGGAAACATGACACTTTATATTCAAGCAAATTTAGAACGACAGACCCTGATCAAAAAGCTCCTACAGGAGCTTTTTGATCAGGGTCTACTCTGTTTGTAAAGGTATGAAAAGGTGGATATGAAGTAAAGGGGTAAATGATGACTATTTTTGTCAAGCCCACTTGCAGTCAGCTCAACATAATTGTCACAATTGTAATTGAGTGTATGTGCATGTAACAACATAAAAGTGTTTTTGTAGGGATGGTGTTATTGTTGGGAGGGAGCACTAGACAGATATCTTTTGGCAGATAGATAAATGGATGGATGGATGAATGAATAGATAGATGGATAGATAGGAACAGACCAACCGATTATTTTTCTCGCTGAAATGACCGTCAACATAACTGCTGACATACTATAGAATAATAGATAAATGGCCCATCAACATAACTGCTGCCATAGTACAGAATAACAGAGAAATGACCGTCAACATAACTGCTGCCATACTATAGAATAACAGAGAAATTGTCCAGAAATTGTCGTAACGGTCATTTCACATGGCAGCAGTTATGTTGATAGGCTATTTCTCTGTTATCCTATAGTATGGCAGCAGTTATGTTGACAGGTCCTTTCTCTGTTATTCTGTAATATGGCAGCAGTTAATGTGTCATTTCTCTGTTATTCTATAGTATTGCAGCAGTTATGTTGATGGGCCATTTATCTATTATTCTAAAGTATGACAGCAGTTATGCTGATGGGCTATTTCTCTGTTATTCTATATTATGGCAGCAGTTATGTTGATGGGCCATTTCTCTGTTATTCTATAGTATGGAAGCTGTTTTGTTGACAGGCCATTTCTTTATTATTCCAGCACTACTTTGAAGTAATTGAGAACCCAATAGATCTTTCCGTAGTGAGAGACAGACTGAAGCAGAATGGCTACTCTGAACCAACGGAGTTCACCAAAGACATGAGGCTAATGTTCAGCAACTCGCGCTCTTACAACACCAATAAACGCTCAAAGGTATCTGTGGTATACAAATGAACCATTTACATGACAGATGCCCTTCACAAACAGAGTACACCCAGATCAGATGGCTCCTGTGGGAGCCATCTGATCAGTCTGCTCTGTTTTGTTATGAAGTAATGTAGATCTGGTTCTACAGTTTCTGCCATGGTAGAAATTCTCTAGTTTTTAATTGCATTCATGCATTATTTCTTACATAATTATTCATTAGGTAAAGGGTCAGATTTCTGAGAAACAATTGATCATGTGTCAAACAGCTTTGATCTGGATGGCACCAAGTTATTTGGTGTCTCATCTGGATCAAAACTGTTTGCAAATGCAAATCAGATTGCTCTTTGCAGAATAAAGGTTAACCCTTGTATCAAAAACAATTCTAGTTAACTAATAGTTAGTGAATTCATAGCGATGCAAAATAGTACAGAATCAGGTCTAAGATATTCTATAAGCAAATAGAGTAGACCCAGATCTGACAGCTCGGTCTGATCTAGGTCTGTTCTATTTGCAAAAGTGTCAAAAGGCATCTGCATCAAGTAAAGTCTTAAGAGCCTTTCCAAACAGAGAAGATCCAGGTGGTCAGGGTCTGCTCTGTTTGCTTATGAATCATAATAGAGCTGACTTTAGTTTCTACAAACACCAACATTTCATGTGCTATTATGAAAATTCAGCTAAGGAATATTAATGATGTATTTCTTTTACATGAGTATTCAATATAAAAGGTTTGTAGTAATATTTCTTCACCACAAATGTGTGAATGTTTTACACTGGAGCAAGACTTACCCATAATCATGGAATTGTAATTGTTTCCAGATTTATTCCATGACTCTTCGCTTGTCAGCCATGTTTGACTCAAGAATGAAGCAAATTACAACCACCTGGAAGAAAGCCCTACGCCATGAGGGCAAACGGTATTCTAGGTAAGTTTTGTACAAGTTCGAACATTTTCTCCCAAGTTTGAATTGTGTCCCTTCTATTACAATGTATTTACCATTTGAATGCTGAATTGGCTCATTGTTGCTTAACCCTTTCCCTGTTCTTTGTTTATTCCAAATTTCAATACCTACTGAATATTCATTGACAAAATAGTTGCAACAAATATAGAAGGTGAAACATGGTTACAGGTAGCCATTTTAGAAAGTAAAGAAGCATATCATTCATATTCCATTGGTTAACAGAACAGACCCTGATCAGATGGCTCCTATAGGAGCCGTCTGATCTGAGTCTACTTTGTTTGCAAATGCATGAAAACACATTTATATGAAGGAAAGGATTAATACTTTCTCTCATGAATATTCATGTAAGATGTGACATCATGAATATCTATGAGCTGAATTTCCATAATGGTATATGAACACAGGATATTTTAACTTTGGCAGAACCTGTAGAATCCAATCTGTATAATATAATAAGCAAACAGATGAGATAACTCTGACAGGAACCGTCTGATCTGGGTCTTCTCCGTTTGCAAAGGTGCCAAAAGTTATCTATATCATGGAAAAGGTTAATGGTAGATTTCATTCATTAACCCTTTACTCCATAAATACGTCTTTTCTAAGCCTTTGCAAACAGAGTAGACCCAGATCAGACGGCTCCTATAGGAGCCATTTGATCAGGATCAGCTCTGTTTGCTTATGGTATAATGTAGATTTTATTCTGCAGTTTCTACCTCTGTAAAAATTTCATCTGTTAATTTTCCACTTTGACAACTAACTTAATTAATATTCATGATGTCATCATTTCTAACATGAATTTTCATGGGGTAAAGGGTTAAGAAAGGACTAAATCTGAATGTCAAAAAAGTACAGACCCTGATCAGAGGACGCCTCCATAAACATTCTAAGTTGGGTCTACCCAGGTGACCTACATAAAAACTAGAAAATTGTGTTTGTATGACACAGCCGTGCCCCGTGGTGGCGCTTGGCCATGAAAAAATGTGACAACCAACTGCACATACAAGCATGACACACAGACAGACAGACTGGTGGACAAGTGCAAAACATACTGCCTCCTGATTATCGTCAACGGTTAAAGAAAGATTTTTAGCTCACCATTTGCACAAAGTGCCAAGTTAAGGTATTGTGGCATCATCAAGTTGTTCTGTAAATGAAATAAAAACTGCTGGATTTGAAGATAATTTTACACCTTCTACCAGATTTGGTGAGGTAATTTCTGTGGTTCTTATAACTATGTCTATAAAGAAAACAGCAAAGCAGGTGGGCAATACAGGGCCATCATGGTCCTCTTGTTTGCAAATTCCAGTCAAGTTTGTGCTTGCATTCAAGGGAGTAAATCTTGAAGGGTTATTGTGATGCTGTAAGACTTATTTTTAGTTACTTTATAAAGGCAAGTGTAAAAGACATTCTGTTCATATTCTTTAACCCTTTCCTCCATAAATACGACTTTCTAAGCCTCCGTAAAAATCACCTTTTGAAACCATTGTGATAAATAGAGCATTTGCTCTTATAGGAGCAAATGCTCTATTTATCACAATGGTTTCAAACTACAAAATTCTAAAATGTTTCTTTTTTCTAGTTAATGCTCCTTTTCGGTAGATTTATTCAAAGTGGTTGGATCTAAAAATAGCCTATAAGGGAATGGGTTTAAGCCTTTATTTTGCAAATTAGTATGCAATATTCCACCCATTATGAATATTAATTTCTTGTAATAATTCTTTACCTAATAGAAACTTTTTTACACATTTGCAAACAGATTAGATCCAGATCAGCTCCTGTAAGATACTTATTTTGTAATATAGATATTATTCTACAGTTTCTTCCATGGGCAAAATTTGCCAGAATTTCAGAAATTGTCATAGCAAACAGTATAGATATGTATCATGTATGTACCGGTATTTAACAAACAGATTAGACGGCTGCAGTCTGATCTGAGTCTAATCTTGCAAATGTGTAAAAAGGCAAGAGTTAAGATATTGGCAAATATAAAACCAGTGTAGACATCATCATAGGGCTGGCTCCATTAGATTGCTGATTTTTGGCTATTTATTAATATATATAACCTTTTCCTCCATAGATATGCTATATACTGCCTTTGCAAACAGGGTAGGCCCAGATCAGACGGTTCCTTTAGGAGCTGTCTGATCAGGGTCTGCTCCAATTGCTAATGGAATAATATACGTCTTATTCTACAGTTTCTATCATGTCTGTGTTCATATGCCATTATGAAAATTAAGCTGTTTGTATTGCTGTAGGTGTTGTGCAGCCTTTGTACACTTTCGAAAGCGTCATATCTTTTTGTTTACTGAAGGCATAACATTTTTACTCACAGATTATGTCCCTTTGACTTTAGTATTTAACACTTTGTGAAAATTTCATCCCCAATGATATCTTAGGTTCAGAGCTGTAGATAAAATGAATTTGTAGGAAATCTAGGTGAAATATAGCGTATTTCTCCTCCAAACCCTATTTTTCCTAATACTCATTAGACTTTTCTCACTGAAATAATTCAAATGAGTAGCAGCAAGATAGAGAAATGAGAGATTTGGATAATTTTTTATTTCTTTTCTCTGCAACTCAGAAAGTTACATATCCTGAGTCTTTTTTTTCTCAGCTTATTGTCTGGTTCAAGAGGACATCGTTCAGGGGCTTCTGCTAGTGGAGTATCAAACCGTCCATTTTCCTCAGTAGCCCGCCATTCCTCTCTCACTAACGGCAGGTCCCATCGCAGCTCCAGTGAGGACACAGACATTGACATCACAGGAATCTCAGGTCAAAGTTCAAGAAAAAAGCAGAGACACCTGAGAGGTATGATCAACTCATTAATATATATAATATTACAAAGTTTATTAAATATTTTCAAATCTGCAGGCAAGTGGCAAATTTGTGATAACCTATGCAAACAGGTTGGATCCAGATGAAATACTGATTAAATGAGCATCTCATCAGGATCCAAGAGGACTTTGAAAATTACAACTGATGAAAAATACTCAGCATGTAAAGAGTTAAAAACAAAAAGTGAACAAGAAATTTTCCATATGCCATTTGCAGAATAAAGTGAAATCATCCATATGTATGCCATTTGCAGAATAAAGTGAAATCATCCATTTGCCATTTGCAGAATAAAGTGAAATTTGCAGAAGCCATTTGCAGAATACAGTATGTTGAGTACATTACTGAGTAATAACTTATTTGATGGTGAAATTTAGGCCAAAAGTTTTACAAGCAGGGGCCAGATGTTATACAAGCTGCCTTGAATTGAAATCTATAACTTGATTACAGGACTATTAACCCTTTACCTGATATAGAAGCCTTATGACCCATTTACTAACAGAGTAGACCCAGATCAAATGGCTCCTGTGGGAACCATCTGATCAGGGTCAGATCTGTTTACTTACAGAAAAATATAGATTTGATTCTTCCATTTCTGCAATGGCTAAATATTCTTGTTCATATGCCATTGTAAAATTTCATCTGATTCATTTTCATGATATCATTATTTATTGTGTGGATAACTGGATATTTAACTGGAAAAATTGCAGAGATGACAGATAATTCAGCATTTCAGTAGTATCTAAACAATTTGAATCATTTATGTTGTGTTTGGAAAACACGAAAGAAATGCATTGTGCAACAATTTAAATGAATGGACGGTATTATAGGATTAACAGTATCAATTATCATGCATTATTATTATACCCCACGCAACAAATTTGCACCAGGTATATAATTTTTGACCCGTCTGTCAGTCAATCAGTCCATCTGTGTATCCTAATAGGCTAATACATTATTATTATTATACGCCACACAGAGAAGTTGTGTGGGTATATAGTTTTTGACCCATCCGTCAGTCAGTCCGGGCGAACGTATGGGCACTTGTAGGGTATGGAGAACAAAAGATAACGGTAAATTCTATTCATTCCGTTTGTATTGTTGGGTATTTTTGTGTCCTTGTTGGGTGTGTCCATATGTATTAAGAACGTTCATCCGTGTATTCTATTACATTGTAGCACTTTCATTTCGTGACCAATTTTTTAGCTCACCAGAGCACAAAGTGCTCAAGGTGAGCTATTGTGATACCCCTGTGTCCGGCGTCCGGCGTCCGTCCGTCCGTCTGTCTGTCCGTCAACAATTTCAAACGACTTCTTCTCTGAAACCGACTGCCCAATTGTAACCAAAGTTGGTCAGATACATACTGTGGGTGGGTGCTTCAAAAGTTGTTAAAAGATAGTGGGTGGGGCCATCGGTCTTGTTGCCATGGCAACTGTACACAATATCTAGAAAAATCTTCTTCTCCAGAATGACTTGTCCGATTTGAATATAGTTTTCACCAAAATGTTTCTCAGTTGATAGACTTTAAAAGGTGTTAAAAGAATTTTGATCCGGCAAAAAACATGGCCGCCAGAAGGCGTGGTCTTTTTTCCCATATATGGTAATATTGGAAAATCTTTAAAAATCTTCCTATCTGAAACTGTAAAGCCTAGACCTTTGATATTTGGTATGTAGCATGATCTTATGGTCCTCTACAAAGATTGTTCAAATTATGACACCCGGGCCAAAAAATGGCCCCGCCCAAGGGCTTGTCAGTTTTTCATAGGATAATCTTTAAAAATCTTCTTCACTGAAACTGTACGGCCTAGAACTTTGATATTTGGTATGTAGCATGATCTTATAGTCCTGTACAAAGGTTGATCAAATTATGACCCCCGGGCCAAAAATGGCCCCGCCCAAGGGCTTATCAGTTTTTCATAGGAAAATCTTTAAAAATCTTCTTCTCTCAAACTGTAAAGCCTAGACCTTTGATATTTGGTATGTAGCATGATCTAATGGTCCTCTACAAAGATTGTTCAAATTATGACCCTTGGCCAAAAATGGCCCCGCCCAAGGGCTTATCAGTTTTTCATAGGAAAATCTTTAAAAATCTTCTTCTCTGAAACTGTAAGGCCTAGACCTTTGATATTTGGTATGTAGCATGATCTTATGGTCCTCTACAAAAGTTGTTCAAATTATGACCCCCGGGCCAAAAATGGCCCCGCCCAAGGGCTTATCAGTTTTTCATAGGAAAATCTTTAAAAATCTTCTTCTCTCAAACTGTAAAGCCTAGACCTTTGATATTTGGTATGTAGTATGATCTATTGGTCCTCTACAAACATTGTTCGAATTATGACCCCCGGGCCAAAAATGGCCCCACCCATGGGCTTATTAGTTTTTCAAAGGAAAATCTTTAAAAAATCTTCTTTTTTCTCTCAAACTGTAAGGCCTAGACCTTTGATATTTGGTATGTAGCATGATCTTATGGTCCTCTACAAATATTGTTCAAATTATGATCGCCGGGCCAAAAATGGCCCCGCCCCAGGGCTTATCAGTTTTTCATTGGAAAATCTTTAAAAATCTACTGAAACTGTAAGGCCTAGACCATTGATATTTGGTATGGAACATGATCTAATGGTCCTCTACAAATATGTAGCTGTGGCTTGTGGTCCTCTGCCAAAAATGTTTAACTTACGACCCTGACCACTGGGCGAAACTTTGCCCTGCCTCAGGGCTTATCAGTTTTTCATGGGTAAAATATAAAATATTATTTTTCTATGAAACCATAAGACTTAGACCTTTAATTAATGGCATACTGCTTTGCCTAGTGGTTCTCTACCAAGGTTGTACACATGATTTCTTGTGGTCAAAAATGGCCCCGCCCCTGGGGTTATCTCAGGTGAGCGCTTCAGGGCCTCATGGCCCTCTTGTCTCAAATTTGCTGTATGAATTGTCATGAATGAAAGCTTGGATGAGTTTGATTTCAGAGAAATCTGTCATGGGAAAACACTTCTTTTCTCTGACAATATGGCGGCGTGGAGTATGTGAACTTTCTCACGAAAGTTCTTTAATAATTACCTGAGATATTTTATTGAATAAATAAAACAAATAATGAAGACCCAGATCAAACTCCTCCAAAAGGAGCAGTAGATCAAACTGCTTCAGAAGAAGCAGTTTGACCAGGGTCTACGCTATTTGTTACTGCGCTAGTTTCATTTAATGTCCTAAAACCGGTAAGTATTATTCAGCTTTTCAAACTGGTGTAGGAGGAGATTGGATATATTGGTATTTATTTAGGGTAATTATCGTATTGTTTACACAGAGCGACGAGCAGTACGGCCAGCACGGTACGCAGACAGTGATCTAGAGGCTTCAGGATTCCCGGAACCCAAGCCTGATTATTCTGATGATGACTTTGAACTTCCAGCCAAAAAGTCCTCACCTAAGAAAAAAGGTCAGAATTTTTCTTTTTACCTCTGACACCTGGCACAAAGTGCCAAGGTGGGCTATTGGGATCATCCTGTGTCCATTGTTAGTCATTGTGTGCTGTGTGTCATACATCGTCAACAACTTCTCTTAAACAATGTCTCCTTGTAAACTTTGGAATGGAATATTACTATACTGTGACAGGAATGAAACTTAGGTAGTCCTCTATCAAAGTCTTATCAAATGGTTTCGTTCCTTGCATAAGTAGATCAGGGGAGCTGAAAATAGATTTTAACAAACAATTAAACAACATCTGTTCCTAAATTACTAAATGGAATAAGACCAATCTTCATGAATTGTCTTTATTTAGTCTTTTATTGAAGTTATGTAAATGGTCATGTCTGCTACCTAAGTAGGTCGCTGGAGCTTAAAATAGATGTAAATGAACAATTTCTTTTGACAACATCTTCTAAACCACTTAATGGAGCTTCACAGAAATGCTCCTCAGGTGGTCTTGTATCAGAGTAATATGTTTCCAGGCCCTGCATAAATATGGGTAGTTTAAATGTATACATTTTAACAACCAGTTTCTTGAAATATTGTCTCCTCTTAAACTACTGAATTGGATGATGCTTAATAGATGATTTTGTGTCAAGGTTATATAAATGGTTGAAATTAGTATTATACAGAAGCTAAAAACCAGACTTTAATGAATAATTTCTTTCAACATCTCTTAAACTGCTGAATGGACTTTGATCAAACTTAATAGGAATCAGGGCTCTAGAAATCTGGAAAATTGCTGGTCTGGACCAATTTTTTAATTTTGAGACTGGTTTTTACGATAGAATTTGAAAGAAATCAGTCTTAAAATTTGAAGCAGACAAATCATATCTAACTAAAATAATCGGTCTGTTAGCTGAAAGTATTGTTTGCATTTAGTAACTAAACATGTCAAGGGAGCTGTCAGGGATTAATTGGTTGAGTCACTTTATTGGCCTACTTACCGATAATATTCATTGAGCTAGCCATTCAACCATGTAGTAATATTGTTTTTGCTCTGTCTGTTGGTTAGTTTGTTCCCAAACTTTAACGATAATTTTGTAGCCATTGCACAAACATACTTCAACCTTGGCATCTAAGTGCAACTTATGGAAGCAAAAATTTTATGTGGTGGCTTATTAAGGTCAAGGTTATACTTCAAGGTCAAATTTAGATTGGCGATAATTCTCAAATTTAGATTAGCGATAATTCTGTCGCCATTCAACATATATACTTCAAACTTGGCATGCATTTGCAACTTACAGAGGCAAACATTTTTAGGGGTGACTTATTCAGGTCAAAGTCATATATCAAGGCCGTAGGTCAAATTATGGGTTGAATTTAAATTGGCGATAATTTTGTCGTCATTCAACGTACATGCTTCAAACTTGGCATGCATGAATTAGTTCAGTTGACAATGCTACTAAACCATTTTTAGGGTGACTTATTAATGTCAAGGTCATACATCAAGGTCAAAGGTCATATCGGGGCATAGTATTTCACAGTTCAAAATGTCAAATGACTCTAACAGTCAGCTTGGCAAAACAACTAAAAATGAGTCAGAGTGGTCATCCAACAGCATTAAATTATGATCAAAATGAAAGACTCTCAACTGACATGCTTTTGACAAAATCAGCTAGGGGAATCCATTCAGTCTAGATCAAATTTAATATTGTACGTAGCTGCAGCATACCGCAACTGATCTCAACAAAGCTACACAATCAGATTTCATAATAGCTGTAAGTTGTGTTTTGATAAGCAGTTTGATTGGCAATTAGAGGTATGATGACTCCATTGACCGGCAGGTGTAATCGATAGCGCAACAGGATGTATTAAGATGGTTGAAATTAACAGCCAAGTTGTCAATTACAATTATAAGGTTATAAACCAAAAGTTCTATAATTGTTTTGTTTCTTTTTAGCTCACCTGGTGAGCTATTGGGATGATCCTGTGTCTGTCATCATTAGTCGTGCGTATATGCGTTGTCAGCAATTTATTTAAATATCTTCTTCTCTGAAACTACTGAAAGCAAATTGACAAAAATTGGCCAGGATATTCCTTAGATGGTACTCTTTCAAATTTGTTCAAATGGTACAATTCCATGAAGAACACAGGTTGCCATGGCAACCAAATGAAAAATCTTTGAAAATCTTCTTCTGCAAACCACTTGTCATATTTCAGAATAACTTGGCAGAAACAGTCCTTAGGCGACCCTCTATCATGTTTGTTCAAATCATGTTGTTATCTCAAAAAGCATGGCCACCAGGGGCGGGACTAAAATTCCTTATATGTCTATATAGATCACTTCAAAAAATCTTACTCTCCACAACCATTTGTCCGATTTCAACAATATTTGGCAGTAACAGTAACCGCTACCAAAATTGTTCAAATGGCCTCCAGAGAGCGGAGCTAATTTTCCTTATATGTATATAGTTATACAAAACTTCAAATATCTTCTTCTCCAGAACAATATGGCTTAGAGCCTTCATATTTGGTAGGAAGCATGTGCTCATAGTCCACTGTCTAGATTCTTCAAATTATGGTCCTTTGATTAATATTGAGAGTGGGTATATAGGAGTCGTGTGTTGGTTGGTCTGTCTGTCTGTCCGTCCGTGGCACAACTTCTTTTTTTTGTCCGTGGCACAACTTTTGTTTGTCGATGGCACAACTTTTTATGTCCCCTTTGCCGATAGTCAGGGGGCATTATGTTTTGCACATGTCCGTCCGTCTGTCTGTCCGTGTGTCATGCTTTTATGTGCAGTTGGTTGTCACAGTTTTTCATTGTCTTATTGTCTCACTAACCACTATAGCTATTGGCATGGAATTGCATATACACATTGAACACCATCCATACTTTCATTGCGCACCCAGCCCATGCTGCCCGCATGCCCAAGGTCAAGGTCAAATGACTTAGGAATTTTACGTTCAGCTAGGCAAGCACCACCATGGAGGCATCGCTGTGTCTTACAGACACAATTTTCTAGTTTTAGTTATTCCCCTTTTTTAGCTCGTATGTATCGAAGAAAAGTCGAGCTATTGTGATCACTGGGTCGTAGTCGGCAGCGGCGGCGGCGTGCAAAAACTTTAATGTAGCTCATTACTCGAAAAGTATAAGAGGTATCATCATGAAACTTTATAGGTTAGTAGATCTCATTGAGGGGAAGTCCCCTACATAAGAACTATAACTCTTGATTTCAATTTTTTTTGAGTTATGGCCCTTTATCGTTTTAAAAATATTTGAATTTAGCTGGACAAGTACCAAATCAGACGAGCGTTAGCGCCATACGCGGCTCTTGTCATTAAAATTGGGTTGGGGCCAAAACCAAAGGAACCTATTTCCTCAAAAGGACATAGTCACTTGTGTATTGTAAAAAAAATGGAGTGCTCATTTTTTTGCTATAGATGAATCATTGATTGCATTTCAATCAGTTTGGATCCAGATGAATCTCTGACTTTTTGTATAGAAATATGCATTTGAAAGCTGTAGGGATTGAACCAGAGATTATTTTGGCCTTGGAAATTTTTTGCTTCCTCATACCCTGGGGCACTATGGGCGGGACCAAACCACAGAAAAGCAATATAATCCTCATTTCCTCAAAAACCTTAGACTTTCTGTATAGGCATGTGTATCCAAAAGTTTAAGGGACTGGAGCAAAGATCGTAATTTGTTGGTTCCGATCCCCAGGGCACTATGGGTAGGGCCAAAACATAGGAAAGCAATATAATGTCTATTCCTTCACAAAAACATTGAGTTTTTGTATAGATATATGCATTTGAAAATTGTAAGGTCTGAATGAAAAATTATTTTCGACTTGAAATTTTTTTGGTCCCTATACCACGGGGCACTATGGGTTGTACCAAACCAGAGAAAAGCAATATAATCCCCATTTCCTAAAAAAACTGTTGAGTTTTTGTATACGCATATGTGTTTGAAAATTGTGGGGACTGAAACAAAGATTGTTTTGGACTTGGAAATTTGACCCCACCTCCATGGCACTATGGGTTGAGCCTGAACTGTTTTTTGTCATTTTGGCATGAAACATGGGGAGTTAGTGTCACGAACTCCTCTTTCATATTTAAAGTTATTGAATCTATATTTGGTATACATAATAACCACAAATTACTGCTGGGCACTTCAGAATTATCTCCCCTTCAACTTTGAGTATTTTTGTCTTTTTTGCATGAAACATGGGGAGTTGGTTTCGCAAACTCCTCCTTCAATTTGAATGTTATTGAATTGATACTTGCCATACATAATAACCACGGATAGATGTGCATGATGCAATTTTCGTATGTTTGATGCAAGCATTACAGAATAATCTCCCCTTAAACGTTGAGTATTTTTGTGTTTTAGTCCTTTTACATGGGTAGTTGGTGTCACAAACTTGGATTCACAATCAAAGCTGCTGTGCGGGGTATTCATCACATTTAGTCATAGTTCTAGTTTTCACTGACAAATATAGGAGAATCTTTGAAAATCACTATAGGATTGTACTCTGTCCTTCCATCCATCCATCCTTCTGTCCATCCTCTTGATGCTATTGGAGTGAAATTTTATATATGCAGAATGGAAGGCAGTCTCATAAACTTGTTTTGGGCTTGCTGTCGGGACTATGTATTGCCTTGCAATGCTTGATCTTGTTTACATTGAAATATATAGGAAAACCTTTCAACAAATTTCTCTAGATTAAAAAGGCCTAGATTCTTCATACTTGCTGAATTATAGTATGTTCTCATGGTCCACTATCAAGATTGTTTAAAATACGCCCCTTTCTTTCATGTTGACCCCAGCCTGGGGCTAAACTTTCTAATCTTACATGGAAATTCATTGTATACTTAAATCTGTGGTTCCCAGGTGAGCGATTAAAGGCCATCATGGGCCTCTTGTTTCTTATATTATTGCGAGAACTCGAATACAAGAATCAGTACTCGGGTGTTAAGAAAGTCATGGATATTTGTAAATTTGTTTAGAAACCGACTGAGTTTTGTATCTTCCTGGCTTTCAGTACCCAGTAAGAGACACAGTAGTATGTCTAACGGCAGCAGTGCAGATGCTAGCTCCAGTCACACTCGTTACTCAACAAGGGCGGCTACAGGTAGTATTAAAGCCAGAAAGTACACCAATGCTGGGTATTTCACAGACGAAGATGAGGAAGAGCTGCCTGGCCCTGCACATAACAATCACTCTAACAGTGACACCGAGGTAGACGAAGCTCTCAGCGAAATGCATTATCAGAAAGCTTCTCACAAAAAAAAGAAATCAAAACGCAGTAAAAAGTTGAAACACCAATCTGGTAGGTCTTCAAAGAGAAAACATAGTGCAAAAGGAACAGATTCAGAGGAGGAGTCAACCACAGAAGATTCAGACACGGAATCATCAGCCTCAGACTCATCATCATCAGTCAACAGTGACAGTGGGTCAGAAACGGGACCTGATAGCCCTGATCCACTGGACAACAAATCTCAGGGATATCATTCAACTATATATGCCAGGGGGTCGGGGGAACACAGAAAAAAGAAATCCAGCTATGCATCAGGTTCTACCTCTAGTCAGAGGTCGGTCAGGACACGCAATCAGGGAAGACAGCGGGTGGTGTACAATGAAGACAGTGACAATTCAGACAGTGGTGACAGCAAGAGGACAGTAAGCATGAGAGGTCGTGTGCGCAAGCCCACAGCTCGGGCTCGAGGAATCTGGGAATAGCCTGTTGAGATCATGTAACAAATTGCAGATAAATTAGGAAAAAAACAAGGAAAATTAGAAATCTTTACTTTATGAATTTTTTATATATATTTTTTTAATTTTTGATATTTTTTTCTAATGGATATAAAGCCCTCTTTATAATTTGAATTAGTTCAGTTGACATTGCTAAAAAAAAACCTGAAATATTTCTGTAGGATAGATCATCATACAAACGCTGAACTATGTTAACGCCTTCTCTGCCAGACACTTTTTCTACTTGATACATTGTCACTCACCAGCTGCAAGTTTTAGAGTGGTCATTTCTTCAGTTTCTTTATAAAAAAGATAAATAAACAGAGTGGCACACAGTTTTGAACCTGATGAGACACCGAGTAACTCGGCATCTTTTCCGGATCAAAACTGTTTGCATATGATATTACAGACCTGTCTTCATGGCAGTGAAGGGGTTAATTGTTTCCATTGAATCATGTTGAAACAGAAACAGTTGGTATTTTACATGGGTTTATGTGTCTTCATTTTACATGATTCTATTCTGATTATTCATCACAGTGTACCAAGTACAATCAGTTTCATTTTTCTGCAACTTTCCCATTCTGTTCTCTTTAACTCTTTGCACGCTAAGTAACTGTTGTTTGCTATGTTGTCGTCTTCTGCAACTCTCTTGATCCTTTCCTTCATATAAACATCTTTTCATACATTTGCAAACAGAATAGACCAAGATCAGACAGCTCCTATAGGAGCCGTCTGGTCAGTGTCTGCTCTGTTTGCCAATGGAATTTGAAAGATGTTTCTTTACTTTCTAAAAAGGCTACAATGTTCCACCTTTCCTATTTCATTATAACTACATGTATTTTGTCTGTGAACATTCAGTAGCTATTGAAATTTGGAATAAACATAGAACAGGGAAAGGGTTAAATATGAAGTAAATACATGTTTCTTAATTTCTCATCAAAAATGCAGTTAGAGTGTCTAACAATATTGGTCTTGATGAGACTCTTGGTTACTGGGCATCTCATCTGGATCCAGACTGTTTGCATAAGTTGTTACAAATTCAGCCTGCAAAGAGTTTGTATGTTATTGTCTTCTGCAATCGGTGTCAATTGCAACAAACATTAAATGCATTTCTTCCCTGTTCCCGTTTTCAAAGACAATGACCAGAATTTCAATTATTTGGTTGCAAATAAGTTGCAGATTTTATTTTTGTTTCGTCTCACCTGGATCAAGACTTCGTGCATATAGGTTAATAGAAAGTTATTGCTAGCTTGCAAAGAGTTATAATGAATAATTGTTCATAAACCATGGTTGCTCAATCCATTTCCATATGATGCCAGCTGTCTGGCATCTAAAACTAGAGATGACCTAACCTTTTGTTCTAGTCAGGGAAATACAGCTTCTAGGAGTTATAGAAATTGTATAGTTAACCCTTTACTTCATATATACACCTTTTAATGCTATTGTAAATGGAATAGACCCAGACCAGGTGGCTTCTGTAAGAGCTATCTGGTCAGGGTCTACTCTATTTGCTTATGGAATGATAAAAATCTTATTCTACAGCCAAATGTGATAAACCATTATAATAACTTATTCTTGATACATGTATCATTATTTCATGAATATTCATGAAGTAAAGGGTTAAATATGATGTGATGAAATGAGAGTATGATTACTATGAGAGGAACCAAGTTATAGCATAATAATTTATATGAAGTCTTGTAATGAACATTCATTAGTTTATCTGTGTGATGTTCTACATTTTCCAATCAACTCCACTTCAAATGAATGTATTATGCCAATCTTGATAAAACTATTTTGGAGAAGTTTCATGTTTTACATACAAAGTATGTTTAATTTTTTTTGTTGAATTTGGAGAAAATGTTTTACAATTTTTGTTTGAAATATGATGTTTGCAAATATAGTACAACTTTACAACTACTATTTATGGCATTCACCAGCACATGTTAAATCTTTCTTATAGAAATGTTTCCAACCAAATTAGATTGAGCACCTTAGTCTAAAAATGACATGGACAAATAGTTTGGACCCAACTCTGAAGGCTTTATCAGGTGCCCTTTGATAAGGGCTTGAACTTTTGTTTCATTATAAATACACTAACCTAAATATTTCTGAAAGGTATACCCCTTCAGATGAAAATTGCCTATAAAGAAATGTATTAGCCCTTGCCTTCATATAAACACCTTTTCACGCATCTGCAAACAGAGTAGACCCTGATCAGACAGCTCCTATAGGAGCAATCTGATCAGGGTCTGCTCTGTTTGATAACCAGGGTCTGCTCTGTTTGATAATTGATGGATCAGTTTCTTCAGTTTCTAAAATGGCTAAAATGTTCCACCTTCCAGATTTCATTATAACTTTGTTCCTTGAATATTCATTAGGCACTAAAATTTGGAATAAATATTGAACAGGGAAAGGTTTAAAAATTGGGGCACATTGACAGTTGATGGTTAAATTATTGATACAAACAAATATTGTGCAATGTCTGTTACATGTATTTGGGTTAAGAAGAAAAGGGAAGGTATAAAAATATACAATCATAATCTCATCGTTAGAATTAAATTCTGGTAAGTTATGTGTTAAATTTTTGTTTACCTCTGTCTAAGCAAACCATTTTACAGGTTACCTTTTGTTATGTGCTATGAAAGATGCCGAATAAAGCTTTACATTTTTTAAAGGAACTTACTTATTTATGTTTTTATCTTAGCTGTCGTGCTTTGTTCAGACCCGATTTCTCCTTCTGCAGATTTACCTTTTCCTTCTTACGTCTTTTCACACCTTTACAAACAGTGTAAACCCAGATCAGACAGCTCCTATAGGAGCCATCTGATCAGTCTTCTCTGTTTGTTTATGATATTATATAGATCCGATCGTATAAAAATTAAGTTAATGAATATTCATGAAGTGATCAATTCTTGCATAAATGTTCATTATGTTTACAATTTGTTGATTTTACTGACATGTTATTTTCCATTGTCTTACTGGTCAGTCTGCTGTGAACATTGTTGCATGTATATTGGTCAGCTGATTGTACACACAGAAAATCCCTGTTGGGAGACACGCTAACACTACACTTAATGGTAATGGTCATGATGTTTGAATAATTAACCCTTTCCTTGTTCAATATTCATGCAATAGATACATCATGAATATTTATCAGCTGAATTTCTCTAATAGCATATGTACACAGGTAGAAATTTTAGAATCAGATCTGCTATAATTTCATAAGCAAACGGAGCAGACCCTTATCAGAAGACTGCAACTGGAGCCGTCTGATCTGGGTCTGCTTTGTGTGCAAAGGCGTGAAAATGTGTTTATGTGAAGGAAAGGGTTAAACCATTTTAGCCTCATTTAAGTGCACTTGCTTAAATCGAAATAGATATGTAAAATAATCTATTCTGTATTTGAAGTGGTGTTTCTGCTAGAATTCGTTTGCCAATTTGTCCTTTGGAATACCATTTGTGAAGCAGTGTATACCCTGAAGAGAGGCAGTCTTCATCTTCAGTAGTCCTCTGATCTTGGTCTACACTTTTTAACTATGCCCCTTTTTGGAGACACAAACCATCACAGGACAAATTATCTGGTACAAGACATGTCAATTACAGATCAACAGATTCTCATAACAATAACTAAGCTTCAACAAATTTGGCACAACACTGTAGAAGAAGCTTGGACAAAAAAATGAAAAAATGATGATAGGTCTGAAAACGGCATTTTTAGCTCACCAGTGCACAAAGTGCTCAAGGTGAGCTATTGTGATACCCCTGTGTCTGTCTGTCAGTCCGTCCGCACTCACCAAAGGGTAGTTGTGTGACTTTTTCTAACTAGTCCCACAAGTAAAATCATTAACCTGGCCATCTCTTGTGACATTAACCTGGCCATTTCTTGTGACATTAACCTGGCCAGTTGTGGGACATAGGGTTAGGGTTAGGGTTAGCTTCCAGATCATTCTTTTCCAAAGTTAGAGCCAAAAATAGTTTTTCTTGTGGGACTAGTCACACAAGAAAAGATCAAAGGAAAAAGTCACACAACTACCCATCCGTTAGCATGTCCGTCCGTCTGTCTGTCTGTTCGTCAACAATTTCAAACGACTTCTTCTCTGAAACCGACTGCCCAATTGTAACCAAACTTGGTCAGATACATACTGTGGGTGTGTGCTTCAAAAGTTGTTAAAAGATAGAGAGGGGGGGGGGGGGGGGGGGGGATCGGTCTTGTTGCCATGGCAACTGTACGCAATATCTAGAAAAATCTTTTTCTCGAGAATGACTTGTCCGATTTGAATATAGTTTTCACCAAAATGTTTCTTAGTTGATAGACTTTAAAAGTTGTTAAAATAATTTTGATCCGGCAAAAAACATGGCCGCCAGAGGGCGAAGTCATTTTTAGCTCACCAGAGCACAAAGTGCTCAGGGTGAGCTTTTGTGATCGCCCGTTGTCCGTCGGCGTGCGTCGTCCGTCGTTCGTCGTTCGTCGTCCGTCGTCAACAATTTGAACCTTTAAAAATCTTCTCCTCTGAATCTACAGGGATCTCAACTTTCATCTTTGGCACATAGCATCATATTCAGGTCCTCTACAAAAGTTATATAAATTATGCCCCTGGGGTCAAAATTGACCCCGCCCCAGGGGTGCCTTGTTTTCAATAGAAACATGTAGTAAAACTTTGAAAATCTTCTCCTCTGAAACCAGAAGCTACTCAGCTTTCATAATTGGCACATAGCATCATGTTCAGGTCCTCTACAAAAGTTATATAAATTATGGCCCTGGGGTAAAAATTGGCCCCGCCCCAGGGGTGGGCAGTTTTCAATAGAATCATATAGTGCAAACTTTGAAAATCTTCTTCTCTGAAACTGGAAGGCTCTCAGCTTTCATATTTGGCACATAGCATCATGTTCAGGTCCTCTACAAAAGTTATATAAATTATGGCCCCAGGGTCAAAATTGGCCCCGCCCCAGGGGTGGGCAGTTTTCAATAGAAACAAATAGTGAAATCTTTGAAAATCTTCTCCTCTGAAACTGGAAGGCTCTCAGCTTTCATATTTGGCACATAGCATCATGTTCAGGTCCTCTACAAAAGTTATATAAATTATGGCCCCGGGGTCAAAATTGGCCCCGCCCCAGGGGTGGGCAGGTTTCAAAAGAAACAAATAGTGAAATCTTTGAAAATCTTCTCCTCTGAAACTCGAAGATTCTCAGCTTTCATATTTGGCACATAGCATCATGTTCAGGTCCTCTACAAAAGTTATATTATTTATGGCCCCGGGGTCAAAATTGGCCCCGCCCCAGGGGTGGGCAGTTTTCAATAGAAACAAATAGTGAAATCTTTGAAAATCTTCTTGTCTGAAACTGGAAGGTTCTCAGCTTTCATATTTGGCACAGAGCATCATGTTCAGGTCCTCTACAAAAGTTATATAAATTATGGCCCCGGGGTTAAAAATTGGCCCCGCCCCAGGGGTGGGCAGTTTTCAATAGAAACAAATAGTGAAATCTTTGAAAATCTTCTTCTCTGAAACTGGAAGGCTCTCAGCTCTCATATTTGGCACATAGCATCATGTTCAGGTCCTCTACAAAAGTTATGTAAACTATGGGCCCTGGGGTCAAAATTGGCCCCGCCCCAGGGTAGGGCAGTTTTCAATAGAAACAAATAGTGAAATCCTTGAAAAAAAAATTTCTTCTGAAACTGGAAGGTTCTCAGCTTTCATATTTGGCACATAACATCATGTTCAGGTCTTCTACAGAAGTTATATAAAGTATGGCCCCGGGGTCAAAATTGGCCCCGCCCCAGGGGTGGGCAGTTTTCAATAGAAACAAATAGTGAAATCTTTGAAAATCTTCTTCTCTGAAACTGGAAGGCTCTCAGCTTTCATATTTGGCACAGAGCATCATGTTCAGGTCCTCTACAAAAGTTATATAAATTATGACCCTGGGGTCAAAATTGGCCCTGCCACAGGGGTAGTAGACAGTTTTCAATAGAAACATATTGAGAAAACTTTGAAAATCTTCTTCTCTGAAACTGGAAGGTTAATCTCAGCTTTCATATTTGGCTCATAGCATCATGTTCAGGTCCCCTACAAGTTTTTCTAAATTATTCCCCTGGGGTCAAAATTGGCCCGCCCCAGGGCCGGCTAGTTCTCTATAGAAACATATAGTGAAAACTTTGAAAATCTTCTCCTCTGATTGTCTGGTGAGCGCTTCAGGGCCATTCTGGCCCTCTTGTTTCCATATATGGTAATATATGACAATCTTTAAAAATCTTCTTCTCTGAAACCATATGTCCCAGACCATTGATATTTGGTATGTAGCATGATCTTATGGCCCTCTACAAAGATTTTCAAATTATGACCCGGGGCCAAAAATGGCCCCGCCCAAGGGCTTATCAGTTTTTCATAGGAAAATCTTTAAAAATCTTCTTCTCTGAAACTGTAAGGCCTAGACCTTTGATATTTGGTATGTAGCATGATCTTATGGTCCTCTACTAAAGTTGTTCAAATTATGACCCCCGGGCCAAAAATGGCCCCGCCCAAGGGCTTATCAGTTTTTCATAGGAAAATCTTTAAAAATCTTCTTCTCTGATACTGTAAGGCCTAGACCTTGGATATTTCGTATGTAGCATGACCTTATGGTCCTCTACAAATATTGTTCAAATTATGACCCCCGGGCCAAAAATGGCCCCGCCCAAGGGCTTATCAGTTTTTCATAGGAAAATCTTTAAAAATCTTCTTCTCTCAAACTGTAAGGCCTAGTCCTTTGATATTTGGTATGTAGCATGATCTAATGGTCCTCTACAAAAGTTGTTCAAATTATGATCCCCGGGCCAAAAATGGCCGCCCAAGGGCTTATCAGTTTTTCATAGGAAAATCTTTAAAAATCTTCTCTGAAACTGTAAGGCCTAGACCTTTGATATTTAGTATGTAGCATGATATTATGGTCCTCTACAAATATTGTTCAAATTATGACCCCCAGGCCAAAAATGGCCCCGCCCAAGGCTTATCAGTTTTTCATAGGAAAATCTTTAAAAATCTTCTCTCAAACTGTAAGGCCTAGACCTTTGATATTTAGTATGTAGCATGATCTTATGGTCCTCTACAAATATTGTTCAAATTATGACCACTGGGCCAAAAATGGCCCTGCCCAAGGGCTTATCAGTTTTTCATTGGAAAATCTTTAAAAATCTACTGAAACTGTAAGGCCTAGTCTAGACCTTTGATATTTGGTATGTAACATGATCTAATGGTCCTCTACAAATATGTAGCTGTGGCTTGTGGTCCTCTGCCAAGAATGTTTAACTTACGACCCTGACCACTGGGCGAAACTTGGCCCTGCCTCAGGGCTTATCAGTTTTTCATGGGAAAAATATAAATATTATTTTTCTCTGAAACCATATGGCTTAGACCTTTAATTAATGGCATATTGCTTTGTCTTGTGGTTCTCTACCAAGGGTGTACACATGATTTCTTGTGGTCAAAAATGGCCCCGCCCCTGGGGTTATCTCTGGTGAGCGCTTCAGGGCCTCATGGCCCTCTTGATATATTTAACAGTGAAGTTGCTTGTTCCTGTGTCCAAGCAGAGGGGTCAGATAGAGGGGTTTACCACCTTTAGCGGCGGCTGTAATTATTTTTATACCCCCCTTTTGAAAAAATGGGGGTATATTGCTTTGCACATGTCGGTCGGTCTGTCGGTCGGTCGGTCGGTCGGTCGGTCGGTCGGTCGGTAGATCGATGGTTTCCGAACGATAACTAATAAACCACTTGGCCTAGAATCTTCAAACTTGCTGTGGTGGTTGGTCATGACAAGTAGATGACCCCTATTGTTTTTGAGGTCACTAGGTCAAAGGTCAAGGTCACCATGACCTAAAATGGTGAAATAGTTTCCGATCAATAACTGCTCAAGGGTTTGGCTTGGGATCTTCAAACTTGCTGTGGTGGTTGGTCATGACCACTAGATGACCCCTATTGATTTTGAGGTCACTAGGTCAAAGGTCAAGGTCACCATGACCTTAAATGGTTAAATGGTTTCCGATCAATAACTGCTCAAGGGTTTAGCTTAGAATCTTCAAACTTGCTGTGGTAGTTGGTCATGACCACTGGATGACCCCTATTGATTTTGAGGTCACTAGGTCAAAGGTCAAGGTCACCATGACCTTAACTGGTAAAATGGTTTCTGATCAATAACTGCTCAAGGGGTTGGCTTAGGATCTTCAAATTTGCTTAGGTGGTTGGTCATGACAACTAGATGAGTCCTATTGTTTTTTAGATCACTAGGTCAAAGGTCAAGGTCACCATGACCTTAAAGGGTGAAATGGTTTGCGATCAATAACTGCTCAAGGGTTTGGCCTAGGATCTTCAAATTTGCTGTGGTGGTTGGTAATGACCATTAGATGACCCCTATTGTTTTTTAGGTCACT
The DNA here is from genome assembly GCA_963576725.1 of Azorinus chamasolen. Taxonomy (NCBI): domain Eukaryota; kingdom Metazoa; phylum Mollusca; class Bivalvia; order Cardiida; family Solecurtidae; genus Azorinus; species Azorinus chamasolen. The sequence continues at coordinate 12,857,078 of OY755237.1, forward strand.
AGGTCAAAGGTCAAGGTCACCATGCTCTTAACTGGTCAAATGGTTTCCGATCAATAACTGCTCAAGGGTTTGGCTTAGAATCTTCAAACTTGCTGTGGTAGTTGATCATGACAACTGGATGACCCCTATTGTATTTGAGGTCACTAGGTCAAAGGTCAAGGTCACCATGACCTTAACTTGTAAAATGGTTTCTGATCAATAACTGCTCAAGGGTTTGGCTTAGGATCTTCAAATTTGCTTAGGTGGTTGGTCATGACAACGAGATGAGCCCTATTGTTATTAGGTCACTAGGTCAAAGGTCAAGGTCACCATGACCTTAACTGGTGAAATGGTTTGCGATCAATAACTGCTCAAGGGTTTGGCTTAGGATCTTCAAACTTGCTGTGGTGGTTGGTCATGACCAATAGATAACCCCTATTATTTTTGAGGTCACTAGGTCAAAGGTCAAGGTCACCATGACCTTAACTTGTGAAATGGTTTGTGATCAATAACTGCTCAAGGGTTTGACTTAGGATCTTCAAACTTGCTGTGGTGGTTGGTCATGACAACTAGATGACCTCTATAGTTGAGGTCACTAGATCAAAGGTCAGGGGGTCTGGGGGGTATACATGTTTTACAAACATCTCTTGTTCTTATTTATGATAGTTTACATTTAATTATAAAATTTAAGATAGCAGCAGGGTTCCATGATTTTGTAGTTATAAAAGTAAAGATTGCAACAAGGTTCCATGATTTCCATGTTATAAAAGTTGAGATGGCAACAAGGTTCAAATGATTTTCATGTTATAAAACTTGAGATGGAAACGTGGTTCCATGATTTCCATGTAATAAAACTTGAGATGACATCAATGTTCCATGATTTTCATGTTATAAAACTTGAGATGGCAACAAGGTTCCATGATTTTAATTTATTGGAGTCTAATCTAATCTATACAAAATGTTCATAAATAAAATAAATTAAAAATATGATGTTCATATAGCAATTCTGAATATTACTACAAGAGAAAGTCTGTATCCAAATTAGCAACAGATTTGTAAAAAAAAATAATACTCGTATCTTATGTATAAAGCTCATATATGTTCTTTCTCAAGTAGATGATCTCAATTGTACATGGATTTTAGTTGCTATGTATCTTGCTTTTGTTCAAGTTTGTATCCAATCTTATAATCCTTTGGTGTTTTATTAATTAAAACAAAATAACAAATTATAACAGGCTAGCAATATAACCTATACAAACAGTTTGGATCTAGTTGACACAGAGTAATTTGTTGTCTCACCAGGCAGAATCTAAACATTTTTATACTCATGGTAATTTAGGAAATAAAGTATTGCTTTCAAGACATAAGGAGACAATTTTACAATTACGTATAAGTAAAGGATATTTTTTTCTGAGCTGTACTGGCTGTATTGTTGAAGAGAAATGAAGGAGAGGCAAAAAATCTTTCAGACAATTACTTAACTTAACCCTTTCCCTGTTGAATATTCATGTAAGATCTGATGACATAATGAATATGTATTAGCTGAATTTTATAATAGTATATGTACACAGTTTTGGTACTTTTAGAAACTGTAGAGTCGGATATATTATAATTTCATAAGCAAACCGATCAGAGCCTGATCAGGTGTCTCCTACAGGAGCCGTCTGATCTGGGTCTACTGTTTGCAAAGGCATGAAAATATGTTTATTTGAAGGAAAGAGTTAAAAAAGAGTGAATGAATTTTTTGGATTGGAAACTAGATCCATCTATTAACCCTTTCCCTCATATAAACGTGTTTTCACGCATTTGCAAACAGAGTAGACCCAGATCAGACGGCTCCTAGAGGAGCCGTCTGATCCGGGCCTGCTCTGTTTGCTAATAAAATTTGATAGATCTGTTTCTTTACTTTCTAAAATGTCTACAGTGCTCAACCTTCCATATTTCTTTATAACTATTTTGATAATGAATATTCAGTAGGTATTGATTTTTTGCCTAAAAACAGAACAGGGAAAGGTTTAAATTTCAGTTTACCTTTTGCCTTATAGATCCACCTTTTGTTACCTTTACATTCGGTAGATCTAGATCAGATGGCTCCAGACGTTTGATCAGGATTTGCTTTATGTGCTTAGAATTATATTGATCTGATTCTACAGTTTCTGCGATGGGCAAAAAATCTCGTGTTCATATACCATTAGAGAAATTCAGCAAATAAATATTCATGATGTTTTTATTTACGGTTTTTCATGAATATTCATCAGGTAAAGTTTTATGAAGTAATGGGATATTGATACACCAGTAATAAATGGGCAACATAAGTAAGTGATGACAATACATGTATAGTAAAACTCCTCTAAACCGGAGTTCTAGTGGGGAGGAATTTAAATACTTTTAGGCAGGTGACTGCTTAATGCAGGGTGAAAGTCATGCAGAAAGCTCCTAGAGGAGCTTTCTACATGACTATCATCCTGCATTTAGACTGAATTTTTGTACTTTTAACGGCAGGTTTGGAAGGGTTCTACTGTATATTGCAAATCATCTCTATACTGACCACATGGATAAAACTGGGTGTCTATAAGAACAGGTGGTTGCTTAATGCAGAATAGAAGTAATTTAGAGAAACTTGTCCTGCAGAAAGCTACCACCTGTGGAAAACCTCAGATTTTTATCTCCCTTGCGGTTGTTGCAGAGAGGATCTATTGTATTGTTTACTGATGTGGGACAGAAATTGACCCATTCCCGCATATTGACGCCTCTGTAAAAGTCACTTTGTGAAACCATTCTGATAAATATTTGCTCCATAGGAGCAAATGCTCTATTTATCAGAATGGTTTCAATACTATACAATTCTAAATATTTTCTTTTCTCTAGTAAATGCTCCTTTTGGGTAGACTTTTTCAAAGAGGTTAGGTCTAAAAATAGCCTAAGTGGGAATGGGTTAATTCGATGTCGGAAAGAAAGCATTTTAACCCATTACCTCATAGGCTATTTTTAGACCCTACCTCTTTAAATAAATCTACCGAAAAGGAGCATTAACTAGAGAAAAGGAAAATTTTAGAAGTTTGTAGCTTGAAACCATTGTGATAAATAGAGCATTTGCTCCTATAGGAGCAAATGCTCTATTTATCACAATGGTTTCACTAAGTGATATTTACAGGGTCGTCAAAAGTCGTCAATATGTGGGAATGGGTTAACCGAGTTGGATCAGCTTTGTTTGCATTTGCATTGTTAAGAGTACCCTTTTCTTCTATTTATCCAGTCACCAGGCTTCTCTAGTGACATAATAAAGGGGGTGCAAATAAACTTAGGTTTATCTGGTTACTTCCGGTAGTGGAAGGTTTATTAGGTTAGTAGATAAGCGTAATGATTCTATAACCATGGAACTATTTTAGTTTTCTGTAAACATTCATAAACATGTTGATGGAATAGATCTAACAGATCTATTTGGTCACCAGAAGAATTATTCAAATGAGAAAAAATAAAAATAATTGGCTACAGCTGGATTCGAACCCGCGCCTGATCCTACAAAAACCAATTCTAATCTCTCTAGAGACGTCGCCCTTACCGATTACGCCACTGAGGCCACATACAAAATGATGTCGATTTATCACTTTTATTAATTTAATCCACCGCTGGTAAAACCCGTTTTTGATAAAATCAAACCTGGAAGCAAAGATTGACAGATAAATAGTAAATGTTTTCTTTTCACTCTCATGATTATTTGATTGATAAACTCTTACAGGGGCGGTGATAGTCATAAACCTAAAAATAGCCTGTTCAGTTCCATCGATTTCTGAGTGACGTTAGGTAGAATCTAAAAATAGAAACCGAGACTACGTAACTCGAATTTGACCAAAGAATATTATAGATCATGTCTGTTTTAAATAACTTATCGACCCTCGATTCAAATCATCTTATTTTTCAAATTCAACCACGTTTCCCTTCTAGTAATACAAGTATCGAAACTTTATCCAGTCACCAGGCTTCTCTAGTGACATAATAAAGGGGGTGCAAATAAACTTAGGTTTATTAGGTTACTTCCGGTAGTGGAAGGTTTATTAGGTTAGTAGATAGGCGTAATGATTCTATAACCATGGAACTATTTTAGTTTTCTGTAAATATTCATAAACATGTTGATTGAATAGATCTAAAAGATCACCAGAAGAATTATTCAAATGAGAAAAAATAAAAATAATTGGCTACGGCTGGATTCGAACCCGCGCCTGATCCTACAAAAGCTAATTCTAATCTCTCTAGAGACGTCGCCCTTACCGATTACGCCACTTAGGCCACATACAAAATGACGTTGATTTATCACTTTTATTAATTTAATCCACCGCTGGCAAAACCCGTTTTTGATAAAATCAAACCTGGAAGCAAAGATTGACAGATAAATAGTAAATGTTTTCTTTTCACTCTCATGATTATTTGATTGATAAACTCTTACAGTGGCGGTGATAGTCATAAACCTAAATATAGCCTGTTCAGTTCCATCGATTTCTGAGTGACGTTAGGTAGAATCTAAAAATAGAAACCGAGACTACGTAACTCGAATTTGACCGAAGAATATAGATCATGTCTGTTTGAAATAACTTATCGACCCTCGATTCAAATCATCTTATTTTTCAAATTCAACCACGTTTCCCTTCTAGTAATACAAGTATCGAAACTATATTCCTCTGCGGTAGCTCATTAGATCTATTTACGTCTAAATGGAAGTGAAAAGGGAGGGATCCGTTGATCGAAAAACTGCATTTTCAATGTAAATTATTTCAAGAGTGTTATGAGTCTATAAAAAAGACATTTAACTATATTGACTGGATAAATCGAATAATAGGTTAGTGCCGTAGATGGGACGCCTTTATCCGACTCGGAGAGAAAACAGTTGAGGCTCGGCAAGCCTCGCCTCAACGTTTTCTCCCCTCGTCGGATAAAGCGTCCCATCTACGGCACTAACCTATTATTCTCTATATATTCCTCTGCGGTAGCTCATTAGATCTATTTACGTCTAAATGGAAGTGAAAAGGGAGGGATCCGTTGATCGAAAAACTGCATTTTCAATGTAAATTATTTCAAGAGTGTTATTAGTCTATAAAAAAGACATTTAACTATATTGACTGGATAAATCGAATAATAGGTTAGTGTCGTAGATGGGACGCCTTTATCCGACTCGGAGAGAAAACAGTTGAGGCTCGGCAAGCCTCGCCTCAACGTTTTCTCCCCTCGTCGGATAAAGCGTCCCATCTACGGCACTAACCTATTATTCTCTATATCTCTGCATGCTAAATGTAAAACTTTTATGTTTGCAAAACATTTCCAAAATTGGTTGTACCTGTACAACTTTCAGTGTGGTGAAGTAAATAGGAGTCACTTACTGACAGGATTACATCGAAACATAGTGGGAATCTTCATTATCAAGAGCAGATGGACATATTGTAACAGTATTCAGATAAGACTTTTTTTCCTGGAGTTGAGGTATAGAGCAGAACCTGTCTTAAGTGGCCATTCATTTATTGAATGTAGAAGTCTTAAAAAGCAGGTGGTTGCTTAATGCTGGCAAATGCAATGCAGAAAGCCCCTATAGTATTACTTTTATCTGCATTAATCTACCACCTGCCTTACATACCCATAATTAACCCCTTTTTGATGGCTGCTGTAAGACAGGCCTTTGGCTCAAATCTGACCAATCAAAAGCTTGAGAACAAACTCAGACTCAACTAAAAAGCTTTATAAGCATGGATCCTGGCAGAAGGATCCGGCCTCAATCACTCTACCAATAGAGCAAGCTATCAAGACAGTCTGTCTAAAACTTGAGAACGAACTCGGACTCAACTAAAAAGTTTTATAAGCATGTATACTTGTTCAATCCCTGGCTGATTTGAAAAACACACACTAGTGGCTCCCACAAAGTTCAGCTTGATGTATTGCCTGCAGGCTGGTTAACCAGGTGTCAGGACAATGTGACTGTGTTAAAATGCATGTATAAATATTAATTTGCTTAATAATAATTATCAATGATATATCAAGATCTATATAATTCCATATGCAAACAGAGCAGACCTTAACCCATTACCTCATAGGCTATTTTTTAGATACAACCTCTTTGTATAAATCTACAGAAAAGAAGCATTAACTAGAGAAAAGGAAAATTTTAGAATTGTACAGTTTGAAACCATTGTGATAAATAGAGCATTTGCTCTTATAGGAGCAAATGCTCTATTTATCACAATGGTTTCACAAAGTGACTTTTACAGAGTCGTCAATAGGAGGGAAGGGGTTAATCAGATGGTTCATGTGTTATAAAAGGTGTGTCAATAGAATAAAGATTTGAGCAACTCAACCAAACCATCACAATAAAATGCCAAGCTGCTCTCCTCCTCATCTGAATCTAAACTGTTTGCATAGGTCATCACAAATTAACAACCATTCCGCAGAAGGTTAAATATGGACCTGACTCATTCTAAGTTCATATTCCTTCTGGTAGTTTGTCCTAATGTAATACAAGATTTATTACCTCAAAGAATTTCACAACACTTTGTCAAATAAGGAGCAGCTGTAACATTACACCCCCAATTTTAGCCCCTTGCATGCGACGTATTGGTCGTCAAAAATTGGCATCTGATTCTTCATTTCTTCATTACATTTTCTATTTAAAAAACGAAGACCAAAGTTGTAAAACAAAATTCAGACTCTACTGAGAAACATGGGGTTAGTTGTTTGTCTGGATCCAAGCTGTTTGCGAAATCACCCGTCCCATGTCGTGCAAAGAATTAACCTGAGACAGGGGTATAGCTTTATATAAACTTCAAATGGTAGGTAAATCTCTGTGCCATGTAGATCTATTATAAGCTGGATCTTTTATCAATCATATAAACCTCCGATCATTGTTAGTATTATGGGATTTCGATAGTTCGTATGCATTATTGGGCAAATACAATGAGGTGCTCTTTTTAATCTCCCGTCAAACACACGTAGCAGACGACGGCTTATTGTATACATGTATCCATGACGACGAACTGGTTGAGGGCACGGACAATTTGCTTCCGCTTTCTTACGCGTAATAAAACACATCAATATTTATAAAATGTGTTTTTTAAAAAGAAAATAGATGAAACCTTTACATATAACATTTAATTCTAAACATGTGAAAATAACTTTACTTCTATTAAATAAATTCTAAATCGTTTCACGTAACACTAATTGGAACTATTTGTTTTCTAATTGACGACAGGTGCGTGCACTACTTTTTTCATAGCTCTTTACAGAGGTCATACGGACTAGGCAAAGCCTAGTTAGTGCTACTGTATGAAATAGGACTTTTAGAACATTAGATATAGAAGTAGGAAAAGTGAGAGTAGTGTGATCCGAGGATGGCGGATACGGAAACCGAACAGGTTCCAGGAGAAAAGGAGGCTAACAAGCCCCCGAGTCCGAAACCCGACGTAGAGCAAGGCGAAGTTGCCCCACCGTTAGTCTCAACAACCAAAAGTAAGTTGACTGCGCTATTTATTTTTTTTTACTTTTGATTCACTGAAAAAACACCACAATCGAATGTTTTCTGTTTCTCACTTTTTTGTAATTTTAATTTTAACACAGGTCATGAGAATGTATTTTAAAATATTTCAACAAGTGGATGTCTACACTGTTTTCCAATTATGGGTTGGTCTTATATATGGGGACAACAAACCAAGGTACACAAAATCTGTAGTTCTAAGTACATCTAACAATTAAAATTCAATTATTTTAATAAAATAAAACGTTTTTTGTTTTAAGTCGTTAGATTTACCAAGAATTTTTATCTTATACTTTTGTCAATTCATTTATGGAAAGAAATGCAGTCAAGATTAATAGTCACACTAACCCTTTCAACCCTAAGTATATATTTCATTTAACCCTTTGGTTTGTGAATTTTCAAAATGGAATAGTCCATCATAGTTTAAAAGATGAATCCAAACTTGTACAAATACATCGCGCCGGGTTTCTCTGTATCCTCTCCCCTCTCTCTCTGGGGTGTCCAATTAGCCCATAGTGAGCAGAAACGGACTTTAATCAACTCAAACAAACAATCAATTACAATACATTTTTCAAATGTGTTTGTGATATACAGTAAAACCTCTATAACGACCACTTAATTGTGTTAATTAGTTGGTATTTAGGGCAGGTGGTTACTTAAAGCAAGGTGAAAGTAAAACAGAACGCTCCTATAGGAGCGTTCTGTTTTACTTTCACCTTGCTTTAAGCAGCCACCTGTTTTTAACACAAATTACTTGTTGTAATTTAGTGTCCATTATAGAGAGGTTTTACTGTATAACATTTAACATTAGCTATGAGTAGCTATTGACGTTTATTACGTTTATCAGTTGCTCAGCATCTGCAGTCAAGTATGGTTGAAGTCCTTTACTTGATAAACAAATTTGCAGCCAGGGTTTGTCCAGATTTGTCAGCTTTGCTTATTGAATACATTAAGAGATCTAATTCTTGTTTCAGCCATGGTCCAAACAATGTATATATGCCATCACACAACAACCATCAGATCAAAGTCATTAATTTCTACATGAATATTCATTAGGTAATGTATTAATGTAGCAGGCTGTATCTTGCTTTTTGCAAAGGTGTGAACAACTGGCTAGTTTTCATCCACTTGTGAAAAATAGCATCTGCTCAAACACTGAACTAGTGCAATTTTTATTTCTGATTTGTAAAAATAGAAAAAACTGAATACACAACTAAACATTTTAACCAAGTATTAACCCTTTGAATGATGAATGTGGTTAACCCTTTCCCTGTTCTATGTTTATTTCAAATTTCAATACCTACTGAATATTCATGGACAAAATAGCTATAACGAAATATGGAATGTGGAACATTGTAGTCATTTTAGAAAGTAAAGAAACGGATCTATCAAATTCTGTTAGCAAACAGAGCAGACCCTGATCAGACGGCTCCTCTAGGAGCCGTCTGATCTGGGTCTTCTCTGTTTGCAAATGCATGAAAACACGTTTATATGAGGGAAAGGGTTAACCCAAGGCAATATTTAGACCCAACCTCTTTGAATAAAATCTACCAAAAAAGGAATATTTACTAGAGAAAAGGATTTTTTTTTAGAATTGTGTAGTTTTGAAAACATTGTGATAAATACTTATAAAAGGCTGTCTGATCAGGCTCTTCTCTGTTTGCTGATGACATAAGTATGATTCTAGAGTTTCTGCTGTGGCACAATATTCTCTTGTTCCTAATGCCATTATCAATATTCAGCTAACTGATATTAACATACAGTCATGTATTTTTACTTCATATTAAAGAGGTAAAGACTCGTCTCATGTCATTGTAATTAAAAGCAAATCTAACCTATGACCTGATGAATATTTATTGTAACAGAAATGAGGACATCACAAATATCAACCGGTAGCTGAATATTTATAATGGCATAAACAAGGGAAAGTGTTGAATCAGATCGATATTATAGTAAAACCTCTCTATAATGGCCACTTAATTACATCAAGTATTTCGTGTTAAAGGCAGGTTGCTGCTTAAAGCAAGGCGAAAGTAAAACAGAACACTCCTATAGGAGCGTTCTGTTTTACTCTCACCTTGCTTTAAGCAGCCACCTGTCCTAAATACCAACTAATTAGCACAGTTTAGTGACCATTATAGAGAGGTTTTACTGTATTTCATAAGCTAACAGAGCGGACCTAAAGCAGACAACTTCTACAGGAACTGTCTGATCTAGGTCTACTCTGTTTGCAATTGTATAAAAATGTGTCTATACCAGGCAAAACAGTTAAATATACTAGATGTACTCCATAGAAACACCAAACTTTGTGTAAACAAAAGAAAAGATAAAAAAGTTTGCCGCATGACAATTTGGCAGGATTTATGGCAGTTCATGCACTTGCCATTTAACCCTTTACTCCATGAATATTCATGTAAAAAATAATATGTGCATGAATATTAAATTAGTTTCATAATTATGTTGGCATATGAATAAGAAAAGTTTTGATCGGAGTAGAAACTGCAGAATCAGATCTATAAGCAAATCTTATTGACAAACAGAGAAGACCTTGACCAGATGGCTCCTTCAGAAGTTGCCTGATCTGGGTCTACTCTGTTTGAAAAAAGCGTGAAAAGTCATATATCTATGGAGTAAGGGGTTAACTGTCTGCATAATATGATGAAGCAGCATATTTCATTTGGATGGTTATAACCTATACTAAGTCTTATCAATCTTTCCAAATTCTATACCAATCAATATTGATGTCCAGTCTTCAGACAGCCATTTCTCACCTCTTAAATGTCCACTCTGAATTGGGGATCCATTTAGTGTTTACACTTAAAGCCTCAAACCCGATATATACTAATACAATTTAACAACTGTGTATCTTCTTTATCAGCTCACTGTTGATTCCAGTCCCTATCAAGAAGCAATTTGGGGAGCATAGAGTGTTTGTCGTATCAGACAATTTCCCAAGACTGTTTACAAAGCTTTGTTAAATATTGAGACATTAAATATTGACCCTGTTCTGTGTCAACAATGTCCCTGAAAAACTCTGTGTACAAATTTAGCTACTGAGTTTGGATTTAAATTATTGGTCCACATTACACCTGCGCAACATTGACACTTAAACTTGCAATCAGCATTGATTCCCAATTACCATATACATGACATGAAGTAGATTAAAATGTCAACACAAATGCATAATTAACTCATGCAAAAATTGTCATCTGCTTTGGAAAAAGAAATTCAAGACATTTTAAAATAGTTGAGCTTTGCTTTATATGAATCACACAAACGCTGGGAGTTAACCCTTTTCGTCATACAAATTATTTTTCATGCTTTTGCAAACAGAGTAGACCCAGATCAGATGGCTCCTGTTGGATCTGTCTAATCAGGGTTTGCTCAGTTTGCTTATGAAATTATAATAGTTTCACCAATACCATGAATTTATGGGTACATATACCATTATAAAAAGTCATAAAAATAGATATTATGTTTTTATTTCTTTCATGAATATTCAACGGGAAAGAGTTGATTTGTATATTTATTAGTAAATGGTGTAGAGCCTGGAGGGATTCGCAAGAGCCCTCTGATCTGGGCCTACAGTGTTGCCCATTTCAAGAAAGGGTCCATTTTGAGACTTGATACAATACAATCGTATAGTTTGCATATTACAATTTACAGTTCAATCTCATTGCACCTTGCATCGTATTATGATACACAGCCTTTGAGTATGGACAGATTTGTTCAATAGCTGACAAAGCACATGATATATTTTTACCTCTTTGCATGCTAAGAATATTGTTGCTTTGCTGTAAATCTCAAAAGTTATTTTTTTCTTCCATTTCCCATAAAACTATAGTATGTCAAACAGTTTGGATCCTGATGAGAAGCCTAGGTACTAGGTGTTTGCAGAGTTCAGCACAATTACTTTGGGTGTGCTTATAATTTAGGCTTATTGCACAGTGTTTTGACAAGCAGCCTGGAGTATGGACATGTTTGTTCAATGGTTCACAATACATGGTCATATCTTATCAAACTGCACTTGAACATGTTGTTGTCAACTCCTCATCTATCTGTAAACTGTTGGCAAACAGATTTTATAAAGTGCATTAATTCTTTACAGATTTAACAACTCACTGTCATGGTAGACATCTACAATTTGGCATAAGTATTTTCAGATGATATTAGTATCATATCTCCCGTAACCCTTTCCTTCATAAATACACCTTTCTACGACTTTGCAAAAAGAGTAGACCCAGATCAGACGACTCCTGGAGGAGCCATATGATCAGGGTCTGCTCTGTTTGCTTATGATATGATATAGATATGATTCTTCAGTTTCTTCCATGGCCAAAAGTTCCTGTGTCCATGTGCTATTATAAGAAAATAGTGTAATCAATATTCATGACATTATTATTTCTTACATGAATATTCATGGAGGAAAGGGTTAATACATGAATATTTATGTAAGAAATAATGACATCATGAATGTTCATTAGCTGAAGTTTTATACTGCTATATGTACACATGAATTTTTGGTATTGGTAGAAACAGTACTGTCAGATTTACTATAATTTCACAAGCAGAGTAGACCCTGATCAGATGATTCTTACAGGAGCCATTTGATCTGAGTCTACCTTGTTTGCAAAGGTGTAGAAAGGTGTATTTATGGAGTAAAGGGTTAAACAGGGAATTACTGGTTTAGACAAAAATTGTAGGATCAGATCTATATAATTTCATAAGCAAACAGAGCAGACCTTGGTAAGATGGCTCCTTCAGGAGCCATCTGATCTGGATCTGCTCTGTTTGCAAAGATATGAAAAGGCATTTATATAAAGGAAAGGGAGGGTTAAAAGTGTTAAATAAAAGGGAAAAGATATAAATTGAGAGATTGTTTTATTTCATTCTTACAGATGCAGAAAAGAAGAAGCCAGCGGCTACTAAGAGCCAGCCTGCTGCAAAGGTACTTATTATAGCATTAGGCTTGATCTCAGTTCTCTAATTGTCAATTTCAAAATTTATAGTTAACTGTTTTTTATTCATTATTATTGCTAGTTCTGTCTAATTGAAAAAATTGATTCATAATTGATTAAGTTATTTTCATCAGCCAATGGTCAATTACTAACTTCTTGACCCTTATCCTGCTGTCTGTCACCTGACTCATATTTGCAAAGAGCTGGATCAAGATGAGAAACCAATAACTATGTGTCTTATTAACTCTTTTCCTGTTCTATGTTTATTCCAAATTTCAATACCTGAATATGGAATATTCATAGACAAATGGTTAAAATGAAGTATGGAAGGCGGTACATTGTAGCCATTTTAGAAATCACAGGAGCCGTCTGATCAGGGTCTGCTCTGTTTGTAGTTGTGAGAAAAGGTGTTTATATAAAGGAAAAGGTTAATCAAATCTGATTGACATTTGGTCAACAGTTCCTTAAAAAACTTGGATCCTGATGAGATTTCTAGTTTCTATGACAACTACTCAGAGGGCAAATAGTTAACATTTTGACCATTTTCTGTATAGGGTCCGGCTAAGAAGAATGTGGTGCTGACAGGGGAGGCGATGAAGGAGATGCAGAAACAAGCCCGCCAGGTCCGGGAGGAGAGAAAATCCCAGGTAACATGGGCCTACACTTAGTTACACTACCCCCTCCCTTAACAAACCATATGTTGTAACCATGCTGTAACCAAAACAGTAAATTTTTAATCTTATTGTATCACTATTAATCAGTAACTTTTAAAATACGATTCTTAATCACATGAAACGAACATGTTAAAAATTTGCTTTGCATGAATATTAATGGAAAGGAAAACATCTTTCCTTCAAATTACTTTTAACTTGCTTCTACTTACTTCGTATGTGGCTGAAATCAAATGACTGTATAACCTCTCTATAGGGACCATTCAACAGAGGTCTTAAGGGGTTTTAAGACTGGTGGTAGCTTAATGCAGGATGAAAGTTATGCAAAAAAAAACTCCAATATGATCTTTTTGCATTACAGTAAACCCCCTCTAATGTGACCACCTAAAAGAGGTATAATTCTGTGTGGTAGAGGCAGGTGGTAGCTTAATGCAGGACAAAAGTAATGCAGAAAGCTCTGCATTACTTTTGTCCTGCATTTAGCAACCACCTGTTTATAACGAAGCCCATGTTTATTCATTAAGTAATCACATTAGATGGGTTCTACTGTACCTTTAAGAACCTCTGTGGTTAGTTTATGTTATGGTCGTTATAGACAGGTTCTTCTGTATTTATAAACATACTCTGTACACAAGAACTAGGATATTCATGCCATATTTATATGTACACTTGTACACTAGGGTGAAAAACATTCTGCGAGATTTGAATTTTATAAAAGGTCTGGAGGATTTTATTACATGAAGGAAAAATATTGACATTTAGTCTCTGATCTATTAGTAGAGTGGGTCAGAAGTGTATGTATTCAGGAGAGTTTTAATTCTTTGCACACTAAGGAAGTGTCGTCTGCAAAATATTATCCTCTGTTACATGTCTAAAAGTTTGTTTTTCTCCTACTATTTGTCTTGATAAATATAATGTGAGTGTCAAATAGTTTGGACCCTGATGAGACGCTGAGTAACTCAGCATCTTATCAGGATCAACATTATTTGCATAGGCAATCACATTTTCACTACTAGCATGCAAAGAGTCCAATTACATTACCATTTAACTTTGGTTGTTAAAACATTTTTTATCGGGGAGTGTGCCAATAATTGGCTTACAGTAGAAAATATGGGCCTGCTATACAAAAGTCAACTTTTAGACTTTGCAAATCAGAACTGAATGACCTGTGATCAGACTCAATGCTGTTTGTCACATCGCAACAGATAGGCTCTAATGGTTGGCAAATGGTTCAGAACCTGATCAGACACTGTATTTTCAACATGGGGACAGATCTGGTTCTACACCATATGCAAATCTCGATTGGCTTATATATATCAGTGCTTATATACACTTGTCCTGAGTGGCCAATCATTTATTGAATATAGGAGTCTTAAAAAGCAGGTAGTTGTTTAATGCAGGGCTAAAGTAATGCAGAAAACTCATATAGGAGCTTTCTGCATTACTTTTGACCTGCATTAAGCTACCACCTTATACAGACCCATAATTAGACCAGTTTTTGATGGCCACTTAAGACAGGTTCTGCTGTAGTCAGACACAACATTATACTTAACTCTTTGTACACTTAGTTATTGTAGTCTTCAACAATTGTCAAAATTAAATACAATTAGAATGTCAAACAATTTGGAGATGAGATACCAAGTTACTCAGCATCTCATCAGCTGGCAGAGGTCCAGACAAGATGCATTAACCCATTACCTCATAGGCTATTTTTAGATACAACCTCTTTGAATAAATCTACCGAAAAGGAGCATTAACTAGAGAAAAGGAAAATTTTAGAATTGTGTAGTTTGAAACCATTGTGATAAATAGAGCATTTGCTCCTATTGGAGCAAATGCTCTATTTATCACAATGGTTTCACAAAGTGACTTTTACAGAGTCGTCAAAAGTCGTCAATATGTGGGAATGGGTTAATTTAGACATTTTCAACAATAGCTCCTTTTTTTCTCCGTCATTGGCGATGTTGTGACTACTCTTTAGAATGGTCTCTTCGAGATGATTCTTAGGAGTGATCACAACATAGGGTTAAGAGTAGAAATGACAATTTTTAATATTTAAAAACGCGTCTTTATCAGTTTATCTCTGCATGGATCCAAATTGTTTGCATCGGCTATTATCACTAGTGTGCAAGGAGTAAATGAAGTATGTTTGACATTTGTTTTGAAATCCATATTCAATGTTGAAATGTTTATATCATAGGAAATATATTTATAGTGGTTTGATTTTTGAAGTTGATTATTTACAGTGGTTTTTTTTGTGTTTTTTTTTGGGGGGGAAATGGTAAATTATTGATGACTTGGTTCTTCTCTGTTTGCATAAGGGTAAAAAATAAAATATGCCTGATGGGGGGTTATTAAGTTAAGGGTTAAACTATTAAAGATGACAGTTCATATATAATTAATAAACTGTTTTCTTCTCCTTTAAAATCAGAATCAAATGCTGGTAAGCTCTGATGTTAATAAGGGAATGTATGTGACTGTGTTTGACATGTTTAAACATTTTTGGTGGTTTGTCATACAACTTTGCCGTGTTTAGTTTTTTACCTGTATGTGTTCATTTATGGAATTGGTTGCTGCAGTGCAATGCAGAGGTGTTCAACTTACGTTTCAGCAATATTTAGTATTTAGTATGTTCTGAACTTTATGATGTATGTTGTAGATGCACTAATCTTTACCAAAAAAAAATGTACTGTTTTTAACTTTTTACCAACACCCCCTTGAATGGATGTTGAATATGCAAAGATGATCCTTAAACTATTCAATGCTGAATTTAAGATAGACTGTTCCAAAATTCAAACAGTTTGAACTTACCATTAATTCAGGGTATTATTTAAAGAAAGATATTTGCAAAGGACATTAGTGACTCATTTCCCACACTGATAGTGTTAACTACAGTAAAACCTCTCTATAACAACCGCTAAATTGTATTAATTAGTTGGTATTTTGGGCAGGTGGTTGCTTAAAGCAAGGTGAAAGTAAAACAGAACGCTCCTATCAGAACGCTCCTATAGGAGCGTTCTGTTTTACTTTCACCTTGCTTTAAGCATCCGCCTGCCTTTAAAACAAAATACTTGATGTAATTTAGTGGTCGTTATAGACAGGTTTTACTGTATTTAAAGGTAGAGTCCAGTCAGTTTGCTTGAGTGGATTTCGACTGACAAGCAGTACACACCCTGATTAGAGGTCTCATCTATGAGCCCTCTGATCTGGGTCTACACTGTTTCCAGATGCTAGAACACATTTCCCACATTCAAGGGGTTAATTCTCCCCATCAGTGGTTTGTACTGAATAAGTCTATCGGCACCATTTTAATAGCTTTAACCTTTACTCCATAAATATGTCTTTTTACGTCTTTGCAAACATAGTAGACCCAGGTCAGACGACTCCTGTAGTAGCTGTCTGAACAGGGTCTGCTCTGTTTGTTTATGGAATGATATAGATCTGATTCTATAGTTTTGTCATGGCCAAAAATTCCTGTCTATGTGCTATTGTAACAATTAATCTAAATAATGTACATAATGTCATTATTTCTGATATGAATATTCATGGAGTAAAGGGTCAAAAGAAAATAATTGAGTGGCATGTTTTGTGGGCTCTGGTGACACTGCTTCTTCAGTTGCAGTTTGGTCTAGGTCTACACTATTTGCCAAAGCTTGTTTGACGAAAATGTCATTCTAATACTAACACCATTTTATTTTTATTGCAGTGTTTGCTGTAAACATAATGATATGTCTGTGTAATCTAATCCATATAGTAATTTCAAGACATATTATGGATATAACAGTTTTTTCTATCACAAATTTTTATTTAATATAATTTTTACACATTCTTTGTCTGCAACGAAAACTGTCACTTGTCCATTGTTTAGCATTTTGTCCTCATTTGTCTCTGATCAATAGGTTTTGATGGAAGCTTTTCATTTTTGATATGCACTTTGCCCTTTACACCATGCATATTAATTTAACTCTTTACCCCATGAATATTCATGTAGGAAATAATGATGTCATGAATATGCATTAGATTAATGTTTATAACATGGCACATGGACACAGGAATTTTTTACCCAAAGTAGAAACTGTTTGGTCATATCTATATTATGTCATAAGCAAACAGAGCAGACCCAGATCAGATGGCTCCTATAGGAGCCATCTGATCTGGGTCCACTCTGTTTGCAAAGGCATAGAAAAGTGTATTTATGGAGTAAACGGTTAAGAAATAATATATGTATGAATATTAATCATATAATGGTATATGAACACATTGAATAATAGATCTATATAACTCCATAAGCAAACATAGCAGACCCAGAATAGATGGCTGCTATAGGAACTGTCTGATCTGGATCTACTCTGTTTACAAAGGTGTTAAAGGCATATGTGTGAAGAAAAGGGTTATGCCATTTTGAATTAAGTCTCTTAAATACATATTTCCGAATCAGAATGCACTGGCTGAGCTCTGCACAATGACCAAGAGTCCATAAGTCAGTGTTGACAAGGGTGAACTATTTGTCTTGATTTTTATCAGAATCAAGCCAGCTTGCATATCGAGGCCTATCAGCACTGAGGATAAATTGCTAACGGTACAATACAGTGTTTCTTTACATACACCTAAGGCACTATTTGATTATGTAAAAAAAAAGTCATGAGTATGTAGGATAAGAATTCCACCTCCACCCATCCGATAGAATTTTTGCTTGCATCATTTTGTATGTGCCCTAATTACCCTAAGTATTCAGATATACTAACTTTGGCAAATAGCTTAGACCCAGATCAAACTGCTCCTGAAGGATCCCCACTTCACTCTTCCAAAATATGAGTTGCCTACACTATCCTAATTACCCTAAGTATTCAGATAAAAACACTAAGGCAAATTGTACAGACCCAGATCAAACTGCTTCTAGAGGAGCTTTCTGCATGATTTTCACCCTGCATTAACCCATTACCTCATAGGCACTTTGAATAAATCTACCGAAAAGGAGCATTAACTAGAGAAAAGGAAAATTTTGAATTTTTTTAGTTTGAAACCATTGTGATAAATAGAGCATTTGCTCCTATAGGAGCAAATGCTCTATTTATCACAATGGTTTCAACATGTGACTTTTACAGAGGCGTCAAAAGGCATCAATGTGAGGGAAAGGATTAAGCTGCCACTTGTCTCCAAAACCGATATTTATACTAAATTTAATGTCCGGTATGGAGGGGTTTTACTGTATCGCCATAATGTCTCCCATGGCTTGCTTATGTCATGAACTTACATAATGCATTCCGAGTGTAGGTATTTTTTATTCAGATGTTTAGGAGATTAAAATTTGTATTATGGTTCTCCCAAAGCTGTAGACTCTTTGTGTGTTCAATAAATTTGATATTAGAATTTTGGGGAGTTGTCTGCATAAAAAAGAAAAAGAAAATCTTTCATTTCTCTTCAAAACTCCTTCCAGAGTACCAAATACTATAGATTCTAATGAGACTTAGATACATATGAAGCCCTCTTTTCAGGGTCTGCACTTTTTGCCATTCAAAAATCTTTCAAGAATAGTTAACTCTTTCATACTTAATTGACTGCAAATTAATGGACTGTTCTAGTTTAACTCTTTCGCTACCAAATGTTGTCATCTGCTTTGAATTTTATTTTTTAATTTTGTCCAAATTAATTTCTTAAAAAACATATTAGCAATCTGATCTGGATCCAATGTTTGAAAAGGTAATCATAATGTCACCTTTGGTGCTGAAGTTAATTCAGCATTTGAAAGGTTAAATGTAAAGTATTGATTGGAGGGAAAAAGGAAGGACCAGGCATGATTTAACCTTTACAATTCTCAATTTTCAAATGGACTATTACAAAATTCAAATGGGTCAAGCTTATGGTGAATATTTAAGGATTTTTCTAAAGAAAAGTGTAACGTGACAAACAGTGCAGACCCTGATGAGAAAGCTTCACTAGGATCCCTGTCATCTGGGTCTACACTGTTTGCAAAGGACATTAGTGACTCGTTTCCCGCATTGTAAGGGTTAACCAAGATAATTTTTCTTAAGACTGGCTGATCAATGCAGATCGATTGAATAAACAGTGTATTTTAAAACAGCTTGTTTGGTAAAATCCATTTATCAGACTGCTTTACTTAAATAGCTAGGTGCAAAGAAATCAGGTGTTTAACCCTTTACCTGTTCCATATTCATGTAAGAATTAATGATATCATGAATATTTATTAGTTAAAGTTTTATAATGGGGATTTTTTGGCTTTTTCAAAAACAGTAGAATCATGTCTATATCTTGTTATAAGCAAATAGAACAGACGCTGATCAGACGGCTCCTACAGAAGCTGTCTGATCTGGGTCTACT
Source organism: Azorinus chamasolen (assembly GCA_963576725.1). Lineage (NCBI taxonomy): Eukaryota > Metazoa > Mollusca > Bivalvia > Cardiida > Solecurtidae > Azorinus > Azorinus chamasolen. The sequence continues at coordinate 12,876,535 of OY755237.1, forward strand.
TCATTTTCAAAGGCATGCAAGAGCAATAATATGAAGGAAAGGGTTAACTTTTAACCTGCAATTAGCATTTTTTGGAAAACCTTTGCAAAGGGGTTGATCCAGAAAAGACCCTTGGTATACCATAAGGATCCAAACTGTTATTATGACTTAAAGGTGAAACGGGGGAAAATGCTTTAACCCTTTCCCTCATATAAACGTGTTTTCACGCATTTGCAAACAGAGTAGACCCAGATCAGACGGCTCCTAGAGGAGCCGTCTGATCAGGGTCTACTCTGTTTGCTAGTGGAATTTGAAAGATCTGTTTCTTTTCTTTCTAAAATGGCTACAGTGTTCCACCTTCCATGTTTCATTATAACTATTTTGTCCATGAATATTCAGTAGGTATTGAAATTTGTAATAAACTTAGAACAGGGAAAGGGTTAAGAATTGAAGCAGGTCACACTTTATCTAGATGACAATTGCACATATGATTTGATTTAAAGATCTGTACAGCCGTTAGGTGTATAGAGTTAATATTGCTGTTTCTGACACAAGATACTCAAATGTTTGACAATTTGCCTCAACAGTAAGTGGCATTACTTCCCATTTTAAATTGCACTCTGGGCTGTTTCCATTTACTGAAATAAGATTCAATACAAACCAATTTTACACAGGGACATTTAACCCTTTACCTCATAAATATTCATGTAAGAAATAATGACAACCATGAATATCAATAATAATTATGATCTAAGTCTTCTCTGTTAGCATCATAAAAGTCTAAGGGTTAAGAAAATTTCAGAATTTCCAATTTAATGATTGTAATTTGGAATAGAACAGACCTAAATCAAGTCTTGATAAACTTTCAAACCAAGTTGTTTTCAACAGATACATGTACCGGTAGTTTCACTTTTGTTCTGAACTTTATAAATGATGTACATTATTAGTTATACAGTTCTTTCCCAGGGTACATGACGATTTATTCCCGGCTGAGGAAAATCATGTTGCCCGAGCCGTAAGGCGAGGGTTACATGATTTTACCAGCCGGGAATAAATCGTCATGTACCCTGGGAAAGAACTGTATAACGAATTTATTATACTGCAAAGTTTAACGGTTCGGATAATTTATATAAATTCATTTTGGTATATTCATCACTAAACGCGATAATTCCCCTAATAGCGCCTCAATTACATTATTTCTACCCGAAGGTATCCGAAGTGGTGTGCGGTATTTCATCAGCGTTCGTGTTATAATAGATGGATGGACGATATAATAACTCCTTTAAAAACTGTTTTATTGGTCATTTCAAACCAAAAGTGTTTTTAATTCATTTTTGCATTTTTTTCTTTACGCATCAATAGTTATATATTATGAATTTTGCTATTGTTTAGCCGAGTCGAGAAGTCGTTCATTTGGTTTCGGATCATCATATGTGGGGCCTGCCATGGGGAATTTCCATGTACCCTGTCAGCTCACAGGGTACATGGACTCATGTACACGGCTAGTTAACCAATCAGAAATGAGGATTTTACTTTGCAGTATAATAATGATAGTTATTCTCTGTTGTATGGTTATGTACATGTCATTGAATACAGTAAAATCTGTTAACTCCATGAATATTCATGTAACAAATGGGATCATGAATATACATGTAAATTAGATTAATGTTTACAGTGGAATATAAATATATACAGTAAAACCTCGATTATTCGAACACTAAAATACGTATTATTATCGATCTTTAAGACAGATGGCAGCTTAATGCATGGTGAAAGTCATGCAGAAAGCTCCTCTAGGAGCTTTCTGCATGACTTTCACCATGCATTAAGCAGCCACCTGCCTAAACGTATCTAAATTCTTTTATACAGAAAATTCGAATAATCAAGGTTTTACTGTATATCAAATGGCTCTGATCTAGGTCTGTTTGTAAAGAGGTAGAAAGGCATATTTATGGAGTACATGGTTAAAGCAACTACTTATGATTAAACACAGGTGTCTTAACCCTTTCCTTCATATAAATGCCTTTTCACGCATCTGCAAACAGAGTAGACACAGATCAGACGGCTCCCATAGGAGCCGTCTGATCAGGGTCTGCTCTGTTTGCTAATTGAATTTGACGGATCTGTTTCTTTACGTTCTAAAATGGCTACAATGTTCCACCTTCCGTATTTCATTATAACAATTTTGTCCATGAATATTCAGTAAGTACTGAAATTTGAAATAAACACAGAACAGGGAAAGGGTTAAAAATACACAATGTAGGTGGTTGCTTAATACAGGACTAAGTAATACAGAATGCTTCTTTGGGGCTACTTTTGTCCTGCATTAAGTTACTTCCTGCCTTAAGGACCCGTAATTAGACCTCATTTTAATGGTAATTAAGACAAGTTTTACTGTATACACATGTACAAGATAGATTTAACAAGGACTGTTAAATAGTTAACGAGTGTATTGTACTGCCATGATTTACGAAACGCCAAGTGTGTATTCATCACAGTGATTGTATGAATTTCAAAACGCAAAAGCTTTTCTATAATATACAGCACATTGTTTGACAAGAAAGGCGGATTAATGATATTTGTAAGGGATCCAAAGTTTTAGCCATGAGGCATTGATTTTTTATTGGCAGAACAGAGGATCAAGATTTTCTGATTAAAAAGTTTTGTGTAGCTGTATATTGTAATCCTTTAATCTAGCTGATCTCATTAGTCATTAGGTGGGGATAATTCAGAATATTCCCCTATTTAGAAGGTCATGTGAGAGGGCTATGCTGTTTCACAAGACTTAGTGTGGGTGTCATGGGGGTAACTAACCATATAGGACAACAGAATTAATTATATATGGCCTTTAAAACTTAGAATACAGAATAATCAAAGTGGATTTGCCCATCACCGTTTAACAATAGAGTGACAAGTCGATTCATTTTGAAGGGATTGTATTTGTTGGATGACAGTGCAGGTCCAAGTCGGAGGACTCCTGTAGGAGACTTCTGATCTGGATCTACACCGCTGGCAAATACCAAGACACTTATTTCCTGCATTCAAAGAGTAAAGCTTCCTATCAACTTATCTTCTTTATTTGGCAAAGCAAATGACAGTCATGTTCATAGTCTGTGTCGCTGACTGGGTGAAGTCATGATTACCTAAGGAGAAATAGAAAGAAAAATTAACCTAACAATTAAGTAGGACATAATAGTTTCAAATGGCATTTACCTAGCACACATCAGTATTGAATATTTAGTTCATTCATCCTGAAATGGCAAATATTTTGGGGGGAAAAAGAATCTGACTCCTAGATAGGATGCGTAAATTAAAACATTTTAAAAAATAGCTTCTTTATTTATGCACCAAACCGTATGTTGTGACTACTCTTAAGAATAATCTCTTTGAGGTAATTCTAATGAGTGACATGCCAAAACTTTGTGTTCATATGCCATTATAAAAAAATGTCAAATTAATATTCATGATGTCATTATTTCTGACATGAATATTCACTGAGTAATTGGTTAATTAATTAATTAAGAGATATAAATTATGAGTTGATGATGAGAGCTAATCCACACTTTTATTATGGATTAAAAACAATTAAATAAAGTGCATTTATTCATCTGTATGGATATTCCTTTTCTAACGAGTTATAACAAGAGATATTACTTAGAAAGTCAAATGATCTGAGACAAACTATCCAGAATGAAAACAGTTTTTTAATCAGTTCATTCTTAATCAATTTGTTCATTTACTGTTTACTCCATAAATGTGACTTTCTACACCTTTGCAAACAGAGTATACCCAGATCAGACAGCTCCTGTAGGAGCCATCTAATCAGGGTCTGCTCTGTTTGCTTATGGACTAATATAGATATGTTTCTATATAGTTTCTGCCATGGCCAAAAAATCCTGTGTTCATGTGCCATTATAAAAAATAATCTAATTGGTATTCATGAATCTAATTGGTATTCATGATGTCATTATTTCTTACACATATATTCATGGAGTAAAGGTTTAATCTACATTATCTGAATAGAACTGTTGATTTTTTAAAGAAGTAGATTCATATTCTTAGAAGCAGGTTTTCATTATGTGTCTGTATGGCTTAAATAGGATTCATAAGATTTTGAATAGAATTGAGAAAGCCAAATACAGTACAACTTTGACATGGTTCGTTAAGTGGTTAGCAAAACTAACAATAAGTAGAATTTACGGTAACTTCTTTACATGCGTGATATTATCTTTCTTATCTGTCAGTTATTTAATGCATATATACGTAGATAAGACATAACAAAGAGATTGAACAATATAATATTTTTTTCTCCCCTGGCACAGCTGTTATTACTGCCTTTATCAGCAGTGCTGTGTAATTGTTCAGTAATTAACCATAACCGTTTCAATGGTGAATTTTCAAAGTCGAATGGTCAACCATCGTTTTAGGATGGAGTCCATTCAGTACAAAAAGGGTATAATTTGTGAGTGGCTTTTGAATGACAGTGCAGAACCTGATCAAAGGACTCCTTGAGGAGTGATTTGATCAGGGTCTACATTGTTTGCACTACACTTGTTTCTCACATTCAAAGGATTGTACATGTCATTTGTAAATGTGGTATGACATTTCCAAATAGTTTGGATCCAAATGAGACCTGGAGTAATTTAGTGTTGCACCAAAATCCAAACTATTTGCAACTATTTGCAACTGCAATTTGAAAAAAACAAAAAGTATGTAGCCTTTTTCTTCATATGAACACCTTTTCATGCGTGTGCAAACAGAGTCGACCCAGATCAGAGGACTCCTGTAGGAACGTCTGATCAGTGTCTGCTCTGTTTGCCATAATTTAAATCTGAACCAAGAGTTTCTGTCAGAGCCAAAATGTCCTGTGTTCATATCAAAAGGGAAAGGGTTACGTCAGACATTATTCCATGTAAAAAGCTCTGACTAATAATTATTAAGGCTACCCTTATTACCCTCAGTATTCAGACAGATAGACTTGGGCAAATAATGTAGACCCAGAAATCAATCAGCTCCTTCAGGATCTGTTTTTTCAGTGTCTACACTATTTGCTACTATGTCACGACTCAGTCTAATCTAAAAATATCAAAATGTTTCCAAATCAATTTTGCTGTGGAGAGAGAAGATTTGGTGTCGGGGTAAATGCACAAAAAGGTTTATAAACCCTTTCAACACAACACACCAATTTGTGTGGACTTGTGCAAACTGTATTTTTGGAGTAACTGGGTTTCCAATCAGGATCAAAACTAATTGACTCTCTAACTGTATATTTTTAGAGTTATGGAACTAAAATTGATTTTGAGAATGTTAGCTGATGACTGTTTTTTTGTCAGCTGACGATTATTTAGCCTGCATGAAGAGTTTTAGCGATTATATTTTGTCACATAACGTTCTTGTACAGGGTCGTCAAGTGTGACCAATACAAAATAGTTCCATTGGGTTGTTAGTCACGGGACATGTACAGATCAGTCACAGGTTGCATCGTGTTTTTCTCACCAAACACATTACAGTGACTTTGATACAGTTTGCTGTGTTTATGCATGAACTTATATGCTCTAAACTGTAATATCTCTTTCCATATTAAGTAACTTTTGTCCCAACAATTGTTTGCCTTAATTCTTACATATGTTCCATTTTTTAAACCCTTTACACCATGAATATTCATGTCAGAGACAATGACATCATTAATGATAATTAGCTGAAATATAATACCGGGTCATGGCAAATGATCAAAAGGAATTTTTGGCCATGGCAGAAACCTTAGAATCAGATCTATACTTTCCAATAAGCAAACAGATCAGATCTTTTCAAACAGAGCAAACCCAGAGCAGACAGCTCCTACAGGAGCTGTCTGTTCTGGGTTTGCTCTGTTTGCAAAGGCTTTAGAAGGCATGTATATGGAGTAAAGGGTTAAGTTAAATCAAAGTGTCAAAAAAATGTAGTTTGATACCCGTCATATCACCTGGAGCCGAACTGTGTACAAAGGTTGTCCAAATTCATTTACATTCTAGTGTTCAAAGAATCAAACTGGTTTTAATTGAATAACGTCTGGGCTTTGCCCAGTATGTAAATACTTGAAAATTTAAATGCCTGAAAGATTTCTCTTAGTTAACAACAATGGTGAGAACTCTTGAAAATTTAGTAATTATAGAAAATATATATACATGTACATTGATTATAGAAAATAAATGCATTCATGTGCCATTACTTAACCCTTTCAACGCTGAATTGACAGAATGGAATAGTCCATCACTGTTTATAGGTAGAGTTCATTCAGTATGAAGGGGTATAATTTGTGAGAGGACAGAGCAGACCTTGATCATAATGCTCCTCTTAAAGCTGTTATCTTTTGTATGCTAACGGCAAATTCATGATTACCTGTGGAAACATTTTTAAACATTTCCTCCATAAATACGCCTTTCTACGCCTTTGCAAACAGAGTAGATCCAGATCAGACGGCTCCTATACAGGTGACGTTTGCAGAGGTGTCAAAAGGTGTCAATATGAGGGACTGGGTTAAATCTTTGCTTTACAAAGTAATGGTTGTTTGCAAAATTGTTATCTGCTACAATTCTCAAAATTTAACTTTCTTACATTTTTTTTTTAATTTACTACCAGATTGTCATAGAGTTTTGTTTCTAACGAGGTTCTCTGTTGTTTTGCATACAATATGATTATATACAACAAAATCATCTGTAGGGTGATAAATTTACACATGCACTGTCATTTGCAAATATATGTAGTGTAGACCCAGATCAGAAGGTTCCTAGGTCAGGGTCCACACTGTTTGTCATTCAATATCCACTAGCAAGAAATACCAAGTGGACTCTTTAGTTAAACACTGATGGGCTGTTCCACTCTGATATATCGGGGTTGAATGGATTGGTCCTCTAATTTCAACAGCTCTGATAATGTTTGAAGAAATATGATACAATAGTTTTCCATTAACCCTGGCAATACTGAATTTTTGAAATGAAGTATTCCATCATTGTTTCAGGATGGAGTCCATTCAGTATGAGAATGTTTAACATATGAGAGGAGTTTGAATGACACACAGTGCAGATCCAGATCACAGGTCTCCTCCATAAGCACTCTGATCTAATACTACACTGTTTGCAGATGTCGGTACACTTGTTTCCGGCATTCAAAGCATATAGTCCTGGATTTATAGGCACTACAGACCACAGTGTTTGTTCCTCATGTTTAATATTTGGTCATTGGGGTACTAAATCTGTCATATTCTCTTTGTTTTTCAGGTGGATGCCCGACACAAGCATCTCTTCAAGCAGGTAGTTACTTTAATTCACTTTTTATTACCGACCCCCTGGTCTGCTGTTACCTGTTCTGTTGTCAAACAGTAGTAAAAACAGAATATTAAATCTGAACATGTTTGTGATGGCTGGAATGGTATTTAACCCATACCTCATACCTATGCCTTTTTAATGTCTTTGCAAGCAGAGTAGACCCAGATCAGACAACTGTAGGAGCCGTCTGATCATGCTTTGCTCTGCTTGCTTATGGAAATAAAAAAGATTTGATTCTACACTTTTTACCCTAGTCATGTCCATGTGCATTTATAAAAATTCATCTACTGGAATCAATATTCTTGATGTCATTATTTCTTATATGAATATTCAAGAAGTGAAGGTATAATTTGAAACTTCAGTTGCATCCATTTCCATATTGAAGGGAGATTCATTTTACTTGCATTGAAATTGAACTAGGAAGATTGAATCTGTAAATATTAGACATGCCTTATTTGTCAGCAATAAATTGAGCTTCTTATTTTTTCAGCTTAAACTCCTCAAAATGAAACAAACACCGATGTGACAAAATTTGTTAAATACTTCAGTTACAACTCTTTGCTGCATAAATGATATGCCTTTTAACGCCTTTGTAAACAGAGCAGGAGCCATCAGATCAGGGTCTGCTCTGTTTGCTTATTGAAAAATACAGATCTGATTCCAGTTTTCTATTTTGGCCAAAAATTCCTGAGTTAATATGCAATTTTAAAACTTTGTGTAATTGATATTTATTATGTCATTTTTTACATGAATATTCATGTAATAGAGGGTTAAAACTTCAATACAGTTTATTTCAGCAATATTTTGTCACAGCAGTGTTTGTTTATGATCAGTTTATTATCCGTTTAATTTGTATTTTATCATCCACCTTGACAATGATCTTATGCATTGTTAAATGTTGTGGCAGGTCTAGGCCTAAAATACAGTAAAATCCCTCTAAACCAGACATTAATTTTTGTATAAAAGTCGGTCTTGGAGACAGGTGGCAGCTTAATGCAGGGTGAAAGTCATGCAGAAAGCTCCCAGAGGAGCTTTCTGCATGACTTTTACCCTCCATTAAACAGCCACCTTCCTAAAAGTATCTACCTTCTTCTCAACTGGAATTCTGGTTTAGAGAGGTTTTACTGTAGTTGCAAAATTTTGACACAATCTTCTGATGGCACATTTGACAGGCCTATAAGACTCTAGGAATATCAGTGATGGTATTTTGTATTTACTTAGGATTATTGATTTATTTGTTTTGTAAGATTGGCAGTTTGAATATGCAAGAATTTTTTTTTAAAACTTGTATTTGCAAGCAGTTTAGATTTAGATAAGAGGGTAGCTAGATAACCCCTTTGATCAGTCTGCATTGCTTGGCATTCAAATTCCTCATATGTATACCTACCATACTGTGTAGACAGTACTGTATAAGATGGATGACCAATTCCGCTGAATATTCAGCAAAGGGAGAAACATAAGATAATTGGATAGGCAGGCCATACTCCTCTGTTTTGATCTATATTTAATGTCCTGCGAAAAAGGAATTTGTAAGCATAGATAACCTGGATTGTAGGATGAGCTGTTTATTTTAATAAACTCCGGGCTATCGATCTGTTGACAGTGTTATTAGCAATGATTGCTAGTCGGTGCTTTTAGCCAGTTATGCCCAACTAACTGCAAAATGACTGTGTAGGGATTCGATCCTGACATATAATCAGAATCTAGACTTTTTTTGGCTTATCCTAACGTTAGCTTTACAGTAAAGTACCCAAGGTTTAGAACACTTAGCTCTTTACTCCATGAGCAAACAGAGCAGACCCTGATCAGACAACTCCTATAGGAACTGTCTAATCTTGGTCTACTATGTTTGCAAAGGCGTAGAAATGCATCTTTATGGAGAAAAGGGTTTAACTCTTGTGAATGCTGAATTTTCAAAGTGGAATAGTCAATCATTTAACCTTTCACCTCATAGGTGCATATTTTAAAGCTTTTGCAAACAGAGTAGTTCCAGATCAGATGGCTTCTGTAGGAGCAGTCTGATCTGAGTCTGCTTTGTTTACTTATGAAGTAATATATATCTGATTCTACAGTTTGTGTCATCAGTGCTGGTCTGTAAGACAGGTGATTGCTTAATGCAGGATGAAAGTCATGCTGAAAGCTCCCTTGGGAGCTTTCTGCATGATTTTCGTCCTGCATTAGGTAGCCCCCTGCATAAAAACATCAAAGTTCTTGTTTACCAACATTTCTGGTTAGATGATTTTTACTGTATTGTGTCCGTTTCTTAATGAAGGCATGGAATATCACAAATTATTGTTATTGACACTATACATATAGGTGGGGCATTTCAATAATTTAAAGGAAACTCATGGAATCTGCCATTGTTTACTTTGCAATTATATGTGGGTGAAAAGCAAATAATAAGGAAAGGGCTGCAAAGGCTTAGAGCAAACAAAGACACATACACTTTTGTTATAATGGGTTTTAGACTACTAGTTAAATAGCTATAAATCAAGTAAATTGCAGAAAATAACTGTCACATGATTGCCGTGCAAATTTGATGCAATGTTTTAATTCATTAGTCAATGTATTGAACAACATGGATTTTCAGTTCCCTGAAGTATATAAGTAGAACTGAGAGATTTTCTATGAAAATACAAAAATGTTGTCCTGAAGTCCAGTCTTTCCTTTGAACCTCTGTCAAAAACATTTTCATGATGTCATTGTTTCTTACATGAATATTCAACTGGGAAAGAATTAAGCAGTCCCCATGCTGAAAAAATTCTCAATTGTTTTTTTTCTAATACAGTAAAAACCCTCTAATGCGACCACCAAAAAGGGGCATACTTCTGGGTGGCAGATGCAGGTGGTAGCTTAATGCATGACGAAAGTTATGCACAAAGCTCCTATTTTGACGAAAGTTATGCAGAAAGCTTATATAGGAGCTTTCTGCATAACTTTCATCCTGCATTAAGCAGCTACCTGCTTATAAAGACAGATATGTATATTCATTAAGTGGTCGCATTAGAGGGGTTCTACTGTAGTTAGAATGAGCGAGGATTTACGGTATAGGGTTTCACATACCAGTACATGTAAACTTATTTGATTATTCAAGGTTGATGTTAATTTGTTTGTGTTTCAGATTGGTGATGCTTTAGGTCTTGAGGATGCTCAGGTGGAAGACCATGTTCTTGCTGATGAAAAGGTAAGTCTTGTCTTTTATCTGTTGTCTGTTTGACTCCATCTGTCTTTTCCTTTGTGTCTGCACTGGAAGCTGTCCACAGTGAGGACACATTAGTTGCTGAATACCTCATTTGTCTTATTGTAGTGTACCCTAGCTGTCCACAGTGAGGACACATTAGTTGCTGAATACCTCATTTGTCTTATTGTAGTGTACCCTAGCTGTCCACAGTGAGGACACATTAGTTGCTGAATACCTCATTTGTATTATCCCTTTCCCTGTTCTATTTTTGTTCCAAATTTCCATACCTACTGAATATTCATGGACAAAACAATTATAATTAAATATCGAAGGTGGAATATTGTAGCCATTTTAGAAAGTAAAGAAACTGATCTATCAAATTCTATTAGCAAACAGAGTAGACCCTGATCAGACGGCTCCTATAGGAGCCGTCTGATCTGGGTCTACTCTGTTTGCAAATGCGTGAAAACACGTTTAAATATGAGGGAAAGGGTTATTGTAGTGTACCCTTTGCAAACAAACTAGACCCAGGTCAGACAGCTCCTGCTGCAGGAGCGCTCTAATCAGGGTCTGCTCTGTTGGCTTATGGAATAATGTAGATCTGATTCTGTCAGTTTCTGCTATGGCCAACTTTTCTGTGTTCATGTATCCTTATAAATATTAATCTAATTAATATCCATTTTATAAAAATCTAATGCATATTCATGATTCCTTATTTCTTACATGAATATTCATTAAGTAAATGGTTAATGGTCCATTGGCCTGTTATTGCAAAGATGGATTTTGAAGGACAATGATTACTTTAACCCTTTCCTCCATAAATACGCTTTCCTACGCCTCTGTAATAACCACTTCTTGAAACCATTGTTTCAAACTACAAAATTCTAAAATTTTACTTTTCTCTAGTAAATACTCCTTTTGGCAAGATTTATTCAAAGTGGTTGGGTCTTAAAATAGCCTATGGAGGAATGGGTTAAAATATGATGTAGATTCTGGTCAGATGAGGCTCCAGCAATGTGATTAATGTAACAATGCAGATACTCATGAACGATCTAGGTATTATTAAGAGACCCTGTGTCGTAATGTGGCAGCTAATCTGGGTCTACAATGCTAACAAAGATCCAGATATACTTTTTCTTGGGATGTGATTCACGGGAGCATATTTATGTCATCACTTTTGAGAAACATTCCATAAAAATTATCAATGACATTGAGAGAGTGATATGCATTTAATCACATACATGTAATTGGAATTGTCCATCATTGTTTTAAAACAGAGTTAATTCAATATGAAAGAATATAATTTGCAACAAGATTTTGAATGACAAACAGTGAAAACCCTGATCAGAGGGTTGCACTATTAGCCCTCTGATCTGGGTCTACACTGTTTGCTAATGCCAGTACATGTGTTTCTTGCATTCAAAGGGCAAACTGCTTTGCTTTAAAATAAATGTTCATATATAACCCTAATTTTGTTCAGTGATTTTGTTCTACATTATTCCCTGTTTCTCTTCCAGTTTGAAATGATAGAGCCATTCTTTGCCTTGAATGGAACCAGGAAGCTGATGTTCTTTTACCAGGATGTCCAGGTATTGCATTTATTCCATTATTTAAGTGTATGTTTTAGCAATTTCATCATACATCCAAGTACTGTATGAAATTGTGATAATAATGCCAGTAATTTTGTTTGCTTAACACTTGGCCTGATAATTCTACTTTCTGATGCCTTTGAAAGTAGAGCATACTCAGCCTAGACAGCTCATATAGAAACTGCCTGATCAAGGTCTGTTTTATTTGTTTTCATGGCCAAAACATCCATGTTTATAATTATGCAGTTATAGAAACTTATAAATGTTCATATTGTTACTATTTCATGCATGAATTTTCATTTCAGAAAAGGTTTCTGTTAACCCATTCCCTCATAGGCTATTTTTAGATCAAACCTCTTTGAATAAATCTAACCAAAAGGAGCATTAACTAGAGAAAAGGATTTTGTTTTAGAATTTTGTAGTTCTGAAACCATTGTGATAAATAGAGCATTTGCTCCTTAGGAGCAAATTCTCTATTTATCACAATGGTTTCAAAAAGTGACTTGTACAGAGGCATAGAAAGGTGTATTTATGGAGGAAAGGGTTAAACCATTATCATTTTGATAATAGTTGCCAATAAAACGTAAGTGAATCATAACTATAATTATGTCAATATATAATTCTTCAGATAAAAGTGTACCTCGAAGGGATTCTGATGGATACCAACGTGATTGAGTTTTACACAGATTAAAGAGAAATAGAAAAAACATATATCTCATAAATAAATTTCTAAATGATAAATAAGTCCATTATTTACAGGTTTATCCTGCTGTATTTCAGAAATCAGGAAGTACAGCTGCACCAGCCAAGAAACTGTTCCTTACTACTGGAGACACTGATGTAAGTTACTTGAATTTCTTTCCTGATCCTTGACCAAACGTGGGTCTACTCTGTTTGCAAAGGTGTGAAAAAGCATTTGTATTAGGGAAAGGGTTAAAGACTGGTGATGCAACAAATGTTATTTCTGGAAAACTTTCTATTAGCCCATAAAATTGAGCATTCTCTTCATTACTGTCTACTCAACTAATTTCATAAGCAAACAGAGCAGACCATGATCAGACAGCTCCTACGTCTGATCTTTTTGCAGAGACGTCAAAAGGCCTTGTTTTGAAGGAAAGGTTTAACCCTTTCCTCCATAAATACACCTTTCTACGCCACTGTAAAAGTCACTTAATGAAACCATTGTGATAGGAGCTATAGGAGCAAATGCTCTATTTATCACAATGGTTTCAAACTACAAAATTCTAAAATTTTACTTTTCTCTAATAAATGCTCCATTTGGGTAGATTCATTCAGAGGTTGGGTCTAAAAATAGCCTATGGAGTAAAGGTTTAATGACAACAGCGAGTGCTAAAAGTTAACTCTATGCACACTAAGTACTTAGTGTGTAAAGAGTTAGTTTATAGCACTCGCTGTTACCATAAAACTTTACTGTTTGCTACAAATTCTGAAAATCAATTTTCTCCATTGTTTTCCAAACATCATGATGAATTTGTCACACAGTTTGGATCCTTTTAAAAACCAGTGTCTCATCTGGATCTAAACTGTTTACATAGGTAATCACAAATTCACCGCTTTTGGGCAAGGAGTTATGCATTGATTTCACATCAATACTACTCGTTCTGATCAATTACCTGCTTAATTCTTTTCATGTTGACTGAAATTTTGGATAAAGCTGCAAGCAGTTTAGATCCTGATATGACTCTGATTGACTCATTTCCTGATCATGTTCCAAACTGTTTGATACTCCCACTATATTATGTAAGAAAATTGGAAGAAATAATATTTTTTGGAGTTGTAGCAGATGACGGTTTGGTAGACAATAATTACTTAGCCTGCAAAGAGTTAAATGAGCAAGACTGTGTGTTTGCATTATTCAATACCTGGTCGGCAGTAAATTGGTCCTACGTAAAAACCTTCGGGTGTCTCTCTTTCTCTCAGGTTTCCTGTGAATAATGAATAGTTCTGTGCTTGTTTTGGGCTCGGCTAGGTCAAGATCAGATCTCAATGGAAAACCCAATAGCCTTTCACAAACAAAAGCTGTTGTCTGCTTCAGAACTGGAGATTGGCTTCATCTAAATCTCTGAATTTCAGCCTAACTCTATTTAACCATTTCCCCCATAAATACTTATGTTAGAATAGAAATACTGATATCGTGAATATTCATTAACTTGCGAATGAAAGCACAATCTTTTGGTTGTGGCAGAAACTGTAAGATCAGATATATATTGCACGAGCAAACAGAGCAGATCCTGATCAGACAGCTCCTACAGAGACCATCTGATCTAGGTCCTCTATGTTTGCAGAGGCGTCAAAAGGCATTTACATCAAGTAAGGGTTAATCCATACACAGTCATATTATCCTGACACAGTCACCAGTTTTAGTACTGTAAGCAATGTTTACAAAAATTGTAATCTGTTACAAATTCTTAAATTGGAGTTTCTCTATTGCTTTTCAAAAACCATGATCAGTATCCATGCTTATAGAACTTTTTAGTAGAGTCTGAGTTCGTTCTCAAGTTTTCGATTGGTCAGATTTGAGCCTTTGAGAACAAGCTTGAAAAGCTTGAGAACAAGCTTGAAAAGCTTGAGAACAAACTCAGACTCAACTAAAAAGCTTTATAAGCATGGACCCAGCTTTATAAGCATTGGACCCAGAGTGTCAATCATTTCGGATTCTCATGACACACTGACTTACTCAGCATTTTGTCTGGATCCAAACTGTTTGTACGGGCAATCACAAATTCCCAGCTGGTGTGTGAATAACCTAATAGAAACCATTTCACATCTTTACAAACGGAATAGACTCACATCACCGACTCCTGTAGAAGCAGCCATCTTATCAGGGTCTGCTCTGTTTGCTTATGAAATAATATAGAGCCGATTCCACAGTCTGTACCATGGTAAAACATTCTCTTGATCATGATAATGATAACTTTATATAGATGCAACTAATAGACATTATGATGTCATTATTTTCTTATATGAATATTCATCAGGTAAAAGGAAAATAAACCGTTTGGTTGTTGTGGCAGTAGACTGATATCCATACTTGTCTACCTGTAAAAATGATGGATAAACAAACCATTGAAAGACCTGACAGGCTATTTACCCTTTCCTTCATATAAACACCTTTTCACACATCTGCAAACAGAGTAGACCCAGATCAGAAGCTCCTGTAGGAGCTGTCTGATCAGGTTCTGCTCTGTTTGCTAATGGAATTTGGTAGATCTGTTTTTTTACCTTCCATATTTCATCGTAATTATTTTGTCCATGAATATTCAGTAGGTATTGACATTTGGAATAAACATAGACCAGGGAAAGGGTTAAGCATTCACACTGCATTCAAGTGATTTGTTTTATTGAAAATCAATACATAACCCCTACCTCATTACTTCAAATTCTCTGTGTTCTTTGATGACGATTTTGATCCAGAATACACGCTGAGAAATTCGGCATATTTTCTGGATCTAAACTGTTTATTACATTCAGCACTTTTATGAAAATAAATGAAAGAAATATCAATTTTGAAAAAAATTAAGCAGTTGACAATATTTGTAGACTTGAATTGCTGTTTGGGTGACGGGGTAATTCATCTGTCGAGAGTCCTGTTGGTATATATGGGCCACTTGGTAATAAGTTGTCCACACAATGTTGACACAGCAGGCACCTACAGCTTACGGTTTATTCCCATTTCGTCTACTTCCCATTTCGTCT
Source organism: Azorinus chamasolen (assembly GCA_963576725.1). Classification (NCBI taxonomy): domain Eukaryota; kingdom Metazoa; phylum Mollusca; class Bivalvia; order Cardiida; family Solecurtidae; genus Azorinus; species Azorinus chamasolen. The sequence continues at coordinate 12,892,305 of OY755237.1, forward strand.
ACTGTAATTCATTCCCATTTCGTCTACTCTAAAATTTTACCCTGTTCCCATTTCGTCTACTGTTATAATTAAGTTATATTTACTCAGTTATTTTATTAATATCGTACAAGATTCAGATATTTTAGGACTTTTTAATGTGTTGTCATAATTTTTTATACTTTCTTTTAATATTTAAGATGCTTTTTTGTGCAGCAGACTTAATCCACAGTAGTATTTTGACACCTACCACTGTTAGAGGGCCATTGCATAATCATGTTTTCTTAAGAATTACCATGATTTATAGCAGTTGGGCCAATTGCATAATCATGTTTTCACAGTTTTCTTAAGCATTACCATGAGTTACATCAGTTGGGTTTGGACCCAGATCAAAAGTTTAGATGATGATCATTTTCCTTGATTGGCTGAAGTGGTTTCTTGTTTTTTTCAAATTTCATTTTTGCTTGCATAAAATTTCTAAGATAAACCTTAAAACTCCTACACAACCCTGTTTTGGGTTTTGATCCAGATCAATAATTTGGGTCAAGATCAACCAAAACATTACAACTTGATATTAAAAAGTCCTCAAATGCATGAATTTTGTGTGCTGTGAAGATAATATAATATTGATCAAAGACATAAAAATATAAGTTCATGGCAGTAGACATAAAAATATAAGCAGTAGACGAAATGGGAAAGGGTGTAAAATTAGGAGTAGACGAAATGGGAACAAAAGCCAAAATAGTAGACGAAATGGGAAGTAGACGAAATGGGAAGTAGACGAAATGGGAAGTTACCCAGCTTACATCTTGTACTGTGAGTTTACTGAATACAAAGTAGAGGCCAGCAAATGAGTTACCCTGTTTATCCTAAGTATTCAGACATTTAATCTCACATCTCTGCTAAACAAGACAATTTCACTCTGTTTCGGTTTATTGGAATTGAGACTAATGGAATAGCAAATAGTGTAGACCCAGTCCCTCAGAGGAGTTTGATCTGCATCTAAACTATTTGTCTGGCTGAATATTTAGAGTATTGTAGATTGATATTGATGAACAAACCGTTTAACCCTTTCGTTTAACCCTGTTCTGTTTATTTCAAAGTTCAATACTGAATATTGAATATTCATGCACAAAGTAGTTATAATGAAATATGGAAGGTGGAACGTTGTAGCCATTTTAGAAAGTAAGCAAACAGATCTTTCAAATTCCTTTAGCAAGCAGAGCAGACCCTGATCAGACGGCTCCTATAGAAGCTGTCTGATCTGGGTCTACTCTGTTTGCAGATGTGTAAAAACATGTTTATATGAGGGAAAGGGTTAACCTTTGAATATGGAAAATGAATATACTGGCATTTACAAACAGTGTAGACCTACTACCTAGAGTAGCCATCTTATCAGGGTCTGCCCTGTTTGTCATTCAAAATTCTTTTGCAAAATTTATATCCTTTGATATTTAATGGACTCTTATCAATAAATAGGGACGCATCATTCAACTTTGAACATTCAGTATTCATTGGATTAACTGTTGATCTTACTAGGTGCTTAATCTTTACACCAGCTCTCTGATCAGGGTCTGCACTGTTTGTCTTTAAAAATCCTCATGCAAATTTTGGCCTTACAAACTGAATGGACCCATTAAAAATGATTGATCATTCCTTTAAATTTTAACAATACACCATTCAAAGGGTTAACATGTGAATCCTTTCAGTATGGGAAACCTAGTCACTAATGTCCTTTGCAAACAGTGCAGACCCAGATGAGAGGGCTCCTAGAGGAGCCCTCTCATCTGGGTCAGCACTGTTTGTCATGTTACATTTTCTAAAAATAAATCTTTAAAAAATCCCTGAATATTCACAGTAAACTGGACCTGTATTGATTTTGGAATAGTCCATTTGAAAATTCAGCATTGAAAGGGTTAAGAACTAGTTGTGCATATAGAGTTCAATGTAAATCCATTTAAATTGACTTAGGTAAACCTTGGGCGGACTAAAATGGAAATGTGACCTTACAGCAAACCGATTACAGCTCTTGTCATATTAGCATATATGACCCTTTCACACTAGCAGTGAATCAATGATATCAAATGCAACAGTTTGGATCCAGATGAGATAAGGGTTAATTTGGGGTTTCATTAAAACTGTTTGGCACCATTGACTGTATGTTTGAAAAGAAACAGAAGAAAAATATTGATAGTTAGGACTGAAGCAGACGACAATTACTGTCCTCTCAAAAGAAGTAAATTTCTGGATCTTTAAAAAAGGTTGTAATTTATTGAAGGGACAAAGTAATACAGAAAGCTCCCTTAGGATTACTTCCATCCTGCATTAACCCTTTCCTTTGTATGAACACATTTTCTAGTAGACCCAGATCAGATGGCTCCTCCTATAGGAATGGTCTGATCAGGGTCTGCTCTTTTTGCCTATAAATTATGTACTGGTAGATCTGATTCTACATTTTTTGTCTAAGTCAACAAATGCCTTTTAAAATTTTACTCATCAAAATTAAAGTTGACGAATGCCAGTAATCCTGAAGTGGTCAAATCATGCAAAATGTTCATAATGACATTAGGGAAAGGGTTAAGCAGCAGTCATTCAAACTTCATATACTTTAGCCCATGTTAATTTAACCTTTTACTTCATAAATACACCTTTCTATGCCTTTGCAAACTGTGGACCTAGATCAGACGGCTACTATAGGATCTGATCTGATCAGGGTCTGCTCTGTTTGCTTATGATATAATATAGAATCGATTCTATAGTTTCTGTTTTGGCAAAAGATTTATGTGTAAAAATGCCATTTTAAAAATAAATCTAGTTAATATTTATGATGTGATAATTTCTAACACAGGTGCTCATTGAGTAAAGGGTTAACCCATTACTTGGTGATTATTTAACTCTTTCCTTCATAGGCTATTTTTAGACCCAACCTCTTTGAATAAATCTATCCAAAAGCAGCATTTGCTAGAGAAAAGAAAAATGTTAGAATTGTGTAGTATTGAAACCATTGTGATAAATAGAGCATTTGCTCCTTAGGAGCAAATGCTCTATATATCACAATGATTTCAAAAAGTGACTTGTTAAGAGCCGTAGAAAGGCGTATTTATGGAGGAAAGGGTTAATGTACAGAAATCTTGAAGGTGTTTAGATCGTCCTGAGGTGGTTGTAACTTGGTATCCCGTTTGCACTGCTAGAGTGTGTTCTCTCAAATCCCAGTTTTTCATTGATAGTTAAATCATTATTAAATGAAATAAACTTGCTGATTAACTCTTTCAGTGCTGGGTTTTGAAATGAACTATTCCAAAATTCAAAAAGCTTAAGCTTGCCATGAATATTCAGTGATATTTCTTTAAGAAAAGGGTTACATGACAAACAGTGCAGACCCAGATGAGAGGGCTCCTCTAGGAACCCTCTTATCGGTGTCTTGACAGTTTGCAATATTGCATTATTGACTTGTGTCCCACACTGAAAGGGTTAAAGAGAAAACCAATCTGCCAGGTGTAATATTGGTAATTATTTTCCTTGTTGTAGTGAAAAGTGCCTTCCACAGATCAATAACTTAAACCATTGAAAGCAGGAAATGAGTGTACTGACTTCTGAAAACAGTAGACCCTGATCAAAAGGTTTCATCAGGAGCTGTTGATCTGGTTCTACACTATTTGCCTAAGTTTGTCTGAGTAATTAGGATATGACAGGAAATAATTGACTGAACAACAATTTGCTCAGTGTTCTTACTTTGCATACTAAGTAATTAAATGTCTGCAAAAATAATGTTGCCTACTACAGATTTATTCCTACCTTTTATTTCTCATTTTTTTCAAAAAACATGATAATGGTGTCAAACAGTTTTAATCTTGATAAGACATCAGTTTCTCAGCATCTCATCAGGATCCAAACTGTTTGAATAGGTGATCACAAATTCACTGCTAGCATGCAAAGAGTTGAGGAGTATTGACACCACCACCCAATTCCATGTTACAGTCTCATCATTGGTCATTGAGGAAAGATAAATTCTGATTGGAATGCAAAGTGGCTGGCTATAAAATCAATGGTCATGGAAATCGGTCAACATCGGATATATTGTGGGCTTTGGCACTGAACTTACTGTTATAACTTTTGCAACATGCTTGTATTCATATAAGATACCAAGTAATGCTGCATCTCATCAGGATCAAAATTCTTTGACCCTGTGTACTTTTGAAAACAAAAGAACACAGATGGAATTGAAGGAGTCAGACTTTACCAAATTGGATCCAGATGCGAAACTTTGGTACCGTGCTGACTGATTGGCACATTTTGATAGTACAGACAGCAGACTCCGACTCAGAAATTTATACATACATTTACATTTGAAACAAATTTTGCGTCAGAGTATAAGTGATAATGAAGATGAGGGCTTTGAATTACCTGATAAATATTCATGTAAGAAGTAATGACAGTATGAACATTAATTAGCAGAATTTTTACAATGGCACATTAACACAGGTGTTTTAGCCATGGGAGAAACAGTAAATCAGATCTATATAATACCATAAACCAAACAGATCAACAGACTGCTCCTTCATTAGCCATCTGATCTGGGTCTACTCTATTTGCAAAGGTTTGAAAAGGTGTTTTTATGAAGAAAACGGTTAGTACAATGATTTGTTCAAAGGCGTAATTATGAACAAGCCAAATTTTGGCCACAGCAGAAACTGCAGAATCAGATCTATATAACTCCATTAGTAGACACATATAGGAGCCATTTCACATTGATCTACACGGTTTCCGAAGGTGTCAAAAAGGTGTTTTTATTAAGTAAGGCTTTAACATTGTTAACCGTTTTGACATCTTGTTTGACAGTATTTGTCATTTTTACATCTTGTTTGTCAGTATCTGTCGACTCTTTGAACTCCTGCTGGGCAAAAAGATCAATAAGCTAATAATTTGTCATTTTCAAGTGACAATAATTTGATAATAAAATTCTCATCATAAATATGGTGAAGTGAAATTTCATTCTGAAATGACATCCTAGACATTTTGAGAAAAACCCAATATATCTGTCAGTGTCTAGCAAACAGTATGTAGTGATTAATGTTCGAATATTATGCTTGAAGAACCAACTTTGTCTCTTGTCATAATATTTTGGATATACATGTATGCTGTTCATACTGTGAATGTCCCATACTCTTGTAGCTTTGGCCAATGAAGGGATTATAATCCAGAATGCAGAACTATTAATGTTATATATTGATCAAATTCTTAATGTTTTTATGAATATAGGAAGAGAGTGCACTAGTGTTTTCAAATGGTATAGACCCAGATCAGTTGGGCAACTTGGCTCCTAGAGAAGTCCTGTGATCAGGGTCTACACTGTTTTGTCATTCAGTATCCTCTCACAAATTATACCTTTCATACTAAATGGACTCTCTCATTAAACAGTGAGAGACCATTCCACTTTGAAAACTCAGCACTCCAAGGGTTAATCAGGATCGAAAGTGACTGGGAAAAGGATTACATAAAAAATGTCTTACTCCTGTCTGAATTCCATGCAGCTTAGTACAAACATGGTCTTAATATACAAGGACTCCCAAGAACCAGAAAAACATGGAACGAGAATTCCATGATGTTTTGAATAATTAACACCATTGTTATATGCGTCTTCTCATTCTTGGCCACGTTATCAACGATAATCTGCTTTGCACTTCTAATGTTCCTATACCTGGCAAAATGAGTTTGGAATCAATTACCGTATTTGCTCTATCCTGTTCTATACTAAAATGAAAATTAGCTCAGATATTATTAATTTATTGCTTTGAAAATTTGTTCAAATGTGTCATCATGTTATTATTACTTAGTATCTCAAGGGACATAACTCTTGTTATATTGAACTGCAAATTACATTACCCTGCTTATCCTAAATATTCAGACAAAAACAGTTTGGCAATAGTGCAGGAGCAGTTTGATCAAGGTCTACACTATTTGCTATCATGTCAGTTTAATTCAAAGCTATTACAGACCTATGGTGACCGGAGATTGGGTGTCTGCAAACATAACATAATTATGGTACACTTGGCAAGTTTCTAGATGAAGCAAAGAATGGATCAGATTCAGCAACATGCAAAAGGTTTATACCGCTGGATGAAATCTACTAAAATTAAATGATTTGTTTGAGCCAATAGTTACCATACAGTGTCACCATTGATTGCTGCAAAAACGTTTTGATCATAATGATGTCAGCTCCTTTGTATGTAGTAAACCCTGTCCACAGTGATCACAACAAATAAACATCAGTCTTGGGTTTTAGACAGGTGATAGGTTAATGCAGGATGGTAGCTTAATGCAGGATGAAAGTTATGCAGAAAGCTCCTCTAGGAGCTTTCTACATTACTTTTATCCTACATTAAGCAACCATCTGCTTTTATAGACTTTCACATTTATTCATTATATAGTTGCTATAGGCAGGTTCCACTGTAGATAATTATGTTGTACTTTAATCTAATTATGTTCCATTTGAAACTAATGCAAGCCGGTATTGTATTCAGTATTGCCCTTGTTCTATCATCGACATTCACATGAGAATTAACTCTTTGCATGCTAGAAAAAAATTGTTGTCCACCAAAAATGTTGTTTGTTTGAAGTTTGACCCCTTCGTTCATTTATATACAGTAAATGTCTTTTGACACCCTTGCAAACAGGGTAGACCAATATTAGATGGCTCCTGTAGGAGCTGCCTAGTCAAGGTCTGCTCTGTTTGCTTATGAAATTATATAGATCTGATCCTACAATTTTTATCTAAGCCAGCAATTCCCCTTTATAAAATGTTCAAAAGGGAAAGAGTTAAAGCTAAATTTTCAGATCTATATCATTCCAGATCTTGATCTGAAGTGTTTGCATAGATTAATAATTTTTTCTAGTTTGCAAATAGTTAACTATTCAATTAAATGAACTGCTACCCAGTAATTGGGGTCAAAACTATCACACTTTTGTAGGCCAGTAATTACTGAATATCATTATTTGGTGAAAGTGTTTGTATTCTGTTGGTAGGAGTTCAAAGGAAGAAACAAACCCACCTAGTCAATATGCCATTCAAAATATGTTTCTTTCAAAACTTTTCATAATTGGAATCGATGTTTGCTCTGGTTGTAAAATCAATCTCATACAAAGGACTCCCCCATATTTATGGAAATGTTTGTCCATTTACTGAAAGGTTTATCCGTTAGTTACCTGATGTGATTTTGTTTAACCCTTCCCTCATATAAACGCCTTTTCACGCATTTCAAACAGAGTAGACCCAGATCAGACGGTTCCTAGAGGAGCCGTCTGACCAGGGTCTGCTCTGTTTGCTTTTGACATGATATAGATCTGATTTTACAGCTTTTGTCAAAGCAAAACTATTCCTTGAAAAGTTTGCATTATAAAAGTTTAGCTAATAAATATTCATGATGTCATTACTTCTGTCATGAATATTGAACTTAACTCTCTGGCAGCCAATGGTGAACTCGGCATCTCATCAGGATTCAAATTATTTAAAACTGATTTTTTTTTTGAAACAAGAGGTAGAAATTTAAAAAAAAATGAAGCAGACAACAAACTTTACAGATGACAAAACGTAGCAAAAGAGTTAAGTGTAACCCTTTACTCCAGATATATGCCTATTAATGCTTTTGCATGCAGGGTAGATCCAGATCAGATGGCTCCTGTTAGAACATTAAATGTATTAATTCTTTTCTGCATGAATATTCATGTAAGAAATGAATACACTCTTAATATTTTTTATATTCACATAATTTTGTGCAATGGATTTTTTTTATCTGGGTCTACTCTGTTTGCAAAGGCACAAAATGTAAAAAAGTAAAGTACCTAGTTATAGTCTACTTTCCGTCCGAATGACTGCTCAGCCTACTGTACATTGTGAATGTAGAATGTGTGTGTATGAAAGAAAGGGTTATTGACAGTGCTGATCCAGATCATGTTCTAATTACACAGTGTCTTATTAGGATCAAAACTCTTTGTCTTTGACACTTGGTGGATATATTTATAAAAGAAAAACAATAGGATAACTTTTAAAAAATAAGAAGCTGATGAAGTTTTGAACAGTTGAGAGAATTCATAAGAGGATAAGAATACCGGTAACCCCAAATATGTAGAATGATTTGTACTGATAAGTACATGTACATGTAATAAAAGACCAAAGTGTGTCATTAGTTTGCATGATTGCACTGCTTGAAACTTTTTTCATTATCAATAAGGGAAAACAAAGATCCCAGAGAAATTCATGTTGAAGCAGAGACCAAAGTTTGTGCAAATGACAATTGCATTAAACACAAGTATCAGTGCACTTGAGACAAAAAATAAACAAAAATGCTAAATATAGGTAATAAAGTGGCTTAATATTTTCCCTGTTCTAAATTTATTCCAAATTCCCAAACCTACTGAATATTCAAGGACAAAATAGTTATAATGAAATATGGAAAGTGGAACATTGTAGCCATTTTAGAAAGTAAAGAAACCAATATATAAAATTCCATTTTCAAACATAGCAGACCCTGATCAGACAGCTCCTATAGGTGCCGTCTGATCTGGGTCTAGAAAAGGTCACGGTCTAAAACTCTTAAACAGGGAGAAGTTCAGTGGGTTCAGTCCTGATTTTTTATCTCCCTTTATAGTCAATGCATTTAACCCTTTACTCCATTTGCAAACCATGTAGACCCAGATAAGATGAGTACTGTAGGGGCTGTTTTATCAGGGTCTGCTCTGTTTGCTTATGGAATTGTATAGATCTGATTCTACAGTTTCTGCCAATGCCAAAATATCCTGTATTATGCACTTTATATAAAACCAGCTAATAAATATTCATGATGCCATTATTTCTTACATGAATATTCATGTATTAAAAGGATTAAACAATTCCCAAAACCTAAATCAAGAAGTGAAAAGGACAAAGCAGGCTAATCTTTCTCTCACAGACTGACAGTGCTGCTAAACTTCTCACAGTGAATGTTTCACCCATATGCATTTCTCCTCAAAAATACTGTCGGAGTATGAAGTATTGAGTATAGAGCTGTGTGGGTATTAAATGGTTGTCATCACCCAATAATGTATTAATATTTTGTCAGAAAAATTACCATCAAAACATAACATATTTCAACTTGGGATTTAATTTTCTGATGTTTCTCGTAACAGGGTCTGGCCGGAATCTGCTTGTATTTCCTGCGTACCACAAACAAGGCAATCACGCCAGCAAACATCGGACAAGAAGTGAATTTCGGCATGATGGATTGCAGCAAGGGCAAAATCCTCAATGGACTGGAGTCCTACATGTCAAACATTGTCCTGCCAGCCCTTAGGTCCCTGGAGGTAAGCTGTGTTTCATTCTCCTGTCAGTATTAAAAGTCTTTGCCTATAGATCATGAATGTTAGTTTTGTATTGAATGTTTTATAATATGACTTGAATGAAACGGAATGCAAGTCTTTGACCAGATTTTTTTTATCTCTTATCCCTTTCCCTGTTCAGTATTCATGTAAGAAATAATGACATTATGGATATTTATTAGCTGAATTCTATAATGGCATTAATTTTGTAGACAGAATTTTTTTGGTATTGGTAGAAACTAGTGTCAGGCCTATTATAATCTAATAAGCAAACAGACCCTGATTAGCTGGCTCCTATAAAGCCTTCTGATCTGAGTCTACTCTGTTTGCAAATGCGTGCAAACATGTTTATATTAGGGAAAGGGTTATGAAAGTGTTGCCCTAATTACCCTAAATATCCGGACACAGCTGCTGAAGGAGCAGTTTGATCTGGGTCTACACTATGTGCTGTTATATCAGTCTAATAAAAAATTATCAAAATTGTTGTAACTTGACTTGTTCAGCTGTTCAATGTGGAGGAGAGTAGATTTGGTAAGAATATGAATCTCCTGACATGTCGAGTCATTTTCCCTTCCCTACTACTACTGCTGGTTCTGAGATTATATAACTTCTGAATCTGAAATGGTTATCAAGTATCTGGTAGGTTAGATGTTGAGCTTGCTCAAAATCTGACCAATCAGATGCTTGAGAATGATCTCAGACTCAGGCAAAACGTTTCATAATCTCAGACCAGCTTCATAGTTTGATGTTATTTCAATGACCAAAGCCTCACTATTGACATTTTATTCGCCCAGTGACAGGTGTAGTTTCATTTTGTTTCTGAAATTGATCAGATAATAATCACTAAATGTGTCATTGTGAGTTTTGTTTGATTCTATAAAAATTTTATCGCTGAAAGATTTCTGTTACTTGAAAAAGTATGTTCATGTTATGTTTGTTTTTTTAGCAATGGGGTGATATAGACAATGGCAACGGCAACAATGCACAGATCGAAGACTTCCTGGAACAGCTTGAGAAGTTCATCAACAACCTCATGTCTGCGCTTTCCAACATGGAGGGGCAGATAACTCTTGAGGAAAATGGAGTCGGCTTCATCATTGACACCATGGAGTCACCAGCTGACTACCAGTCTGTTGGTATGTAGACTGTGTTTCATATTGATAATGGAAAAAAACTGGAATCATATTTGTAAAGTGTTTGGAACTAGATTTAAATGGGTAACAAAGTTGATATTCAGTGTTTAACGCCAACCAAAAACGTTTTCTACTCGCTCTAATGTAGTTATTGCTGCAAGCTAACACAACATGCATTTGCCAGTCTAATAACAAGTTTTGTCCGTGGAAAATCTGGTTATTAACCCTTCGCTTGCTATTCACGTCAATATACCTACCTGTAAATAGTGAAGACTCCGATGAGACAGCTCCTGCAGGAGCTATATCATCAGGGTCTGCACTATTTACAAGTTGATTGTGCAACCAGTGCACTCCACAGCAGTGGTTGCACAGCGAAACACTAGTACACAGTGGAGATATATGTAATTATACAACAGGGCATGGGTAAAGAAGGAGAATGTATTTTAAAATTCAGCAAGAGAAGGGTTAAGTTGTTTTGTCAGAAATAATGTTTGTATCAACCTTTTAGTTTATTGACAATTTTTGACCATTTGTCTTCAAAACAATTTTCATCAAAAAAAATGATTATCTCCAGCGATTCTCATAGATTTTCTTCTGTTTTTGAATGTGATCATAAATTAAATTGATATGTATTCTAGTGAAACACTGAGTTACTCTACATTTCTTGTTCTAAAGACTGCTAAAACTGACTATTCAATTTGTAGCATCCAACTCTGATTACCTGGAGAAGTTGGAGAACCTCTGTGCACAGTGGTCCAAGCAGATTGAGCAAGTCTTGGCAGAGAGTGAGCAGATGAGGCGAGAGGCTGATGACATTGGGCCAACAGCCGAACTCAGTTACTGGAAGTCACGCATGGCCAAGTTCAATAAGTAAGCCTTAGTAATACAATAGAATCTGTCTTAAATTTTGACCTCATGAATATTCATACAAGAAATAATGACATCATCAATATAAATTATATCTCAATTCTTACAGTGGCATATGAACACTGGATGTTTTAGCAATGGCAAAATCTTTAATAATTCATAAGCAAACGTAGCCACAGATCAAACTGCTTGCTGAATATTTAGGGTCAATAAGTATTGGTTTAACCCTTTACTCCATGCATATTCATATAAAAAATAATGATATCATGAATATTGATTAGATGAATGTTTATAATGGTATAGAATTTTGGTTCAGGCAACCTGTAGAATCAGATCTTTGTTATACCAATAGTAAAATGAGCAGACTCTGATCAGAGGGCTTTTACAGGAGCCATCTGATTTGGGTCTACCCAGGTATTACAAGATGTTTCTATGAAGTAATGGGTTAAACCTAGTCTTATTCATGCCATTGTCTGTTTTTTAACCCTTTACCTCATAGGCTATTTTTAGATACAACGGTTTGAATAAATCTGTCGAAAAAGAGCATGAACATGAAAAGGAAAACTTTAGAATTTTGTAGTTTGAAACCATTGTGATAAATAGAGCATTTGCTCCTATAGGAGCAAATGCTCTATTTATCACAATGGTTTCACAAAGTGACTTTTACAGAGTCGTCAAAAGTCGTCAGTATGAGGGAATGGGTTAATAAACTATATACTTATGATGATGTTTCAGCTTGTTGGAGCAGATGAAGAGCCCACGTGTGAAGGCTGTACTAGGTGTCCTGCAGGTGTCCAAGTCCAAGTCTCTGAGACGCTGGAAGGAACTGGACGGCTTCATCACTGACTATGCTAATGAAGCGAAGGACAACGTCAAGTACCTGTACACCCTGGACAAATTCTTTGGCCCTCTGGTCAAGTGCACACCTGTAAGTACAAACAAGATGGTACATGCATTCAAAACATATGAGCTGCTCTCCATGAGTAGTGGTCCTATTGTATTGCACACAGAGTGGACCTGGATCAGACATCACATCCATGATGAATTATCTCATCAAGTTTTACTCTATTTACATATTCTAATGAGTGTTAGACCATGCAGACCTTGGTCAGATGTATTGTCAGACACACTGCATTTGGTCTGAGTCTTCACTGTTTGCCTTCATTTTTCATAGAGAGTAGCTCAAATATAAAAAAAAGGATATTATAAGTTGTTGATACATTAACCCTCCACTGCATGAATAACCATGTAAGAAAAATTATTATTTAATAAGCAAACAGAGCAGACACTGATGAGACAGCTCCTACAGGAGCTGTCTGATCTGAGTCTGCTCTGATTGCAAAGGCATGAAAAGGTGTATTTATGACGTAATGGGTGCAACACTAAGTATTTTCATCTGCAGAAATTGTCTTTTACTTAATTCTAAACATACACTTTTTTATCATTTCTTTTAAAACAGTATCAGCCTGTTGAACAGTTGAACAGATTTTAATGAGATGCCGAGTCTCTTTTGGTTTAATCTAGATCCAACTGTTTGCTTCAATAGTGTTGAAACTTTTGGTGGATGATGGCTGTTTATATTCATGGACTCATTGCAGAGGTAATGTACCCTAAAGTATCTGGACAAACAAATGTAGGCAAAAACTGCTGTCCCTTTTTATTTTCAATAGTTTTATAATTAGCAAATTCTGTTATTATTCTGTTCTGTTATTTTATAATTGTATACAGTGTTTAGAAGAGATGCCTATATAAATATGCTTTACAATCTTTCCAGGCCACCATGATTGAGCACATTCCAAGCCTGATGAATGCCATTCGCATGATCTACAGTATCTCCCAGTACTACAACACGTCAGAACGCATGACCTCTCTGTTTGTCAAGGTCACCAATCAGATGATAACTACATGCAAACACTACATCATGCATGACGTCACCAAGATTTGGGACCACAAGAGGTTAGTGGCTTCTTACAATTGACAAAGGCATAGATAAGATAAATTAACCCTTACTCGATGAATATTCCTGTCAGAAATGATGTAAATATTAACCCTTTCCCTCATACAAACGTGTTTTCATGCATTTGCAAACAGAGTAGACCCAGATCAGACGGCTCCTGGAGGAGCCGTCTGATCAGGGTCTACTCTGTTTGCTATTAGAATTTGATAGAACTGTTCCTTTATCTTCTAAAATGTCTACAATGTTCCACCTTCAAGAATTCTTTAGAACTATTTTGTTAATGAATATTCAGTAGGTACTGAAAATTGGCCTAAATACAGAACAAGGAAAGGGTTAAAATTAATTAGCTTTACCCTTTACTGCTTGAATATTCATGTTAGAAATAATTACATCAGGAATACTACTTAGATTATTTGTTACAATAGCACATGGACACAGAAATGTTTGAGCATGACAAAAACTGTAGAATCATATCTTTATTATATCATAAGCAAACAGTGCAGACCCTGATCAGATAGCTCCAACAGGAGCCATCTGATCTTGGTCTACTCTGTTTGCAAAGGCATATAAAGACGTATTTATGGAGTAAAGGGTTAATATTTGTAATGGCATATGAACACAGGAAGTATTTGTAATGCAGAAACTGTAGAATCAGATCTATATAATTCCATAAGCAAACATAACAGACCCTGATTAGATGGCTCCAACTGGAATATCTGGTGTTGGTCTACTCTACAGTGAAACCTCTCTATAACAACAACTAAATTACATTAAGTATTTTGTGTTACGGCAACCACCTGCCCAAAATACCAACTAATTAACACAATTTAGTGGTCGTTATAGAGAGGTTTTACTGTATTTGCTAAGTTGCTAAAGGACATATCTCTCACATGTGTTCAGCATTGCAATGGTCACAATATGAAGGCCATAACTGTAAACTGTATTTTGGTTCAATTAAATTGATTTATTTTCCCTGGTTGACAAGATTATTGGTAACAAAATGAACTGAGTACGAGTATAAATACAATGTATTTCTTATCATGTTTCTTTGTGCTACATTAGGGTTTGGCTCAGAAATAAGAGATTTAGGCAGATCAGTATTCCTTTAACCATTTACTCCAAAAATATGCCTTAAGGAGACATCTGATCAGGGTCTACTCTGTTTGCTTATGATATAATATAGATATGATTCTACAGTTTCTTCCATGGCCAAAACCTCTTGTGCCCATGTGATATTATAATAATTAATCTAATTAGAGTGCATGATGCCAGTATCATTTTCATGAATATTTATTTAGTAAAAGGTTAATCTAAAGCTGATCATGCTTAATAATGGTTTACTCTATTATACAGACCTGAGGTGCTGAAGAGACTGAATGAGTGTACTCAGCTCAATGAGGAGTACCAGAAACAGTTCCAGAGGACCAAGGAACGACTGAAGGAAAACCCCAATGAGAAACAGTTTGAGTTCAGGTAAAAAGTTATACGACTGGACCTTTTTTTAGCCCCATCATTGAGTTCACTTTTGTATCTTAGTCAAGGAACATTTTCTTTGTCATAAATGCTTTGCATGCAAATTGGTATCTTACAACTTCCATTTGCTTCAAATCCATCACTTAACTCGCATCAGCAAATAGCTGAGTAACTCTTCGTCTCATCAAAATGCAAGCTGTTTGACACTCGGTCAATAGTTTCTCAAAAAAGCTTGATCAAATAGTAAGTAAGTGAAAAGTTGAGCCAATGAGAGATTGAGCAGAAATTAGGAAGGTTAAGTTTACCCTTTCCCTGTCCTATGTCTATTCAAAATTTCAATACCTACTAAATATTCATGGTCTAAATAGACGAAATTCATGGATGAAATATGGAAGGTGGAAATTGTAGCCATTTTAGAAAGTAAAGAAAGAGATCAAACCAAGCAGGAGCCATCTGATCTGGGTCTTCTTTATTTGCAAATGCGTAAAACATGTTGATATAAAGGAAAGGGTTAATCCATCCATTTGTGTTTTTTTCTGTATAAATCTAAGAGTGTTATGAAACCTTAAGTAGCTTTATAAGTGAGTGTAGAGGTGCTTTCTGTCAGACAAATTAATCTGTTAACTTTTCACATTGTTGGATGATGTTTTCATATAGACAGTATAGATTCAGTGATTTACATGAATTAGTATTCCTGTGAGCTGATTTGGTCTGTTATCAAAGAACTTTCTATCCACACAACCAATCAAACACTTGTATATTTTTGAGGTCTGATTGGCTTTCATTTATATAATCATTCTCATTTATTCTAGTGAGAACTACATTTTCGGGAAGTTTGACACTTTCTGCAAGCGCTTGGAAAGAATTGCCGACATGATCAACACAATTGAAATGTTCTCCGGCCTCGGTGACGTGAAGATTGAGGGCATTGACATCATCTGTGTTAAGTACAAGACCATTGTAGACAACGCCAAGAAGAAGAACTATGACATCCTCGACCACAGGAAGGCAGAAGTGAGTGAATTAACTTTCCTGTAACTGATTTAATATTTGTTTTATGGTAGAGCTGCCTTTTAAATTGTTTCCTGCTTTAGCAGGATGACACTAAGGATCACTTCCTTATTGCTTGACTGTCTACCCATTTGTGTGTCATACTTTTTTCTTCATGCTTTTTAGCGTCGTCCATCATGCATCGTGTGTCGTCAACAATTTGTTTGTGAACACTCTAGTGGTCACAATTTTAGTCCAATCGTCATGAAACTTGGTCAGAATGAATGTCTTGATAAAATCTCGGACGAGTTTGAAAGTGGGTCAAGTTGGGTTAAAAACTAGGTCACTAGGTCAAATAGTAGGAAAACCTTGTGAACCCTCTAGAGGTCACATTTTTAGCCCAATTTTCATGAAACTTGGTCAGAATGATTGTCTTGATAAAATCTCGGAGGAGTTTGAAAAGTGGGTTACGTGGGGTAAAAAACTAGGTCACTAGGTCAAACAGTAGCAAAACCTTGTGAACACTCTAGTGGTCACAATTTTAGTCCAATCTTCATGAAACTTGGTCAGATTGAATGTCTTGATAAAATATCAGACAAGTTCGAAAGTGGGTCAAGTGGGGTTGAAAACTAGGTCACTAGGTCAAACAGTAGAAAAACCTTGTGAACACTCTAGTAGTCACATTTTTTGTCCAATCTTCGTGAAACTTTGTCATAATGATTGTCTTGATAAAATCTCGAACGAGTTTTAAATTGGGTTATGTGGGGTTAAAAACTAGGTCATTAGGTCAAATAGTAGGAAAACCTTGTGAACCCTCTAGAGGTCACATTTTTAGCCCAATTTTCATGAAACTTGGTCAGAATGATTGTCTTGATAAAATCTCGGAGGAGTTTGAAAAGTGGGTTACGTGGGGTAAAAAACTAGGTCACGAGGTCAAACAGTAGCAAAACCTTGTGAACACTCTAGTGGTCACAATTTTAGTCCAATCTTCATGAAACTTGGTCAGATTGAATGTCTTGATAAAATCTCGAACGAGTTTGAAATTGGGTTATGTGGGGTTAAAAACAAGGTCATTAGGTCAAATAGTAGGAAAACCTTGTGAACCCTCTAGAGGTCACATTTTTAGCCCAATTTTCCTGAAACTTGGTCAGAATGATTGTCTTGATAAAATCTCGGAGGAGTTTGAAAAGTGGGTTACATGGGGTAAAAAACTAGGTCACGAGGTCAAACAGTAGCAAAACCTTGTGAACACTCTAGTGGTCACAATTTTAGTCCAATCTTCATGAAACTTGGTCAGATTGAATGTCTTGATCATATCTCGGACGAGTTCGAAAGTGGGTCAAGTGGGGTTAAAAACTAGGTCACTAGGTCAAATGGTAGAAAAACCTTGTGAACACTCTAGTGGTCACTTTTTTTGTCCAATCTTCATGAAACTTGGTCAGAACGAATGTCTTGATAAAATATCAGACGAGTTCGAAAGTGGGTCAAGTGGGGTTGAAAACTAGGTCACTAGGTCAAACAGTAGAAAAACCTTGTGAACACTCTAGTAGTCACATTTTTTGTCCAATCTTCATGAAACTTTGTCATAATGATTGTCTTGATGAAATCTCGAACGAGCCAAATCTTCATGAAAATTGGTCAGAATGATTGTCCTAATAAAATCTTGGACAAGTTTGAAAGTGGGTTACGTGTGGTCAAAAAGTAGGTCACTGGGTCATATCTTAGAAAAATCTTGATCATGGGTGGGGTGGGAATAAAAAGTAGGTCACTAGGTCAAATCTTAGAAAAAATACTCTAGAGGGCAAATTTTTAGCCCAATCTTCATTGGTCAGAATCATTGTCTTGATAAAGTGAATATTCTAAATCTTTGAAAATCTTGTTGTCTGTAGAACCACTGCTCATGGTCCACTATCAACATTGTTCAAATATTGGCCCTAATGTCAATATTGGCCCTACCTATGGGCTACCCAGCAAAAATCTTCAATCTATGGTAATCAGGTGACCGATTTAGGGCCATCTTGGCCCTCTTGTTTCTGTCACTGTACACACCTACCCACAGGTGACACACATTATATCATGTATCGCTCTTGTTTGAAAAAGTTACCTGTTAGTATGAGAAATTGTTAAAGATTTTAAAAGCAGAAGGCTGCTTAAAGCAGAACTGAATGCTCCTGAGGGAGCTTTTGACATTGCTTTTATCCTGTATTAAGCTACCACCTGTCCTTAAAACATTAATATATTGACTCTTTCCCTAGGAACTTTTTGCATTACTTTCATTCTGCATTAAGCAACCACATGGTCTTATAGATCTCCATGTTTATTCATTATATGGTCACTGTAGGCAGTTTTCAATGTATTTTTTAATACTAGGACTATGGATGATGCAGCATAGTGGTTCCTTGTTTTGTTTTCTCGATTACATGTATATTTGATTTGACATACTATATTCTTTTTATATACAGTTTGACAATGACTACCTAGAGTTCCGGAACCAAATTGAGAACCTGCGCGGCATGCTGCAGAATTTCATGGATAACTGGTTTCAGAAACCGCTCACCGTAAGTAATCGTAATTTTGATATAGTGCAACACAGTGATTTGTTAATCCAAATTCTACAGATGACATCCTCACAGGAGATTCAAATCTGTCATGGGACAGATTTTATGTTTGATATATAAGTGGATGATTCATACAGATTTATCATAAAACTTATTCTGTATTATCACATAAGATAAGGTAGCATCTACTTAAAACTGAATAACATAATTTTTGTTGATGTAACTTTTTATGTAATTATATAACATTAAATCATTTACTCCACAGATTTGCCTTTAACAGATAAGTGATTGAGCAGACTTTAATTTTTATTGCAGTATAAGGGTTAAAAACTGTCTGATTTCATTGTAGACTGAAAAAGCCTTAGAGCTCTTGGGAAAGTTTGAGGCCATCACTGGCTCCAACCTGGACATCAATGAGAAGTATTCCAAAGTGATGATGAACTATGGGCGTGACCTCGAGTCCATCCGCAAGCTGTACCAGAAGTTCAAACAGGAGCCCATGATCCCGAGAAACCTGCCGCCAGTAGCTGGGCGCATTGCCTGGGCTCGACAACTGTACAGAAAGATTGAGCTGCCCATGAAGGCATTCAGGACAAAGCCTGAGATACTGAAGAATGCTGAGGCAAAGAAGACTATAAGGAATTACAACAAGATGGCCGGAGTGCTCATGGAGTACGAGGTAAATATGCATTCTAAGTTTTTGTAGAGACATAGGTAAGACACGTAGATAACTATCATTTTAACCCTTTACTCCATGAAGCTTTTACTTATGAATATTAATTATATTAGTTGTTATACTAGAACATGGACACAGAGATTTTTGGCCAGGGCAGAAACTACAGAATCATATCTATGTCATATCATAAGCAAACAGATCAGACAGCTCATATAAGATCTTGGTCTACTCTGTTTGCAAAGGCATAGAAATGCATATTTATAGAGTAAAGGGTTAAGTTTCATATAAGAAGTAATGACATCATGAATATTAATTAGATGAGTTTTCAAAATGGCATAATTATGAAGTCAGGAAATATTTTCCATGGCAGAAACTGCCTCTGCAAACAGAGAAGACTCTGATCACATGGCTCCAGTTGGAGCCATCTGATCAAGGTTAGTTCTATTTGCTTATGGAATTATATATATTTCTTATTCTCCAGCTTTTAAAAAGGGCCAAAAAGGGCTCATAAATATTAAGCTAATTTATAATCATACATACATTATTTCTTTCCTGAATATTCATGGAGTAAAAGGGTTAAGAAAGTTAACGGTTGCTGTAGACAGATTTTGGGGGAATAAATTAATAACAGCAACAACGACAAATATCTAGTATACTTTATAATGAGTGAACTGGCATTTATAATATGGATAGCAGCTTTTTTTTTATTTCATTTTCAGCAAAGTTTCTCTTGCAGAGTAATAAGCATTAAGTTAATAAGCATTTTAAAAGACAGCATGTTCCTTTTTACTTTTGTGAAACTTTGACAAAATATTTTTCAAATGATAGTTTTGTATTGATAATATATTCATATTATTTTGTTTCCATAGATGCTGTACCATCGTGGATGGCTGAGGGCTGTGGAGGCAGCTAAGTCCGGGCTCAATGCCTCTCTACTGGTGAGGCACCCTGACTCTGGGGAGCTGTTTGTGAACTTTGACCCCCAGGTGGTGGAGCTGATACAGGAGGCCAAGTGCCTGCAGGCCCTGAACCTTGAAATTCCAGAGACTGTGAAGGCCCTCATGACCAAAGAGGAAGAAATCAAGACGGCAAATGTCGAGTATGTACAGTAGAATCTTTCTGTAGCGAACACTTATTTCATTAGCATTGGAGTCTTTTTAAAAGCATGTGGCTGCTTAATACATAACAGAAGTAAGCTCTTGCTTTCTGCAGTACATTTGTCCTGCATTAACTCGTTCCCTAATTAGCATTTATGCTTTGAATTGATCACTTCATGAGTATTTATTAACTTAATTTTATATATTGTAAAATTTCAAGCAGTCTGATTTGCTAAGGCGTAAAAAAGGCCTTTGTGTATAAAGGAAAGGGTTAAAAAAAATACACTCTGGATGAAAAGGGGTGAAGAAACATTCATATGAAGCAAAGGGTGAAAAGATACAGCGTCAGATGGTTGTGATCCTGTTGAGACACTGATTTACTTGGCTTGTTATCTAAATCTAGACTGTTTGCATGCAGTACAGTAGAACCCCTCTAATGCGACCACTTAATGAATAAACATGGGTGTCTTTATGAGCAGGGGGTTGCTAAATGCAGTACAAAAGTAATGCAGAAAGCTCCTATGAGCTTTCTGCATTACTTTTGTCCTGCATTAAGCTACCACCTGCATCTAGCACCCAGAATTATACCTCTTTTAGGTGGTCGCATTAGCGGGGTTTTACTGTATAATAAATTGCACAGGTTATAATAAATTTGCTGCTAGTAGTTTATTTGAGTGTAAATGTGATTGCAGTTTGAACGAGATGCTGAAGGAGTACAAGGAGATCCTAAGCAACATCTCACCAGTACTGATGCCACTGATGAAGCCGTACAAGGAGAAGGTGGAGGAGGAGCTTCTACCGGGCCTGACCACTCTCACCTGGATATCCCTCAATGTCAATGACTGTAAGCATACAAGCACATACTATGTACAGTACAACCTAATAACCCTTTTCTCCTTGAATATTCATGTAAGAAAAAATGACAACGTAATTTATTAATTATATTAATTGAAACAATAGCATATGGACACGGGAACTTTTGACCATGGCAGAAACTGTAGAATTATATCTTTATTATATCAAACAGCAGACCCTGATCATATGTCTACTCTTTTTGCTAAGTCTTAGAAAGGGCTAAATCTTTCACTGCCATTTAATGTCATCTGCAAAATTTGTTGTCTGCTACAATTTTAATTTATTCATGTTCTTTATGTATTTACTTTCAAGAAATATAATCACAGCCTTAAACTGCAATTCAGCATTTCATCAGTATCCAAACTGTTTGCCTTTGTAGGAACTGTCTAATCAGGGTCTGTTCTGTTTGCTTATGATATATGTAAGTCGTATTCTAAAGTTTTCGCCAGAGTCCAAAACATTGCTTGTTCATGTACTGTTATAAATGTTAAGCTAATTGATATTCATACATACATTATTTCTCACATGAATATTCATGGAATAAAGGGTTAAGTGAACAAATATGCCAGTGTTTCAAGTAGATGGCTGCTTAATGCAGAATGAAAGTAATGCAGTAAACTCCAACAGGAATTTTTAGACTTTTTATTAAATGATTTAAAGTATTGCTTGGTTTCCCTTGCAGTCATCTCAAACAACTACAAGGTGATGTCTGAGCTGGACAAGTTGTCCAAGACTGTCCATGACATTCTGGAGTGTCGTATTGAGAAGGTTCTTGAGGACATGTCTTCCACGGCTCTCTGTGAGCTGCCTGAAGACGAGCCAGTCACGATGGAAAGATTCCTGGAAATCACCAATGATGTTGTTACCACAGCCTCCAAATACTTGGCAAAGTAAGTTTTGACTGCATGCATTTTGGTACATACAGCATAATTTGTCATAAGTGACCATTTATTAATTGAACATGGGAAAGCTCGTATAAAAAGCTTGTAGATTTTTAATAGCCCTTTACTTCATTAATACGCCTTTCTACACCTTTGCTAACAGAGTAGACCCAGATCAGATGACTCCTACAGGAGGGAGCTATCTGATCAGGATCTGCTCTGTTTGCTTATGACATAATATAGATCTGATTCTACACTTTCTGCCCTGCTTAAATCTTCCTATGTCCATATGTAATTAAAAATGCAGCCAGTTAATATGGATGATATTGTTACTTCTTACATGAATATTTATGGAGTAAAGGGTTAACATTCATGATTCAGGTTATAATAATGACTTGTAGATTGTATGAAACTTGATAAGCACCGTTTTTGGTTTACAGTCAGAGCCACCTGGTGGAGACTGCTGTGTATGACCTTGTTGCGACACTTCAGTCTGGCTTGATTGAGTCGGACCGCCAGAATCTGAGCCAAGAGGAGGGCTACAGCTGCTACTCTCCTGACATGAAGAACAAGAAAGCTCGTTGCCAGGAATGTATTGCATGCAGCTTCTATGCTCTCCTCAACTACTTCACCCAGAGGAATACCGAAGCCCTTGTCAAAGGTGAGGTTGTCACTCTTGTAATTTTTATGACTTACTCTTTATAGAGCTGAGGTTTTAACTCTTTACTCAATATATACGCCCTTTAGCACCTTTGCAAACACAGTAGACCCAGATCAGATGGCTCCTATTGGAGCTGTCTGATCACAGTCTGCTCTATTTGCTTATGAATTTACCTATGTTCATGTGCCATTATAAAAAATGTTCTAATTTATATTCATATAATCATTATTTTTACTTGAATATTCATGGAGTAAAGGTTTAAATGTGATGGGTATTGTCTGTCACCAGGAACAAGGCTGTCCCTGGATGCTATCAAGCGTCGCCTACAGACCTCTAATAAGTACACCAAGGATGAGCTCAAGGACGACCAGAAAGTGCCGCTATTCTGTGCTGACGTCGTCCTCCAGATTCCCAATGTTGTGATGAAGCCCAGTCTTGATGACCTCCAGTCCTCTCTTAACAAAGCTGTCCAGGTCATCCTCAAAGCCTCACAGGATGTTCCTCAATGGGAACACCTCATTATGCATCAGAGGCAACAACAAAAGGTAGGTTAAAGGTCATGAGACATTTATATTACCAATTATATAGTGATAATATTGACATTAGTTTCCTCCTAAGCCAATTAATACCAGTAGTTAGTATAAGCACTTGTTTTAAGCTTGTTGCATGAATGTCAGTATTACGTACATCAACTTTAATTAACCCTTTACCAGGTAGAGAAGCCTTTTTATGCCTTTGCAAGCAGAATAGACCAAGATCAAATGGTTTCTGTATGAACCGTCTGATCAGGGTCTGCTCTGCTTGCTTCTGGAATTATGAAAATCTGATTGTAATTATTGCCATGGCCAAAAATCCCTGTGTTCATGTATTGAAATATATAAATTCAGGTAATAAAATTTATTATTCATGATTTCATTATTTCTAGCATGAATATTCCTGAGGCAAAGAGTTAATGCATAAGTTGTAGAAAAGATCATCCATTCTTGATTTACCAGCAACTGTTTTACTTGCACTTGTCTTCAGTTTTGAAATACGTTTTTGCAGAATTGTTGAGCACATGTAGTGAATAAGCATAGTTAACCCATTCCCGCATATTGACGCCTTTTGACGCTTCTGTAAAAGTCACTTTGTGAAACCATTGTGATAAATAGAGCATTTGCTCCACAGGAGCAAATGCTCTATTTATCACAATGGTTTCAAAACTACACAATTTTCTTTTCTCTAGTTAATGCTCCTTTTTGGTAGATTTAATCAAAGAGGTTAGGTCTAAAAATAGCCTAAATGGGAATGGGTTAACAAAAGAAACTTTTATAAAGAGTTGTATGCATTGTTGCAAAGTTTTTTGTAAAGTCAAATGAAGAATGATGTACCGGTACTTATTGCATGCAGTCTACCAAACCTGATTCTACAGAGGTAATACAGATATACACTGGTGAAGTCATCAAATCACCAAATCATGCTTGCACATATGAACATTTTAACCCCTTATTCTATAGATATGCCTTTTAACTCCTATGCAAATAGAGTGGACACTGTTCAGACAACTCCTGTAGGAGTTCTTTGATCAGGTCTGCTCTGTTTGCATATGGAATAATATAAAATCTGAGTCTACAATTTCTACCATGGCCAGTAATTGGAGCGTGCATATAACAACATAAAAATTCTTCTGATTAATATTTATGATGTCATTATTTTTTTCATGAATGTTCATAGAATGAAGGGTTGAAATAATTTTTTATTATAACTTTTTTGTTGTATTTATTGGGGAAGGGGGAGGGGGAGGGCCATTAAACACTTCCCAGGATTTTTTTTCTGTAGTAGCCAATGATCCAAGACAAGTCATTGAAAAACACTGATTTAACAAGAAATAGCATTATAACATGATAAAACGCATAAAACTCTGGGATTATTTGGCAGATATAAATTCTGTACCAAAAGAAACATTCATATTGAAATGCTTCTATGTTGTTTTCTCCGTCTATTTGTGGGATGTAAAAGATTCATTGTAATAGACAGTCATATCTTACTGCTATACCAACCCTCTTATTCTCTTAACCCTTTATCTGATGAATATTCATGTAAGAAATATTAACATCATGAATATTTATTAGCTGAATTTTATCATTTTAATCTATATCATGTCAAAAGCAAACAGAGCAGACCCTGATCAGACATCTGTTTCTACTCTGTTTGCAAATGTGTGAAAAAGCGTTTACATGAAGGAAAGGGTTAATCCTTTGTCTGATGAATATTCATGTAAGGAATAATGACTGTATGAATATCAATTAGCCATATCTTTTTACAGCATTATTAACAATGCAATTTCTAACCGTGGCTGAAACTGTACAATCGGATCTATGTTATTTCATAAGCAAATACAGTAGAACCTCGATTATTCGAATTTTCTGTATAAACGAATTCAGATACTTTTATGCAGGTGGCTGCTTAATGCATGGTGAAAGTCACGCAGAAAGCTCCTCTAGGAGCTTTCTGCGTGACTTTCACCATGCATTAAGCTGCCACCTGTCTTACAGATCGATAATAATACGTATTTTGGTGTTCGAATAATCGAGATTTTACTGTATAGCAAGACCTGGATCGGATGACTTCTATATGAGACGTCTGATCTGGGTCTATGTGAAATAGCATTTATTTGAGGGAAAGGGTTAAGTTGCCACAATATACGCATTTCCATGACATTGCTGCATGACACAAAGTTGACTTAAGCTTGCTGCAATGCACATCATTTGCTTTGTTTTGTTCAGGAACTTTTTCCACGGCTATTTACTGTAAGTTAGGTGATGAGTTTGTAGACATTTTGTTCCTATGGTGATTTTAAGCCTCCCAGCTTATTTTTCATATTTTTTTATATATAATTCTCTGCTTTCACCCTCATTAGATTATTTTTGTTTGCAACAGCTTATCTGTGTTTTTTAATGACGTTTGAACTCTGTGTAAAAGCCTCATATATGATACATCCTATTCTAGCCATGCCAGACCTAGAGTATGGCAAAACATGTCAACAGCGACCACCCAAAATAAAGTCTGAATTCTGGATTTTTAAGACAGATGGTAGCCTAATGCAGGGTGAAAGTAATGCAGAAGGCTCCTGGTGGAGCTGTCTGTAATACTTCGGTCCTGCATTAATTAATTTCCACTGATAGACACCTTTTGATGCCTTTATATACAGAGAAGACCTAGATCAGGCAGCTTTTGATAGGGTCTACTCTGTTAGCTAATGGTATTTGATAGATTCCTTGAATTTCCTTCTTTGGCCAAAAAATATCCTGTCCATGTTTTATTATAAAGTTCTGTCAATGATTGTGCATAAGGTCATGGAATCTTTAATAATGTTCAAGTGAGAATGGGTTATCCCTTTCCTCCATAAATACACCTTTATACGCCTCTGTACGCCTACGCCTTTCTATGCCTTTCTAAGTCACCTGTTGAAACCATTGTGATAAATAGAGCATTTGCTCCTAAAGGAGCAAATGCTCTATTTATCACAATGGTTTCAAATTACAAAATTCTAAAAAATTCCTTTTTTCTAGTTAATGCTCATTTTGGGTAGATTTATTCAAAGAGGTTGTATCTAAAAATAGCCTGTGGAGGTAATGGGTTAAGCAACCACATGCTCTTAAAAAAAACCATGTTAATTCAGTATATGGTCACTATAGGCAGGTTCTACTGTATATTAGTGTCTTTTATGTCAGTTTCATATGACCCTTAACCTGTTTTGAGAGTTGTAATGAACTCAAAAACTCTTTTCCTGCATTCTGCATTTACTTAGCTGTATTTAATGGGTTGGGTGACAAATGGTTTGGATCCTGATGAGATGCTGAGCTGATCTGTGTCTTGTCTAGATTCAGTCTGTTTTCAAACTGGATAATCGTCAAGTTCATTTTATCGAACCATTGATAAGGTGCATATTGAAATACTAAAATTATTTAATTTTTTTTGTGAATTCTACATTGTGACAAACCTCTTTTCAATCATTTTGAAGAGATGATTCTAAAGGGTAGTCACAACATAATGTATAAAATGGTATGGTGGAAAAATAAATGAGCTACTTAAAAAAAAAAATTCATCTTGTCTATACCTGGTTTAACCATTTACTCCATGAATATTCATGTATTCAATAATAAGGACATAATGCATATTGATTACATTAATTGCTAAAATAGCACATGGACACATGAGTGCTTGGCCAAGGCATAAACTGTAATATCATATCTTCATTATTTCATAAGTAAACAGGGCAGACTCTGATCAGACAGTTCCTGAAGGAGCTTCTGATCTAGCTCTTCTTTGTTTGCAAAAGGGTACAAAGGCATATTTGTGGAGTAAAGGGTTAACTCGTTGCAAGTAATTGTTGTCTGCCAGTATTATAGTTTTGATCCTGATTAGCCACCGAGTTACTTTCATCAGGATCCATACTGTTTACATAGGAAATCACAAATTCACTGCTAGTGTGCGAAGAGTGAAGCTCCATCTTTATAATTATCATAAACCGAATCTGCTTTTAGTACTCATGAATGTGTTTTGCTTCAATTTTCCATAGAAATTTGCTAAGTCTTCCAAAACAGTTTTGATTCCAGTGAGATGCTTAGTTACTTACTCAGAGCCTGATCTAGATCCAATCTGTTTATAAAGGTTATAAAGATAAAATAATAAGGTGCTTAAAGTTACAATACCATATAGTAATATCTCACTAATCCAAACACATAAATATATATCATTATGAGTGTTTGGGCCCTTTCTCTCATGGTGACGTCTTTTAATGTCTCAGCGAGCTGAGTAGACCCGGATCAGACAGCTCCTGTAGGAGCTGTCAGATCAGAGTCTGCTCTGTTTGCTTAGAGAATTATACAGACCTGACCCTAAAGTTTAGTTTAAGCCAAATATGTCTTTGTAAAAAGAGATTTCTTTATGTCAACAAATATTCATGAAGTGCTCATTTCATTTAGTTAGGTTTATAATGGTATTGCCTTTTGATTTCATATTCTCATTGTTGGTGATACAGGAGGACCTGTCCTAGTGACCATTCATTTATTGACTATAGTAGTTTAAAAAAGCAGGTGGTTGCTTAATGCAGAGTAAAAGTAAAGCAGAAAGCTCCAATGGGAGCTTTCTGCTTTGCTTTTGTCCTGCATTTATCAACTGCCTGTCTTAAAGACCCAGAATTAGACCTCATTTTAATAAAAAAAATTTAAGACAGGTTCAGCTGTAGTGGTGTTGTGGTTTTGCAAGGAAATTATAATCAGCCCTTGCCTAAGCTCATGTCTTAGTTGTATTTGATGTAGCTAATTTCCAATACCCAATAGTAATTGCATATACATAATGACCGTAACCTATTTACCCTAAATAATTGGACATCGAATTTCCCCTCTCCAATGTTTTGTGAAGCTGAATACTGTAAAACCCTTCTAAACCGCACATTCAATTTAGTATAAATATCAGTCTTGGTGACAGGTGGCAGCTTAATGCATGATGAAAGTCATGCAGAAAGCATCCTGCATTAAGCAGCCACCTGCCTAAAATTATCTAAATTCTTCTCTACTAGAATTCCAGTTTAGAGGGGGTTTACTGTAATTCAATTTGACTGTCATATCACAGTAACAAACAGTGTAGACACTGATCAAATGAGTCCTTCAGGCATCCTTCGATCTTGGTCTGCAGTATATGCTTAAGTTTGTCTGTCCAAATACTTAGGGTAATTAAGGTTTAGCTTATTTATTATTCAAGGTGTACAACAGTATAGTCAAAGTTGAATCCTGTTTGCATTGAGAGTTCATCCTCTAGAAGCATATGTCTATTTCTAAGCAACATCTTTTAATAGAAACAAGATTTTTGTTGGAGGTTATGTTGAAAGAGGATGTTAACATTTGCTTTTTTGATACTTTTTCAAGAGAGCCATGTCGATTGCCAAGGTAAACTCTTGCTAATCTCACATGAATTTATTTTTTCAATTTAACATTTGCCCAGTAGGGAAGAATGTCTTAAATTTATACTGTGGCAGTTTTCTTCTGTGTTGCTTACGAATTATGGATTCACCCCTGGTAATTTATGAATCAAAGGTCCTTCTCCATATATATTCTTAATTCTTAACAATCTACATAATTCTGTAGTCTGCTGATGTTGTTGTCTGCTACAAATTCTTAAAGTGTATTTGCTCATTTTTTTTCTTCTTCAAGGAACATGATCAGAGTGTCAAACAGTTTAGATCCTATTGAGATATTGTGTTGATTGGCATCTCATCTGGATCCAAACTGTTTGTATCATTATCATGTAAAGACGATTAGCGCTCTGTACGTGACATTGTGAAAGTGCAGTAAAACCTCTCTATAATGACCACTAAAGTACATCAAGTATTTTGTGTTAAAAGCAGGTGACTGCTTTAAGCAAGGTGAAAGTAAAACAGAACACTCCTACAGGAGCGTTCTGTTTTACTTTCACCTTGCTTTAAGCAGCCACTTGCCCTAAATACTAACTAATTAACACAATTTAGTGGTCGTTATAGAGAGGTTGTACTGTATTTGAACACTTTTTGATCTAGATTAAATATATATTAAAACTTTAGTTCATGGATATACATGTAGGCAAGAAATTGTGACATCATGAATATTACCGTAATTCACTGAATTTTTTCAATGGCGTTATAAACAAAATAAACTTTTTATCATGACAGAAATTGTTGAATCAGATCTATATTATATCAAACACAAATAGAATAGACCATGATCAGATGACTATTATAGGAGCCATCTGATTAGGGTCTGCTCTGTTTGCAAATGCCAATAAAGGCATATTTATGGGATAAAGGATAAACTGTTTCACTCTCTGATGGTGTTCATAGAAAGAGGAGAAAAATCAACTCATAAAAACAGATAAGTCAGACCACAATTTATGCAGACAGCTTTAATTTCCATTGGTCTGCTGAAGGTAACTATGAGATCAACTCTTTTAATGCTAACAGCGAGTTTGTTCTTACCTGTGCGGGCAGTTTGGATCCAGATGAGATGCCTAGTTACTCAGTGTCTTGTCAAAATTCAAACTGTTTTACATTCTGGTTGTTGTTGTTTTTTAAAAAAAATGCAAGAAAAATTCACTGTGAGAATGTTTTAGCAGACAACACTTTATTTTTGCAGATAACAATGACTTTGCATGCAAATATTTAATATTTATGTTACAAATAGGCAACTGTCACACAGGACAGTTCATTTCAAAGATAATAATGTAACATAAGATTGTAGTAAAAATAGCAGGGCTAATAAACCTTTACTCCATAGATAACCTTTTTACATCTTTGCAAACAGAGTAAATCCAGATCAGACGACTCCTATAGGAGCCATCTGATCAGGGTCTGCTCTGTTTGCTTATGACATAATATAGATCTGAATCTTCAGTTTTTGTCATGACTAAACAATTTTTATAATTCAGTTAATTGATATTCATGATGTCATTATCTTTTGCCTTAATTAATATTCATGGAGTAAAGGTATGCTAAAAGTTCACAGATAAATTACCAGATGAAACCAATGGTATTTTCAATTTGGGTTTGCTAAAATTCACTAAAATAGAAATATAGGATAGATTTTGCTGTTAATTAAACAGTTGTTGTATATAATCTGTGCCATGAAAAAAGTTGTCTTTGGGGTTTTGCAGTTTGATGCAACTGAGTCATAGAATAAGGGTCATAATTCGGATACTAAAATCATCATTTCTCCACCAAACCCTATGTAGTGCCCACTCTTTAGAATCGTCTCTAAGAGACTATTCTAAAGAGTGGTCACAGCAAAGGGTTTAGTGTAGAAATAAAGGAGCTGTTCTTGGAAAACCCGGCTGGCCAGTTTAATTATTTGACACATCTTATCTATGTGTCTGCCCAGACTAGCCAACATTTAAAAGGGTGCAAAATCTGATGAGTGATAATCTTAACAGTGTAAACCCCAAAGACACACTGGCCTGCTTGTATTTTCTTAGTTTGTAGGGCGATAGTGCTAATTTAATTATTACTGTAGCCACATAGTTAGGGTTTGCAAGATGATCTTCATTAATTCTGGACACCTTTAGATCACTCAAACTTCATGGGTTTTTAACCCTTTGAATGCTGAATATTCAAAGTGGAATGGCCTATCAGTGTGTTACAATATGATTCCATTGAGTATGAAAGGGTAAATTTCCAAGAGGATTTTGAATGACAGTGTAGACCTGGATTAAAGGGCTCCTCTAGGACCCCTTTGACCTGGGTCTTCACAGTTTGCAAATGACAGTACATCCTTTCAGAGGCTTTCAGAGGTTAAAAAACAAAAACATATTCTGATTTTAATGTCTGCAGTTCTTGCACTTAAAAATCATGTGATAATTACCAAATTGTTTTACAAATCTTTTGTTCACACAGTTAATAATACTAGATAATAACTGAGTATAATATAAGGATATTTAGTGTCCGCTACAATTGTATATGAGTATATTTGCTAACCCTTTGATAGCTGGAAACAGTTAACTGGCATTTGCAAACAGTATAGATCCAGGTCAGAGAGCTCATTAAATCCTGTGTTCAGGGTCTGTACTGTTTATGATTCAGTCCTTTTGCAATTTTATACTCTTTCAAACAGCTTTGACTTTCATGCCTGGAAACACATGCAGTCATTTGAAAACAGTATACATGTACAGTGAAACCCCGCTAATGCGACCACTTAATAAACAGCCACTGATGTCGTCTAAAGCAGGTGGTTGCTTAATGCAGGACGAAAGTTATGCAGAAAGCTCCTATAGGTGGTCGCATTAGCGGGGTTTTACTGTACATGTAGACCCAGTTCAGAGGACTCCTAGTAGAGCCCTCTGATCAATGTCTGCATTATTTGTCATTCATAATCCTTCAGTAGGTTTAAGCCTTTCCTATGGATTTTTCCTTTCCTATTTTCCTTTCCTATAGTTAACCCTTTCCCTCATATAAACGTGTTTTCACGCATTTACAAACAGAGTAGACCCAGATCAGACGGCTCCTGATCAGGGTCTACTCTGTTTGCTAATAGAACTTGATAGATGCATTTCTTTGCTTTCTAAAATGGCTACAATTTTCCACCTTTGATATTTCATTATAACTATTTTGTCCATGAATATTCAGTAGGTATTGCATTTTTAATAAACATAGAACAGGGAAAGGGTTAAACATTGATTGACTATTCCACTCAGATAATTCATTGTTGAAAGGATTAAAGAAAGATAGACCATTTCTCGTCGAATATACAGCATTCAGCAGAGGGTTTAATTCTATATGCCGTACAAGGTGTTTTCAAAGATTGTCTGTTTGTTTTGTCCAGTTGTCCAAGCAACCCTATATTTCTACTGCAGTAGAACTTCTCTACAGCGACCACAAGATGAAAAAACATGATTGTCTTTATTCAACCTCTTTGAATAAATCTACAGAAATGGTGCATTTACTACAGAAAAGGAAAATTTTAGAATTGTGTAGTTCTGAAACCTATGAAGCAAATGCTCTTTTTATCACAATGGTTTCATTAAAGCAACCTTTACAGGGCTTCATGTTTTTTCACTTACTGGCTGCTTTAAAGAAGTTCTACTACCAGTATGTCTCAATTAGGTGATAATTGTTCAACTTTTAAAGCATAAATCAGTTTGAGCAATAGCTGACTAGGACTCTTTTTTTTTAATAATATGCAACCCCAATAATTACCAGGGGTGTATTGTCACAACACAGTGCCTACTTACACACAAAAGACCTTTGCTTCCTAACCATTCCATGTCTCTGAATATACATCACATCAGAATCCATCACAGTTTGTGACACAGCGATGAAAAAAACCAAACACTACAGATCTACCATTTACTCATTGTGTTGCCATGGCTTTTGGTTAGGGACGCTTAACATGACTTTGTGTCTTTGGTTGCAACAGTAATTGGTCCATGTATTTACAGTTTGTCGGGTATTAGAATTCTTTATGTAAAAAAAAAATAATTCCAGGCAATGTTCTTTGAAATTAATGTGATTTGTAAACATTCAGCCCTTATTTGAAGGGTACTCCATGATCTCTAGTATTTGTATCCTGCTTTGCAAAGTTGCGAAATCAGGTGTCACCACAGTGGTCTAACATCTCTTGTTTTTAAAGTCCTTTACCTGTATTTAACCCTTTTACTTTATGAATATTCATGTAAGAAATAATGACATCATAAATATCTATAATTAATTGATCATTTCTAAAATGGCATAAGATATGAACACAGGAAATTTTTGTCATGGCAAAAACTGTAGCATCAAATCTTTATTATTTCACAAGCAAACAGAGCAGACCCTGATCAGATGGCTCCTACAGGATCTGTCTGATCTAGGTCTACACTGCTTACAAAAGTATTTAAAGACATATTTATAGAGTAAATGGTTAAAACAGCAAGCCTTTTGTTGATACTCCTTGTGTATGAAGTGACAGTGTATATCCAGATAATGATTTATAAAGCTTTTAGAAGTACATGTATATCTTACCTCATAACTGCTTTTATTAGATGGTATGGGTTTTTTTGTGCAAAGACTAGTGGAAGTTTTGCCACAGCCCCAGTGTTGTTTCAGACAAGATACCCTATTCACCCTAGGTATTTGGACAGACAAACTTAGGCAAAAAGTGCAGACCAAGATCAAACTGCTCCAGATAAAGTACAGTAAAAACTCTATACTACAAAATTTTAATATACTACAAAATTTTAATAATGAAGAATGTATGTCTTTGTAGGCATTTTGCTGCTTAATGCAGGGTGGAAGTCATGCAGAAAGCTCCTAGAGGAGCTTTTTGCATGACTTTCACCCTGCATTAAACTTCTACCTGTGTTAAAGATCAACAATGGTAAGGTTTTGAGTGTTCGTAGTATCGAGTTTGTACTGTTGTTTGATCAGGGTGTTCACTATTTGCTACTATGTTCAGTCTGATATAAAGTTTTCAAAATGGTGCCAAACTGAATTAATTATGTCTGAATACTTAGGATAATTAAGGTGGTCGTAAATTTCACGTTTTACCCTTGAACTTAAAAGTGATCATCTTTGAAGCTTACCTCATTTGACTTCACACACATAACTATAATCACAATGGCTACCACCTAGAGACTAATGAGCAAAGGGCCATAACACTTATCATATACATATTGATAGTAGTTATGGTCCCTTGAATTGAGACTTCCGCTGGCAGTGGAGCATTGGCATTCACTTTCATATTTTTTGCTGACGTGTGTACAGAGCAATAGATAAAGGTGCATATTTAACTACTAAAATTTGTTATCATTTCTCCTCCAAACCCTGTGTCGTGACTACTCTTTAGAATCATCTTTTCAAGACAGTTCTTATGAGGAGTGGTCATAACATACGGTATGGTGAAGAAATAATGGAGCTACTCTTACAATTAAAATAAAATAAAAAAATATGCATCTTGTCTGGGCCTCTTGTGTATGTATTGTATCACAAAACATCTTGATTTTCTATAGTATTTATATAGTTTGACGTGCTCATATAAACATTTTAGATATTAAAATCTTCAAAGGAGATGAAATTTGATAGATGTTACAGTTTTTTCATTTGCAGCCATAACAGAATCTGACTTAAGTTAAGCATAGTATAGTTTTTCATATTAAAATGATTTCTGTAGATGCAATACTGTTTGAGAAACTTTATGGAACAGATACCATTCTAGATTAGGAGTTACTTTAACAGACACTTTCTTGCTGTATGACATGTGATATAATGTTTATGATCTGTCTAGGAAATGGAGGTGGCAGCTGCAGAGCAGGCTGAGGAAGGAGCCATCATGAAGCCGGCCACTGTGATCAAGCCACTGCACAAGATCATCAGCGAACACAAAGATGTGGTCAAGATTGTTATCCAGCTCAACTCCATCATCAGCACGTTCAAGTCGGATGTACAGGAAGTGTTAGACAGTTTTGCCCAGTACGGACATCTCTGGGAAAAGGTAACTAACAATGGCCTCTTTAATTAATAACAACATTTCCATGAGATCTGTGACAAGTCTCATCTGACAGCAAAAACTCATAACTTCATTTATCCTGTCACGTGCCTATTTTCCTGACGGATAACAAGGTGCCTGATAAACTTTTTGTTATTATGTCAGTAGGTCACATGACCGATGTTAATATGTCAGTTGGTCACATGACCTGTAGCCGAAACTACTTTTTTTTTTAAAGTGTTTTACCGAGACGCTTATTTCGTGAATACACAATTTACGTCTACCTAGTAGATCTAGATCTAGATCTACTGAATAAAAAAAGTTTAACAAAGCGAATTGATTTCAATCGATACCCGTTAAACTAAATAATTCTTTCACTTCATTCTCTCAAACTTATATTCTTAGACCAAGTAGATCTAGATCTAGAGTAGATCTAGTTGTCTGTCGCGAAATTACCGTGTTTGGATCCACATCAAGAATCATAAATCGTCTAGATCCTGTATTCTATAGTCAGTTCTATTTTAATTATATCGGCGTCTATCCCAACCGAGTCTAGAATTGAAATTTTATTAAGCTAGCCTTGACTTTTCTATTCTAGACTAGGTTTAGATCAGATTGTCTCAAACATCAAGTGACCGGTTATTTTTCTCACATAACCAACCGGGGCAACGGTTTTGTTTTGAGCATTTTTTCAGTGGAATTCCAGTGACGTAATAACGCCTTTATAGTGACGTCATCAACAGTCTAAAGACAGTAGAGTCGGGTATACTTTGCGGTGCATTTTGTGGTACATTCGGTACAAAATAAAATAATTTTATATTTTGCTGTCGTGACAAGGATAAATAGAATATTTGGTTCCTAGCTTTGAATGAGAAATGTTATCTGGCAAGGCGGATGAATATATCAGGTGAGCCGACACTTTTTAACGCCTTTGCAGAGTAGACCTGGGTCAGACGGCTCCTGATAGGTGCTGCCTGATCAGGGTCTGCTCTGTGTGTTCTGATATACAACAGCTACTATAGGAGATGCCTGATCAAATGTTTGAAAAGACGAATGTTGAATTTCTGTATGATTTGAACCTTTTGTTACTTTGACAGAATCCTGAGGATGCAGTGGTCGAGTTCATGGAACAGAAGCCAATACTAACTGAGATTGAACAGCAGATCAAATACTACCAGGTAAGGACTGCTCCAATAATTAACAGGTGACTGCTGAATCAGAATTAAATTAACCCTTCGCTTGCTATTCGCATCAATATACCTACCTGTAAATAGTGAAGACCCAGATGAGACAGCTCCTGCAGGAGCTGTCTCATCAGGGTCTGCACTATTTACAAGTTGATTGTGCAACCAGTGTACTCCACAGCAGTGATTGCACAGCAAAATACTTGTACACAGTGAAGATATATGTAATTATACAACAGGGCATGGGTAAAGAAGGAGAAATATATATATTTTAAAATTCAGCAAGGGAAGTGTTAATACAGCGAGTTTTTTTAAGTTTACTGTAATACTTCTACAAGAACGCTTTACCTGATAGCAACACCTTTTGACACATTTTCAAACAGTGTACAGGCAGAAACCTAATGATATGAGTCTGCTCTGTCTGTTTATGGAATTATATAGATTTTATTCCACGGTTTCTGTGTTCATTAGAGAAAAAATTAAAACAAAAAGTAATAAAGTCTTTTTTAGTCGACTTTAAGGAAGGTTTTACTGTATATGTTATATTTTCTATTCCTTAAGCAAATAGAGAAGACCCTGATCAGACCATTCCTACAGGAGCTGTCTTATCTTGGTCTGCTTGCAAAGATGTAAAAAGGGGTATCTATAGTTTACTGTACATATCATCTTTTCTGTTTACAGCGCCTTGAAACAGAGCTGGAGGAAATAGTACAATCATACCGTGTTGGCTCAGTCATGTTCATGGCAGATCCTTTGAAACTTGCCTTGATCACAGAGGCCAAGAACTGGAAACTGGCCTTCTCTAAGGCCTTGAATGACAAATGTGCCCAGGACATGGACGAAATCCTTGAGTTCATTGACAACCAGATGAAGAAACTGTGCCGTCCTGTCAAGGATCTTGATGATGTACGCTCACACATGGCTTCACTTAGCGAGATCAGAGAGGCTTCAATCCGAATTGACATGACTATACAGCCTATTGAGGAGGCCTATGGTATGTTGAACAGATACAACATCTTCTTCAACGATGGCAATGCTGAGAGGGTGGACTCTTTGTCTTATGGATGGAAGAAACTCAACAGCCAGGTAAAATAGTTGTCCTAAATATGAGGTGACCTATGTTACACTTCGTCACTGTTTTGTAAAGCTGTACATTAATGTTAGTGATATTCTTTAATTATTATTATTATATTGTCTCAGTAAGTGGTTGCCAAAAAATGTTTTACTGTACAGTAAAACCTCTCTATAATGACCACTAAATTACATCAAGTATTTTGTGTTAAAAGCAGGTGGATGCTTATAGCAAGGTGAAAGTAAAACAGAACGCTCCTATAGGAGCGTTCTGTTTTACTTCCACCTTGCTTTAAGCAACCACCTGCCCAACATGCTAACTAATTAACCCAATTTAGTGGTTGTTATAGAGATGTTTTACTGTATATCAATATTCTTTGTTTATAGGCACATGAGGTACAGGATCACTTGCTTGCTATCCAGCCAGAGTTCAAGGCCAACCTTCTGGCAGGTGTTGAGCAGTTTATGCAGGATCAGGGAGAATTTGTCAGTGACTATGATGTCAAGTAAGTGTCACAAGCAGGGCTAGGCACGAAACTGTCATATCTACGTTCTTTAACCCTTTACTCCATGAAGTTTCATGTAAGAAATAATGACATCATGAATATTAATTTGATTAATTTGTTATAATAGCACATGGACACAGGAAGTTTTGACCATGGCAGAAACTGTAGAATCTTGTCTATATTATATCAGAACAGACCCTGATCAGACGGCTCCTACAGGAGCCATCTGATCTGGGTTTACTCTGTTTGCAAAGGCGTAGACAGGCCTATTTATATAGTTATCATTACTTCTGACAAATACATATAGAAGTGCACATTTTGTACAATATTTATTTCTAACTCCAGGGGTCCAATGGTTGATGGCATTGAGCCTCGCGAGGCTTCAGACCGCCTTAACATCTTCCAGGCAAGGTTTGACGAGTTGTGGCGTAAGT
This sequence comes from Azorinus chamasolen, assembly GCA_963576725.1. Classification (NCBI taxonomy): domain Eukaryota; kingdom Metazoa; phylum Mollusca; class Bivalvia; order Cardiida; family Solecurtidae; genus Azorinus; species Azorinus chamasolen. Next base: position 12,929,941 of record OY755237.1, read on the forward strand.
ATATCACTTACTCAGGTGGTGAGGAGCTGTTTGGACTGGCCAGCACACCATACCCAGAGCTTCAGCGCATCAAGAAGGAGCTGAACTTGCTACAGAAGCTGTATCAGCTATACAACATTGTACTGGAGAATGTCAATGGCTACCAAGACATCACCTGGGTGGACATTGATATTGAGAAAATCAACAATGAACTGTTGGACTTCCAAAACAAGTAAGCTGAAATGTTTATACATATGCTACATACACTGATATCCATTAATCTATTACCCCATCCCAATTGAATATTCATGAAATAAATGATTACATCATGAATATTTATTAGCTGAAATTTTTGTAATGGCATAATGTATATGGGATATTTTGGTATTAGTAGAAACTGTAGAGTCATATACATGTATATTATAAATTCATAAGCAAACAGAGCAGATCCTAATCATATGGCTCCTATAGGAACCTGTCTGATCTAGGTCTACTCTTTTTGCAAATATGGGAAAAGGTGTTTATATGAAGGAAAGGGTTGACCTGCTGAATAATAAAAGACATGCTGTTCCCTTTCAGAATATTGATTAACCCATTACCTATTCAATATTCATTGCTTATAGAATGATATAGATGGTATTCTACAGTGTCTGCCATGCCAAATTTCCTGTGTTCATGTGCCATTATAAAAATATCGTCAAATTAATATTCATGTCATTATTTCTTACATTAATATTCATTGAGTAAATGGTTAAAGCAACCCACCTACTGATAAAGAACCTGATTTCTATTAAGTAAATGCTGCTGTAAAGAGGTTTAATTGTAATAGACCTGTAGATATGAAAAATATTCTAGAAATCAAGCTGAAATATTCTCCATTTCTCTGCCTACCCTGTCTTGTTGGTAAACATTCAAATTGCCTTAATGAGTACCAACAAATAGGATTTGGCTGAGAAATAAGAGATTAAACTTAATCAGTACTCTTCTAAATCAGGTATGTTTTAACCCTTTCCTCCATAAATACGCCTTTCTACGCCTCTGTAAAAGTCACTTCTTGAAACCATTGTGATAAATAGAGCATTTGCTCCTCCTTAGGAGCAAATGCTCTATTTATCACAATGGTTTCAAAACTAAAAAATTCTAATTTTTTCCCTTTCTCTAATTAATGCTCCTTTTCGGTAGATTTTTCAAAGAGGTTGGAACTAAAAATAGCCTATGAGGGAATGGGTTAAAGTTATTTTTCTTTGTTCTCCATAGATGCCGCAAGCTACCCAAGGCCTTGAAGGAATGGCAGGCCTATGAGGAACTGAAGAAGACAATTGATGACTTCAATGAGACATGTCCCCTGCTGGAGATGATGGCCAACAAAGCCATGATGACCCGTCACTGGGAGAGGCTCGCACAGATCACTGGGCACTCCTTCGATGTTGAGGCCGACAACTTCCTTCTGAGAAACCTCATGGATGCTCCACTTCTGGAGAATAAAGAAGACATTGAGGTAAAAAGTTGGAAATATGCTTCATAGTTATAATTTTCAAATTGTTATAACTTTTAGCTTGTCTGTTTCGAAGAAAAGTCGAGCTATTGTGATCACTGGGTCATAGGGGTTGGCGTTGTCGGCGGCGGCATGCAAAAACTTTAATGTAGCTCATTACTCGAAAAGTATAAGAGGTATCAACATGAAACTTCATAGGTGGTTAGTAGATCTCTTTGAGGGGAAGGCCCCTACATAAGAACCATAACTCTTGATTTCAAAATTTTGGAATTATGGCCTTTTAATATTTCAATTTTAAACTACAAACACTATATACATCATATATAAATTAATTAAAACTGTGTGTAACCTAATTAATGAATGATAATTGTGGGGTAGTTTGATTTTCTCAACACATTTTCTGTGTTGTTCAGGATGTGTGTATCTCAGCAGTGAAGGAGAAGGACATAGAAGCCAAGCTGAAGCAAGTCATCAATGACTGGAGTGCTCAGAACTTCCAGTTTTCCAACTTCAAAACCAGGGGAGAACTTCTCCTCAAAGGTGTGTACTCCTAATTGTGTAAATTGTCCGAAATATGCATCTAAATAGTCTTAGACAAATAGTACAGGCTAAATTATCCTGTGTTTATGTGTCAGTATAAAAACTAATGTTGTTATTCATAATGTCATTACATCTTACAGTAATATTCATTGAGTAAAGGGTTAATGGTCTTAATCAGCTTTACAAACTGGTCCTTATGTTTACAGTAAAGATGGTAGCCATTGCGTCTTGATATCATAAAATGAGTTTCGTTGTGACATCTACCCTTCAGCACTCTGCTTACTATATGGTTCATGCAAACAGTTTTGATGCAGATAAGATGCAGTTTTATCAGGATTCAAAGTACAGTAAAACCTCTCTATAACGACCACTAAATTGTGTTAATTAGTTGGTATTTTGGGCAGGTGGTTGCTTAAAGCAAGGTGAAAGTAAAACATAGCACTCCTATAGGAGCGTTCTGTTTTACTTTCACCTTGCTTTAAGCATCCACCTGCCTTTAACACAAAATACTTGATGTAATTTAGTTGTCGTTATAGAGAGGTTTTACTGTATACGTCACTCTGAGCATGTTTCTGACAAGACATATTGACAAAATCCATGTTAAACCTTGAAATGCCTTTTTAACACCCTTGCAAACAGAATAGACTCAGATCAGACAGCTACTGTAGGAACTGTCTGGTCTGGGTCTACACTGTTTGTTTATGGAATAATAAAGGTCTTGATTTTATTTTTCTGAAAGATTTTTTCGATAGAGTTCATAGAGTCATGTAAATTATTATCCAAAAGCTTTATGAGCAAAATATATACAATAAGTTATTACTTTCACAGGTGACACAACTTCTGAGACTGTGGCCTTGATGGAAGACAGCTTGATGGTTCTAGGAGGGTTGCTTAGCAACAGGTATATTTAAACTAAAGTGATTTTCAAATGCTACGCTTTTAGCATCAGTTGTTCTATAAATATATGAATATGTTAAACAATACAACCTTGGACAAATGTGTAGATTTGAAGTCAGTACAGTAAAACCTCTTTAACGGCCACTGAATTACATCAAGTATTTTGCGTTAAAGGCAGGTGGCTGCTTAAAGCAAAGTGAAAGTAAAACAGAACGCTCCTATAGGAGCGTTCTGTTTTACTTTCACCTTGCTATAAGCGGTCACCTGTGCTAAATACCAAATAATTAACTCAATATAGTGGCTGATACAAAGAGGTTTTACTGTAGTTTGAAATTCAAGGCTTGTTAACATGTTGTTTGAAAAATATATACATGTACTGTTTGAATATCGTGATGATTTGATAATTACAAAGGGTTGAGCACAAAACAATCTCTGCGGTGAACTTTTGGTAACCTTTGGATCCAGATGAGATGTTGAGTAACTTGGTGTCTCATAAGGATCCAAACTACTCTGATCATATTGAGGAGAAATGGAAGAAAAATAAACTTTTAGAATTGTTGTAGATTATAATGTTTGCAGACAATTACTTAGTATGCAAAGGGATAAAGTACTAATTGTCTGTTACAGGTACAATGCTCCATTCAAGCCCAAGATCCAGGAATGGGTGCACAAGCTGACTGGCACCACAGAGATCATTGAGAACTGGCTCATCGTGCAGAACCTTTGGATCTACCTGGAGGCTGTATTTGTGGGTGGTGACATTGCCAAGCAGCTTCCACAGGTTGGTATTGCATATATACACCTTTAAATCTCTTTGCAAACAGAATAAACCCAGATCAGGTGACTCCAGTAGGAGTTGTCTTATCAGTAACTGCACTGTTTGCTTATGGTGTTACAGTTTCTGTGACTGCCATCATCGTCAATCAGACATCAACAACAAAAGTTACAGCAAAACGTTTTGAACCATTCTCAATGGATTTGTATGAACTTGGAATTTATGATGACTCCTTTGAAACAGTATCCAATAACAGTTAACTCTTTCCCTGTTCAGTATTCTTGTCAGAAATAATGGCATCATGAATATTTGATAGCTGAATCTTTATAATGTAAAATTTTCAAGGGATATTTTTGCTTTGACAAAAACTGTAGAATCAGATCTCTTATCATGTTATAAGCAAACAGAGCCGACCCTGTTCAGACAACTTCTACAGGAGCTGTCTGATCTGAGTCTACTCTGTTTGCATTGTCGTGAACAGGAATGGATTAAGTCTTTACATGCTAGCTGTGAGTTTGATATAACATATGCAAATGGTTTGGATCCAGATGAGATGCAGGGTATCTCATCATCAGGATCCATGCTTATAAAACTTTTTAGTTGAGTCTGAGTTCGTTCTCAATCTTTTGATTGGTCAGATTTGAGTTCTCAAGCTTTTGATTGGTCAGATTTGAGCCAAAGGCTCAAATCTGACCAATCAAAAACTTGAGAACGAACTCAGACTCAACTAAAAGTTATATAAGCATCGATACAGGATTCAAACTGTCTGACACTCAATTTATAAAAAAGACAACGGAAAAAAAGAGAAATGCAGAAGACAACATTTTTTCCAGATGTCAATAACACAATGTTTATATAGTTAACACTTTGCTTTCCTCCCTTATAGGAAGCCAAGAGGTTTAGCAACATTGACAAGTCCTGGCTGAAGATCATGCAGCGTGCCCATGAACAGCCCAATGTGGTGAACTGCTGTGTTGGCGACGACACCATGATGCAGCTCCTGCCTCACCTGTTGGAACAGCTCGAGATCTGTCAGAAATCCCTGACAGGCTACCTAGAAAAGAAGCGTCTCGTCTTTCCCAGATTCTTCTTCGTCTCTGACCCTGCCCTGCTTGAGATTCTTGGTCAAGCCAGTGACTCTCACACTATCCAGGTAAAAACAAGAAAACTGGATACATAGCATTAGGGTCACCTCTGTTAATGTTAATCCTTTCAATGCTGATTTTTCGGAGTGGAATAGCCCATCAGTATTTAACCCTTTCCTCCATAAATACACCTTTCTACGCCTCTGTAATAACCACTTCTTGGAACCATTGTGATAAATAGAGCATTTGCTCCTATAGGAGCAAATGCTCTATTTATCACAATGGTCTCAAACTACAATATTCTAAAATTTTACTTTTCTCTAATAAATGCTCCTTTTAGGTAGATTCATTCAACGAGGTTGGGTCTAAAAATAGCCTATGATGGAAAGGGTTAACTATAGAGTCTATTCAGTATGAAAGGCTTAAACTTGCTAGATGTACAGACCCTGATCTAGATCTTAACTGTTTGCAAATGTCAGTGCAATTCATGTAAATATTTCTGTAAACATCTTAAAAAAAAATAGGATTCATATGTAAATCTTAAAATGTATCAAATGTAAATCTATTACCTTCCCCATCTATAACCATACCTAACCAACAAACCAAAATAATTCTGTAATTCTACAACCTCTTGCTGTTTAATCATTCTGTTTATGCATTCACATGTTCTTGCAAAATGTATAAGGTTTTGTAAACTGTGACCAAAATCAATTATGTGCTCTGTTCTATTCTGTTCTGTACTTTGATTTAGTTATTTTGCACTTTCAGAACCACCTGCTGAGCGTGTTTGACAACACAAGGCTTGTGACGTTTGACGAGAAGTTGTATGACAAAATTCTGGAGATAAACTCCCAAGAAGGAGAAACTGTGGCATTGGAATCCCCTATCATGGCTCAGGTTAGTATTAACTTATATAAGGGCTGTGTTAACCCATTACTTGATAAATATTGTAATAACGTATATTGATATCATGAATGATTAATTGGCTGAATTTTGATAATGGTATATGGAAACTGGATTATTAGCCATGGCAGAAACTATACAATCAGAATCAGATCTATACAATTCCATAAGCAACCAGAGCAGAGCCTGATCAGATAAATGTAACATGACAAACAGTGCAGATCCTGTAGGATCCCTCTCATCTGGGTGTACATTATTTGTAAAGGACATAAACGGCTCATTTCCAACTTTGAAAGGGTGAAGAACAATATATGACAGTATACAGTTGATGTACATGTGACTGTTGATGACTATTTGTCTCGTTTGTCCAGGGCAATGTGGAGGTGTGGCTTGGTGACCTGCTGAAAATGTCCAAGAGGTCAGTACATGCCATCATCAGGATGGCATCCATTGCCATCAACGATCCAGCCTTCCAAATCGTTGAGTTTGAGAACAACTATCCCGCCCAGGTAAACTCAAATCAAAACACTTAGATTGTCATTCAGAAGCATGAATTTTAGATACCTGCTACAGGTAGACATCTATTATGACATTTAGTAATTACACCATGATCTTGTGTACACATTAATACTGAATATAGTTTTTACCTGTTTTATACATTATCCAAAGTTATGTTATGTTTTATAATTGGTATTCAACTCATATGTTGACTTTCTGTTACCTTTATATTGCTTACAGTGTTGTGAGGCAACAATTAAATCCAAAGTCTTATCTGAATCCAATCTGTGTGACACTCGAATTGTGTTTTCTTAAATAGAAAGGGAGATAGAGGATATTACATGTGTGTTTCTTTACTATTGATTTTAACCAATGAATTGACTAAAATAATATAATATGAGGCTTCAAGAGTGTCATATTATTTTAATCATCAAGGTCGAATGTGATATTCTTGTTATCACATGACACAAAAATGCAGGAAAAGCAGGCGCTTTTTCTATTTATATTTTAGTGACAGCTGTCATCTAGACTGACCTGCTTACATATTTTGGATAATATATAACATGTGCAGTTTATATTTACATGGATTCAAATATTGTCACATGATAAATAAATTTATGTAATATTAAAGATTAAAGAATACAAATTCGGAGCAATTTAAAGACTATAGAGGTTATTATTTGTCTGTTTTGTTCTCTAGGTTGGGTTGCTGGGTATTCAAATGATGTGGACCAGAGATTCTGAGGATGCCCTCACCAATGCCCGTACAGACAAGAAGATTATGCAGAACACAAATCAGAAATTCCTTGACCTCCTGAACATGCTGATTGATATGACAACCACAGACTTGAAGAAGATAGAAAGAACTAAATACGAGACACTCATTACCATCCATGTCCATCAGAAGGACATATTTGATGACTTGGTTAGTACCATGAACACAGTTATAGTGTAACCTTGTGTTGGAAAGAAAGATGAGTTTGGCCCTGAAGTACGAGATTAATCATTTACTAGAGATGCCGTCCATCTTTGCAAGCGAGTAGGCCCTCAGATAGTTCCTGTGGGAGCAATATTATCAGGTTCTGATCTGTTTGCCTATGATGTAACATAGATATATTCTATTATGATTAAAATTCCCTTGTTTTTGATACAATTAACAAACTTCAGGTAACTGATATTCATACAATCATTATTTTCTGACATGAATATTCATGAAGTAAATGAATACCCTTAAAAATACGCCTTTGCAAACAGAGTAGACCCAGATGAGACGACTCCTACAGGAGCCATCTGATCTTGGTCTGCTCTGTTTGCTTATAAAATAGTACAGATATGACTACAGTTACTGCCATGGCAAAAATTTCCTGTGTTCATAGGTCATTATAAAAATGAATAAAATATTATTCATGATGGCTTATTTCTCATATGAATATTCATGAAGTAAATGTTGAAGACAGATCAGTGCTTTTATCTAGTTGTGTACCAGTTGTATTCTGCTGACTTCTCATTATAATGTTTTCTGTACAGGTACGCCTGCATATCCGTTCTCCAGGGGACTTTGAGTGGCTTAAGCAGTCTCGCTTCTACTTCAAAGAGGACACAGATCAGTGCCTGATTTCCATCACCGATGTCAACTTCATCTACCAGAACGAATTCTTGGGCTGCACAGAACGTCTCGTCATCACACCATTGACTGACAGGTAGGCGTGGAGTTTGGTTGGTTCACTTGAAAGTTTGTTTGATTAACCGCGAATATTAATAATATTGTATAATCATTATTATGATGATTATTATTATTGAATTATCGTTATTAATTTATCATTATTATATCCCCCAAACAAAGTATGGGAACATATTGTGTTTACTCTGTTTCTTCTTATTATTATTATGTTTATTATTATCATCTTTCATTATTATTACTACAACAGTTAGTATTATTTGCTCTTTTTACTGTGCAGATGTTACATTACCCTGGCACAGGCACTTGGTATGTCCCTTGGGGGAGCTCCAGCCGGCCCTGCTGGTACTGGTAAGACAGAGACTACCAAGGATATGGGTCGCTGTCTCGGCAAGTATGTCGTCGTCTTCAACTGCTCTGACCAGATGGACTTCAGAGGATTGGGACGTATCTACAAAGGTAATACAAAATACATGTATATACTCATAACTTGTATAAAGCTTATGTAAATTAACTCTTTGCCTGATAGTGATGCCTTTTAACCTTTACTCCTTAAATACACCTTTCTACGCCTTTGCAAACAGAGTAGACCCAGATCAGACGGCTCCTACTGGAGCCGTCTGATCAGGGTCTGCTCTGTTTGCTAACATACATATGATTGTAGTTTTTGCCATGGCCAAATTTCCTGTGTCTGTGTGCTGTTATAAGAATTAATCTAATTAATATTCATGATGTCAGTTTTTCTTACATGAATATTCATGGAGTAAAGGGTTAACACTGACCAGGGTCTGCTCTGTTAACTTATTGAATTATATAGATCTTATTCTACAGTTTGTTATGACCAAAAAACCCTATGTTTATAATTATGTCATCTTAAAAATTCAGCTAGTAAATATTCTTGATGTTAGTATTTCTTTGATGAATATTCATGAGATAAAGGGTTAAATGTTAATATTTCATCTTTTTCAGGTCTCGCTCAGTCTGGTTCATGGGGCTGCTTTGACGAGTTCAACCGTATTGAGCTGCCTGTACTGTCCGTAGCTGCCCAGCAGATTGCCATTGTACTGATGTGTAAGAAAGAGCGCAAGTCTTCCTTCATTTTCACAGATGGTGACAATGTGGACATGGACATGGAGTTTGGTATCTTCTTGACCATGGTAGGTACAGGTGTACTAGGATTGGTTCAATGAATTTCCATTTAAGAATTATGGACAGGATGAATATTAATTAGATGCATTTTTAAAATGACATACCAACTCAGGAATTATTTGCCATGCTGGAAACTGAAGAATCAGATCTATATTATTCTATAAATAAATCGAATAGACTCTGATCAGACTGCTCCTACAGGAGCCATTTGATCTGGGTCTACTCTGTTTGCAAAAGCGTAAAAAGGCATCTTTATGGAGTAAAGTGTTAAAGAGAAATTATATTTCTAAGGTAAACTTGTCATAATTAATAATAATAATTAATACAAAAGGTTCATGTTTGCTATGTCATCAAAAAGGCCAAAATAGATATTTGACATCCTAATTAACATTTGACAGTTACACTACACACTAGTAATTGTTAAACAGAGTACAGAGAAAGAACAACCTAAACTGGAAGTCTAGTTGAGAAGAATTTAGGTACTTTTGGGCAGGTGGCTGCTTAATGCAGGGTGAAAGTCCTAGAGGAATTTCTGCATGACTTTCACCCTGCATTAAGCTGCCACCTGTCTCCAAGACCAGTATTTATACTGAATTTAAAGTCCAGTTTAGAGAGGTTTTACTGTACGGAAATTCATAAAGTAGATTGTATAAACCTACAATCAGTTTTAATACAGAGTATATATGCTTAATGATCTTGTACACTCAAACTGTATTGCCTTCCGGTGAAACTATACTAAGGTGATAATTTCTTTCATGACATGCACATAATCCTTGATAGTCATGTAACCATTTCTTCATACAAACATTTTTCATGTCTTTGCAAATAGAGTAGACCCAGATCAGAGGGATCATGTAGGAGCTGTCTAATCAGGATCTATTCTATATGCTTATGGAAATTTAAAGGTTCCACAACAGTGAAAAACTTCCCTTTTTCATGTTCCATTTTATTGATTCTATCCATGAATATTCATGAGGTGAAGAAATCTGTAATAAACATTACACAGCGAAAGGGATAATGACCAAATCAAACATGGCACATGCAGTGATTTATTGTCAATTAAATCATGTTCTCTCTTTTTATATAAAGATGCAAATGGGTCATTTTACAACTTCAAATACTATATGAGTATCGTAGTTCTGTGAACTCTCACTGCAAACCTATTATATTTATTACATTTTTTTTACATTTATTACATTGTATAGGATTCATTTACTCGGTTATATGTAAGTCATTACCTGTTGGTAAATAAGTTGTCTGTAACATTGTGACTGGATGATGTTGTAGCTGTCGAAAACATTGCACAGAAGTTTTTAACCCTTTACTCCATATATACCCATTTTCACATCTTTGCAAACAGAGTAGACCCTAATCAGACAGCTCCTGTGGGAGCTGTCTGATCAGGGTCTGCTCTGTTTTCCATTGGAATAATATAGGTCTAATTCTGCAAGTTTCGGTTTGGCCAAAATTTCCCCTGTTCATATGTCACTGTAAAAATTCAATTAATTGATATTCATTATTTTACAAATTTCTGACATGTATATTAATGAAGTAAAAGGTGAAAAAATGTTGCTGGAATTTCCAGTGAAATGTTTTGGATCATTACAAGATTATTGGATACAGAGATCTATTCAGGATCCAAATTGTTTACAAATGGAACATTTTATTCACCTGTATGATAGTTTAGCTCTGTCATTGTTGCACATGTTCACATCAATGTGTTAGACTAGATGACCATTTCAGGTGTCACACTCACACAGTGTTGTAAAGTAAAACCTCCTTAACCATTTCCTCCATAAGTACGTCTTTCTACGCCTCTGTAAAAGTCACTTTTTGAAACCATTGTGATAAATAGAGCATTTGTTTGTATAGGAGCAAATGCTGTATTTATCACAATGGTTCATATCTACACAATTCTAAGATTTTCCTTTCCTCTAGTAAATGCTCCTTTTCGGTAGATTTATTCAAAGAGGCTGGGTCTTAAAAAAAACGCATATGGAGGAATGGGTTAATATGTCATGAATTCTTACATGAATATACATCAGGTAATGTGTTAAGAGAGACATTTAGAATGCTTTTGAGGAATACGCTGTAGAGAGGTTTTACTGTATTTGATATTGAACTACATCAGCAGTTGAACAAGATTTTGACTTTAACTTTGTACAAACTTGTACCATTGAGCTATTATCAATCATGTCAACTATATACAAGTATATACACACAGATTTCAAAACAAGCTGCAGTGATTATTTTCCCGAGTTAAGATATCTCTTTACCTGATAGAGACGTCTTTTCATGCATTGCACTGGTAGCTTAATGCAGGACAAAAGTAAAGCAAAAAGCTTCTTTTGGAACTTTCTACATTAGTTTTGCCCTGCATTAAACAACCACCAGTTTTGTTAAAACTCTGATGCTGAATCAGTAAATGGTAGCTTGAAACGGGATTAACAGTACATAAAGATTTGTTTTCTGAACTAGTTTTTATCACTTAACTTTTTCCCACCATCTAGAACCCTGGCTATGCTGGACGTCAGGAGTTGCCAGAGAACCTGAAGATCAACTTCCGTACAGTGGCTATGATGGTACCGGACAGAGCCATCATCATCCGTGTCAAACTGGCCAGTTGTGGTTTCCAGCAGAACATTGTCCTGGCTAAGAAGTTCTTTACCTTGTACAAACTGTGTGAAGAGCAGCTCACAAAACAGGTATACTGTCAGGAATGGTGACTGGTCCATTCTAAACAAATAATGAAACAATATACAGTAAAACCTCTCTATAACGACCACTAAATTGTGTTAATCAATTGGTATTTTGGGCAGGTGGCTGCTTATAGCAAGGTGAAAGTAAAACAGAACGCTCCTATAGGAGCGTTCTGTTTTACTTTCACCTTGCTTTAAGCATCAACCTGCCTTTAACACAAAATACTTGATGTAATTTAGTGGTCATTATAGAGAGGTTTTTACTGTAGATGCCATATCATACCTTTGAAAATAGATTAGATCCAGATCAGACAGCTGATTGCTTATGGAATTATATCAGTCTGATTCCAGATTCAGCCAAGGCCAAATAGGAGCCATCTGATCTTGATCTACTGTTTGTAAAGGCATAAATAGGGGTATATTTTGAGTAAGGATTTAGCCAATAAATGGTAAATTTTGTGAATAACTGATTAATGTCTTCACTGTGTGCAGATGCTAGTTAACTTGGATTCACTTTCAGTTTTTACTTATAATACGTCATAGTGCATTTATATATGTACTACATGTACTAGACAGTCAATGTGCCTGTGTTACTGCAGACATAGGAATTGGGGGTTTATTATACTGGTAGAAATATCCTTTAACCCATTCCCTCATATTGACGCCTCTGCAAAATTCACCTGTTGAAACCATTGTGATAAATTGAGCATTTGCTCCTGTAGGAGCAAATGCTCTATTTATCACAATGGTTTCAAACTACACAATTTTAAAACTTTCAATTTCTCCAATTAATGCTCCTTTTTGGTGGATTTAATCAAAGAGGTTGGGTCTAAAATAGTCTATGAGATAATGGGTTAAGTAAAAAGTCAATTTGTTTATCCGTTTATTGCATGAATATTCATGTAAGAAATAAGGAACATACGAACATTAGCTGAATTTTTATAGTTGCATCATGAACAAGGAATTTTGATTTGTGCAAAAACTGTAAGATAAGAGCTATGTGATTTCATAAGCAAACAGAGCAGACCTTTGTCAGATGGCTCCTACACGAGCTGTCTGATCTGGGTCTATTCTGTTTGCAAAGGTGTCAGAAGATGGTTCTGTTGGGTAAGGTGGTCAAAGATGACAAGTTTGGCTATTTTCTGTAATGTTGTTAAGTTGTATGCTGTCAGATATGTATATTTTGTAAGTTGTAATAACAGTATAATAATTTTCAAATTGCAACCAAAGGATTCATATTCAGGTGTCATTGTAAGTTGTACAAATCAGCTGACTCAATATTGTTGAATCACAATGTGACTTCACCAGTGCTTATGTCACAGCATTCACTAGAAAATGTGTTTAGCTTAGTACTTATTTCTTAGCAGGCTTAGGTAAATGTCACACTAAGTAATTTTGGTCACATACAACCATAATAATGTTCTTTTTCCAGTTTTCTTCAAAAATGCTATCAGAGTCAGAGGTTCAGATAAGATGCATAGATTTAAACATTTTCTCCACCACACCCTGTACTGTGACCACTCCTCAAGACAATTCTAAAGAGTGGTCACAGTATAGGGTTTGGTTGACAAATGACGATTATGGTACATGTATTTGGGTATGCTCGTTTATCTGTAGCTCTGAGAATGTCAAAAAGTTTGTGTCATTATAACACCCAACAAAGCAGACCCTGATCAGCCAGCTCCTACACGAGCTACATGTATCTGATCTGGGTCTTACTCCGTTTGCAAACATCTCAAAAGATGTCCTTGTCATGTAAAAAGGAAACACAAACAGCTTGGATCCAGATTATTCACTGAGTAACCTGACTCACATATTAGAATCATAGCTGTTTGACACTTTATATATATATATATAGATTTTTGTTAAGATACAGGATTTGATTGAGATTAAAATTCACGCATACAAGGCATTTTTGGTCATATCATGTTGTGGGTTAACCCATTCCCTCATATGCTATTTTTAGATCAAACCTCTTTGAATGAATCTATCGAAAAGGAGCATTAACTAGAGAAAAGGATTTTTTTAGAATTTTGTAGTTTAAAACCATTGTGATAAATAGAGCATTTGCTCCTATAGGAGCAAATGCTCTATTTATCACAATGGTTTCAATAGGTGACTTTTGCAGAGCCGTCAAAAGGCGTCAATATGAGGGAATGGGTTAATCCTTATTCATGCTAAGTGCAACTTGGCTGGCATTTGCAAACAGCATGGATCATGATTAGATGCCAAGTAACTTAGAATCTTATCAGGATCCATGCTGTTTATCTGGTCAGCAAGCTCTCAAAAGCTTAACCCTTTCCCTAATTGGCATTTATATACCTGAATTGATCACTTCAAGAAAGTTCATCAACTTGATTTTTTAATGTAACAGTTTCAAGGGAATTTCTCACCTTGACAAAAACTGTAGAATGATATCTATATTATTCCATAAGCAATCAGAGCAGACTCTCATCATCCTATAGGAGTTGTCTGGTCTGGTTCTACTGTGTTTGCAAAGACATGAAAAAGTGTTTATATGAAGGAAAAGGTTAAAATGATTAAGATAATTTTCAAATTAAAAATGGAGCAGATATCATTTATTCAGCATAGGTTAATATATAGGTGTATGTGAATGAGTGACTCTCCTAATATAACCTAAGAAATAGGATCAGTTTGTATTGTAAATAAAATTTCTTACATTTCAGTATACAGTGAAACTCCATCTAGACTAAAATTTTAGTATGAAGAAGATATTAGTTCTTCTGAGGCAGGTGACTGCTTAATGCAGGATGAAAGTCATGCAAAAAGCTCTTTTTGGATCTTTCTGCATGACTTTCAGCCTGCATTAAGCTGCCACCTGTCTTACAGAGCAGCATTGAGCCACCTGTCTTAAAGAGTAGCACTGCTACTAATTTGAACATCCTGTTTACAGGGGGTTAACTGTACTTTACCTAAAGTAGTGTTGTTCTAATATACATAGTAACTCATATGGATAATTACTTTGTTGAATGTGATACTCATGCTTATTGAATGTTCCTATGTAGGTGCACTACGACTTTGGCTTGCGTAACATTCTGTCTGTACTGCGTACCCTCGGAGCCTTCAAGAGGGCCAACCCTGATGATGCAGAGAATGTCTGTGTGATGAGAGTTCTCCGTGACATGAACCTGTCAAAACTGGTGAGTTGTACTCTGTACAGAGTGGTGGATAAATGACATACTGATCTAGCCATAGCTTTAATTCTGAGCTAAGGTAGGATTTGGCAGAGAAATATAAAAAAAATTCTTATTTTCTTATCTAGAGGTCTATATTTGTATTGTTTTAACGAGTTAATACAAATGTTACTGATAGAATATCTTATATTGATTGTTTATGGGGTGTCAAAATGTCAAAGACAGGTGCATTATTCATTAAGTGGTCCTTTGAAAGGTTCTGCATTAAACAGAATATTTCATCCATGGGCAGTGATGCAAATTAGCTTTGTACTATATTATATGCAACTAGTTTTATAGTTAACCTTTCCCTTTATATGAACAAACAGAGTAGACCAAGATCAGATGGCTCCTGTATGATCTGTCTGGTCTGGGTCTGCTGTGTTTGCTTATAAACTCCAATAGGATCTGTCTGATCTGGGTCTGCTCAGTTTGCAAAGGCATAAAAAGGCATATAAAATTATATGGAGTAAAGGGTTAAACTACCATCTGTCAGAATTGTTTGAGTTGTTGTTGTAGAGAGATTTTAATGTATTACCTTTCATTTACACAACCAGGTGGATGAGGATGAACCCCTGTTCATGTCCTTGATTGATGACTTGTTCCCTGGCATTGTACTTGACAAGGCTGGTTACCCAGAGATGGAGGCTGCCATTGAGAAGAAGGTAAGTGTTGTCTTGGGGAAAATATTGCAGTCTACCTCCACTGGATTGCATTCGTTCTTAATACTCTTTTTGCTAGTTGATGATAACCATTGCAAGCAATTTTGATCTAAATAAAACAAGAAAAGGTTTGCCTCTCATCAAGATCAAAACTGTTTGATCTTTTGTTTGTTTGTTTTTGGAAAGAAATTGATGAGAATTGGAACAGATGAAGTTTTTGTGAACGAAACTGCTTCAAGTGTTGTAGAATGTGTTTTCAGATTTTGGCCTTCAGGCTCAACTATTGTTGGTCTGAAATATTTGCATCTAAAATATGTCAGATATCTTCTCAAGCAGGATTGCATAATAGATGCCAAATAGATGTACACAAACGTGTGTTTGGGGATATTTCTGTTCTGATTAATCCATTTCACTTTGCAAACAGTTTTTATCCGATGAGATGCCAAGTTACTTGGTGTGTTGTCTGAATCCTATTTGTTTGACACTCTTGACTCATGTTATATAATTTTTGAACCCCTTACTCAATGAATATTCATGTAGAAAATTATGACATTATGAATATTAGTTAGAATATATTTTGATAATCGTATTTGAACACAGAACATTTTGGCTCAGACAAATCCTGTAGAATAAGATGATTATTGCTCAGACAAATCCTGTAGAATAAGATGATTATTTATATAATACCTTAAGCAAACATAGCAGACCCTGATCAGATGGCTCCTGTAGGAGCCATCTACTTTTGGTCTGCTCTGTTTTCAAAGGCATAGAAAGGTGTATTCATGGAGTAAAGGGTTAAGGAAGCAAAACAGAAAAAGGGTACTTTGAGAATTGTACAGGACAATAATTTCAGATTAAAAATGCTGAGTGTTTTAAGAGGTAATATATTGGAGTCCTATCAATGTCCTCAAAAGAACATTCTCTAAGGTTGTCCATTTTGAAACTTTATACAAGCTTAAAAAATATCCAAATTAGTAACTATGAAGGCTAACCCTAACAACTCATCTTTTTCACGCCTTTGCAAACAGAGTAGACCCAGATCAGACAGCTCCTATAGACATAAGAGCCGTCTGATCAGGGTCTGCCTGCTTGCTTTTGACATGATATAGATCAGATTCTACTGTTTTTTTGTAATAGCAAAAATTTCCCATCAAACGTTTATGTGTCATGATGTCACTTTTTATGCCCCCCCCCCCCCCCCCCCCCCCCCCCCCCCCCTCAGTCAAGGAGGGGTGTGTGTGTGGGGGAGGGGAGATATTGCTTTTGCTGTCTGTCTGTTGGTTGGTTTGGCCCAAACTTTAATGTTGGCGATTATTTTGATACCATTTCATATACATATTTCAAACTTGGCATTCATATGCAACTTATAGAGGCGAGCGTTTTTAGGAATAACTTATTAAGGTCAAGGTCATACATCAAGGCCAAAGGTCATATCAGAGGCATAGTGTTTCACAAACACATCTTGTTCTTACATGAATATGGAACAGGGAAAGGGTTAATGAATATTCATAAGGCGATCAGGTTATGCCTAAATGTTCAATATGGAAAGAGTTAAATGTTTAGCTTACCCAGTTTATCCATAGCTGTATATGGAAAAATGTATGTGTTTAACTAGGTACATGTAGTATGTATATGCTGATGGGTATGTCATTGTTTATGTACTCATGTATGACTTGCATGATTTTTAGATTAATGAAACCCATCATAGACCACGAGAATCATTGGTAAAACCTGTTAACCTTTAGCACACTGAGTAAATTGTTCTCTGAAAAAATTGTTGTCTGCGCGTATTATTAAAGTTGACTTTAACCCAGCTGCTTTTCAGAAATGTGACCAGAGCATCACACAAGTTTGGTTTTGATGAGAAAGTCCAAATTTTCAGACGTATCTTGATCAAAACTGTTTGCAAAGATCATTACAAATTTTCCTACAGTGTGCTAAAGTTTAAACAACTCTGTAGCTTATAATGTCAAAAGTGTTTTATCTATGGATTTTAGTTGTTTTTGTCAACTTTTTATATGTACAATGTATATAGTCACATGATGTTGTCTGGTGGAAATGATTGGTTGACAAAAGTGGTGCTTCCTCTTTTGGGCAATGTGTAGTGATTTCCCTCCCGTTCAAGTTCTTGTCATTTTCAAGTGCACACAAGGGCTTTCTATAGATAGTAGTACCGGAATTATACTTTCTTATAAGGTCAGCTGGGTAACAGGAAATATATATATGTAACTTAGCAATGTATATCAGTTCAGTCTTTAGTCCTTCTACAATGTTAGTTCAGCGGTATATGTGCTGACTGTGTTAACGTGTTGTAGGAATTCTTGAAAACCTCTTACATTCTTTCTGTTTCTAATTAACCCTTACTCCATGAATATTCATGGAGAAAAATGACATCATGAATACTAATTAGATTTATTTTTATAATGGCATAATTATAAACACAGTGAATTTGTGTCATAGCAGAAACTGTAGAGTCATATCTATATTAGTTCATAAACAAACAGAGCAGACCTTGATCAGACAATTCCTATAGGAGCCATCTGATCTGGATCTCCTGTTTGCAAATAAGTGAAAACTTGTTTATATGAAGAAAAGGGTTAACTGATTTTACTCTTGTATCAGAATCTAATTTTACTGCTATGGCATAAAGTAAAGCATCTGTAACATTTTAGCAAACAAAGCAGACTCTGATCAGACAGCTCCTATTAGAGCCGTCTGATGTGGATCTTCTCTGTTTGGAAAGATGTGAATATCCATTACAATTTCGCAAACAGAGCAGACCCTGATCATACAGCTCTTACAGGAGTTCTCTGATCTGGGTCTACTCTGTTTGCAAAGATGTGAACAGTCAGGTTAATGGAGTAGAGGGTTAAAACAATTTTCAATTCATTCTTTCAGTTTCTAATGCCATTTGTCTAAGCTTCTTTCTCTGGTATTACTAATGCATTTACTGACTTACCACATGCTACTTCAATTTCTTCTCTCTCATAGAGGTACATGTACGTTATTGCATACATATTTGGCCCTTTACCTGATGAATTATTAATAAGCTGGGCCCATGCTTATAAAGCTTTTTAGTTGAGTCTGAGTTCGTTCTCAAGCATTTGATTGGTCAGATTTGAGTTCTCAAGCTTTTGATTGGTCAGATTTGAGCCTTTGGCTCAAATCTGACCAATCAAAAACTTGAGAAGGAACTCAGACTCAACTAAACGTTTTATAAGCATGGACCCTGATTTTTATAATGTCATTGTGAACTTGAGAATGTTTTTACTATGGCAGAAACTGTAGAAAAGGATCTAAACTATTTCATAAAGCAGACAGAGCAAATCCTGTACAGGAACTTATCTTACCTGGGTCTTCTCAGTTTACAAAGGCATTAAAATAGAGGATTTAATGTAGATAATATGATAAAGGATTTAATTCTTTAATAAAAAAATATGTTTTTAGCGCCTTTGCAAACAGTGTAGACCCAGATTAGATGACTCCGGTAGGCTCCATCTGATCAGGGTCTGCTCTGTTTGCTTATAAATGGGATTACCAGTATATAGATCATATTCTACAGTTTCTGCCGTGGCCAACATTTCCTGTATCCATGTGCCATTATATATAAATAATTCATATTCATGGTGTCATCATTTCTTACATGAATATTCATGGAGTAAAGGGTTAAAATCATTACTCAAGTATTTTGCCCCAAATCCCACAATTAGCACAAACACAGTGTACTGGCTCAGTCCAAATGGTTTCTAGAGGACTATCAGGGTAGGTTGTACAATGTTCACTGAACCAACTGGTATCCAAACTATGATTTATAACCTACTTTACAAAAACCTAGCTTTGGACTTTGCAAACAGTGTAGAATCAGCTGCCATATTTAAATATATCAACTAATCAAAGTCTTCACTGTTTGTCACACAATTTGCAACACAGAACAGGATCTGATGGGTACCAAACGGCGTAGAATCTGGTCAGAAGCCATGTTTAACCCTTTCCCTGTTCAATATTCATGAAATATATTAATGAGTCAAACTATTTTAAAGCATTTTATCTACAAAGAAACTTTTGACTGTGGCAGACAGTGTAGAATCAGATCTATATAATTCCATAAGCACACAGAGCAGACCTTGATCAGACGGCTCCAATAGGAGCTGTCTGATCTGGGTCTGCTATATTTGAAAATGTGTGTATATGAGGGAAAGAGATAAAATGCAGCAATTGATCTGGTTCTACACTGTTTGCAAAGCCTAAAGGTTGTTTTTTGTTTCGACTCATTTATATTACGTGAACGCTTCAAGAAACAGTCTCAGAGCCTTTAGATAAGAGATTTACAGCTAGTTGACTATAGAGAGCCTAAACTATGTTACCCATACTGCCCTTCACTATCACACCTCTAGGTATGGCCAGTGTCACAGGAAAAGGGCTACTCTGACATATACAAACAGTGCAGACCCAGATCAACCTGTGTATTCTAGCTCAATGCCTTGATAGACCTTTGAATGCGGGAGACACATGCACTGACATGTACAAACAGTGTGGACCCAGATCACAGGGTTTCTAGATGAACCCTCTGATCAGGGTCTGCACTGCTTGTCATTCAAAACCGTCAAGCAAGTTTAAACCCTATTTTTAGACCCAACATCTTTAAATAAATCTACCTAAAAGGAACATTTACTAGAGAATAGAAAACGTTTAGAATTGTGTAGTATTGAATCCATTGTGATAAATAAAGCATTTGTCACAGTGGTTTCAAAAAGTGCCTTTTACAGAGGCGTAGAATGGTGTATTTATGGAGGAAAGGGTTAAAGTATTGCAGCTAACTGTGTAGACCCTAATTAGATACAGCATTGAAACACAGTCATTGATACGAGTCTGTTTTGTTTGCATGTGTTCACGTTGATATTTTTCCTATGATGCAAACCATCATCATACTGTGTTGCTTGTTATTCGACCAGGTTATCTGAAAAACTTGTTATTTGTGAGGTTTTTAAAAAGAAATTTCAGATCAGTATAAAAATTGTACTCAAGTTTAATGTAGCTAAAATACTTTCATTTTGAAATTTTCATATTTACTATTTCTCTTATTTTTCTGATCTGTGTACTCCACCTTTATTAACCCTTTACCTGATAGATTTTCATATAAGAAATAATAATATCATGAATATTAACCCTTTCCTCTATGAATATTCATGTAAGAAATAATGACATCTTGAATATTAATTAGATTAATTTGTTATAATAGCACATGGATACAGGAAGTTTTGGCCACGGCAAAAACTGTAGAACCATATCTGTATTATAAACAAACAGAGCAGACCCATAATTACACCTTTCTACACCGTTGCAAACAAAGTCGACCCAGATCAGACGGCTCCTATAGGAGCCGTCTGATCAGGGTCGGCTCTGTTTGCTTTATTATGTAATATATTATAATTATTATATTATATCAGATATGATACAGTTTCTGCCATGGCTTAAAAGTCCTGTGATCATGTGCTGTAATAACAAATTAATCTAATTTCACGATTCATGACATCATTATTGCTTACATAAATATTCCTGGAGGAAAGGGTTAATATTGTTTTTTCATTTTTCAAAGATTAAAATCCTGGATATGCAGGTATGCATAAGTGAAGGAAATGCAAAAATATGAGGGTTTTTTTTATCACACCTTTACCCACCTTTACTCAGCGAAAAAATCAATAATTACAGGGTGATCCAGGTCCTATGGGCAGGTCCTATGGACATAATTCTAGTTTTCACATCAGTAGAAATATACATGTTTTAACCCTTCCCCTGTTCTGTGTTTATTACAAACTTTGATACCCGATGAATATTCATGGACTGAATAGTTATAATGATAGTTATATGGAAGGTGAAACATTGAAGCCATTTTATGACGTATAGAAACAGATCTAATTCCATTAGCAAACAGAGGAGACCCTGATCAGATGGCTCCCAAAGGAGCCATCTGATCTGGGTCTACTCTGTTTGCAGATGCATGAAAACACGTTTATATGAGGGAATGGGTTAAACCTTTACCTAACTTTTCATAATGGCATAAGTACACAGGATGTATTGGTATTGGTAGGAACTGTAGAGTTTAGATCCTGCTCAGGAGCCATCTGGTCTGGGTCTACTCTATTTGCAAAGACATGTGAAAGGGTTTATATGAGGGAAAGGGTTAAATGGATGATAATACGATCAATCAGAGTTTGATTTAACTGTCCTTCATTTATTGTCCTGCTTAAACAAAGTGCAAACAAAGTACAGTAAAAACCCTCTAAACTGGAATTCTAGTAGAGACAAATTAAGATACTTTGTATAGGGTGTAAAAGTCATGCAGAAAGCTCCTAGAGGACTAAATTGAATGCCCTGTTTGGAGGGGAGGACTAAATTGAATGCCCTGTTTGGAGGGGGTGTTACTGTATGCCTTTGTTGGCCTGATATTACAGTTTCTCTATTGTGCACATTATATTTTGACAATTTCAGGTTCATGATGCTGGTCTGATCCACCATGCTCCATGGGTACTCAAGTTGATCCAGCTGTTTGAGACCCAGCGTGTACGTCACGGTATGATGACACTGGGACCCAGCGGTGCAGGCAAGACCAAATGCATCCATACGCTGATGAAGTCTATGACAGAGTGTGGGGAGCCGCATAAGGAGATGAGAATGAACCCAAAGGCTATCTCAGCTCCTCAGATGTTCGGGCGACTTGACGTGGCCACTAATGACTGGACTGACGGTATCTTCTCCACTCTATGGAGGAGAACCCATAAGACTAAAAAGGTGAAGGACTGTAATATTATAACTTCCATCACTATGGATTAACCCTTTCCCTCATAGTAACACATTTTAACCCTTTCCTTCATATAAATGCCTTTTCACGCATTTGCAGACAGAGAAGACCAAGATCAGATGGCTCCTATAGGAGCTGTTTGATCAGGGTCTGCTCTGTTTGCTTATGATCTAATAGAGTTCTGATTCTACAGTTTCTGCCTGAGCTTAAAATGTTAATGCTCTATTCTGAAATTAACTTAATGTTCGTGCTGTCATTATTTCTTGCATGAATATTTAACAGGGAAAGGGTTTACAGCTTTGCAAACAGAGTACTCACACCAGACAGCTACTGTAGGAATTGTCTGATCAGCGTCAACTGGTATTCTGTTTGCTTATGGAATTGTATATATCTGATCCTACAGTTTTGTCTTAGCTAAAAATTTCTTTGAAAATTAGAAAAAATGTTTTGATGATTATTCATAAAGTGACCAATTGATATATAAATGCTCATTAGTGAAAGAGTTAACCCATTCCCTCATATTGACGCCAATTGACTCCTCTGTAAATGTCACTTTTTGAAACCACTGTGATAAATAGAGCATTTGCTCTATAGGAGCAAATGCTCTACTTTTCACAATGGTTTCAATACAACACAATTCTAAATTTTTCCTTTTCTCTAGCAAATGCTCCTTTTCGGTAGATTTATTGAAAGAGGTTGGATCTAAAAATAGCCTATGAGGGAATGGGTTAAGCTGTGCTGTTCGATGCAAACGGATAAGGCACTGAGTAACCTTGATGTCTCACAACTGTTGGGTCTGATCAAGATTTTTAAAGAAGAAAATATGTTTGTGAGATTAAAACTTTCAATTTTTGCAAATGAAATTTATTTAATTTATGAATATTCAGGCAATAAATAATGACATAATGAATATTAATTGAATTTTTATGTGGACACTTTTAACAGAAATATTGTGTCACCTGCTGAGAGGCAGTGTGTCACTTAGGGATCACTTTTCTGTCTGTCTACCTGTCTGTCTACTCGCCCGTCTGTCCATCCGTCCATCCGTCTGTCTGTCTGTCCATCACACTTCCTTTTTTTATTGGGACACTTCTCCCAGCAGGTGACACATGTGTTCCTTCGAACACTCTTGTGTTAAACATGACATAAACTATAGAATTAGATATCTGACTCATCAGGATCCAAACTGTTTTGCCACTCTGATTTACTTTTGAGTACATAGGATAATACAGAAGAAAAACAGAGAATTGCAGCAGGCAACGATTTGTTTTGGACGACATTTACTTTGCATGAAAAGAGTTTTCTTTTCTTGAAAATGGTACTATTCATCAAGAATCCTGTAGTTGAACTATTATTAGTGTCCTTAGATCATCATATCCTTTTTGCTCTGCCAGGGTGAACACGTGTGGCTTGTGCTGGATGGTCCTGTGGATGCCATTTGGATTGAGAACTTGAACTCTGTACTGGACGACAACAAGACCCTGACACTGGCCAACGGCGATCGTATTCCCATGGCACCGAACTGTAAGATCATCTTTGAGGTCCACAACATTGACAATGCCTCCCCTGCCACTGTGTCCAGAAATGGTATGGTGTTCATGAGCAGTTCCATCCTGGACTGGAACCCCATCCTCAAAGGTATGATATAAATCATTTAGCTATCTGCTTATTTACTGTCATCAACAACTTCTTCAAAATGTTTTCATGTTAACCCAATACTCCATGAATATTTATGTAAGATGTTTTGACATCATTACGATTAATTAGATGTATTTTTTTTATAATAGCATATGAACAGAAATGTTTTGGCCAAGGCAGAACGTACAGGATCAGGTCTATACTATTACATAAGCAAATAAAGCAGACCTTGATCAGATGGTTCCTACAGGAGCCATCTGATTTTGGTCTACTCTGTTTCCAAAGGCATTAATAGGTATAGGATATTTATGGAGTCAAGGGTTAAATTAGTAACTTTATTAAATTGTTAATATTATTGGGTTGGTTTTTCTACTGAATACAATTTTTTATGTCTCCCTCAAGGTTGGAGACATATAGCCTTCCTCTTGTCCGTTCGTACATACATCCTGCAAATCTTGTGTGTCAAACTCCTCATACACCAGTTGGAGGATTTACTTCAAACTTTCACAGATGAATAACATTGATCATTTGGGAGGGGACATAATGTCCGATGGACATTATTTTCCAGTTAAATGTATATTAGACTTGTGATGAAATGTTGTTGTTATGTTGTAGGCTGGCTGTTGACCAGGTCGCCCTTGCAGCAGGAGGTGATCTTTAACATCTTTGAAGGCCTCTTCCCAGTTCTGTATATGAATCTCATACAGTTCATGGAACCAAAAATGGACGTAAGTTTCTCTGTTGGATATTCATGTAAGACATGACACCATGAATATTTATTAGCTGAATTTTTATGGTGGTGTACAGTAGAACCTATGATCTGAAGTCA
Organism: Azorinus chamasolen; assembly: GCA_963576725.1. NCBI lineage: Eukaryota > Metazoa > Mollusca > Bivalvia > Cardiida > Solecurtidae > Azorinus > Azorinus chamasolen. Next base: position 12,954,761 of record OY755237.1, read on the forward strand.
CCATCAAAAAGCGGCCTAATTATGGGTTTGTAAGGCAGGTGGTAGTTTAATGCCGGTCATTAATTGCATTACTTTTGTCCTTTATTAAGCAACCACCTGCTTTTTAAGACTCTTACCTTCAATAAATGAATGAATAAATAAATGAATGGTTCTACTGTATTTACACATGAATTTTTGGTATTGGTAGAACTTGTAGAGTTGGATCTGTTATAATATCAGAAGCAAACAGAGCAGACCCTCATCAGACGGCTCCTACAATTTGATTTGATCTGGGTCTACTCTGTTTGCAAAGGCATGAACAATCATTTGTATGAAGGAAAGGGTTATTATATAATAGCTTAAAGAAACTAAAGTTACTGCAGGCACTAGTGTTTGTTTCTCTACTTTTTACAATGGTTAAAAAAAATTTGCCTTCTGTTTTTTCCATGAATATTTAGTAGGCATTGACATTGGGACTAAACATAAAACAGGAAAAAGGTTTGACCTAATGAACATTTTTGCATGAATTGATCACTTCATGAACACTCATTAGTTTAACTAAACTTTTCAAGGGAATTTTTTGTCATAGACAAAACATGTAGCAAACAGAGCAGACATTGATTAGATGGCTTCTGCATGTGTCATCTGATCCGTGTGTACTCTGTTTGAAAACGCATTTGTATGAGGAAAAGGGTTAAGCAGGAAACATGTTAAACCATTCCCTCATAGGCTATTTTTAGATACAACCATTTTGAATAAATCTACCAAAAAGGAGCATTAACTAAAGAAAAGGAAAATTTTAGAATTTTGTAGTTTGAAACCATTGTGATAAATAGAGCATTTGCTCCTGTAGGAGCAAATGCTCTATTTATCACAATTGTTTCACAAAGTGACTTCTGCAGAGTCGACAAAAGTCGTCAATATGAGGGAATGAGTTAACTGGCATTTTCAAACAGCATATGTAATATATTAGATATTTAATACATTTTATCTATTAGATATTTAATCCTTTCATACTGAATGGACTCTTTTTAAACACTAGAGGACCATTCTACTCTGCTGTGCTTGCTTTTACATGTTACAGATCTGGTTTTTTATGGCCAGGGCAATAATCCTTGCTGTATATTTTAATACAGGAATTATATTAACCCTTCTCTTGCTGAATTTTAAAATACATTTCTCCTTCTTTACCCATGCCCTGTTGTATAAAATTACATATATCTTCACTGTGTACAAGTATTTCGCTGTGCAATCACTGCTGTGGCGTGCACTGGTTGCACAATCAACTTGTAAATAGTGCAGACCCTGATGAGACAGCTCCTGCAGGAGCTGTGTCATCTGGGTCTTCACTATTTACAGGTAGGTATATTGACGCGAATAGCAAGCGAAGGGTTACTTAACATTCAAAATGGATAGAGTTTTACACGAATATTCATCAGATAAAAGGGTAATGTATTACTTTGCAATTTTTCCAGTGTCTGCAATGTAACTATGTGCGACAAGCCATTGATTTGCTGGAAGGTCTGATCCCTCGCCGTGACGACAACAAGGACATTGCTAAGGATCATTTGGAAAAGCTCATCATCTTCTCCATCATGTGGTCCCTTGGTTCCCTGCTGGAACAGACTGACAGAAAGAAGGTAAGAGTGCAAATGATATTGCAATGATTAAATATTTGTACAATAATGTTAATACAGTATAACGGCGTTATTTCGACTCGTTTTTCTGAGACACCCACTTATTCCGAGGGAATGTTGAGGTCCCGGCTCAAATTCTATCAAATCTCATTGAAAATACCTGCATTAATCCGAATAGCGATAATCCGAAAATTCGAGCATGTGTGCTGGTCCCGTGGATCATTCTGGTTCCCTTTATTGATTGTTTAATTCGAGCACGGTGTTTTCCCACCTCTGAGGTAATTATTCACACCTTCTCGATACGTTGTCGTGACCTTTTGAAAGATCCGCCTATGGGGCATTAGATCTTCCAAATGTGTGAATAACACATTCATTGAATGCAGACTTTACTTTGGTGTAAATAATGATGATAATTTAATTGACTGAAGTCTTAATAAACAAAGAGTCACACTCATAATTTGCATACGTTCGCAAACGTGTAGTGCTTTTTCGGTACCGCTGAATGTGTGCCATATAACGTCTTTCTGCTTTAAATTTTGTAATAGTGCAGTGCTTTTCGTGTAGTGCTTTGAAATTCGCAATATTTTTGCTACTTTTAGACAGTCTCGTTCATGCAGACTCTTGCTACGAGAGATGAACGAGAATAACTATGTCAGACGAAAAAAGCCAAGTGTTCCGGTTATTAATTAATTTGGTCATTCGCCCTGATTTTCCTTACTACGAAACAGCACGGGAACGAAACGAAAATGTTTGTTTGTGCACCCAGCTCAGCACCAACAACTAAATTAATGTCGACAAATGGAAAAATATGCAAAATAGACGACATAACGCTATACGCTTCGACTATTCTAGGGATATGTCTAAATGGTTTGAAACAAGTTTTGAGTTTATTGTGAAGGGTCTGTCGAATGGACCCAAACAAATTATACTGAAACTTCGGTCACCGATGTGAATGGTGTTTTCTGTAATCATTTATATAAGGAAAGAATCAATGAATTATATATGCATTGAAGTTTATGATAATGTTAAAACAGTTTACTGTGAAGAAATACGCTTCCTCACGTCGTCAAACAATGCTCTTGGAAATGACATAAAATGCTCTCGGTTCTTTCGAGCATCGCGATAATCCGAGGTTTTTGCCAATTCCCGATGGTGCTCGAAATATCGCCAATATACTGTATTATTCAAAAGAAAATTCAGTCAACTTTTTTATTTCTTGTTGATATTTCACTGAGATGCTTTGAAACCTTGACCCTTTACTCCATAAATGCACATTTCTACGCCTTTTCAAATAGAGTCAACCCTGATCAGACCATCTGATGAGGGTCTGTTCTGTTTGCTTATTAACCCATTCCCGCATATTGACGCCTTCTGACGCTTCTGTAAAAGTCACTTTAAAAAACCATTGTGATAAATAGAGCATTTGCTCCTGTGGAGCAAATGCTCTATTTATCACAATGGTTTCAGAACTATGAAAATTCTGAAATTCTGAAAATTTCCTTTTCTCTAGTAAATGCTCCTTTTCGGTAGCTTTAATCAAAGTGGTTGGATCTATAAATAGCATATGTGGGAATGGGTTAAATAGAATGTGTATGAGTACAGTTTCTGCCGTGGCCAAAATTTCATGTATTCATAATTATGTTATTATAGAAATTAATGTAATTAAAATTCATGATATAGTTATTTCTCACAAGAATGCTCATGGAGTAAAGGGTTAAATTTATTGAAGCCTTATTTAAGTGAACTTGCCCTAATATACCCATTTATTTTATGACAAGCTTTTATCACTGTTTATCAGAATTGAATATACACTTTATATTGAGTAAATCGAAATGAAGATCCAGTTATACGTTGCTGTGTTCAGAAAAATAAACAGAATCGTTTTCCCTCGTTTTCATTAAATCAAAATGTTAGAGGATAAAAAGAATATTTTTTTATGCTTGAGTGAAGTGCAGAATGATATTTAACTGGTTTGAGGGAGAAAACTCGTATTGCCAAGATTCTTTTACTAGTTAAATGTCATTTTGTACTTCACAAGGCGTGTGGGAGTATGAGTTTTCAACCTGTTAAATATAGTAAAACCTCTCTATAACGACCACTAAATTACATCAAGTATTTTGTGTCAAAGGCAGGTGGATGCTTAAAGCAAGGTGAAAGTAAAACAGAACGCTCCTATAGGAGCTTAAAGCAAGGTGAAAGTAAAACAGAACGCTCCTATAGGAGCGTTCTGTTTTACTTTCACCTTGCTTTAAGCAACCACCTACCTAAAATACCAACTAATTAACACAATTCAGTGGTCGTTATAGAGAGGTTTTACTGTATTCTGTATTCCACTTGAGCATAAATATGTTCTGTATATATTATGAACCAGTCATACTTTCAGTTGAGTTTCTACAAGAATTATGTTGTTAATGTAGTCTTTGGATAATAGTTTGTTGAGCAAACAATGTAGACCCTGGATAATGGGCTACAGGAGTCCTCTCATCTGGGTCTACACTGTTTGCCTATGTGTCTTTTAGGGCTACTAGGCATACAGGCATTATGCTACATATGAAAGTATACACTTCACACATGAAACTATAGTAGAAACTATAGTAGACCTTTTATTAATTGGACATCGGATTCTTAAATAGCAGGTGATTTCTTAATACAGGGCAAAATAGTGCAAAAAGCTCCTATAGGTGCTTTCTGTACTACTTTTGACCTGTATTATGCTACCACCTGTCTTACAGAACCGTAATTAGACCTCTTTTGATGGCCACTTAAGAAAGGTTCTATTGTATATGGTATGGCAACATGCTCATGATAAGTATGAATATTTGAATGATAATGTAGTTGATTGAATTGCTAGTCCCATATTCTTTCACTGTATACCGTAAAATTTCTAAAAAAAATTATGATGAATTACAGCATTGTGCTGTACCTGATATGTTTAACTGCTTTGGAAATTTATATGCACTGATAAATCCCCGTCCTTGTTAATTGTAAGGCCCCTGGGGACATTTATTAGGAGTTTTATGGTAGACATGCTGAAATTGAAATGCTAGCCCCATCTTCTTTCGCTGTATCATCTTGCAAGTGGTTCCTGACAATACAGTAGAACCTGTCTTAAGCGACGTTTAGTTGATTGAGCTCAGAAATGCTATAAAGCAAGTGGTTGCTTAATTCAGGGCAAAAGTAATGCTGAAAGCTTCTACAGGAGCTTTCTGCATTACTTTTGACCTGCATTAAGCTACTGCCTGCCCTGCAGACCCACAATTAAACTTTTATGGTCGCTTAAGAAAGGTTCTTCTGTACTTGAATAAACTTGTGTGTACTTACACAACTTATTATGACTTTTACTGTCTGTGTACCTCTTAGTTCTCCCAAAAGGTAAGTTTCAGTGATTCTTCGAGTTTCTAGTTTTAGTATCCCATTTTTAGTTCCCACCAATTCACATAATTTTCCCCACCCTTAATGTCACTGTTGTAGAGCAGTACAGTCAAACCTGTCGTAAGTGTTCAAAGAGTTATAAAATTCTGTGTCTTCACCCCTTTACACCTTTTGCAAACAGAGTAGACCCAGGTCTGCTCTATTTGCTTACAGAATGATGTAGATCCGACAGAATCTAGTTTCTGCCAGGATAAAAAAGTCCTGTGTTCATAATTATTATTCATGATGTCATGTTTGCTTAACCCTTTCCTCCATAAATACGCCTTTCTACACCTCTATAATAGTCACTTCTTGAAACCATTGTGATAAATAGAGCATTTTCTCCTATAGGAACAAATGCTGTATATATGACTATAGTTTCAAACTACAAAATTCTAAAATATTACTTTTCTCTAGTTAATGCTCCTTTTGGGTAGATTCAACCAAAGAGGTTGGGTCTAAAAATAGTCTTTTGAGGAAAGGGTTAAGTGAATGTTCATGAAGTAAAGGTTTAAAGCAGGTGGTAGCTGAATACAGAAGAAATGTAATGTCCTGCATTAAGCAACCATCTGCTTTATGAGAATCCCATATTTGATTAGGAAGAGCTGAACAGGCGTTTACTGTACTCCAGATCACCTCACTGTACAATTAGTTAAATTTTTTGTTGAAGCTTTCAGTTGGCTTGAAATGATCATCATGTAGATTCTATTTGCATTTTGTTTCAGTTTTGTTTTCTCCATATGTTCAGATTTGATTTCAGTTAGAGTAAGTAAAGGTACCCTTTACTCCATTAATATGCCTTTCTACATCTTTGCAAACCGAGAAGAGCCAGATCAGACGGCTCCTATACAAGTTGTCTGATCAGGGTCTGCTCTGTTTGCTTATGAAATAATATAGATTATGATTCTACAGATTCAATCTGTCATGGCCACAAATGCATGTGTTTGTGTGCCATTATAATCTAATTAATATTCTAGAATATTATTATTTTTCACATGAATATTCATGGTGTAAAGGGTTTAAACTTTTTCTTACAAAGAACTGTATCTAACTGTTAGGATAATAGGGATTATTTTTATTTAACCCTGTTCTCCATAAATACGCCTTTCTACGCCTCTGTAAAAGTCACTTTTTGAAACCATTGTGATAAATAGAGCATTTGCTCCATAGGAGCAAATGCTCTATTTACCACAATGGTTTCAATACTACACAATTCTAAACTTTTCCTTTTCTCTAGTAAATGCTCCTTTTTGGTAGATTCATTCAAAGAGGTTGGGTCTAAAAATAGGTTATGGAGGAATGGGTTAAGACATTAGCTTATTACAGTTCATTTTTATAGCCCCCTCAATGATATTAGTGGGGCAGTATATATTAGCAGATTATAGAGGAATTTTGGGAATATCATTTGTTCAGTTCACCATGATAATTATTTATCCTTGGGTTCAAGTTTAATATATTGTTAACTCTTTGCATGCGAAGTAATTGTCCCTTGCAAACTTTCCTTAAGCTGCAATTGTGAAATTGAATGTGTCTTAAATTTCTGTTCAGATTGACAATGTTTGAGTCAAATGATTTAAATATTGATGAAATGCTGTGTTAATTCCATGTTTCATCAAGATCTAAGCTGTTTGCATGCAGATACACAAAATGCCCATTAGCCTGCAGAGTTAATTCCCTTTTGTAATCTGTAGATCCTTATTGTCACTCTAGATGCCATTCACATTGTAACACCACTTTTATATATTTTATTATATATGCATACTCCTAAGTATTTTGACACCAAATCTCACCTGGTTTGAAGAGCAGAAGCATTCTATTTGGCACCGTTTTGATAACTTTATATTATCAAATAGTGTAAACCCAGATCAAACAGCTCTTTGAGGAGTCATTTGGGTTTACACTATTTGCATATGTTTATCTATCCAAATACTTATGATAAATACAGTACAGTAAAACCTCTCTATAACGGCCACTAAATTGTGTTAATTAGTTGGTATTTAGGGCAGGTGGCTGCTTAAAGCGAGTTGAAAGTAAAACAGAACGCTCCTGTTGGAGCGTTCTGTTTTACTTTCACCTTGCTTTAAGCAGCCACCTGCCTTTAACATGAACTATTTGATGTAATTTAGTGGCCGTTATAGAGAGGTTTTACAGTATTTGTTTTATTTCACTTTTATTTTTAACTCTTTACACACTGTGTCAGTTTTACTCTTCAAACATTGTTGATTGTTACAATTCTCAATATTGTTTTTCCATTTCTCTTCAAGTATTGCAGTCAGAGTGTCAAACAGTTTGGATTCTGATGACATGCAGAGTTACTCGGCATCTTATCTGTATCCAAACTGCAGCATAGGTTGCTCTGAATTCAAAGACTGAGTCACCTGCTTAAACTACTATTGCCAAAGTTGCTGTTGTCATCAATAGTTATATGTATACAGTAAACCCCATCTATTCCAGAATTTTGAATGATTCTAGGTCTTTTTACAGACAGATTGCTGATCACTGCAGGTCAAAGGTCATGCAGAAAGGTTTTTTAGGAGCTTTTTGCATGACTATCACTGTGCATTAAACTGCAATCTGTCATAAAGAATGGTAAAGACTGGTATTTACTAATTAAATGTCAGGTTTAGAGAAATGTTACTGTATTTGACTATTTGTAGTTACAACCTTTGCAGTTTTTGTGTAGGACCATTTTGTAAATGAATAATATCAACAGCTTATCATTTGCACAAATGTATTGAAATGTGTCCCTTTACTCCATGAATATTCAGTTAAGGAAAAATTAATATTATTTTTTTTATATTATGACGTATGAACAGAAATATTTTGACATGGCATGAAATGTAGAACCAGGTCTATATTATTTCATAAGCAAACCGAGCAGACACTGATCAAATGGCTCCTACACAAGCCACCTGATCTGGATCTACTCTGTTCACAAAGGTGTTAAAAGAGGTATCTATGGAGTAGAGGGTTAAAGAAATACCTGTAGTTTAATTTTTTGTACATAGGGCATTTTTATCAAGAAAAACTTAGTTTCAATGAGCTGTTCTGTCTGAATTTCAATTTACACAAACTGTTGATTATTTCATATTTTAGATACAACCTGACCAGCATAAATGTGGAGACACCATCTATACATGATATTGCTAATTAACACTTTCCCTCATATATAGAAACACTTTTTCATGTATTTGCAAACAGCAGATCCAGATCAGGCAGCTCCTGTAGGAGTCATCTGATCAGGGTCTCCTCGATTTGCTTATGAACTTAAAGTAGATCTGACACTACCCAAACATCCTATGTATCATAAAAAAATTATGCAATTGTAAAATTTCAGCTAATAAATGTTCATATCGGTATTTCTTACATGAATATTCAACAGGGAAATGGTTAATTCTTATTTGTATAGGTTTGCAAACTAGTGGCTTTGATTCTGTTTCCAAAGTTACATTTATTTACATAGGTTCAGTTTCCATAATTTCTTTGATGCTAATGGAGGTGTATCTACTTTAACAGATTGAGGAGCTGATCAAGACCAATTGCTCAGTTGGTCTGCCCAATGTTGAGGGTGAGGACACAATCTTTGAGTATGTTGTGAGTGACACAGGAGAATGGGAGCATTGGGCAGGAAGGGTAAGGAATGTTTATAGAATAAAACTTAAAAAAAGATGGTGGGAGTTTTCAGATGATAGCTTAATACAGGGCAAAAGTAATGCAGAATGCTTTCCAAGGGAGCTTTCTGCATTACATTTTTTCTGCATTGAAATTTTACCTGATAGAGACTTTTTTTCACACCTTTACAAACCAAACTGACCTAGATCAGACGGCTCCTGTAGAAGCTGTCCGGTCAGTGTCCAGTCTGTTTGCTTATGACATAATATAGATCAGATTCATAACTTCTGTCATTATTAATTCTTTTGTTCAGTAACCAATATGAAAATTCACTTAATGCCCAAACAGTACAACCTCTGTATAACGACCACTAAATTGTGTTAATTAGTTGGTATTTAGGGCAGGTGGCTGCTGCAAGCAAGGTGAAAGTAAAACAGAACACTCTGTTTTACTTTCACCTTGCTTTAAGCAGACGCCTGCCCTTAACACAAAATACTTGATGTAATTTAGTGGCTGTTATAGAGAGGTTTTACTGTATATGAAATATTCTTATATATGTATTTATGAGGGAATTGCTCAAACAGCCACGTTGCACCTTACCACCTTACATAAATATTCATGTAATAAAGGGTTACTGGTATACACTAAATACACGTATACATGACCATTTTGCATGCAAAGAAATACTTGTTGTCTGCTGTTTGCTGCAGTTGTGAATGTCAAGTTTTATTTGATTCCTCTTAACCATTACCTCAGGCTATTTGTAGATCCAACCTCTGTGAATTAATCTACTGAAAAGGAGCATTTACTAGAAAAAATGAAAATTTTAGAATTTTGTAGTGTTGAAGCCATTATGATAAATGGAGCATTTACTCCCATGGAGCAAAATTTAATGCTCTATTTATCACAATGGTTTCAAAATGTGAGTTTTACAGAGGCATCAAAAGGCATCAATATGAGGGAATGGGTTAACCCTTTCTGAGCTGACCCTGATCAGACAACTCTTACTCTTACTCTGTTTGCAAGGGCGTAAATAGCATCTACATGAGAGTGTTGGGTAAGAAATTGTACTGTCCTGTAGGAGGCCAAGATGTGCTCTGTTTGCTTATCAAATAATGTAGATCAGATTCTGCAGGTTCTGCAATAGTCAAAAATTCATTTGTACATATGCATTTCTAAAAATTCATCAAATTAAAATTCATGATGACATTATTTCCTACATAAATATTCACATATTTTAGGTACCGAACTATGTGTATCCAGACAATGAGATCCCCGAGTACACCAGTATTTTGGTACCCAACGTAGACAACGTGAGAACTGACTTCCTCATTGAGACAATCTCCAAGCAGGCCAAGTGCGTTCTGCTGATTGGTGAACAGGTGAGATTAAAATGCCAAGACATTAGCCAATTAATTGATAATTAGCACACTATGGAGAATTTATATAATCATTATAACCATTATTAGAACTACTAAAACCATTGGAAGAGTTCTGATTCTAAGTAAGTCTGCATCTTATCAGGATCCAAATGGTTTGATACTACTTATATTCATGCATACGGTATATACAGTAGAACCTGTCCTAAGCTGCTATTTATTAATTAAAAAGCAGGTGTTTTCTTAATGCAGGGTAAAAGTAATGCAGAAAGCTCCTGTAGGAGCTTTCTGCATTACTTTTGACCTGCATTAAGCTACCACCTACCTTACATACCCATAGCAAATGCAATATTTACCACAATGGTTTCAAAAAATGACTTCTACAGAGGCGTAAAAATGCGTCAGTAGGAGGGAGGGAGTTAAGTCGAGATGAGCAGAATAAGGGATAAAAATGAAGCTATAGAACTAACATTTCATCGGTAATCTCATACTATGATTGAAATTGTCCAGGGTACTGCCAAGACTGTGATGGTTCAGGGATTCTGTGGCAAGTACAACCCAGAACTCCACTTGTTCAAGAGCTTCAACTTCTCCAGTGCCACCACCCCACTGATGTTCCAGAGAACCATTGAGGGTCTGGTAGACAAACGTATGGGTACGACCTATGGTCCACCTGCTGGCAAGAGGATGACAGTATTTGTGGATGACATCAACATGCCTGTCATCAACAACTGGGGAGATCAGGTAAGGCTATACCGTATAGGCAAAGCAAAAGCTTAAGTTGCATATTCTAATACATCTACAAAACTCATCATTTCTCCTTCAAACCCCTCATTATGTCTCCCACCACATAGTGTTACATGTATACTGTTATAGTAAATGGACTGAATTGTTAAACAATGATGGACCATCCCACCTTGAAAATATTTGAAATGAAAAAAAAAAAGACGTTTAGCTTATATACATATAACCTTTGGCATCCATTTGTGATGTACCTGTGTGTACAGTGTGTTTTCAGCTAAAAGGTCATAGTTTCTAATACTACTTTTCATTCACAGATCACCAATGAGATTACCAGGCAGATGATTGAAGCCAAGGGTTTCTACAATCTGGAAAAGCCTGGTGAGTTTACCAACATCGTAGACATTCAGATGATGGCTGCCATGATCCACCCTGGTGGTGGACGTAACGACATCCCTCAGCGTCTAAAACGCCACTTCAACATCTTCAACTGCACACTGCCATCCAACACGTCAATCGACAAGGTCTTTAGGACCATTGGCAAAGGATATTTCATCAAGGTAAGAATTAAATCCTATTCCTCATAAAAACATCTTTTTGTGCCTTTGCAAACAGAGTTTACCCAAATCAGACAGCTCCTGTAGGAGTTGTCTGATCATGGTCTGCTCTGTTTGCTTATGAAATTATATAGATCTGATTCTACAGTTTATGCCAGAGCCAAGAAATCCTGTGCTCATTCACCGTTATGAAAAATCAGCTAATATTCATAATGTCATTATTTTTTTACATAAATACTTATGACGGAAAAGGTAAAATACAGTTTACATGTTTATGCTAACTAGGACTGCAACGATTCACCGAATTTCGGTTATTTTCGGTTCATTTGTCTCGATTTGATTTTCGGTTCGGCGCTGCGAATTTCAATTCGGTGCAACCATGTATGGTGAATTTGACTCGGTGCTCCAGATAAGGTGCATACATGTGTATTTACGCATATTTTTCAAACAAAAACGCATTTGAAACTAAAATCGTGCGTACTGTAACGCATATATAAAATAGTGTATGCATTTAAATTGCCAAACTGTGCATACTTACCCGAGAAATTCTGATTATATGCATTTCGCACTCACCCTCGTACCATTCAAGTGAGGCGGGGCCGATTCCATGTTATCAACATCAAAATTAATGTAGTAGGGTACCGGAAAAGGTCATGTTTTTGGGGAACAGATGCGAAGGGGTTAGGGCCGATGAAGTCACATTGCAAGCGTGTGATTGACATAAAAAATAATGGCGTCATCTGGCGTTGGTTGACAGAAAAAAAGATTCAGTGTTGAAAAAACACCAAATTTTTTAAATTATTTCGAAAAACGAGATGACAAGGCGAGATCGCAATCAGTTGTGAGGTCAATAATTAACTCTCTTATTGAAAATGTAATGGCTGAAGACGAAAAAGAGGCCCAAAACAAGGCGACTAGAAAACACATTCATATGGATCTAGCAGTACTGTAACGGATGTGAGTGAGTGAGTGAGTTGGGTTTTACGGCACTGCGACACTTAATAGGTCATATAGCGCCGATGACATGATGATGACGTATGATATCAGAAAGATGATTTCGGCTAATCTCATTATACATGAGTAAAATTGAGTTAGGTAAAGGATAATCCGATGTGTTACCAGCAAATAAAAATTCTGTTAAGTATTTTTAATCAAGTTCTTTACCTTGTACCCGAACCGAATAATCGAAATCCAGAGGGTTATAATCGAAACCAAACCAAATTGAGAAGTACCTGAATCGTTGCAGCCCTAATGCTTACACTATCCGCAACTTATTAAGACTCTTTGCATATGTTTCGGACCCAGATTACTTATCATACTCTTCAATTGAACTATGGAGACTGATATTATTATTTTATTATATAGTGCTCTTTTCACATTGGATATGTGCATTCAAAAGTGCTGATAAATGCATATGATTTTCCTCTGATTTATTAGAAAAAAATATCATGGCGAAGGATTCTTGTAATGTAACAAGTAACAAGCTGCAATCACAGGAGAATCATGAATGTACCACAAGCAATGAAACAGACATTATAATAATATACCAGTGAAGTTCAAGAGCCTTTTTTATCTTTGTTTCACAGCAACGTGGCTTCCCGGAGGAGGTATGTGAGATGGTGGAGAACCTGGTCCTGGCCACACGTAAACTCTGGCAGAAAGTGAAGGTGAAGATGTTGCCAACACCCGCCAAGTTCCACTACGTCTTCAACTTGAGAGATCTCAGCAGGATCTGGCAGGTCTGGTAGTTGCCATTGTTTTGTCTAAATTTCAATTATTAACTCTTTCCTTCATATAAACACCTTTTGCCACATCTGCAATCAGAGTAGACCCAGATCAGACAACTCCTATAGGAGCCATCTGATCAGGGTCTGCTCTGTTTGCTTATAATATAATTTAGATCTGATTCTGCATTTTCTGCCATGGCTGAAATTGCATGTATTTATGTGTCATAAAACTTATTCTAATTAATATCCATAGTGTCATTATGAATATTCATGTAATTAAAGGTTAATAGTAAATACATTAATCATACAGAGAACTTTAACCCTTACAACACTGAACTTTCAAATGGACTATTCCAATATTAAAACAGGTCAAGCTTGTGGTGAATATTTAGGGATATTTCAAAAGAAAAGTTTAACATGACAAACAGTACAGACCCTGATGAGAGGGCTCCTGTAGGAGCCCTCTCATCTGTGACAATACTGTTTTGCAAAGGACATTATTTTGTGACTCGTTCCCTCACTGAAAGGGCTGAATGATATGGGTTAAATGAGTAGAATGCAAGTAGTGTAGACCCTAATCAATCTGCTTCTCAGCACTTTGTCCTGGATATGCACAATTTCCGAAATTTATCTGGCCAAATATTCAGACTAAGTCCTCAAACTGGTTTGCAAATGAAACCTTGACATACAGTTCTGTCTTCACGATTTCAGGGCATGTTGGTGTGCACAAATGAGATTGTAACAAATATTGGTATGATGATGTCTCTGTGGAAACATGAGTGCTACCGTGTCATCGCTGACAGATTCACTGAGTTGACAGACAAAGATTGGTTTGAGAAAGTACTAAAACAGGTACAACTAATTTAATTTCTGAAATTTACCAAATCAAAACATCTTGGATGTTATTTGTCCAAGCATTATCAGAATTATAAGTGATGGGCTGTGTATCTGGTTCATGTTCAATAATCTTGATTTGAAAAAAGCAAAAGCAATGTTGTTGTGGCACGTTTGTGCATATGTACTTTTAACCATTAAACCATTACCTCCTAGACTATTTTTACATCCAACCTCTTTGAATAAATATACCGAAAAGGAGCATTTTACTAGAGAAAAGGAAAATTGTAGAATTGAGTAGTTTTGAAACCATTGTGATAAATGAAGCATTTGCTCCTGTGGAGAAACACTATTTATCACAATAGTTTAAAAAAGTGACTTTTACAGGACATCAAAAGGTGTCAATATGAAGGAATAGGTTAATGATCTGGTTTTACAAATTAAACTACAGGTTGCTGAAGAGGAATGTGGTGTTGCAGCCGCCACAGATATGGCACAAGAACCCTATTTCGTGGACTTTATGAGAGAGGCCCCAGAGATAACAGGTGTGTACAGGACAAACACAGCTCCTGTCTGTGGAATACATCAACATGTTCATACCCTACTTTTTAACCCTTCTCTTGCTGAATTTTAAAATACATTTCTCCTTCTTTACCCATGCCCTGTGGTATAATTACATATATCTTCACTGTGTACACGTATTTCGCTGTGCAATCACTGCTGTGGATTGCACTGGTTGCAATAGTGCAGAGCCTGATGAGACAGCTCCTGCAGGAGCTGTCTCATCTGGGTCTTCACTATTTACAGGTAGGTATATTGACGTGAGTAGCAAGCGAAGGGTTAACACTTTTCGTCATGAATATTCATGTTAGAAATAATGACATCATGAATATTAATCAGATGATTTTTTTGCCATAGCAGAAACTGTAGTATGAGATCTATGCAATTCTGTAAGCAGATCAGTTCATACAGGAGCCATCTGATCTGAGTCTACTGTTGGCAAAGGTGTTAAAAAAATCTCTATCAGTTAAACTATTAAAACCTGAAGGATATATTACTTTTCACATGTCTGGCTGTTGGTCTGTATACCAAATGGTTTCCTATCAACAACTGTTCAACCTTTATAAGCTAGGGTCCTTATATTATCCATTTACTCCATGATTATTCATGTAAAAGATAATGACCTCATGAAGATTACTTTGATTAATTGTTATAATAACACACCGACACAGGATGTGTTTGTATTGACAGAAACTGTAGAATCATATCTGTATTATATCATAAGCAAACAGAGCAGGCCCTGATCAGATAGGTCCTGTTGGAGCCATCTGATCTGGGTCAACTCTGTTTGCAAAGGTGTAGAAAGGCATATTCATGGAGTAATGGGTAAAGTAGAAAGGTTTGTCATGATAAATGGATGACCCCTACTTATCTTTTGGTCAAGAAGTTACACTTCAAGATCATGGGTAAAAATTATAGGCTGGCTGCCATTTGGGGATGCATACATGTTTTACAAAAACTTATACCAGATAGAAGTCCTTTTGATGTTCATTCAAAGCAAGGCAACAACAAAGTTTTACCTTGGTATCCATGATAGTTTCCTAATGCATCAAACTGCATGCATAGCATATTCATGCCCTTGCAAACACCTCTGTGCAAAATACCATTTTAAGCCTTCACACATTTGCAAACAGAGTAGACCCAGATCAGATGGCTTCTATATGCTCTGTTTGCTTATGGTGTAATGAAGATCTAATTCTTCAGTTTCTTCTTGATCAAAAATGTTTTGTGTTTAAATGCCAATATAAAAAATAATCCATTAATTTACTGTTAATGATGTCATTATTTCTTACATGAATACATGTAGTGAACAGGCAATGGGTTAACACTTTACTTCATATAGATACCTGTTCATGCCTATACAAACAGAGTAGACTCCTGTAGGATCCATCTGATCAGGATGTGCTCTGTTTGCTTTTGGATTTATGTTATTATTATTATTGTTGTTTGTTTCTGCCATGGGAAAAATTCCCTTTGTGGTACAGTAAAACCTCTCTATAACAGCCACTAAATTGCGTTATTTAGTTGATATTTAAGGCAGGTGGCTGCTTCAAGCATGGTGAAAGTAAAGCAGAACGCTCCTATAGGCTGCTTAAAGCAAGGTGAAAGTAAAACAGAACGCTCCTATAGGAGCGTTCTGTTTTACTTTCACCTTGCTTTAAGCAGCCACCTGCCTTTAACACAAAATACTTGATGTAATTTAGTGGCCGTTATAGAGAGGTTTTACTGTAATACCATTATAAAAATTCAGTTAATTGATACTTTTGATGTCAATATTTCCAACTAAATGTTCATGAGATAAAAGGTTGAAAATGATCTCCATATTTTGTTGGCATGTAAAAAAGCATATGATTTATATATCGAGATGATGATGATATTAATTATAAGTATCAAACAGAGTTCTGCAATAGATTTTAATGGAGATTGATGAATATCATTTGTATTATTTTTGCATGCTAGCAGAGAATACATGACAACCCATGTAAATTATTTTGAGCCAGTCGAGTTAGTTAATAATGCTCCATTTCATCAGTTAAAATTTCTGAATAAATAGAATCAGAGTGCTCTGTGGTTTGGATCCTGATGTGATTCCAATTCACTTGCATCTCATCTTGGTTCAAACTGTTTGCATAAATTATAATTACCCTAAGAATTCAGACAGACATTCTGAGGCAAACATCATACTGATGTAGCTACACCTGAAAGAGTAATTTGATCAGGGTCTACACTATGTGCCACTATGTCAGTATAATTGAAAGCTATCAAAATGGTGCCAAATTTAGTTACCCAGCTTTACAAACCTATAGAGAGGGGAGATTGGGTGTCTGAATACTTAGGCAGAGGTCCAGATAAGATGTGTAAATTAAAACAGTGTCAAGAATAATTTCTTTATTTCTCCACCAAACCCTATGTTGTGACCACTCTTTAGAATCGTCTCTTTGAGACAATTCTAAAGAGTGGTCACAACATAGGGTTTGGTAGAGAAATGACGATTTTTGTTTTTGAGTACACACCTTTATCTGTAGCTCTGTTTAGGGGGTAATTAGCATTGATAATCATAACTTTGCTAGCATGCAAAGAGTGAACACTTTTCCTCATATCATCACCTTTTTCATGCCTCTGCAAAAAGATTTGATCCAGATCAGATGGTTCCTGTAGGAGCCATCGGATCAGGGTCTCCTCTGTTTGCTAATGGAATGATATACATGTAGATCATCAGTTTCTGTCACAGTAAAAAATTCATTGTTTATATAATGCAGTTAAAAATTGCAGTTAGTATTCATACGTCATTATATCTTCCATAAATATTAAACAAGGAAAGGTTTAAGAGATTTACTGTATGACAACAGTTTAATATAAATGTGAATTCTGCAGACATTTTCAAGGTATGGTTGGTTGCACGTAGAGAGCTCTATGCATCAGTAAACATAGAAACTACCAGAGCGTATGGGTGAAATAATCTAGATAACTTTTATATGATGATGGTGACAACCCTCTCCTCCAAGACCTTGGCAAACAGTGCAGGCCCAGATCAAATGGTTCCTGTAGGAATAGCCGGATCAGGGTCTGCTCTGTTTGTTTATGGAATAATATAGATCTGATTCTACTGTTCCTGCCTTGGCCAAAAATTCTTACGTTCATTTGCCACTAATTATCTAATCTGATTAATATTCATGATATCATTATTTCTAACACAAATAATCATCAGGGTTAATCCCATTAGGAAAAATGAGAAACAAAGTCATAGAAATGAATTGCTCATATTGCAATAGGCATTAGATATGGCTGATAGAATGATATATGGTACTGCTAGAGATAGATAATATTAACCCTTTCCTCCATAGGCTATTTTTAGACCCAACCTTTTTTTAATGAATCTACCGAAAAGGAGCATTAACTGGAGAAAAGGAAAATTTTAGAATTTTGTAGTTTGAAACCATTGTGATAAATAGAGCATTTGCTCCTATAGGAGCAAATGCTCTATTTATCGCAATGGTTTCATAAAGTGACTTTTACAGAGGCGTAGAAAGGCGTATTTATGGAGGAAAGGATTAAAGTGTAAAGGAAATCTGCCATACTTTTTATGCATGCTTATCAACCCATTCCCTCATATTGGCAATTTGACATCTGTTGACACCTATGTAAAAGCCACTTTTTTTTAAACCATTGTGATAAATAGAGCATTTTGCTCCATAGCAGCCTTTCTACACCTTTGCAAACAAAAAAGTAGACTCAGATCAGATGGTTCCTGTAAGAGCTGTCTGATCAGGGTCTGCACTGTTTGCTTATGATAAAACATATATATGATTCCCTAGTTTCCTGTCCATGTCCCGTCAAAAATTAATCTTAATTAATTTTCATGATTTTGTATTGTTTTACATGAATATTCATGGAGGAATGGGTTAAGTGGTTACTTTAGAAAAGTTATACTGTATAACTAGAATATGTATGCTACCGTGCTTATATCTTATAGTCCTATTATTTCAACAAAAAGGGTTTCCTTCTTTCAGAATTTATTGAAAACTGCAGTAAATAGATTAGTAATAAATTTAGTTTGGGATATTGTTTTCTTATGGGTTACATGAATGACAAATGTGAATAAGTTTTAATTTGAAAAGATTTGTTTGCCTTAGCCAAGACAGAGAGTCCAGGTGGGTGAAAGTGTAGCAGTGCACTGTGATTTGTGTTACCCTACCACCACAGTAAAACCTCTCTATAACGACCTCTAAATTACATCAAGTATTTTGTGTTAAAAGCAGGTGGCTGCTTAAACCAATGTGAAAGTAAAACAGAATGCTCCTATCGGAGCGTTCTGTTTTACTTTCACCTTGCTTTAAGCAGCCACCTGCCCTAAATACCAATTAATTAACCTAATTTTATGGTTGTTATAGAGAGGTTTTACCACATATTGTACAGTTGTACTCAAGCCCTTTCCCTGTTCAATATTCATGTAAGAAATAGTCAACACCATAAATATTTATCAGCTTAAAAAATTTAGTGACTGTTTTGCTTTGACAAAAATTGTAAAGTCTGATCTGTATCATGTCATAAGCAAACATAGCAGACCTTGATCAGACAGCTCCTACAGGAGCCATCTGATCTAGGCCTACTCTGTTTGTAGAAGCGTGAAAAGTATTTATATCAGGTACAGGGTTAAACTCTTTGCATGCTGGCTGCACATTTGTGCATACATATAACGCTTTGGATCCACATCAAACACAAAGCATAGTTATTCCAATAAGGATCCAAATTGTTTGACATGGACTGCATTTTTTCTTTAGAGAGATTGAAAAGGGTTTGCTTTGAGAATTGTAGCAGATGATAATGATAAACTACAAAGAGAATAGCATGATGCAGTATTTTCTTTGCCTGTTACATCATTCAAATGCTTTTTCATACCTTTACAGAGTAGGACCCTGATCAGACAACTCCAGTAGGAGCTGCCTGATCAGAGTCTGCTCTGATTGATAATGTAGTTATATAGATCTGATTTAAAGTTTCTACCTTTGCTAATAAACTTTGTGTTCATATACCATTATAAGAATTCAGTTAATAAATATTCATGATTTCGTTATTTCTTACTTGAATATTCATGAGGGAAAGGGTTAAGCTAGTTGCATGAAACTGTTGTTTTATAAAGTATTTCTGCATGTTAGATGTTGTGTCAGAATAGAAGAAGACTGGTTGAATGTTGGTTATTAATCTTTTACATTATGAATATTTATACAAAAAATTATAACTTCATGAATATTCATTAACTGAATTTGTAACTGTCAATGAACAGAGAATATTTTTGGGCCATGACAGAAAGCAGAATCAGATACAAATGTATATTACTTCAAAAGCAAATAGAGCTGACCCTAATCACATGGCTCCTAAAGGAGACAGGTAATCTGGGTCTACTCTGTTAAAGGCATTTAAAGATTTAAAGGTGTGTCCATGAGTTAATGATACATGAAAGAGACAAACAGAATCCCCTATAGTGAGAAAGGTACCAAGATTCACCCAAATGGAGAATGAGATGGACAAACTGATAGTCAGCATGTAGACAAAGAGACAGTCAAATACAAGTGAGGCTTGATAAGAGCATTTGTCACAGGAATGTGTATGGATCATACAATGTACATGTAATTGTTTCATGCTGTGGATGGTTGTGTGGATGGTGAAGAGCAAAGCTATTGTAACTATAATGTAATGCATGACCTTTGCAATTGCATGTAGTTTAGATCCAGATGTGATTCAAAGCAATGCAGTATCTTATCAGGATCCAAACTGTTGGACTTGATCATGATTTTAGATACAAATGCTGTCAGGAAAAGTGTCAATTTATGCAAATGCTTATGAATGCTATCCGTTACAATGAGGAAACAAGTCACTAATTTCCTTTGCAAACATTGTAGACCCAGATGAGAGGGCTCCTAGAGGAGGCCTCTCATCCGGGTCTGCAGTGTTTGTCATAGTACACTTCTCTGTAGAAAAATCCCTAAATATTCACCATAACTTTGACCTGTTTGAATTTCGGAATAGTCCATTTGAAAATTCAGCATTATAAGGGGTAAAGAATGTAGTTACTACAGTTTTGTGATGAGTCCTATTATGGAGTATTTGCTCTCTGTTACCATTGTAGCATGACATATCGGGGGCTGTCCCTGATGAATATTCATGTAGGTAATAATGATGTCATTAATATTAATAAGATTATTTTGTATAATGGCATATGAACACAGGGCATTTTGGCCCATGCAGAAGCTGAAGAATCAGATCTATACTACATCATAAGCAAACAGAGCAGACCCTGATCAAACGGCTCCTTTAGGAACTGTCCGATCTGGGTCTACTTTGCAGATGCTCGAGAATGCGCTTACATAAGGGGAAGGGTTACGTTACCTGTAAAAGGCTATTGTTCATAATATTTTGACCCTTTCAACGCTGAAGTTTCATTTGGACTATTCCAAAATTCAGACAGGTCAAGCTTACCATGAATATTCAGAAAAGTGCAACATGACATTGCAGACCCTGATGAGAGGGCTCCCCTAGGAGCCCTCTCTCATCTGGGTCTACACTGTTTGCAAAGGACATTAGTGACTTATTTCCCTCACTGGAAAGGTTAACCATGCTCTGGCAATCTATGGAAGAGCATGCTCTCAGTAATTGTTTTTATGTTCTATCTAGTATCTTTGTTATGTTTCTTCCACCTTAAATTAGTTTGAACAGAGAATGAATTTGTATCTCTGATTGATTGTGAATGTTCAAAGATTTAGTACAGATCTGATGTACGGTAAGTTAGAGACTTTATTTTCAAACACATAACACCTAAAAATACATTTTCAAAGATGATCTATTTTTATTTCCATGGTAACAGGTGATGAACCTGATGATGCTGACTTGGATGCCCCCAAAGTGTACGAGCAGATTCCATCTCTAGAAGAACTGGCAGAAAGGCTAAATGGCTACATGGAGCAGTACAATGAGACAGTCAGAGGTGGCAAAATGGACTTGGTGTTCTTCAAGGTCAGTTGATTAAGCCTTTACTCCATGAATATTTATGTATAAAGCAATAATGACATCATGAATATTAATTAGATTAACAGTTTTAATAGCACATAGACACAGGATTGTTTTGGTCATGACAAAAACTGTAAAATTATATCTTATATTGTATCAAACAGCAGACCCTAATAAGATGACATATACAGGGGCCATATGATCTAGGTTCTTTCTGTTGACAGGTGTATTTATGGAGGAAAGGGTTAACCCATTACTTCATAATGTTCATGTGAGCAATAATGACATCATGCATGATTACTAGCTGATTTTGATATTGGCATACCGGTATAAGCACAGGAAATTTTGGCCATGGCAGAAACAAAGAATTTGATCTACAGTAAAACCTCGATTATTCGAATTTTCGGTATAGAAGAATTTAGACCCTTTTAGGCAGGTGGCTGCTTAATGCATGGTGAAAGTCATACAGAAAGCTCCTAGAGGAGCTTTCTGCATGACTTTCACCATGCATTAAGCTGCCACCTGTCTTAAAGATTGATAATAATACGTATTTTAGTGTTCGGATACTCGAAGTTTTACTGTATATTATTACACACAGAGCAGACCCTTTTCAGATGGCTCCTTCAGGAGCCATCTCATCTGGTTCTACTCAGCAAATACATCAAATGGTGTTTCTATAAAGTAAAGCGTAAATGTTATGTCATGAATGTTTACCATTTACTCCTTTCTATGCCCTTGCAAACAGAGTAGATCCAGATTAGATGGCTCCTATAGGAGCCATCTGCTCAGGACCTAGGTGCTGTGTTTGCTCAATATGAAATAATATACATCTGATTCTGCAGCAGTTTCTGTCCTGGCCAAACAATCCAGATTTCATGTCATCATGAACATTCAGCTAATTAATATTCACAAGGTCTTTATTTTTATTTTTATATAAAACATTTATTGTCAAAAGCATCAGATCTATAAGATGTAAACAAACAGATCAGATCCTGATCATACAGCTCCTGTTTGCAAAGGCATAATAAAGTGGGATCATGAGCTTAAGGAATAACCAGGAACCCTAGGTCCACCTCTGGTCTTCTTTTCGCTGAGTGCTTGTATACCTCTTCAGGATGCCATGACCAATCTGGTGAAGATATCTCGTGTGATTAGAACCCCTCGTGGCCACGCCCTCCTTGTTGGTGTTGGTGGCTCAGGAAAACAGAGTTTGACCAGACTGGCCTCCTTCATTGCCAATTACAAGACTTTTCAGATCACCCTGTCCAGGTAAATATGGTGCCTGTAATCCCTGCTTCATAAATACTCATCTAAACATTCTCAATAGTATTTTTATAATGGCACATAAACACAGAAATTGTTTGCCATAGCAGGAACTGTAGAGTCATATCTAATTTATTTCATAAGGTCCAAACTCTGTGATTCTTTGCATTTTTAAAAGGTTATTTCTCCCATTTCTCTTCAAATGTATGACAATAGTGTCAGAGTGTCAAGCAATTTGGATCTTGATGAAATGTCGCGATATCACAAATTGACTGCTTGCATGCAGCATTAACCCTTTACTCCATATACAGTAAAACCCCGCTAATGCGACCACCAAAAAGGGGCATAATTCTGGGTGACAGAGGCAGGTGGTAGCTTAATGCAGGACGAAAGTTATGCAGAAAGCTCCTATAGGAGCTTTCTGCATAACTTTCGTCCTGCATTAAGCAACCACCTGCTTTAAACGGCGCCAGTGGCTGTTTATTAAGTGGTCGCATTAGCGGGGTTTTACTGTATATACCTTTCTACGCCTTTTCAAACAGAGAAGACTCGAGTCAGACAGCTCCTGTAGGAACTGTCTGATCAGAGTCTGCTCTGTTTGCTTATATGATAGGCCATGACAATAAATTCCTTATTTTATATTTTCATTACAAAAATTATAGATTTAGTATAAATATCAGTCTTGGAGACAGGTCACAGCTTAATGCAGGATGAAAGTCATGCAGAAAGCTGCTGGAGGAGCTTTCTGCATGACTTTCACCCTGCATTAAGCAGCCACCTGTCTAAAAGTATCTAAGTTCTTCTCTACTAAAATTCTGGTTTAGAAGGGTTCTACAGTACGGGGTACGGACAACTTCCCCATAGGGTGATTACCCCATAGGACTATTCCCCCCTGGATGATTGCCCCCTGGATGACTGCCCCACAATAAAACTGCCAAACTGGGCAATTCCCCCATGGTTATTAAAAATCCCTAAAAAGTGTTTTTCTTTTTCTTTTTTTATATTATAAAATTATCTGATGTTTTTGAAGGCTAAATGCCATATAATTTTCTTTGTGCTGAATAAAATATTGTATTTGTATATCCAATATATCCAATTTTACCTAATGCTCCTAACTACCCCCATGGTAATAAAAATCCCTAAAAAAAGTGTTTTTGAATGCTAAAAGGTCAAATAATTTGCTTTATTTTTTTCCTTGATGCTTACTATTAGGAATTTAGGAGCCGTCTGATCTGGGTCTAATCTTTTAGCAGATGCCTCAAAATGCACTTACATAAGGGAAAGGGTTAATCCAATTAAAGGTTGATAAAGACATTTATCATTACACCATTGTACAACTTCAAAAGCATTAAGTTGCACAAAAGCATTAAGCATTGATATTTCTATACAGTGTCCCGAAATGAAACAGAATCTTAATTTATTACTCTTTTAATTTGGACATACAAACCACAGTGTAGCTCCTATTAACCCTTATAGCAGTGACCTGTCACCATTTTCTCTTACTTTTGTTTTGTGTACGCTTTTGAGAGACTAATGACTGATCATACAGCTTAC
Organism: Azorinus chamasolen; assembly: GCA_963576725.1. Taxonomy (NCBI): domain Eukaryota; kingdom Metazoa; phylum Mollusca; class Bivalvia; order Cardiida; family Solecurtidae; genus Azorinus; species Azorinus chamasolen. Next base: position 12,979,021 of record OY755237.1, read on the forward strand.
ATTGTGATGAGACGCTATCTTAATCAGCGCCTAATCAGGATCCAAACTGTTAGCAAATACCAGTTAGGTTGCACTTAGCAGGCAAAGGTATTAAAGAATTATTAATTCTTCATTTAAGTTGTACAAAAATTTTCTTAGTGTGTACTTTCTAATGGGGATTATGCCCTTTCTTTAGGTTTACATGTCCAAATATTTGGAGTCAATACAATACATACAAGAGTTCCAATTGGTCTACACAGCTTTCTACTAATTTATTTTCATCATATAATTTATTAAATTTTACTTATATATTATTTTTTTACAAAATAATAATATATTTTTTATATTGAGGGGCAGTCACCCTATGGGGCAATAATCCTAAAGGATTATTATCCTAAGGGGCAATTGCCCATAGGGCAATCATCCTATGGGGGAATCACCCTATGGGGGAATCACCCTACACTCCTACAGTACTAGTCTTGTACATTAAACTTGGCAGGTCTTACAATGTGGCCAACCTGATGGACGATTTGAAGTTCCTCTACCGTACAGCAGGTCAAGAGGGTAAGGGCGTCACCTTCCTGTTCACAGACCAAGAGATCAAGGAGGAGGCCTTCCTGGAGTACTTGAACAACATCCTGTCCTCAGGAGAGGTATTAACCCTTCGCTTGCTGAATTTTAAAATACATGTCTCCTTCTTTACCCATGCCCTGTTGTATAATTACGTATATCTTCACTGTGTACAAGTATTTCGCTGTGCAATCACTGCTGTGGAGTGCACTGGTTGCACAATCAACTTGTAAATAGTGCAGACCCTGATGAGACAGCTCCTGCAGGAGCTGTCTCATCTGGGTCTTCACTATTTACAGGTACGTATATTGACGTGATTAGCAAGCGAAGGGTTAACTTATTTCTTTAAGTAATTGTCATATGCAAAATTTGTCATCTGCTACAAACTTTAAAGTGATTTTTTCTATTTTGTTGAAAAACCATTATCAGAATGTCAAATAGTTTAGATCCATACGGGACGCCATGTTACTTGATGTCTCATCGGATTCAAACTGTTTGCATAGGGTAATACAAGTTTGTCTTTAGCATGCAAAGCACTGATGTTTCAGTTTACCATAATTATTCAACTGGGCAGACACAAGCAAATAGTGTCAAACTAGATCAGACTTCTCCTAAAGGAGCAGTTTGATCAGGGTCTAGACTATATACTACTCCATTCATTTCATTTAAAGTTTTTAAAACTGTCAAATTGACTGAGCAAACTTACTGAGATCGGGTGTCCTAATGTACAAAAGAACCTCGATATCTCAAACTCAGATAACTAACTTCCAAATGACTTAATCCTTTCCCTCACAGGCTATTTTTTAGACCCAACCTCTTTGAATAAATCTACCGAAAAGGAGCATTAACTAGTGAAAAGGAAATTCTTAGAATTTTGTAGTTCTGAAACCATTGTGATAAATAGAACATTTTGCTCCTTAGGAGCAAATGCTCTATTTATCACAATGGTTTCAAAAAGTGACTTTTACAAAGGCGTAGAAAGGCGTATTTATGGAGGAAAGGGTTGAAGTTAAAGTTTGGTCCCTTCCAAATTTTGTAATACAGAATTTTTTCAGTATCCACTTCTGAACATATCTGTAAAACTATGCAACAGCTTGATGCATACAGGAGCTTTGAGCATTACTTTCGACCTGTGTTAAGCTGTCACATTAACTCTTTCCTCCATAAATACGACTTTCTATGCTTCTGTTAGGAAACCATTGTGGTAAATAGAGCATTTGCTCCTATAGGAGCAAATACTCTATTTATCACTATAGTTTCAAACTACAAAATTCTAAAATATTCCTTTTCTCTAGTTAATGCTCCTTTTCGGTAGATTTATACAAAGTGGTTGGATCTAAAAATAGCCTATGGAGGAAAGGGTTAAAGACCTAGAATGAGACTTATTTTGGATAGTTGCTATAGACAGGTTTTACTGTACTGGTACTTGGACCACAGATATAATGCCAGCTTATTTCATTAGGTATCCGGTCTGTTTGCCCGTGATGAGATGGATGAGATTCTGAATGAGCTGATTGGTCCAATGAAGAAAGATTTCCCACGTCGGCCACCATCCAATGAGAACTTGTACGAGTACTACCTGAGTCGATGTCGTCAGAACCTTCATTTGTGTCTTTGTTTCTCTCCAGTAAGTGATGATGCTTATTTATATGCTTGTTGTGTAGCTATTAACTATTTACTTACTGAACATCCATGTAAGAGAAACAGGAATATCATGAATATATATCAACTGAATTTTTATGTCACCTGCCAAGAGGCAGTGTGTCACATAGGGATCACTTTTCTATCGTCTGTCCGTCCGTCCGTCTGTCCATCCATCCATCCATCCATCCATCCATCAGACTGTCTGTCTGTCATCTGTCCAGGATGCTTCTCCCAGTTCCTTTGAACACTCTTGTTATAACGGTATATGAACAATGATTCTTTTGGCCATGACATAAACATTAAACAGTAGAATCAGATCTATATAATTCCATAAGCAAAGTGAGCAGACCCTGATCAGACAGCTCATATAGGAGCTGTCTGATCTGAGACGATTCTTTTTGCAAAGGTGTTAAAAATGTCTCCTGTCAGGTAAAGGTGCAGGGCAAACTGTTTCAACATTTAAAATGTTTGTAAAATTAAATGTTTTGTAGAACATTTATCATCGCCCTGGTACAGGATTTTGTTGTCTGGGAATTAAGGACTTTCATTCACACCTAAGTAATATAAGTTTATTTATGATAGAAAAATACCTTATCATTTTACCTTTAATTAACCCTTTCCCTGTTGAATATTCATGTACGAAATAAAAACATCATGAATATTTATTTGCTGATTTTTAGCTCGTCTGTTTTGAAGAAATCATGAGTTACTGTCATAACTCCGGCATCCGCGTCGTCATCCGAAATCTGAACATTAACCATAACTTCTTTAATTTTTCATTAACAACCTTCAATTTTGGTATGCATGTTCATCTTGACAATGATGACAGACGAGCGTTGACACTCGCTTGCGGTGCTCTTGTTTTAAATGGCATATGTACATAGGATGCTTTGTTACTGGTAGGAACTGCAGAGTCATATCTGTTATAATTTCATAAGCAAACAGAGCAGACCCTGGTCAGGTGGCTCATACTCTGTTTGCAATGGTGTGAAAAGGCATTTATATGAAGGGTTAGGTTAACCTGAAACAAGATTGTACACTAAGCTTTACCCTTGTTGGTAGCTATGATCCAGTATTGACAGAGAATGGCGTGTGGAAAGAATATTCATGTCCTGAGATTATAAAAACTTTTTGCTTTGTCCAAGGTCAGAATCTGACCAATCAGATGATTGAGAATGATCTCAGACTCAAGCAAAAAGTTTTATAACCTCGGGAGTCAGAGTTCATTCTGAAGCAAGCTCAAAATCTGACCAATCAGATCCTTGAAAAAGAACTTGCTCAGAAGTTATATAACCTTGGAGTCATGTCCTTTAGAAGTATTATTATTTTATGCAAAGTTCTGAAGTTATTTTTATGTATTTGAAAGGTTGGTGAGAAATTCAGGAGCAGATCCCTGAAGTTCCCTGGACTGATCTCTGGCTGCACCATGAATTGGTTCCAGCGCTGGCCCAAGGATGCTCTGATTGCTGTGTCCAACCACTTCCTGTCCAGCTATGATATTGTGGCTACTCAGGCAGTCAAAAGTTCTGTGGTCAACACCATGGGTGTGATCCAGGACTTGGTAGCTGAGAAGTGTATAGACTATTTCCAAAGATACCGTCGCCAGACTTATGTGACACCTAAATCTTACTTGTCCTTCATTGGAGGTTACAAAGAAATCTATGGCCAGAAGAGGAAAGAGATTGGCATTCTTGCTGATAGAATGAACACAGGTTGGTTTAGAATCAAGTGAATTATTTTATTCTTATTTCTAACCAAAGAGAGTTAATTGATAATAGCACAGCTCATATAATTTATGGTATATTTTTATACACCCATTATTATGGAATGAGGCTGTCTGTACGTCCGTCTGTAACAAGTGGACTTGGAATTTGCGTTTAGCATTTGCGTTAAGCAAATATGTTAACCTCAATTTATGTTGAACAAATTTTTAAAGTCCACTGATTTACATAACCCATTGAGATAAAGCTTCGAAACTTGGAACACATGTTCACCATTACAAGATTCACATGTAGGTAAGAGTACATAACTCTGTCAAGCATTTTGACAGAATTATGACCCTTTTTAACTTACAATTTTGGGTTAAGGTTTTTGTTTTTGTACATAACCCTTTGAAATGAAGCCTTGAAACCTGAACACTTGTACCATTACAAACTTCATCTGTTTGAAAAAATGGTGCTGTCTGTCCGTCTGTCTGTCTGTCAGTATGTAACATCCCTAACTCAAATTCTGCTTGGTGGATCCTTCTCAAATTATACCACAATGTTTATCTGGACATGCTACAGTATCATGGGTATGTCCTGGTATGTATATCCAAGGTCAAGGTCACATAATTGGACTTAAGAGTTTGCATTTAGCATTTGCGTTTAGCAAATATGTTAACCTCAGTTTATATTGAACAAGGCTTCGACGGGCGTATATTTTGCCCACTGGCACTCTTGTTTTAGTTTGAGTCTGAATTCATTTTCAAGTATCTGACCAATCAGGGCCCGAGGTTATAAAACTTCTAGGTCTGTTCTGAGTTCATTCTCAAGTATCTGATTGGTTAGATTCGGAGCAAGCTTTTTTTATGAGCAAATACTCTCTTGATATCCATCAGCAACAAAATTTAACAAAAAGTCAACAATATAATTATCTGCTTGATTCAAGAGGTTGACCTATTTTCGAGACTCCACATTTAATGGGCTCCATGGCAGTTACTGCAAAAATTTGCTTGAGTGAACAGAAAAACAATTCTGAGTAGTGGATTTCGTTTATCTGATGAGAAATAAGTATGCATCATAAGCTAAATGATAATTACCAATCATGTAACATTTTAAATAGAAACTGGTTTTCTTGCTTCTCTTTCAATGCCTTCAAAACTGCCAAGCATGCAGAATTGAAATGTCATTAGTTTTCGCGAATTTCAAATGTTATTACTTTTCACAAATTTCGATATTTAATGCTGTCATTATTACATGTAAATTATAGGTGGCAAATGTCCCATATTTAAACATACTACCAGGGGGGCTAATGTCCACAAAACATAAGTTGGGAATGTCTGCACATCGAGAAATTGGTGGGCAGAAGTCCTGGTGGCTAATGTCCGTTTATCGGCTGGACCGGTTGGGATTTGAAAATGTCTAGAGCCCTACTTTGGTGTATTCGTAGGACAGTATTTCTTTAACTTGATACAGAGCTCTATATATAAGAGGCATACTAACCTGTCAAATTTTATTTTCTCAGCTGCCACTCATTAGAATTTCCTCGCTAAGGCAGTTTAAATGAGTAGCAGCAAAATACGGTTTTGCGGAGAAATATAAAAAAATGTACTGCAATTATAATCTTTGTTGGTAAAATCAGTGACCTGTCAAATTCTACTGACATATGCCTTTGTTATACCTAGGTCTGAAGAAGCTGGTAGAGGCATCACACTCAGTGAATGAGCTGTCAAAGGAACTGGCTGTAAAGGAAAAGGAGTTGGCAGTGGCCTCTAAGAAGGCAGATGTTGTGCTGGCTGATGTGACCCAGAGTGCCCAAGCTGCTGAGAAGGTCAAGGCCCAAGTACAAGTGGTCAAGGACAAAGCCCAGTCCATTGTAGATTTCATCAGCGTGAGTAACTGTTTTTAATGTGTAAGAAGTTCTTCAGAAAAACTCCACTGATAAATATTTATGTAAGAAATAATGACATCACAAATATTTATTAGCTGATATTTAGCTTGTCATAGTTGTAGGCGTTGTCGACGGCATGCAAAAACTTTAATGTAGCTGATTAATCAAAAAGTATAAGAGGTATCAACATGAAACTTCATAGGTTGGTAGATCTCTTTGAGGAGAAGTATATGCAGTGGACAAGCACTAAATCAGACTAGCGCATGCAGCTCTTGTTTAATTCTGGCATATGAACGGAACAATAGATATTTTGGTTATGGCAGAAACTATAGAATCAGATCTATATAATTCCTTAAGCAAACAGAATAGACTGTAATCAGGTAGCTGGTCTGGGTCTACCCTATTTGCAAAGGCACAAAATAGCATTTCTATGAAGTATTGGGTTAAGCCAACTTAACTTAGAAGTGTTAAATAGCAGGTGGTTGTTTAATGCAGAGCAAAAGTAATGCAGAAAGCTCCTTTGGAAACTTTCTGCATTACTTTTGATGCATTAAGCTACCACCTGCCTTAAAGACTCAGAATTTTTCTTAGTGGTCCCAGAGGTCCAGATAAGATGCATATATTAAAACATTTTCAAAAGATGCATAAATTAAAACAGTTCAAGAATTGCTTCTTTATTTCTCCACCAAACCCTGTGTTGTGACCACTGCCTCAAAGAGGTGATTCTAAAAAAGTGGTCATAACATAGGGTTTGGTGGAGAAAGGACGATTTTAGTATTTGAATATGCACCTTGAGCTGTTGTTCTTTGGTTGTTAAGAACTGGTTTTACTGTTTGTCAGAATGAATTATAATTAATTTCCAGTTTGAGTAGATGTAATGTATGCACTGTTACACTATTCGTTGTGATTGTCTTGCCAGGTTGACAAAGCGTCTGCTGAGGGGAAGTTGGAGGCAGCCAGACCAGCCTTGGAAGAGGCAGAAGCTGCCTTGCAGACCATCAAACCTGCCCACATTTCCACTGGTCAGTAATAGTGACTGTTATTATCAGTGGTATACTCATATAAGGCAATGCCATATTTGTATGAGGCAATGTGGTAACTTTTATTAGGCATATGAGGCAATGTCATCAATCTTAGGAGGCAATATTAATTTTATGTTAACCCTTTCCCTCATATAAACTCCTTTTCACATGTTTGCAAACAGAGTAGACCCAGATCAGATGGCTCCTATATGAGTCGTCTTATAAGGGTCTGCTCTGTTTGCTACTGTACATGATATAGATCTGATTCTACAGTTTTTATATGCCTGTTTGAAAAATCGGGACGTATTATGGAATGGCGCAGTCCGTCCATCTGTCCGTCTGTCCATCTGTCTGTCTGTCTGTAACATCTCTAACTCAAGTTCTGTCAGGTAGATCCTTCTCAAATTTAACCACAATGTTTATCTGGACATGCTACCAGTCCGGGTATGTATATCCAAGGTCAAGGTCCCACAATTGGACTTAGAATGTGCATATAGCATTTGCGATTAGCAATTATGTTAAATGTCTGTCTATCTGTAACATCTCTAACTCAAGTTCTGCTTGGTGGATCCTTCTCAAATTTCACCACAATGTTTATCTGGACATGCTACAAAAGTATGAGGGTGTCCCGGTATGTATATCCAAGGTCAATGTCACACAATTGGACTTAGAATTTGCGTTCAGCATTTGCATTAAGCAAATATGTTGACCTCAATTTATGTTGTAAGTCCATTTATTTACATAACCCTTTGAGATAAAGCTTTGAAACTTGGAACACTTGTTCACAATCACGAGCCTGTAGGCAAGACTACGTAACTCTGTCAAGCATTTTGATAGAATTATGACCCTTTTTAACTTAGAATTTTTGGTTACGGTTTTTGTTGAAGTCCACTTATTTACATAACCCTTTCAGATAAAGCTTTGAAACCTGGAACACTTGAAGTATGATCCTTTTTAGCTCCACTTTTTCAAAAAGTGGAGCTATTGTCATGACCTTCTTGTCGGCATCGACGTTGGTTAACCTTTTTGTTAAGGTCCTTTTCTCAGAAACCATCAAAGATATTTGGTTCATATTTGGTATGTATGTTTACTATCAAGAGGGAAACCCATTTTACAAGGGTAGGTAACCCTAAAATTAATTTTGCCATAGTTATGCCCCTTTTTGACTTAGAATTTTCATTATTGGTTAAGTTTTATGTTCAGGTCCATGTCTCAGAAACTGTCAAAGATATTTGGTTCATCTTTGGTATACATATTAACTATTACAAGGGGGACCCATTTCACAAGGGCAGGTAACCCTAAAATTAATTTTGCTGTTGTTATCTCCCCTTTCTGACTTAGACTTCCACTACACTATCCAGCACTAAAGAAAGTGGAGCGCGCTGTCTGCGGAAAGCTCTTGTTAATTTAGAAATTTGGGTTAAGGTTTTTGTTAAAGTCCAATTATTTACATAATCCTTTGAGATAAAGCCTGAAATTTGGAACACTTTTTTACCATCACAAGCTTCATCTGTTTGACGACAGCTTAAGCTTCATATCAATGGTACTTTATTTCATTTATAGCAATATTTAACCCTTTCCCTGTTCTGTGTTTATTACAAATTTCATTACCTACTGAATATTCATGGACAAAAAAGATATAATGAAATATGGAAGGTGGAACATTTAAGCCATTTTAGAAAGTAAAGAAACATGTGTATCAAATTATATTAGCAAACAGCAGACCCTGATCAGACGGCTCCTCTAGGAGCCGTCTGATCTGGGTCTACTCTGTTTGCAAATGCATGAAAACACGTTTATATGAGGGAAAGGGATAAATCAACATATAAACCCTCATATTTTGAATTGTTAAACCATTACTTCACCACTAAATCCTGCTGTGATGCTCTTAGCCCGTTACCCCATAAATACATCTTTTCAAACCATGTAGACCCAGATCAGACGGCTCCTGTAGGAGCTGTCTGATCAGAGACTGCTCTGTTTGCTTATGAAATAATGTAGATCTGATTCTACAGTTTCTTCTTTAGCCAAAATTTCTCATTTCTATTATAGAAATTAATCTAACTAATATTCATGGTGTCATTATTTCTTGCATGAATATTCATGGAGTAAAGAGTTAAAACTATTCTATTTAAAGTGTGGTCACAACAATGAAAATTTACACACCTTGTCTATGCCTCTGGCATTTAAAAACACTGGGTTGATTTAACCCTTTCTTCCATAAATAAACCTTTCTATGCCTTGTCAAACAGAGTAGACCCAGATCAGATGACTCCTGTAGGAGCCATCTAATCAGGGTCTGCTCTATTTGCTTATGAAATAATATAGATCTGATTTTACGTTTTCTGTTATGGCCATAACTACATCATATGCTATTATAAAATATAATATACAGTATATTGGCGATATTTCGAGCACCATCGGAAATCAGCAAAAACCTCGGATTATCGCGATGCTCGAAAGAACTGAGAGCATTTTCTATCATTTCCTAAGAGCATTGTTTGACGAGGACAGGAAGCGTATTTCTTCACAGTAAACATTTTTAACATTATCATAAACTTCATGCATATATAATTCATCGATTCTTTCCTTATATAAGTGATAACGGAAAAAAAACATTCACATCGGCGACCGAAGTTTCACTTTAATTTAACGGACCCTTCACAATAAACTCAAAACTTATTTCATACCATTTAGACATATCAGTCGTAGCGTATAGCGTTATGTTGTTTATTTTGCATAATTTTCCATTCGTCGACATTAATTTAGTTGTTGGTGTTGAGTTGGGTGCACAAACAAACATTATCGTTTCGTTCCCGTGCTGTTTCGTAGTAAGGAAAATCAGGGCGAGTGACCCAATTAATTAATAGCCGGAATACTCGGCTTTTTTCGTCTGAAATAATTATTCTCGTTCATCTCTCGTAGCAGGAGTCTGCATGAACGAGACTGTCTAAAAGTACCAAAAATATTACGAATTTCAAAGTATTACACGAAAAACACTGCATTATTTCAAAATTTAAAGCAGAAAGACGTTATATGGCACACTTTCAGCGGTACCGAAAAATCACTACACGTTTACGAACATATGCAAATTATGATTGTGACTCTTTGTTTATTAAATAGACTCTTTGTTTATTAGACGTTAGTCTATTAAATTCTCATCATTATCTACTCCAAAGTAACGTCTACATTCAATGAATGCGTTTTTCACACGTTTGGAAGATCTAATGACCCAAATACGGATCTTTCAAAAGGTTACGAAGGGGTATCGAGAAGGTGTGAATAATAACCTCGAAGGTGGGAAAACACTGTGCTCGAATTAAACAATCAATAAAGGGAACCAGAATGATCCGCGGGACCAGCACACATGCTCGAATTTTCAGATTATCGCTATTCGGATTAATGCAGGTATTTTCAAAGAATTTGATAGAATTTGAGCCGGGACCTCAACATTCCCTAGGAATAAGCGGGTATCTCGGAAAAACGAGAGTCGAAATAACGCCGTTATACTGTAATTAATATTCATGATGTCATTATTTAAAGGGTTAATATATGTGAATACAACGGTGTAGTGCTGTTTTCTCTTTACACACTTCAGTGGTAGAGCGTCCGCCTGCGGTACTGAAGGTCGTGGGTTCGATCCCCGTCCGTGACAGACCAAAAGTCGTTAAAAGTTGGTACTAGTAGCTCCCTTGTCTGCGCTTGACATTAAAAGGGTAGTTCTAGGACTGGTCGGCCCGGTGTCAGGATAATGTAGGGTGCCCTTGCCATGTGCCCGCGGCAAGGGCATTTCAGTGAGGCAGCACTATAACTTGTCTCAAGCAGATGCCGTCTGCAAATAACTGAAATACTGTTGGTTGGACGTAAAACCCAACTCACTCACTCACTCTTTACACACTAGCAGCAGATGTAATTACCAATGAAAATTGTTTTGAATCAGATGAGATTCAGGATCCGAACTGTTCGACACTGATTGCATTTTAGATGAGAAATGAAACAAATAACATTCAAATTTTCAACAGACTACACTTTTTGCACACAACTATTATGTAATTTGAGCTAAAACTTACTGTTTCTCTTACTGCAGTTCGTAAGCTGGCCAAGCCTCCACACTTGATCATGAGGATTATGGACGCTGTACTAATCCTGTTCCAGAAGAGGATTGATCCCGTACAACAAGACTCAGAACGCCTTTGCGTGAAGCCCTCATGGTCTGAGGCCCTCAAATGTATGTCCGGTGGTGGTTTTCTTCAGGGCTTGCTTACCTTCCCCAAGGTGAGTGAAAGAAATAGCTTGACATGAACATATTTTCTTGATGTTTTGTTTGATGACTAAATTCATTGATATCAAATAGCTCTATGCAAAAACTAAAACACCAAAGTGCCAAATATAGCAGCCAGGTAAATATTGAATATTTAAACCCTTTACTCCATAGTCTATTTTTAGACTCAGCCTCTTTGAACAAATCCACTAAAAAGGAGCATTTACTAGAGAAAAGGAACATTTTAGAATTTTGTAGTTTGAAACCATTGTGATAAATAGAGCATTTGCTCTTATAATGGTTTAAACAGGTGATTTTACAGAGGCGTGGAAAGGCATATTTATGGAGGAAAGGGTTAAACCCTTTACTCCATGAATGTAAATGTAAGAAATAATGGCATCATCAATATTAATGTGATTAATTGTTATAATAGCACATGAACACAGAAACTTTTGGTCATGGCAGAAAGTAGAATCATATCTATATTATATCATAAGCAAACATAGCAGACCCTTTCAGTGCTCAAAGTCACTTATGTCCTTTGCGAACAATGTGGACTCCGATGAGAGGGCTCCTAGAGGAACCCTCTCATCAGGGTATGCTCTTTTTATCATGTTACACATTTCTTGAGAGTAAAAAAATCCTGAATATTCATGATAAGCTTGACCTTTTTGAATTTTAGAATAGTCCATTTGAAAATCCAGCATTGAAAGAGTCGATATTATTTGATTTCTTTATATATGCAGTAGAACCTTCCTTAACCCTTTCCCTCATATAAACATGTTTTCACGCATTTGCAAACAGAGAAGACCCAGATCAGACGGCTCCTATAGTAGCCGTCTGATCAGGGTCTGCTCTGTCTGCTAATGGAATTTGATATTGCTGTTTCTTTAGTTTCTAAAATGCCTATAATGTTCCACCTTTAATATGTCATTGTAACTTTTTTGTCCATGAATATCTAGTAGGTATCAAAATTGGAAACAAGGAAAGGGCTAAGCACCCATTCATTAATTGAACATAGGTGTCTTAACAAGCAGGTGGTTGCTTAATGCCGGGCAAAAGTGATGCAGAAAGCTCCTACAGGAGCTTTCTGTATTACTTTTGACCTGCATTAAGCTACCACCTGCCTTACAGACCCATCGTTGGACCTCTTACAGACCCATATTTAGACCTCTTACAGACCCATCGTTAGACCTCTTACAGACCCATCACTAGACCTCTTACAGACCCATAGTTAGACCTCCTACAGACCCATCATTAGACCATACAGACCCATCACTAGACCTCTTACAGACCCATAGTTAGACCTCCTACAGACCCATAGTTAGACCTCTTACAGACCCATAGTTAGACCTCCTACAGACCCATAGTTAGACCATACAGACCCATCACTAGACCTCCTACAGACCCATAGTTAGACCTCCTACAGACCCATCATTAGACCATACAGACCCATCACTAGACCTCTTACAGACCCATAGTTAGACCTCCTACAGACCCATAGTTAGACCTCCTACAGACCCATCATTAGACCATACAGACCCATCACTAGACCTCTTACAGACCCATAGTTAGACCTCCTACAGACCCATAGTTAGACCTCCTACATACACATCGTTAGACCTCCTACATACACATAGTTAGACCTCCTACATACACATCGTTAGACCTCCTACATACACATCGTTAGACCTCCTACATACACATCGTTAGACCTCCTACATACACATCGTTAGACCTCCTACATACACATCGTTAGACCTCCTACATACACATCGTTAGACCTCCTACTTACCCATAGTTAGACCTCCTACATACACATCGTTAGACCTCCTACATACACATCGTTAGACCTCCTACATACACATCATTAGACCTCCTACATACACATCGTTAGACCTCCTACATACACATCGTTAGACCTCCTACTTACCCATAGTTAGACTTACAGACCCATAGTTAGACCTTGCAGACCCATAGTTAGACCTCTTACATACACATCGTTAGACCTCCTACAGACCCATAGTTAGACCTCCTACATACACATCGTTAGACCTCCTACATACACATCGTTAGACCTCCTACATACACATCGTTAGACCTCCTACATACACATCGTTAGACCTCCTACATACACATCGTTAGACCTCCTACATACACATCGTTAGACCTCCTACTTACCCATAGTTAGACTTACAGACCCATAGTTAGACCTTGCAGACCCATAGTTAGACCTCTTACATACACATCGTTAGACCTCATACAGACCCATAGTTAGACCTCCTACAGACCCATCATTAGACCATACAGACCCATAACTAGACCTCTTACAGACCCATAGTTAGACCTACAGACCCATAGTTAGACCTCCTACAGACCCATCATTGGACCATACAGACCCATCACTAGACCTCTTACAGACCCATCGTTAGACCTCTTACAGACCCATAGTTAGACCTCTTACAAACTCATAGTTAGACCTCCTACAGACCCATCATTAGACCATACAGACCCATCACTAGACCTCTTACAGACCCATCGTTAGACCTCATACAGACCCATAGTTAGACCTCCTACATACACATCGTTAGACCTCCTACTTACCCATAGTTAGACTTACAGACCCATAGTTAGACCTTGCAGACCCATAGTTAGACCTCTTACATACACATCGTTAGACCTCATACAGACCCATAGTTAGACCTTGCAGACACTTCGTTAGACCTCTTACAGACCCATTGTTAGACCTCATACAGACCCATAGTTAGACTTCTTACAGACCCATAGTTAGACTTCCACCTATGCAAACAGTTTGGATCCAGGCTTTAACCTAATTTGGGTATTTGAGTATTCATGTGAGAAATAACATCAACAATATTAATTTGATGATTTTTTTTATAATATGAACACAGGAATGTATGGCAATGGCATAAACTGGAGAATCATGTCTATATTATTCAAATAGCAAACGAAACAGACCCTTATCAAACAGCTCCTACAGGGGTCACCTGATCTGGATATTTGCAAAAACAAGGAGGAGGAGCTTTCTGCATGGCTTTCACCCTGCATTAAACTGCCACCTGTCTCCAAGACTGATATTTGTACTAAATTGAATGTCTGGTTTAGAGGGATTTTACTGTACATGAAATAAAGGCTTAATCATTGATCCACAGGACACCATTAATGAAGAGACGGTGGAACTGATGGCCCCATATCTGACCATGGAGGATTTTAACCTGGAGAGTGCCAAAAAAGTGTGTGGTGATGTTGCTGGTCTCTGCGCCTGGACCAGGGCCATGAGCTTCTTTTACAGCATCAACAAAGAAGTACTGCCCCTTAAGGTGAGTGCAGAACTTAACAAACTAAAAAAAAAAATACATACTGGTTTACCCCTTTACATGATAACTATTCATGTATATTTATTAACAAAATTTGGATAATGCGGCTTGTATTTCAATACTCCTAAGTTCCTAACCTATTGCTCCATTAATATTCCTCAAGAAATAACGACTATGAATATTAAGTAACTGAATTTTTATAATGGCATCAAGAACAAGTGTATTTTTACCATTGCACAAACTGTAGAATCAAGTCTATATTATTCTGTAAGCAAACAGAGCAGACCCAGATCAGATTATTTCTACGGGAGCTGTCTGATCTGGGTCTACTCTGTTTTGCAAAGGCTTAGGTAAAGAGTTAAGTAGAAGGATTAAGTTATCTGGTTTTGCCCAATTTAGAAGATATATAATACTGTTGCTTTCATTCCAGGCCAACTTGGCTGTACAAGAAGCCAAACTTGCTGTTGCCATGAGTGACTTGGCCACAGCTCAGGGCCAGCTTGATGAGAAGAACAGAGAGTTGGCTGAAGTGATGGCCATGTATGACGCAGCCATGTCAGAGAAACAGGTAAATTAGGGTGCCTTTTATATAGAGGACATTGTCATATTAACTGGTTTCCCCCAAAATATCCACCCCTCAAATAAGTGGTCACCTCGCTTAAGCGGTCAATTTGGCCGATTCTCTTGACTGGCCACTTAACACAGTTTTTACTGTATATAGAATTGAATATAAAGTTTCTGTTATGGCCAAAGTTCCTTATTTATATACCATTATAAACACGCAGTCAATGAATAATCATGAAGTGATAGATTCTTGCATAATTATTCATGAGGTAAAAGCTTAAACCATTATAGTATGGAATTGAAATAGGTTACAGGCTTTGTGATCATTCAACTGCAGTATATTAGGACTTTTGTTCAAAGCTATGATATTATAATTTATTTATAAGCTTGATTACGTAATACATGTACATGTTTGATATGACAAATAAAAAATGTATAGATGCATAAATTAACCGTTTCCATCATATTAACACATTACCTCATAGGCTATTTTAAGATGCAACCTCTTTGAATAAATCTACTGAAAAGGAGCATTAACTAGAGAAAAGGAAACTTTTAGAATTTTGTAGTTTTGAAACCATTGTGATAAATAGAGCATTTGCTCCCATAGGAGCAAATGCTCTATTTATCACAATGGTTTCACAATATGATTTTTGCAGAGTCGTCAAAAGTCATCAATATAAGGGATTTGGTTACGCCTTATTTGATTTAAAGCGTTAATTTGTTAGCTGAATTTTATATGGGCATATATGTACACATTAATTTTTGGTATTGGTAATAACTGTAGAGTGTGATCTTTTATAATATTTCATAAGCAAACAGAGCAAACCCTGATCAGATGGCTCTTACAGGAGCCATCTGATCTAGGTCAAACTCTGTTTGCAAAGGTGTGAAAAAAGCGTTTGTATGAAAGAAAGGGTTAAACATATACCTTCTCATTCTGCATAGGCACTTATGGATGATGCCGATGCCTGCCGTAGGAAGATGACCAATGCAACAGCCCTGATTGAGGGTCTTGGTGGTGAAAGGGTCAGATGGACTGCAGCCAGTAAAAGCTTTGAGGCTCAGATACAGAGACTCGTGGGAGATGTCTTACTCTGTACAGGTTTCCTGTCATATTGCGGTCCTTTCAATCAGGAGTTTAGGACACTTTTGACTAAGGCATGGAAGAAAGAAATGGTTGGAGCAAAGATTCCATTTTCCGATGTGAGTAGATACTGCTGTATACCCTGTGAAGCAGGGAGGTTTGTAGAGAAGAAAAGTCGAGCTCTTGTAATCACTGGGTCGTAGTCGTCGTCGGTGTGCAAAACTTTAATGTAGTTCATTACTCAGACAGTATAAGAGGTATCAACATGAAATTTCATAGGTGGGTAGATCTCATTGAGGAGAAGGCCCCTATAATTCCATAAGCAAACAGCAGACCCAAATCAGACGGCTCCTGTAGGAGCCGTCTGATCTGGGTCTACTCTGTTTGCAAAGGCGTAGGAAGGAGTATTTATGGAGTAAGGGTTAATTTGCCATTACACTGTAATCCACATGCAGACAGCAACAAGTGATCAGCATTTTCACAGAATTATGGCCCATTTTAACTTAGAACTTTTGGTTAAGGTTTTTGTTAAAGTCCACTTATTTACATAACCCTTTAATATAAAGCTTTAAAACTAGGAATACTTGTTCACCATCACAAGGTTCATATGTAGGCATGAGTACATAACTATGTCAAACATTTTGACAGAATTAGGGCCCTTTTTAACTTATAATTTTTGGTTAAGGTTTTTGTTGACGTCCACTTATTTACATAACCCTTTGAGATAAAGCTTTGAAACTTGGAACACTTGTTCACCATCACAAGCTTCATCTGTATGCAAGAGTACATTACTCTGTCAAGCATTTTAACAGAAATTATTGCCCTTTTTACATTAAAGATTTCAAAGAGATCCTACATCCTGAATACTATTAAAGATATTTTACTGAGACTTTGATTACTTGCTTATATAGTATTATTGGACACTATTTTAGTTCACTCTCAAGCATTTTTACACTAACAATTCTGAGACTAGTCGAGCGCGCTGTCCTGTGACAGCTCTTGTTTTCAACTAAGACTTTTCCCAGCAGGTGATATATACATTCTTTTAAATACAATTATGTATACCTATTTAACCTTTTCCTTGATGAATATTCATGAAAGAAATAATGACATCATTAATAATAATTAGCTTACTTTTACAGTGGCATATGCACACAGAGTGTTTCGGTATTACAGTAAAACCTCTCTATAATGGCCACTAAATTACATCAAATATTTTGTGTTAAAGGCAGGTGACTGGTGGTGGCAGGAGCGTTCTGTTTTACTTTTCACCTTGCTTTGATCCTGCCCTAAATACCAACTAATTACAACAATTTAGTGGTCGTTATAGAGAGGTTATAGTGTAGTAGAAACTGTAGAGTCGGATCTATTATAATTTCATAAGCAGAGAAGACCCTGATCAGATGGCTCCTGTAGGAGCCATTTGATCTGGGTCTACTCCGTTTGCAAAAGCGTGAAAAAGCATATGTATGAGGGAAAGGGTTAAGAACTATCATGGCGCCTTCCTTGACAATGAAACTGTGGCAAGTACACAGCAAGTTTAATTTCAAACCTGCTCTGTTTGCAGGACATCAATGTTGTGACTATGCTGGTTGACAATGCTACCATTGGTGAATGGAATCTGGAGGGACTACCCAACGATGACCTGTCCATCCAGAATGGTCTGATTGTTACCAAGGCATCAAGATTCCCACTTTTGATTGATCCACAAGGCCAAGGCAAGAGCTGGATCAAGAACAGAGAGAGCAAGAATGACATGCAGGTTAGTATCAGTAATTAATGTTTGTCTTTAGATGCTGAAATAACACAGAAATTCTTTAGAGTGTTTCTTTAACCCATTCCCTCATATTGATGACTTTTGACGACTCTGCAAAAATCATATTGTGAAACCATTGTGATAAATAGAGCATTTGCTCCTATAGGAGCAAATTCTCTATTTATCACAATGGTTTCAAACTACAAAATTCAAATTTTTTCATTTTCTCTAGTTAATGCTCCTTTTCGGTAGATTTATTCAAATAGGTTGTATCTAAAAATAGCCTATGAGGTAATGGGTTAGCAGTTTTTAGTGAAAGAACAAGTTGAATGGCTTTAAGATGTAGATCAGGATATCTCTAGTCAGGGGTTGTGCTGTTTCCATCTTATTTATGTTCAACATTTTGTATTGAATATGTGAGATACAGTTTCAGTTGACAGAATTATGGCCCTTTTTAACTTAGAATTTTCGGTTAAGGTTTTTGTTAAAGTCCACTGATTGACATAAATCTTTGGGACAAAGCTTTGAAACTTGGATCACTTGTTCACCACCACTAGCTTCATCTGTAGGCAAGAGTACATAACTCTATCAAGCAATTTGACAGAATTATGGCCCTTTTTAACTTAATGTTTGGTTAACGTTTTTGTTAAAGTTCACTTATTTACAATGTACATAACCCTTTGAGATAAAGCTTTGAAACTTGGAACACTTGTTTATCATCACAAGCTCTATCTGTAGGCAAGAGTACATTACTCTGTCAAGCATTTTAACAGAAATTATTGCCCTTTTTAACTTAGATTTTTCTTTTCATTAAAGATTTCAAAGAGATACTACATATTGAATACCATTAAAGATATTTTACTTGCTTCTAGTGTCATTTGACACCATTTTAGGCCACTATCAAGCATTTTTACACTAACAATTCTGAGAGTAGTCGAGCATGCTGTCCTGTGACAGCTCTTGTTCGCTATGTAACTGATATAAAACAAATGTGATTATGCTGTATTTCTGTTTTTGAAGTAAAAGTAATATTTCTTATATTTGTTAATGGTCATTCATTTGTCTTTGATGCAAATCCTATATATATAAGAAATAGGTCTGACAGATCTTTGTTAACTCCAATGTAAAATTTCTCATTCAACAGATTACATCGCTGAACCACAAGTATTTCCGTTCACATCTTGAGGACTGCCTATCCTTGGGACGGCCCCTGCTTATAGAAGACGTCGGGGAGGAGCTGGATCCGGCTCTTGACAATGTCCTAGAGAAGAACTTCATCAAGAGTGGTTCCACATTTAAGGTACTGTCTACATAAAGCATTGTCATAATACCCCCACAAATGAATTTTGTTGTTTTCTTGAGGATGGGGGTGTATAATGGAATCACCATGTATGTCTGCTGGCTTTTCTTCTCCACACTATTTCTGAGTAACTTTTTCATTAATAAGAGGATACAATGCATGTTGCAACAATGTTTGTGTTGGATCATTTTTCACATTTACGGTCCCTTAATGAAATCATCAATAAAAGCAGGTGGTTGCTGAATGCTGGGTAAAAGCAAAGCAGAAAGTTCTCTACATTTCTTTTGACCCGTATTAAGCTACCACCTGCCCTAAAAACACACAATTAGATTCCATTTGACACCTTTGCAAATAGAGTAGACCCAAATGAGACAGCTCCTGTAGGAACCATTTGCTCAGTGTCTGCACTGATTGGTTATGGAATTATACCTATTTGATTCTTTTCAGAGTCATACAGTATTCATACATACTTCATTTCTTATATTGATATTCAGAGAGTAAAGTGGTTACCCTTTACTCCATTAACCCTTTCCTCCATAAATACGCCTTTGTACGCCTCTGTAATAGTCACTTCCTGAAACCCTTGCGATAAATAGAGCATTTGCTCCAAAGGAACAAATGCTCTATTTATCACTGGTTTCAATACTACATCATTCTAAATTTTCCTGTTCTCTAGTAAAAGCTCCTTTTTGGTAGATTAATTCAAAGAGGTTGGATCTAAAAATAGCCTATGAGGGAATTGGTTAATATGTCTGCTCAGGGTCTGCTCTGTTTGCTTATCATATAATATAGATATGATTCTAATGTTTCTGTCATGGCCAAAAAGTCCTGTGTCCATGTAATATTATAACAATTAATCTAGTTAATGTTAATGATGCCGTTATTTCTTACATGGATATTCATGGAGGAAAGGGTTAAACAGATTTTATTGGATTCAGTGAAACATGGTCATGTTGTTGTTTACTACAGGTGAAAGTAGGAGACAAGGAAGTTGACATAATGAAGGGCTTTATGCTGTACATCACCACAAAGCTCGGTAACCCGACATACACGCCTGAGATCTCCGCCCGAACATCCATCGTAGACTTCACTGTCACAATGAAGGGTCTGGAGGATCAGCTGCTTGGAATTGTCATCCTCACTGAGAAACAGGTATGTCAAATACATTTAGAAGATGAGTACTGATAAAACAATATTTATAAAGCTTACCACTAATTTGCATATGGTGTAAAATGGGTTGAACACTATGTACAGTAAAACCTCTATAAATTGGACGTTAAAATTAGTATCAAAACTAGTCTTTCAGACAGGTGGAAGCTTAACGCAGGTTGAAAGTTATGCAGAAAGCTGCTAGAAGATGCATGGAGCAACCACCTGCCTAAAAATACCTAAACTGTTCTTTAATAAAATTCTGGTTTAGAGGGGTTCTACTTTAGTTGCTGTCTTCAAAAATTGTCTTCCATTGCAATTATGAAATTATGAATTTCTCTACAAAAATACGGTGAGGGTATCAAATAGTTTGGTCCCTGATGAGATGCCCGTTGTCTCATCTGAACTCAAACTGTTCACAAGAGCGTGTAACATATTGGTCCCTGGTGAGATGTTGAGTTGCTCATTACATCAATATTCATGGAGTTAATTGTTAAAGAGTAAAATAATAATGCAGTATTTTGTGGCTTTGCCTTGTTTTGTGTAATGAGTGTTGTTAAAAATCCCTTTAATGCATTTTACTGTAGGAACTTGAGCAAGAAAGAGTGCACCTGCTTGAGGAAGTGACAGCTAACAAACGTAAGATGCAGGAGCTGGAAGACAACCTGCTGTACAGGCTCACATCCACTGAGGGCTCCCTCGTAGAGGATGAGTCCCTGATTGAGGTGCTCAGTACCACCAAACAAACTGCAGAGGAAGTCAGTGAGAAACTGAAAGTGGCTGCAGAAACTGAGATCAAGATCAACTCGGCTCGTGAAGAGTTCCGACCAGGTCTGTCTGTTTTTTTATAACCCTTTTGCCATCAAATAAATTTCATTTAAGATCAGCTCTAGCATGAGATTTTAGAGTGGATTTTCAATTCCTTTTCAATAATCAAAGCTTATCACAGGTTTGCATATGGCAGTGTGAGTGTAAACTCTTTACTCATAGAGATGCAGTTTGACACCTTTGCAAACAGTGTAGATCCAGGAGCCATCTGATCAGGACCTTATGGAATAACATCGATCTGATTCTACAGTTTCTGCCATGATTAAATATTCTCTTTTTCATAATACCATTATAAAAAGTCAGTGAGTTAATATTTATGAGGCCATTATTTCTTACATGAATATTCATGGGGTAAAGGGTTAAAGCACATGATGGGACAATTGTTGCAAGTATTTTTTATCCTAATGAGATGTGCTTGAGTAATTTGGACTCTGCATCATCCATACTACAGTAAAACCTCTCTATAACAACCACTAAATTGCATCAAGTAGAATGTGTTAAAGGCAGGTGGATGCTTAAAGCAAGGTAAAAGTAAAACAGAACACTCCTATAGGAGCGTTCTGTTTTACTTTCACCTTGCTTTAAGCAACCACCTGTCCAAAATAACAACTAATTAACACAATTTAGTGGTCATTATAGAGAGGTTTTACTGTATTTGACATTTGCATATGTACATAGAAAATGCTGATGTAGCTAGTTTTTGACTGTGAAGCAGAGTGAAAATGTACTCAGCAGGCTAAAGGTTGAATGTTTCACTCCAATTAAAATCAAAATTATTCACCAGTGTAATAAATAGAGTTTGAAAATGATGATCCCCTTTATGAATTTGCTTGTCCATTAATCTATTTCTAACTGTAATTGCGGATTTGCTTATTTGCACACTAGCACCAAAATTGTAATAACGTAAGTGAATAGTTTTGTTCAAGACAAAATACCAAGTGACTTTTGGGTTCTGTTTGTCACTCTGTTTTTGAAGAGAAAAGAAAAAGAATATCTGAGAATTGTAGCAGACGAAAACTTTTGCATTGAACAGCTAAACTGCTTTCAAATATTCCATGTTCTTTCACCAAGTCTGCATGGAAAGAGGTTTGACTGTATGCCAAATGCCAAGTACAATAGCTGACTGGTTTGTTCTGTGTTCACTATTAACTCTTTACTTGATAGCGACCTTTACAAACAGAGTAGACCTAGATCAAATGGCTCTTGTATAAGCCAACTGATAAGGTTCTGCTTTTTTATACGCCCGAAGGGACGTATTATGGTATGGCGCATGTCGTCCGTCCGTCCGTCCGTCCGCACTCACCAATGGGTAGTTGTGTGACTTTTTCTAACTAGTCACACAAGTAAAATCATTAACCTGGCCATCTCTTGTGACATTAACCTGGCCATTTCTTGTGACATTAACCTGGCCAGTTGTGGGACATAGGGTTAGGGTTAGGGTTAGCTTCCAGATCATTCTTTTCCAAAGTTAGAGCCAAAAATAGTTTTTCTTGTGGGACTAGTCCCACAAGAAAAGATCAAAGGAAAAAGTCACACAACTACCCATTTGTTAGTATGTCCGTCTGTCCGTCCATCTGTCCGTCTGTCCGTCCGTCCGTTAGCAATTTCTTGTGCAACTAACTTCTCCTTTATTTTTCAACATAATTTCTTCAAACTTTCAGGAATGATAGATACTGATGTGTAGTTGTGCATATCAGTGAGATAACTCTCATATCATTTTTCATTCTGGAGTTATTGCCCTTTGATAGTTTCGGGTAGCAATTTCTTGTGCAACTAACTCCTCCTTTATTTTTCAACATAATTTCTTCAAACTTTCAGGAATGATGGATACTGATGTGTAGTTGTGCATATCAGTGAGATAACTCTCATATCATTTTTCATTCTGGCGTTATTGCCCTTTGATAGTTTCGGGTAGCAATTCCTTGTGCAACTAACTCCTTTATTTTTCAACATAATTTCTTCAAACTTTCAGGAATGATAGATACTGATGTGTAGTTGTGCATATCAGTGAGATAACTCTCATATCATTTTTCATTCTGGAGTTATTGCCCTTTGATAGTTTCGGGTAGCAATTTCTTGTGCAACTAACTCCTCCTTTATTTTTCAACATAATTTCTTCAAACTTTCAGGAATGATAGATACTGATGTGTAGTTGTGCATATCAGTGAGATAACTCTCATATCATTTTTCATTCTGGAGTTAGTGCCCTTTGATAGTTTCGGGTAGCAATTTCTTGTGCAACTAACTCCTCCTTTATTTTTCAACATAATTTCTTCAAACTTTCAGGAATGATAGATACTGATGTGTAGTTGTGCATATCAGTGAGATAACTCTCATATCATTTTTCATTCTGGCGTTATTGCCCTTTGATAGTTTCGGGTAGCAATTTCTTGTGCAACTAACTCCTCCTTTATTTTTCAACATAATTTTATAGAACAGCCTTCGGGCGTATATTGCCCCGTCTTGCGGTGCTCTTGTTTGCTTATGCCATAATATAGATATAATTCTACAGTAAAACTAATTCTGTGTTCATATTCCTTTAATGATGTCATTACTTGACTATTCTTGAGGGAAAGGGTTGTTGCACTAGCTTCCATCAAGCTCCTAGAACATGCTAACACGTGAGTATAACATTGTACTGTAATTCTATTCCAGTGGCCACTCGTGGTAGTATCCTGTACTTCTTGATCGTGGAGATGAGCATGGTGAACAAGATGTACCAGACATCTCTTCGTCAGTTCCTCGGACTGTTTGACCTGTCTATGGCCCGCTCCCAGAAGTCGCCCATCACCACCAAGAGAATCCACAACATTATAGAGTATTTAACCTTTGAAGTGTTTGCCTACACAGCAAGAGGCCTGTATGAGAAGGACAAATTCCTGTTCACAATTTTGTTGACACTGAAGATAGAACTGAATGGATCGCGCATCGCACCTGCTGAGTTCCAGTGCTTCATCAAAGGTTTGTTTGTTTAACCCCATACCTGATTATTATTCTTACAAGACATTGCACTTTAAATATTAATGTAATTCTTGTATTTACTATATATGATAGGAAAATCTATTGCCATGACGACAGTAAAGAATCAGATCTCTAACATATAAGTAAACAGAGTTGACACTCATCAAATTCTACTATAGCTGTCACAATTGTCAGGTAAAGGTTTAATTTCAGCTATCATAATTACAGTATGACATGCCTTTATCAAACATAGTACGAATATACATAAGAGTAACTGGTTGCTAAATGCAGGATGAAAATTATGGATAAAGCTCATAGAGCAGCTTTCTGCATAACTTTCATCCTGCATTAAGCTACCTCCTGCCTTAAAAACCAGAATTAGACTGATTTTTAGTGGTTGCTGTAGGCAGACTATTCTCTACCTGTAATATAGGATTACTTGCATTTCTTTTCCAAAACACAATCAAAGAGTCAAATAATGTTGATGCTCAAGATGTACATAATCGCCCCATATAGTTAGAAAATATGGTTTTACTATGTTTCACTAGGTGGTGCTGCATTGGACTTGAATGCTGTTGAGCCCAAGCCAAAGAAGTGGATATTGGACATGACATGGCTAAACTTGGTGGAGCTGAGCAAACTACCTCAATTCTCCCAAATCCTTGCCCAAATCACCAGGAACGACAAGGTATGAAACATGTAATCATGGCAAATCCCCAAAGTAGCATACCTTGTAACAGATTGTACAGACAGAAATTACTTATTATATTTTTTTATTTTTTTTTACCCTTTTCCTGTTCTGCGTTTATTCCAAATTTCAATATCTACTGAATATTCATGGAAAAATAGTAACAACAAAATAATTATGTAAGATGGAACTTTGTAACCCATTTTAGAAAGTAAAGAAACGGATCTTTCAAAAGAGCAGAGCTGTCTGATCTAGGTCTACTCTGTTTGCAAATGTGTGAAAACATGTTTATATGAAGGAAAGGGTTAAAAAACACTTTGGAACTAAATTAGATTTTTCTTTTTTTTTGCAAACAACTACTTCGCATGCTTGAATTTTGACTTCATGTAAACCAGTCAATTTTTCAACTGTTGTCACCTGCCTTTTTCTCAGGCATGGAAAGCATGGTTTGATGAGGATGCCCCAGAAGAGTCAGTGATCCCTGAGGGTTATTCCACAACACTTGACACATTCCGTAAGCTGCTGCTGCTCAGATCCTGGTGTCCCGACAGATGTATACCCATGGCGAGGAAATACATAGGAGAGGCTATGGGAGCTAGGGTAAGCATCAAACAAGGAAAATGTACAATATACAGTAGAACCTGTCTTAAGCGACCATTAATTTATTGAACATAGGAGTCTTAAAACAGGTAGTTGCTTAACGCATTCCCTCCTACACTATTTTTAGACCAAACCTGTATGAACGAAAAGGAGCATTAACTACAGAAAAGGGATATTTTAGAATTGTGTAGTTTTGAAACCATTGTGATAAATATAGCATTTGTTCCTATAGTGCACTAGCATTTGCTCCTATGGAGCAAATTCTCTATTTATAACAATGGTTTCAAAACATGACTTTTACAGAGGCGCAAGAATGCATCACTAGGAAGGAATTTGTTAATGCAGGGCAAAAGCAAGGGTTATCTTGAGCTGTGTTTGGCTTTTTTTCTCAGTTTGCTGAAGCTGTTATCCTGAATATGGATTCCATGCATGCAGAGTCCACCAAGAGGTCACCGCTCATCTGCTTCCTGTCCATGGGATCTGACCCCACAGAGAACATCATGCTGCTGGCCAAGAAGCTCAACTACCGTAAGTGTATGAATTAATTGTAAAAATTACCTCATAAATATTCATGTAATTAATAATGACAACATGAATATTTATTAACCGATTGTTTATAATGGTACAAGAGCGTTGGAATTCCATAGCAAACAGGGCAGCCACTCAAATGGCACATAAAAAGGCATTTCTTTCAGATAAAGGGTTGAGTAAAAATAGTATGGATCAATATGAGGTACTCAGTAACTGATTATACAAGTATTCAGTATTCATCAATTACCCAAAATATGTACATGTAATTGTGTTTATCCATTTGTAATATCTGAAAATGGTTTCTTTCAGAGTGTAGTGCAATTTCTATGGGTCAAGGTCAGGATGTGCATGCCCGCCGTCTGCTCGCAGTGTCCATGGTAGAAGGGAAATGGGTGTTGCTTCAAAACTGCCATCTTGGTTTGGACTTCATGGATGAGCTCCTGGAGACAGTAAGCACTAGAGTGTCTACTCCATCCTTATTTTCAACCTGCATTAACCCTTTCCCTGTTCTATGTTTATTTCAAATTTTAATACCTACTGAATATTCGTGGCCAAAATTGTTATAAAGAAACATGGAAGGTAGAACACTGTAGCCATTTTACAAAGTAAAGAAACGGATCTATCTAATTTCATAAGCAAACAGAGCAGACCCTGATCAAATGGCTCCTCTAGGAGCTGTCTGATCTGGGTCTACTCTGTTTGCAAATGCGTAAAAACACGTTCATATAAGGGAAAGGGTTAAGCAAATACCTTCCTTAAAACTTCAATATATTAACTTCTTTTCAGTTGCTGTTGTATAGAAGTTTTACCTTAATCGGTCTTGTAAGAATGAATATAAACTATTACTGCTGCTCCCTGACACACCAACAAAATATCATAGACCACAGAACTAATGCAGCAGTGAATGTGTTTCAAGGTAACATCATTGGTCAGAGATCACAGACTGCTTACAATGTCAACCATTAATTAGTTCAATTTTTACTATTTTCTGTATTAATAGGTAACAACCACTAAGAATAGTATCTATATTATTTCATAAGTATGCCATGCTATAGGAGCCATCTGATCTGGGTCTGCTCTTTTTGCATTGGTGGAAAGGGTTGAATTTTCACATCATTTCCTGTGTCAATAGGTAACTGGCACTGAGACAGTCCATGATGGCTTCCGATGTTGGCTGACATCAGAGGAACACCCAAAGTTTCCCATTAACCTGCTGCAGTCTTCCATCAAGTTTACCAATGAGCCGCCCCAGGGAGTAAAGGCTGGACTGAAGAGAACCTATGCCTTGGTAACACAGGTGAGGAAAAAATGTTTCTTATTGCAAACTGTTAACCTTTGCAGTGCAGTACACGCATCACTAATGTCTTGTAAACCGTGTAGACCCAGATTAGAGGGCTCCAAGAGGATTCAGCTACATCCCTGAGCAGTATCCAAACTGTTTAACACCCTGATCAGAGTTTTTGAAAAGGCATTGAAGAAGTCCAATTTAGGAAGTTGCAGCAGACGAAATTTGCAGACTACAATTATCTTATGTGCAAAGTGTTAATTTAACTTTTTAGCTCGCCTATTCGAAGAATAGGGGGGCTTATGGAATCACCCCAGCGTCGGCTTTGGTTTTTGGTTAAAGTTTTAGGGTAAGTGTTGAAATGCACTAATACTACATGAAATATTTGCCCTAGAAAGCTGATATTTGGAATGGAGGTTCCCTGTGTGTTGAACATTGATGTAGTGTAGTTAAAATTTAAAATAGAATTGAATTTTAGTCAAAATTTTACCTGTTTTGGACATAGCTTTTTGGGCTGAAATCTCAAGGTTAAAGTTTGGTGGTAAGTGTTAAGATGCACTAATACAACAAAACTTGCCATAGGTAGCTGGTATTTGGAATGGAGGTTGCCAGTAGGTTTAACATTGATGTAGTTCAATTAAAATAGAAAAAACATTTTTTGGAATTCATCTTTGTAGACAAGGTCTACAATAGGCAAGCTTTGCTGTCCTGCGATAGTCTAGTTCCTTCATGTAAAGGCCTTTACAAATGGAGTAGACCATGCAGGTCAGATGGCTCCTATAGGAGCTGTCTGATCAGGGTTTTCTATGTTGCTTACAATTCTAGTGTCTGCCAAAGCAAAAACATTGCTTGTTCATAAATCATTATAAACAATAAGATAATAAACATTCATAATATCCTCAATTCTTACATGAATATTCATTAGGTAAAGGGTTAACTACAGAATACAAGCCTACAATGACATGGCATATACAAGTAGTTTATAAATGCATACTATTTAATCCATTGGTTCATTTGTAATAACCTTGACAAACAGTGTCAATGCAAATGGATGATGAGTAACTCATATCGTCATCAGGATCCAATATGATCACTTACCTGAACAAAAAATGTTATTTGAAATAGATAACATTATTTGCAGATTTGCAAGTACATGCACTTTGTGTTTGTTAACCCTTTCCTCCATAGGCTATTTTTAGACCCAACCTCTTTGAATGAATCTACCCAAAAGGAGCATTAACTAGAGAAAAGGAAAATTTTAGAATTCTGTTGTTCTGAAACCATTGTGATAAATAGAGCATTTACTCCTATAGGAGCAAATGCTGTATTTATCACAATGGTTTCAAAAAGTAACTTTTACAGAGGCATATAAATATGTATTTATGGAGGAAAGGGTTAAAATATTTGATTACCTATGCAAACAGTTTGAATCCAGATGAGATGTGGAGAACAGGAAAGGCATGAAAGAGCATTTCAGTCATTTCAGAATCCAAACTGTTTGACACTCTTGCTGTAGAGAATTTAGAAGAAAATGTAACAGAATGATGACACAGGACAATTACTTAGGTGCAAAGAGTCAACTGAATTGAGACCATGTATAAGTTTTCTTCTCTGTTGTAGGAACAACTTGAGTACAGCAACCTGCCCCAGTGGAAGCCCATGTTGTATGGCGTAGCCTTCCTCCACACCACTGTTCAGGAGAGGAGGAAGTTTGGACCAATTGGATGGAACATTCCTTATGAATTTAACCAATCAGATTTCACTGCTACTGTCCAGTTTGTGCAGAATCACCTGGATGACATTGATCCAAAGAAGGTGAGTTACTCACAATTGTCATCCATTTTGTACCCCCTAATTACCCCATATTTCGTGCCATTTTGATAACTTTGAATTAGACGTCACAACATAGTAACAAATAGTGTAGACCTTGAACAAATGGCTCCTTTAGGATTAGTCATCAGCACTTTATGGCCTAAGTTTGTCCAAATACTTAGATTAATTAGGATATGTGTGTTTTTGTAATAAACTTAAACCATATCAGGACACAATTGAGAGAAGCTGACTTATCCAAGTGTATCCTAATCAGAATATCAGTCTTTACTATCTTTAACCCTTTCCCTCTTGCAAATGCTTTTCCATGCCTTTGCAAACAGAGTAGACCCTGGTCAGAGCGCTCCTGTAGTCTACAGTTTCTGCCACAGTCAAAATCTCCAGTGTTAATGATCATTGAGTAAAGGGTGAATTGATTAACCCTTTCCTTCATTCAAACACCTTTTCACACATTTGCAAATGGAATTTGATAGATCCATTTCTTTAGTTTCTAAACTGGCTAAAATGTCCCACCTTCCATATTTCATTATAGATATTTTGTCCATGAATATTAAGTATTGAAATTTAGACCAAATATAGAATAGGGAAAGGGTTAACTGCAAGAAATGATCATAGTAAGCATAAACATGATGTTTTCATCCCTCAGGGAGTATCATGGACCACAGTGCGTTACATGATTGGTGAAGTACAGTACGGAGGCCGTGTTACTGACGACTATGACAAGCGCCTACTAAACACCTATGCTCGTGTCTGGTTCAGTGAGGCCATGTTTGCCGATACATTCCAGTTCTACACAGGTGAGCAGAGTGAAATATACCTTAACCCTTTATCTGATAGAGACAAATATTTACACATTTGCAAACAGAGAAGATCCAGATCAGACAGCTCCTGCAGGAGCTGTCTGATCCGGGTCTGCTGTGAAATAATATAATTATATCTGATTCTATAGTTTCTGTCATGATCAATGACTTTAATGTTTTTAATGCCATTTTAACCCTTTGAATGCAGGATATGAGTGCACTGTCTTTTACAAACAGGGCTCCTAGAATCAACACCATTTGTCATGAAGAATCCACTAACACATGTAAGACTTGTATACCGAATGGACTCTATCATTCAACAGTGATAAACTAATCCACTCTGATAATTAAGCGTTGAAATGGTTAAAAGTTATTTCCAAAGTCATGATAAGGCTGTCAAACAATTTGCATCTTGATAAGATGCTGAGTTACTCAGCGTCCCATCTGGATTCATACTGTGTGCAGTGGTAATCACAAGATCCCAAGGTGTAATCTCAATTTGTTTATTTTAAGGCTACAAGATCCCAAGGTGTAAGACTCTTACTGAGTATGTGACATACATTGAGAGCTTGCCACTGAGCGACAGCCCAGAGTGCTTTGGACTTCACTCCAATGCAGACATCACGTAAGTACAGTAAATTCTACAGTGCTACCAACTAATGTTTGATACACTATGCAAATAGTTTGGATCCAGATATGACAGTTTTTGCAGAATCCTGTACATATGTCATTAAGCTAATAAATATTCATTATGGCACTACATGTATTTCCTACAGGACTATTCAACAGGGAAAGGTTACTTCTGAGGCCCAGATAAGAGGTGCAAACTGAAAAACTTCCAACAATAGGTCCATTATTTTTCCACCAAACCCTTTGTTGTTTAAATTAAACCATTTTTAAGAATAGCTCTTTTTTTTCTTCACCAAACTCTATATTGTGACCACTCTTTAGAAAGGCCTCTTCAAGATGATTCTAAATAGAGGTCACAACAGAAAGCCAGGTGAAAAAATGACTATTTTAGTATTTGAACACACACATTTTTCTATTGCTTTGTTCATTATTATAGGTACTCGACCAACACTGCTAATAACATGTTGGAGACCATTGTAAGCATTCAGCCCAAAGATTCCGGTGGTGGCACTGGGGAAACTCGTGAGAGCGTTGTGTATAAACTAGCCGATGACATGCTGGAGAAACTTCCAGAGGACTACATACAGTTTGAGGTAAGTTTGAAAAATCTGTTTTAATCCTAATATCACTTTCTTTCCCCTGCAAACTAATATTTATATACAGCTTATTTATATACATTAGGAGCTTTCTGTACATTGTTTGAGGGGGTAAAATGGAATTGCCCCTTTTGGCAGTCGGTCAGGCGGGCTGTCAGTCCGTCAGCATTTGTACATAGGTAGTGCAAGACACAATGTTCATGTGTTTAGCACTGGGCATTGCAGAATTATCTCCCCTTGAACTTTCAGTATTTTTAACTGGATTTTTCGAGAAAAATCTCGGCATATAGTTTGGCGAAAACCGGGCGGGCGGCGTGCCGTCGTTAACAAAACTTTAACATTGCTTATAACTTCTGAATTACTTAAGCTAGACCATTCATATTTGGCATGCTGATAGCTTGGGTGAAGGCCTTTCACTTGATACAAGGCTACGTGTTATCAGGTCAAGGTCACTATTTTGAAAACTTTACAGTTTTGAACAAACTTTAACATTGCTATAACTTCTGAACTACAAATGCTAGGCAATTCATCTTTGGTATACAGATAGCTTGGGTGAATGCCTTTCACTTGATACAAGGATATATGAAATCAGGTCAAGGTCAAGGTCACTATTTTAACAAAACTTTGCTGTTATTAACAAAACTTTAACATTGGTTATAACTTCTGAATTACTTAAGCTAGACCATTCATATTTGGTATGCAGATAGCTTGGGTGAAGGCCTTTCACTTAATATAAGGATACATAAAAGTAAAAAAAAAAGAGTAAAGTACCTATTTATAGTCTACTTACAGTCTGAATGACCACACAGCCAACTGTACATTTACATGTAATCAGGGTTAAGCTAGACCATTCATATTTGGTATGCAGATGTGCTTGTGTTTACAGGCAGGCATTACAGAATTATCCCCACTTGAACTTTTGTCATTTGGTCCTGTTACATGGGTTGTTGGTGTCACAAACTTAGATTTGCAATCAAGGCTGCCGTGCTGGGGGTATTCATCACCTTTGTGATAGTTATACTTTCTCTTGCATTAAGCTATTACCAGGGTCCATGCTTATAAAGCTTTTAGTTGAGTCTGAGTTTCGTTCTCAAGCTTTTGATTGGTCAGATTTGAGTTCTCAAGCTTTTGATTGGTCAGATTTGAGCCAGAGGCTCAAATCTGACCAATCAAAAGCTTGAGAACGTACTCAGACTCAACTAAAAGTTTTATAAGCATGGACCCAGGTCTGTTTTAAAGATCCAAAATTGTGCATCATTTGAATGGTCATATTAGTGAAACTTTACTGTATTTAAAGAAAAATATTGCCAAGAAAATGAATGTTCATAACTTACATTTGGTTTGCTTCTCTTGTAGGTGAAAGAGCGCCTGAGGAAGATGGGTCACCTGCAGCCAATCAACATCTTCCTGCGTCAGGAGATTGACAGGATGCAGCGTGTGATCACAAGAGTCAGACTGGATCTGAAGGACCTTAAACTGGCCATTGATGGTACTATCATCATGAGTGAAGACTTGAGAGATGCTCTTGACAACATGTTTGATGCCAGAGTGCCCACCACATGGAAAAAGGTACCCGATCTAGATTTTCTGACACAGCTCTTGACCATTTGTTTACATCTCTGGACTTTGTAGCAATATTAATATAAATATTTGTTGTATCAAAAGGCTTCTGAATTAATTCTCAAAGCAGATTTTCTTTTTATTATTTTATGTCTTTTGATACTAGTTTAAACAGAAGGGTGCAGTGCCATGTTGAGGTTACAGGATGATGAGAAATTTACTTAGATAACAGGGACGTAAATTGTTTGGTAGGGTACTGAAGATGGCATTGCAATATTGCATCTTAGTTGATACAAGTTCATATACATTGTATATATATTTATGTTTCAGATTTCCTGGGAGTCAGCCACACTTGGTTTCTGGTTTACTGACTTGTTGGATCGTAATACTCAATTCCACAGCTGGTTGTACGATGGACGCCCAACAACATTCTGGATGACTGGCTTTTTCAATCCAACTGTAAGTCTTAGAATGTTAAAACTTTAACTACATGCAAATAATTACTGTATGAGCGTTAACCCTTTATTTGCTAAATATACCTTTGAACCCTTTTGTAAATAAATGCGATTTTTAGTTGCCCAGATAAGGCAAAACTATGTTTAGAGAAATTGCCTAATTTGATCTCTACTATGGCATTTAAAATAAATGCCCATATATCAATCAATACAGTGCTTTGTTTTCATTTTGCCTTACTAGTTTCCAACCCTTGTCAAGCTTTGAACGAGTTTACATAAATAGAGTAATTGCAGATCAGACAGCTCCTATAGGAGTCCTTTGATCTGGGTCTATACTGTTTGCAAGGGTCTTATGTACTCAGCTCTTGTAATTTAAGGGTTAAATGCATTACACATTTATTTTAGGTGATGTGTTTACCCTTTATCTGATAGAGACACCTTTTCACCTTTGCAAACAGAGTGGACTAAGATTAGGAGACTTCTGTAGGATCTGTCTTATTAGGGTCTGCTCTAGTAAAGATTTGATTGTATGAATTCTGTCATGATTAAAACTTCCCTTGTTCGTAATGCAAATAATAGACCTGTATAATGATAAATCAATGTTTATACATTTGTTATTTCTTACATGAATATTGATTGTAAGTAGTGGTTGAAAAATGTTTTACCTTGGAGGTTTGGCCAGGGCATTCCAAACCGGCTTATTTTGAATAGGTAATCATGAATTCTCTTTATCATAATACAAGTTTAATTAAAGGGCTCTTATTTGTCCTTCAGGGCTTCCTGACAGCTATGCGACAGGAGATTACCAGAGCCCACAAGGGCTGGGCCCTCGACTCTGTGATATTGGACAATGAGGTCACTCGTATGATGAAGGAAGATGTTCATTCCCCACCAAATGAAGGTAGGTTTGTTCTCCACTTTCACAACAACAGTAGTATCCATCTTAAGCAACAACTAAATGGATAGGCATGACTGTCTTTGAGAACAGGTGGAAGCTATCCACAGTACTTTATATTTTCTTTTATCTTAGGGCGATGTTGGTGCTAACCAAAAACAAAAAGAATTGACTACTTGATATTATTTTCAGTGTTTTTCATATTGTGATATAATTGTTTCATATGTCATAATTTCAGCGTTTTTCATATTGTGATATATCTTTTTATGTCATGCTTTCAGTGTCTTTCATACAGTGTTCTTTCAGTGTATCAACTCTGCTGCCACATTTAGGTTTTTCATCACATGACTCTGCCTGTAACAAAGTTTTTACAATGAGTTTTTAATTTTTTATACTGCACATGTATAATATTTTACAGGCAAATGATGTAAGCAGGTTGAATATAGATAGGAAAACGTGCCTGTTTGAACTTTTTTGTGTTCTTTTTTTGCGTCATGTGAAAAAATGCATAGTACAATTGTTCATTTACTAATGAACTTTACCAAACTTGTTGCCCAAACTAAAATATGACAATCAGCAAGTCTTGGGTCACATTATATTTTGTCAACTCGTTTGGTAAAAATCAATAGTAGATGAGCACAAAATTTGTAATTTCCTCTGTCATTAATTAATTCTATGGTTTATGTAGCTAGAACCATTACAAGTGTGTTTAACCCTTTATTTCAGGTGTGTATGTCTATGGTCTGTACTTGGATGGGGCAGGTTGGGATAGGAGGAACTGTCGCCTGATTGAGCCGACTCCCAAGGTCCTGTACACCCTCATTCCTGTTGTACATGTGACTGCTATTAATCTGGATAAGAGCCGGGCAACAAATCTGTATGACTGCCCCGTCTACAAGAAGCCAAGGCGTACAGATCTCACCTACATCTTCCCACTGGGTCTGAAGACCAACAAGAACCCAGATCATTGGACCCTGCGTGGTGTTGCACTACTCTGTGATACCAAGTAAATTCTGGGAACCAAAGGACAAGGAAATATCAAAAGAAAATTCAAGGAATAATGATAATTGGTAAAACTTTACATGGATAAATTTTGGAGTGAATACAAAAACATGTAAAATGGGATACAATTAAAGATGTGTACTTGACAACAACAAATATCTATTCAATAAGGGTGGTGTGAAAAAATCATTGCTATGTTTCCTTATATACATTTTATATATATATGAAAAAGGCAAACTTGGACCAGCAATAAAAATAATTTAACTACTACTCCAATTAAACTGTGAAATTCTTGAAATGCAAGGCAATATGTGACAGTTATGTACAATAGTTGTATACAGTAAAACCTCGATTATTCGAATTTTCGGTATAGAAGAATTTAGACTCTTATAGGCAGGTGGCTGCTTAATGCATGGTGAAAGTCATGCAGAAAGCTCCTAGAGGAGCTTTCTGCATGACTTTCACCATGCATTAAGCTGCCACCTGTCTTAAAGATCGATAATAATACGTATTTTAGTGTTCGGATAATCAAAGTTTTACTGTATTTCAATATTGCTGTAATTTAACCATTCAAGCAGAAACTGCATGAACTTTATACACACTTTGATGTGATAGATTGGTTACTTGAATTGCGTGCTTTGTGGACAACAGTTTGAATTTGATTTTTGTGCTTTCATGAACTGATGACTTAACATTTGAGATTTATTGAGAAAAAAAATATGCATAATGTGTTGTGTTCTAACAAAGTTTTGAAATTGTGAGAATTGTTTTTGATAGATAGTTTTGTATATGTGTACAGTTGTCTTTGGTGCATTGATCAATGATTTATTGTTGTCTGTTGTAACAAAGGTTTATATTTTTGCCAACAGTCTGTGATGTAGAATTTAGAGTTTCTCATTTTATGTTCAAATGCATTTAAAGTCCGTCCTAAATGTACAGTTACAAATGTATGCTTTATTTCATAAGTATTTTTCTTCAAGTATTATTTTTAATTTAACCCTTTATTCCATAGATATGCCCTTTGATGCATTTGTAAACAGTAGACCCGGATCAGACAGCCCCTATAGGAGCTGTCTGGCCATCGTGTACTGTTTACTTATATTATAATACAGTTTCTGCAAGGCCAAAATTTCCTGTGTTCATGACATTGTGCCGTCATAAAAAATAATTTAACTAATACTTACAATGTGATTATTTCTCCCATGAACATTCATGGAGTAAAGGGTTAACAAGTACATGTATTTATTTATAATTTCTGGATCAGTATTCACTTGTTTAATAAAATCAAATTATACACACTACACCTTTCTTTCAACTATTTAAACAGCACAGGTATTTTGCTTTTTTTGTGTATTTTATTTTGCTTATATTTATATTCCTTTTGTTGTTTTCTGTGAAATTATCCGTTTTTATACATACTCAATGAAGCAAAAGTGTGTAATTCCAGGGAATTCGTAAATATTTACAATGGAAAGTATTGTGACAGTTTTGACTTTGAAATAAGAGGAATGTATAAGCCAATATGCCTTTGAGTTTGACCCAAATTAGGCACAGAAACAGGAGATAAGTAATTTGGAGCCAAACTATCTGCTAATTTACGTGCATAATGCAGGGTAAGAGTATAATAGTATTTGGAAATGTTTATGCATTTAACAGAATTATTATAATAGTCTGAAAATAAAAAAATATATACAGTAGAACTTGATCTAAGCAGCCGTTCATTTATTGAACACAGGAGTCTTTCCCTATAGGAGCTTTCTGCATTATTTTTGGCCTGCATTAAGCTACCACCTGCCTTACAGGCCCATAATCAGACCTTTATTGATGGTTGCTTAAGACAGGTTTTACTGTATTGTGAGATTGTTTGCAAATTGATGAAGTTGTGATTTGGTAGACAAGAAAAGAAAATGCTGTTAGATTTGATCCGTCCTGATAGATTGATTTATTAAATGTTCTTGCAAGATCTTTGTTAATATATGGACTAATATATCGTTACACTGGTTTGATAAAAATGAAAATTTAACAAGAATTGTTGTTTGTATTACTCCTAGTTATTATCCTTTACAAGATGAATTTTAATGCAGGAAACTGGCCATTATGAATTATGTCTCCCACCACATAGTGTTGTGGGAGATATACTGATTTACTCTTTTCTGTCTGTCTTTCCGTCCATCCATCCGTCTGTCACAAAATCTTGTCCGCTCTCTAATTTTAAAAGTTCTCATCCACTCTTCACCAAACCTTCTAAAATGTTTTTAGCTATAATATCTAGGCCAAGTTCGATATCCAGCAAGATTGTTTCAGGAACTTCAGAGTTATGGCCCTTGATTTATCCAAATTAGGCCTTTTTGTTTTTGAAATATGAATATTTAATTAAACTCTTTGCAATTTTCCATCTGCCAACATTTATCATCCGCTTCTATTCTTAAAATAAGAATATCTGTGTCTTGCACATCTACTATTTCTGGTTATTATGTATGCCAAATATAAATTCAATAACTTTCAAATCAAAGGAGGAGTTCACAACACAAACTACCCGAGTTACATGCCCAAATGACAAAGATACATAAGAATGTATAAAGCGCAAGTTTGTTTGTTGTTCTTCTCAATTAAATTCCTTATATTGGAAATGACTCCCTTTCCCTGTTGAATATTCATGTAAGAAATAATGACATCATGAATATTTATTAGCTAAAACTTTATACTGGCATACAGAGATCTATTATAATTTCATAAGCATAGACCCTGATCAAACGATTCGTACAGGAGCTGTCTGATTTGGGTCTACTGTGTCTGCAAACGCGTGAAAAAGCGTTTGGTTAACCCTTTCCCTGTTCTATATTTAGTCCCATTTTCAATACCTACTGAATATTCATGGTAAAAGAGTTAAAATGAAATATGGAAGGTGGACTATTGTAGCCATTTTAAAAAGTAAAGAAACAGATCTATCAATTTCCATCAGCAAACAGAGTAGACCCTGATCAGACCTCTAGGAGCCGTCTGATCTGGGTCTACTCTGTTTGCAGATGCGTGAAAACACGTTTATATGACGGAAATGGTTAAGTCTGGAAATGGTTAAGTCTTATAGGTAAATCTGGATTACTAGCAAGACAGGATTACAGTTTAACAATTTTGTTTTATTTGAAGCATTGCATCCATAAGCATCTGAAAGGTGAAGCCCTGCATGCAAAAAACCCCCACAAGAACTCTGAATAATTGTAAACAATTTTGGTTAACATGCCGAGTAGGATATGGCATTCAATACAAATATCTAACCTGGATCCAAACTGTTAAAACCACTGCACTCCATTGGCAAATTGGTGATGATTTGGGTTCATATAAGTATCTTGGTATCAAATCGGGATCCAAACTGTTTGACATCCCGACACGGCCTTATTAAAAGATTTGAAAGAAATGCTTTACCCCCTTATTCCATGAACATTCATGAAAGAAATGGTGACATCATTCATATAACAAATTTATTAGATTAATTTTTAAAATGGCTTTTGCCAAAGGAGACACTGCAGAATCAGATCCATATCATTAGATAGATTTATTTCTGCAAACAGAAAACATGTATCACATCATAATAAACAGAGATAAGTAAATGATGAATAGTAAAACCATTGCATGCTTTCTATACCAAGCATAACACAAGAAAGAGCGTGCTCTTATTTCCTTTGTGGTCCTTAACATACGAGACATGACATGGATAGGCATAGGTATACTATGAATACTATCACGAAAGTGGGTGTTACATCACATAAATTGAATTGTTAGTCATATTATTCAAAAAGAAATAGAGGATCTGTTGCGAGTTGTCTTTTAAGATCACATATTCCTAAACAAGCCTTAGAAAATGTCATTAAGAGAGCCTTGGCACGCTTAATAACATTTTCTTGGTGAGTTTAGGAACATGTGATCTTAAAAGACAACGAGCATCAGATTCTTTTTCTCACATAACAAAAAAAGTGTATTTTCGCCGTTTAACCCTTTCCCTGTTCTATGTTTATTCCAAATTTCAATACCTACTGAATATTCATGGACAAAAAGGTTATTATGAAATATGGAAGGTGAAGCATTGTAGCCATTTTAGAAAGTAAAGACATAGATCTTTGAAATTCTATTAGCAAACAGAGTAGACCCTGATCAGACGGCTCCTCAAGGAGCCGTCTGATCTGGGTCTACTCTGTTTGCAGATGTATATGAGGGAAAGGGTTAAATGACATGTAAACATCGACTTCCATGGGTTGACGTCATATATGACGTATGACGTCATTATATGTTCTAAAGTGATCTTACACGTGTTACAGATAAGGGAAGCTTAACCCGTTTTTCTAACTCGGAGATAAGGGAAGTAATGTGAGTAAAAGCAATTACATTGATAAATACCATCACAGTGACAAATGGGTATACCATTGTTGTATCACAGTCCCTTCATTTAAAATGCAAATACATGTATACATGTATACATGTCATACATTAGTATAGTAATTTGATATAGCTCGGAAAACTTGACCTGAAACCTGGCCCATATGCAGAATACATAATGAGAGAGATGACGCTGTATAGAATTTATAAATAAAAGCTCCGCCGGTAAATCGTGAAGTCTATTCTCGCTGAAATTATGGGAGAGCAATAACCTGTGCATATGTAAACCATACAATCACGAGTGTGTCCATACATAGTTGCTTACCAGTACTAGTGCCGAGGATAAACCCGTACAATGCCGATGATAAAACTAGAAATGTTACAACTTTTTATTTATGCAAATTAAGTAGGTTTGGGATCGGGCCAAAGTTTCCAAGCTATATTACTGCATGATAGAACATGTTTGGCAAAATTTATAAAAAAAACAAAAGCAGTGGAGTTCATTATCCCTTTCCTCCATAAATACGCTTTTCTACATCTTTGCAAACAGAGTAGACCGAGATCAGACGACTCCTGTAGGCGCTGTCTGATCAAGGTCTGCTCCGTTTGCTTATGAAATAACAGATGATACGATTCTGTAGTTTCTACAATGACCAAAAATATATGTGCCAATATAAAAATATATCTAATTAATATTCATGATATCATCATTTCTGATCTGAATATTCATGGGGTAAAGGGTTAAAGTGTTCATTAAAGTCTATAGAAAAAGATTGTAGAAAGTAATATTTCTCATTAATGTAACCCTTGATTGCCGACTAGAAGGAAGATAGGTTGTTTATCTCGGTAAATTCCACTGGTCAGCCGTTCCAAAGTATAAAAGAAACATGCAGCATCTTTTACTTTTGGCAAACTGAAACCACCTTTTATTATAAGAGTGCACAGAGTTTTGCATTGTTAAATAATCCAGCATATAATCAGGTGACAAGTTATGTTTCATTTTGTACACATGACACAGTATAATTTGATCAACACTCTTGTCAACAGGCAGCCATTCAAGAGATTTAAAGTATTGATAACCAACATGTCTTTTTGTGTAAAGATTGAATATAAAACTTACCAACTTATTTTGTGTCGTTTGCAATTTAGCTTTAGAGATTTTGATATTCCACTAATATATCAAACAGCACCAGTATAGTCATAATGACACTGAATTAGAACCATTACAAGCAGCTTTTTAGTATGTTGTGTGAGAAAATCCTTCCGGTAAAGTACCTGAACCCTTTCCCTGTTCTATATTTATTCCAAATTTCAATACCTACTGAATATTCATGGACAAAATAGTTATTTTGAAATATGGAATGCGGGACATTGTAGCCATTTTAGAAACTAAAGAAACAGAACTATCAAACTCCATTAGCAAACAGAGCAGACCCTGATCAGACTGCTCTTATAGGAGCCATCTGATCTGAGTCTACTATGTTTGCAAACGTGTGAAAAGGAAAGGGTTAACATGGCATTGGCCTTCTTTACAACGTATTCCTCCATACCATTAACTCATTCTCTCCTAGGCTATTTTAGACCCAACCTCTTTGAATGTATCTACCGAAAAGGAGCATTAACTAGAGGGAAGAAAAAAATTAGAATTTTGTAGTTTGAAACCATTGTGATAAATACAGCATTTGCTCCTATAGGAGCAAATGCTCTATTTATCACAATGTTTTCATAAAGTGACTTTTATAGATGCTCAAAGATGCGTCACCAGGGGATAATGTGTTAAGAGACAGATGTTGTTCTATTGTTACACCAGGATAATTGACACAAGATACTGATTTAATACGTGTCTCATTACAGACTATATTTAAATGAGATCTTGCCTTCATTTTATGCTTTGAGCCAAATTAATTGAGTCCATTTTGCCTAAATGTAATGATAACTTGTTATCAATTAACCACTGACTTACTCTGCCAAGTTCTTCCGAGAATGTCATTTCCACAGAGGAAAAATGTTACCCTGAAACATGAATGGCTGAGTCATCAGCATAAAGCATAAACTTATTTTTATTAGCAGATGACATGTCATTAACATAAAGTAAAAGCAGGAGAGGGCCCAGAATAGATCCTTGAGGCACACCACACGTAAAAGTTTCAGTAGAAGAAAAAGTTCGGGACACATCAACAAGCTGTCGCCGATCAGAAAGGTAGGCCGAAAACCAAGTTTTCCATAATAAGCAAACAGAGCACACCCTGATCAGATTGCTCTTAGAGGAGCCATCTGATCTGGGTCTACTCTGTTTGCAAAGGCGACAAATGCCCAGAGTGAAGAAGGTTACAAATCACCCTGGTAGGAAAACAATTTGCAAAGATACTATGTTACAAGACACCAACACTTCATCTCTTAAGCGTCTGTTTGTTTGGCCACATTAAATTCCTCCTTGATCTTTGGAAGAAGCGTGTCTTTCTGGGTTAAGATATCAATTGCAGTCAATGCCAGGGCTTTGCCTACTGCGAGCGTGTATGTTTGGGCCGTAGGGTCTCCTGAAAACATAAGCATTAGGTTTATGCTGCAAATTTGTAGTATACAGTAAAACCTCTCTATAATGACCACTAAATTACAGCAATTATTTTGTGTTAAAGGCAGATGGCTGCTTAAAGCAAGGTGAAAGTAAAACAACGCTCCTATAGAAGCGTTCTGTTTTACTTTCACCTTGCTTTAAGCATCCACCTGCCCTAAATACCAACTAATTAACACAATTTAGTGTCCGTTATAGAGAGGTTTTACTGTATGTATATATAACAGAGATATTGGTAGGAATAAGCCATCATTAAGTTTACTCAAAACAATGTACAGTAGAATCTGTTCTGAGCGACCATTCATTTATTGAACATGGGAGCCTTAAAAAACAGGTGGTTGCTTAAATGCAGGGTAAAAAAGTAATGCAGAAAGCTCCTATAGGAGCTTTCTGTATTACTTTTAACCTGCATTAAGCAACCATCTGCTTTACAGACCCATAATTAAACCTCTTTTTGATGGCCGCTTAAGACAGGTTCTACTTACCGAGAAGTAGATTTGTGAAATTTAGTTCACAACAAATGCCATTACATAATTATCAGATGCTTTGGAACTGGACTTGTTAACACTTTAGCAGATG
The DNA here is from genome assembly GCA_963576725.1 of Azorinus chamasolen. Taxonomy (NCBI): domain Eukaryota; kingdom Metazoa; phylum Mollusca; class Bivalvia; order Cardiida; family Solecurtidae; genus Azorinus; species Azorinus chamasolen. The sequence continues at coordinate 13,021,465 of OY755237.1, forward strand.
AATATTCATGTAAGAAAAAAGGACGCCATGAATATTAACCCATTCCCTCATAGGCTATTTTCAGAGCCGACCTCTTTTTGAATAAATCTACTGAAAGGAGAATTTACTAGAGAAAGGGAAAGTTTTAGAATATTGTAAGTAGCTTTTAAACCATTGTGATAGAGCATTTGCTCCCATGATTCAATTTATTTTATCTAAATGGTTTCAAAAAACAACTTTTACAGAAGCATGATAAAAGGCATAAATATGAGGGAATGGGTTAAGTAGGTGACTTTTTATAATGAGAAAGGACCACATGTTCTTTAGGAAATGGGAGGAAAAGTAGAATCATATATGTATAATTCCATAAGCAAACAGAGCAGACCCTGATCAGATGGCTCCTACGGGAATTGTCTGATCAAGATCTGCTCTGTTTGCACATAGGCTTCAAAAGGTGTCTCCATTAGGTAAAGGATTAAAGAACCAGAGAACTGAAAAACAAATTTTCTGTACCGGTCCCCTCTCGTGCATTCACAAGCCCCAGATGTTAACTATAAGCCCAAACCAAACACTAAACTAACTTTAGTTTTTATTGTTGGTAGTTGATGTGTATCATTGCCAAGATCATAAAATTTAAGTTTCTTTTTTTTTACAAGGTACATCCTACCACATACAGTAGAACTCTGCTAATGCAACCATCTAAAAGAGGTATAATTCTAGTAGCTAGATGCTGGTGGTAGCTTAATGCAGGACAAAAGTAATGCAGAAAGCTCCTAGTGGAGCTTTAATCATTACTTTTGTCCTGCATTAAGCAACCACCTGCTTATAAAGACACCCATGTTAATTCATTAAATGGTTGCATTAGAGGGGTTCTAATGTACATGTACTTTGAAATATAGCTAGAGCTATATAGATAAACCTGCATATTCAAATACCAAAACTTCATTTTTCCACTGAACCCTATGTTTTGACCAACGTTTAGAATCGTCTCAAGGAGACAATTCTAAATAATGGTCACAACATATTAATTAGTGGAGAAACAAAGGAGCCACAACATAATTTTATAATTTTGGTGAACAAAGGCGACAAAATGTATTGTTTGGTGGAGAAACAATGGAGCCACAATGTAGGGTTTGAAGTGTTGTAAGTGATCAGCAAGCAAGTTTCATTTCAACACAGTTTAGATTAAACCTTTCCTTCATATAAACATGTTTTCACGCATTTGCTAACAGAGTAGACCCAGATCAGACAGCCCAGAGCCTCCTATAGATCAGGGTCTGCTCTGTTTGCTAATTGAATTTAACCCTTCGCTTGCTGAATTTTAAAATACATTTCTCCTTCTTTACCCATGCTCTGTTTATATTTACATATATCTTCACTGTGTACAAGTATTTAGCTGTGCAATCACTGCTGTGGAGTGCACTGGTTGCACAATCAACCTGTAAATAGTGCAGACCCTGATGAGACAGCTCCTGCAGAAGAAATTAAAAGTGCAACCCTACTCATGCCCCCTAGCACCGGCTTAAACAGTATTCAATTTTCAAAACTAATGATCCCGAAGGACCAGAAAATATAACAACACTGAGAATGAATTACGGGGCGAATTTTTACACAATCACAAGTCCCAAACCTGTTACACAGTCCCAAACCTGTTACACAATCACAAGTTCCAAACTTGTTACAGTCCCAAACCTGTTACATAGTCACAAGTCACAAACTTGCTACACACTCACAAGTCACAAACCTGCTGCACAGTCACAAGTTATAAACCTGTTACACAATCACAAGTAACAAACCTTATTTCAAAACTTTAGTATATAGAGATCCTCCCTACCACAAACTCACATACACACACAACTACAAACCATCGTAAAATAAATGATGAACAGTTACAAACGTACCAGCCGCTGCTGTGAACTCCCTGTTGTGGTTGGGGGCCGTAGAGCCAATGTAGAATAAGGGGTGTATACTAGGAACTTCATGTGACACATTACCCATGTCTGTGGAAAATGCAGGAATACTGGAACCAATTTTTTGCGATCCGTGTTTATCAAAGTCCAAACCCTGTTGGATGGCATGTTCCTTGTAGAGACTAGAAATCACAGAGTTGTTGATGATGTTAAGACATGCCCTTCCCTGCCATCTGATTTCAACCTATGTGGATAGTAATTGGAAAAGTCATCAGAGCATTCCACAGTGCCTTGGTTAGATACATTAGAAAATGAGTTACAATAAGACTTTAGCATTGTAAATAAATAGTAATAAGAGCAATATCTTAAATAGGATGTTAATTAACAGTCGTTCTCCAGAACAAAGAACATTTTATACAATAATATTTAAATTGCAGAATTTCAAATATTAATTTGATACTACTGTGGCACATTTCTACCATCAGTTACACACTTAAGCTTTTGCCAATAGTCGTTATGATGGATATGTATCAAACATTTTCATAAAAACCAGAAAATTATCTTGTGAAAAAAGTATGTTAGTGTCCTGCACTGCCTACAGATAATCCAATTATTTCTTGAATTGTTATAACTGGCAATACAAAAACAAAGAAGGCTGGTTTCATGATCCATTCATAGAACTAGAACATTTCAAAATAGGGGCCATCTGATCAAGGTCTGCTCTGTTTGCTAATTGAATTTGATAGATCTATTTCTTTAGTTTCTAAATTGGATAAAATGTTCTGTCCTTCCATATTTCATTATAATTATTTTGTCTATGAATATTGAGTAGGTATAATTGAAAATTGGACAAAATATAGAACAGGTAAAGGGTTAACACCAACTTGACCTGGGTCCAAGCTTATAAAGCTTTTTAGTTGAGTTCTCAAAGGCTCAAATCTGACCAATCAAAAACTTGAGAACGAACTCAGACTCAACTAAAAGTTTTATAAGCATGGACCCAGGTTACTTTGCTGGCTAACAAGATACAATGTACTGTCAATTATCTAAGGTGTCATATTAAGCACTTTTGAATGCACATATCCTGTGTGAGAAGAGGGCTATATAAATGTGGTATAATAATAATAATATTATAACAAGAGCACAGCAAGCGGGTGCAAACGCTCGTCTGTCGTCATCGTCAAGATGAACATGCATACCAAAAATGAAGGTTGTAAATGAAAAATTGAAGAAGTTATGGTCAATGTTAAGATTTCGGACGACGATAACGTGGACGCCGACGCCGGAGTTACGACAATAGCTCGTGATTTCTTCGAAACAGACTAGCTAAAAATGAGACCAGCTGATACAAAATGACAAAACATATTCAAAGCTCAGGGGGAGATAAGTTTGCAATGGCCAGTGGTAAACACATCAAACTTGCGTCTTGCACATCTACTATTCATGGTTATTATGTATACCATATATAAATTCAATAACTTTAAAACTGAAGGAGAAGTTTGCGACACCAACTTCCCATGTTTCATGCAAAAATGACAAAAATAACTCCAAGGTCAGGGGGTGGGAAATGCTGCAATGGCCAGCAGTAAACACGTAAAAATTACGTCTTGCACATCTACCATTCGTGGTCATTATGTATACCAAATATAAAATCAGTAACTTCAAAACTGAAAGAGGAGTTTGCGACACCAACTACCCATGTTCAAATGCAGATCGATGGACCGATGGACCAACTGCCAGAGAGGGTGATTCCAATATACCCCCTCAAACAAGTTTGTGGGGATATAATGATCTGAAAGTCATGAAGCTGAAGTGAAGGTAAACAAAAATCCCACAAAACTAGCAATATGTTCATAGGACATGGATGCCCCCCTCCAAACACACACATATATACATATATTTACATATGACATTGTAGCTAAGGTATAGCATACTATGAAAGGCCTACGTTTTTGTTGACTCATATCATGACCCTCTTCCAAATACGCAAGTTCATATAATGATCAAACAACCCTTAAGTTTTCATGACACTATGTCAATTACTACAACACATAAGAAACTGTGACATGTTGCCGAATGGATGATAAGAATAAATCTATTTACTCTATCTCGCTTTCATGGGTGGGCTTACAAAAACATCTAACAAGGTCTGAAGAAAGTCAATGATCTTAGAGAGAATGCAGCTGCGTGAACACATTAAGCTTTTACTCCATTAACCCTTTCCCTTATATTAACGTGTTTTCACGCATTTGCAAACAGAGTAGACCCAGATCAGACGGCTCCTAGAGGAGCCGTCTGATCAGGGTCTGCTCTGTTTGCTAATAGATCTGTTTCTTTACTTTCTAAAATATCTACAATGTTTCACCTTCCATATTTATTTATATCTATTTTTTAATGAATATTCAGTATGTATTGAAATTTGGCCTAAATACAGAACAGGTAAAGGGTTAACCCATTCCCTCATGCTGACACCTTTTGATGCCTCTGTAAAAATCACTTCTTGAAACCATTGTGATAGATAGAGCATTTGCTCCATAGGTGCAAATGCTCTATTTATCACAATGGTTTCAAACTACACAGGTCTTAAATGTTCCATTTTTCTAGTAAGTGCTCCTTTTTGGTAGACAGACAGACAGATAATTAGATTTATAGATAGGTAGATTTATTAACCCTTTCCCTCATATAAACGTGTTTTCACGCATTTGCAAACAGAGTAGACCCAGATCAGACGGCTCCAAGAGGAGCCGTCTGATCAGGGTCTGCTCTGTTTGCTAATAGAATTTGAAAGATCTGTTTCTTTGCTTTCTAAAATGGCTATAATGTTCCACCTTCCATATTTCATTACAACAATTTTCTCTATGAATATTCAGTAGGTATTGAAATTTGGAAGAAACATAGAACAGGGAAAGGGTTAAAAGAGATAGGGCCTAAAAATAGCCTATGAGGGAATGGGGTAATATCCTTTACTCTCATTAACCCTTCTCTTGCTATTCACGTTAATATACCTACCTGTAAATAGTGAAGACCCAGATGAGACAGCTCCTGCAGGAGCTGTCTCATCAGGGTCTGCACTATTTACAAGTTGATTGTGCAACCAGTGCACTCCACAGTAGTGATTGCACAGCGAAATACTTGTACACAGTGAATATATATGTAGTTATACAACAGGGCATGGGTAAAGAAGGAGAAATGTATTTTAAAATTCAGCAAGCGAAGGGTTAACACTCATGTAAGATTTACTGCCATCATGGATATCTATTAATCATATTTTTTAGTTAGATCTCCGTAAGTCCATGGGTAAACAACAGACCATGATCAGATGGCACTGGGAGGAGCTGTCTGCTTTTGGGTTACTCTGTTTGTATTAAAATGTGTATTTACAGAGTAAATGGTTAATAAAAAACATATACTTACTGTACAACCAGTTGATTTGGCTGCCGCCTCAAAACACTGGTCTAACTTCACCTTTAATGCTTCCAGCTCCGAGTTCTTGGTTGTCCGAGCATAAAACTCCATCTCCGTGAGTTCAGGAATAATATTTGGTTTCGCGCCACCTTTCACTATAATGCCTGCAAGAGATAAAATACCACCATGAAACCTATGTAAAGAAAACAAATTTGCCATACTGGTTATGGCATGTGTAAATTTATGAAATACAGTAAAACCTGTCTTAAGCAACCATAAAAAGAGGTCTAATTATAGGTCTGTAGGGCAGGAGGTAACTTAATGCAAGTCAAAAGTAATGCAGAAAGCTCCAGTTTCTGCATTTCTTTTTCTCTGCATTAAGCAACCACCTGCATTTTAAGATTTCTGCACTCAATCAATTGATTTCTTCAAAGCCTACATTCTGACTACTCTTTAAAATCTTCTTTAAGAGACGATTGTAGAGAAATGACGATGTACGAATTTGAATAGGTATCTTTATCTATGACTCTATGTATACAGTAAACCCCCTCTAAACCCTCTCTAACCCCCTCTAAACCTGCTCTAAACCCCCTCTAAACCCTCTCTAAACCCCCTCTAAACCCTCTCTAAACCCTCTCTAAACCCCCTTTAAACCACCTCTAAACCCCCTCTAAACCAGATATTCAATTTAGTATAAATATCGGTCTTGGAGACAGGTGGCAGCTTAATGTAGGGTAAAAGTCATGCAGAAAGCTCCTATAGGAGCTTTCTGCATGACTTTCACCCTGCATTAAGCAGCCACCAGCTTTCTGCATGACTTTCACCCTGAATTAAGCAGCCACCTGCCTAAAAGTATCTTAATACTTCTCTACTAGAATTCCCATTTAGAGGGGATCTGCTGTATATCAAATATACAATAGTCATGCACCAAAAACCTTTTCTCCTTCCTGTAACACAAAACTGTTTTCAAGGCCCGAACGACATATGGTGCAGCCCATGAACATGTTGATGGTGATCATTATCTAAAATACACATACGTGTATATCAAAATAGGTCGGTGTGCCAGAATGTTTTTCCTGATGTCACAGTTAACCACATAATATCCTTCTCAGGTACTCTTCATCATTACATTGTTGAAGGAAAGTGTTTAAAAGAATATTATAGTAGAGGAGTTCAGATATTTACCATGCACCCTCCATGTTGGTTTAAGTTGCTGTCTCATACAGGACACGTTCTGGTAACACAGTACGGCCGCATCAAGAGCGTTCACGCCCTCCCATGGGAACGCTGCCGCGTGAGCCGCTTTTCCATGGTACACAACCGTTACTCTACATGGAATGAATGTACAAAAATAAGAAAGTTAAAGAAAGAGCAAATGAGCATCTGAAATAAATCGTCACTAAATAGCAGCAGCTTTGAAATGTAAAGCAGTTTGCCTTTTGATAAAGGATAATGCTAGCAAACCCATTGGCGAGAACACATATACCTATGCAAACATTCACTCTCATATACTGAGCCAAAAATGAAAGTTTTAACAAGCATTATTAGAATATTGCTTTTATCCTGGTTGTTTGACTGCACAAGGAAGACAATTGAGTTCTTACGGAGATATGTTTCCAAGCTAGGGGAAACATTCGCAACCATCCCGAAGCAGTAAGACTACATGTGATGACTCATTCTGATGATCAGTACACCATTGTGCAACACTTAGGGAACAGGTGCTTATCAATATTAGCAACAGGGAGACAGCATAGAATCAAAGCATAAGACAGTGTGGAATCAGTTGCGGCAAAATCTTGACCTGATTCGTCCTTACAGACCTATTTTGGCCAAATTTCAACCAGCATCATTGGGCTGTGAAACCCAAATGATGTCAACGTCACCAACCTTCCCAATATGCTGACTGGTGATCAGTATTGTTTTCCTGCCAAATCTCAATTTAATTCAAGCAATGCCTACGGGAGTGAGTTAACCGCCATCGGGGAGAGCATTATGCTGATGTGTGCGTCATTAAAAGAGATCGTTTTGAGGTAGGTTCAGTTTTAGTCTGGGGGGGGGGGGATTATAAATGGTCACAAGACTCGCTTTAACGTAATTGATGGGAACATCACTTGCTCAGACTTATAAATGACGCTCATGAAGCAGAAGGTGTTCCATTTATTCAGCGTCATGGACTGACCATCACTCTCGTGTACAATAACACCTGTCCCCATATGGCTGCACAATCCCGACACTTTTTTATAATGTTGATGTTTTAGACTGGCCGGCGAATAGTCTCGACTTAAATCCTATTGAGCACCTATGAGATAAGTCAATAAACACAATACAAGAGCAATTTACCAACGCTGTATGTACAGTGTTACATCAACAGCATGCAATGGCTGATCATGACGTGTATTGTGCATTCATAATAAGCCCTCCCTCACGAATGGCTGACTGGTTAATTCAAAGAAAAGCTTGATGGCAATAAAGTACAAGGGGTTTACACAACATTTGTGATATATTTAGTGATATTTCGTTAATGCAATGAATAGAAGAATTTAGTGGCTATTTATTAATACAAAAATAAACTAGAAAATTTTGTCTGTAAGACACAGTGATGCCCCCGTGGTGGTGCTTGACAATAAAAAAACTGTGACAACAAACTGCACATACAAATGTGACACACAGACAGACGGATGGATGGACAGACGGACAGGTGCAAAACACAATGCCCCCTGACTATCATCAACGGGGGCATGAAAAAAAGATATTTTGTGATTTTTGCCTACTGTGGAACTTTAATTAGGTTGTTTTTCTGATGTAATGTATGAAAAAAGTAACTGACGTTTCGATCGCCATGGCTGGACATATTTCTGAGTTGAAAGGAGTCGGATGTGCCATCATGGCAACGTCGACATCATTGAAGACGCCAGCATTGATCATATCTATCTTGCCGCTGCCATCTTCTTCCGCCGGTGTACCAAGGATAGTCAGCTAAATGCAACATAAAATGGGCCATTTTGTTTACTGAAAACCACATAGTGAGAAATAGAATTCCCGTATTCTTTTAATTCTTCACTTGATACAGATGCAGTTTCCCTTTGCAAACAGGGTAGACCCTGGAGCTTGTGCTTATGAGCTGATATAAATCTGATTCTATAGTGCCCGACATGGTTAAAAAAATCCATAGTTCATATAACATTATAAAACTTCAGCTACGGGTAATAAATATTCATGTTGACATTATTACTTACATATATATATTCATGAGGTAAAGGTTTAACCCTTTCCCTGTTCTACGTTTATTTCAAATTTCAATACCTACTGAATATTCATGAACAGAATAGTTATAATGAAATATGGAAGCTGGAGCATTATAGCCAATTTAGAAACTAAAGAAACATATCTATCAAATTCTAATAGCAAACGGAGCAGACCCTGATCGGCCGTCTGATCTGGGTCTACTCTGTTTGCAAATGCGTGAAAACACGTTTATATGAGGGAAAGGGTTAAACTAACATAAAAATATAATTTTATTTTTGTTACTGTTTTTTTGAATATCAAAGGTTTATCAGCTTCTCAACGTTTAGTGGAGGGACTAGTAATTTAATTGAATTCAAAAGTATAAAATGAATGAAGTATTATGGATACATGTATCTGATTATATATGAAATTGGCAATTACAGTAAAACCTCACTATAACGGCAACTAAATTACATCAAGTATTTTGTGCTTAAGGCACAGGAGCGTTCTGTTTTACTTTCACCTTGATTTAAGCAGCCACCTGCCCTATGCCCTCAGGATGTCATTAGTGGCCGTTATAGAGAGGTTTTACTGTAGTATATTTGTAAACACTTAAAGTTATGCACATACATGTATTCAGTAAAACCTTGATAAATTGAAATTTTAGTACGGGAAATTTAAGACTCATTCAGGGAGGTAGCTGCCTAACACCCCTCTAAACTGCAATTCTAGCAGAGAAGAAATTAGATATTTTTAGGCTTGTCTAGTCTCTGTTTGAATGTTAAAACATTTTTCGATAATACCACTATAATGCTCTAAATGTTACACACTCAGGATGAAAGGCATGCTTTTTTCATGACTTTCATCTTGCATTAAGCTGCCACCTATCTTAAAAGTCAATAATGACATATTTGTGTGGTCAGATAATCAAATTTTACTATTATTCCAAACCCACCATTCCAAAAGGTTCACTGTTGGCATCAAATGCAGCCTTTATCCCTATACCAGCAGCAAGCCCGACCTCAGTGATCAAGTTGTGGCCACAGGCATGACCAATCTCTGGCAATGCATCATACTCACATAGTATGACAATATGTGGACCGAAGTCTCGAGATCCAATCACCGATCTGCAACACAATAACATTACTTATAACATGCGTATATGACTTCTATAATATTGTGATACGACTGGTACAGTAAAACCTCTCTATAACGGTCACTAAATTATGTTAATTAGTTGGTATTCAGGGCAGGTGGCTGCTAAAAGCAAGGTGAAAGTAAAAGAGAATGCTCCTATAGGAGCGTTCTGTTTTACTTTCACCTTGCTTTAAGCAGCCACCTGCCTTTAACACAAAATACTTGATGTAATTTAGTGGTTGTTATAGAGAGGTTTAACTGTATAGTCATAATCAGGTGCAAGTAGAGGTGTCATTGATAAGAAAAATATTGATATATCATCGATACTGGTTTCAAAATATCAATACAAATGGAGGACAAATAAACACCTTTATTACAGGTTGGTAACATCTTACATACTTGCAGTGAAGTTCTTCTGAAGAATTTTCACACATACATTAATTTCCACCATGTAAGGCCTAATTCAGTGACATTGTCTAGATATTTCCAAAATGGAAATTTTGACGGTTACATGTATTTTATGAATGACTGATTTTAAAATATAACTCTGTTTTTGACTTTATACAATCAGATGGATGTAACCATAGAGCAAAAATCATGCTTGTGTATAGAAATCAATATATGGTTGATATTTTTCCATCGATACAGCAATTTCCATCAATGATATGTCTAGATGCAAGTCTGTAGAAAGTGATATTTGCCCCAAAACGTGATATTGCTGAAAACAAAAATGTATTATCATACCATGCACATGTCTGTGCTCTTGTAAAGCGCATGGTTGAAACAAAGTGTACATATAAGTGACATATTCTGGAGTATGGGGGACATTTTTCTGTTGGTTTTCATAGCAATAAAATTTTCTCATTTTTTCTGTACAAACAACTCATTCCTTCCCATAATTTTAAGCACTAAGTATGTTTCAGTTCTCACATATCCCTAAAGTCATTTTGTTTCGCAAAATTGGCAAAATTATTTAATAGCAGAATGCTTTCTTCACAGTCATTAGACTGGGTTATATGAATTTGTTGATCAGTTTTCCTTAAATCCATTTTTTGGGGTTTATCGCTCTTAACCCTTCGCTTGCTGAATTTTAAAATACATCTCTCCTTCTTTACTCATGCCCTGTTGTATAATTACATATATCTTCACTGTGCAATCAATGCTATGGAGTGCACTGGTTGCACAATCAACTTGTAAATAGTGCAGACCCTGATGAGACAGCTCCTGCAGGAGCTGTCTCATCTGGGTCTTCACTATTTACAGGTAGGTATATTGACGTGAATAGCAAGCGAAGGGTTAATCTCCTTAAGCAGTCACACTATTGTGCTTTTTACTCTTCAGTTCTTATTATAAATCTTGAAGACAGTTTTAGACTTGGGTCAAGATCAGCAAAATTCCTGACAGATGTACATGTACACCCGTCTTTCAGCTCTGTATGAACATTTACAGCCTCCAGACTGGATTCTGATTGGTTGCCGAGTCTCTTGACATCTAATCTGAACCCAATCTGTATGCATAGATGTAAGATTCACTTCAGTAACGTTTAAATTTTAATTTGTAGGCATTATATGATATGTATGCTAAAATTTTACTTTCTCTCTCCAAATATACTTTTTAAAATTTCTCTTACTGACCATAGGCAATACATATTCTTGATTCCTAAGAGTGAAAATCAAGTGTGTGTACATCATTGTAAATGTACTTCTAAAAATTGTAACAATTTGATATTTTAATACATCGTAAAAGTGTATGTATTATTTTAAGTTTACTTGTATGTCAGAGATTATACTTAATATTATATTGTTAATGCACAGACTTTAATAAAGTTTTAATTGAACTGAATTGATTTACAGCCTCCAGGCTGGATCCTGATTGGATGCCAATTTTAAGTCTCTCGACATCTGATCTGAAACCCAACCTGTACGCATTAATGTACGATACACTTTTCAACCTGTAATTTTTTAGTTTTTAGGCCTTATGTGATATTTATGCACTCTAAATATAATGTTTAACTCTATATTCATTTTAACCATAGGCAATACATGCACCTGTCTTCTAAAGATGGAAATCAGGTGCGTGTTTTGTAATTGTAATGTTGAAACTTATATAATCTGTCATTATGTCTCCCCCATTTATGGGGAGACATATATTGTTTTTGCTAGAGTTGTCTGTCTGTCAGTCCTTCTGTCTGCCACAAACATGTGCCATGTGCATCTCTGAAACTGCTAGGGCTAGAGTCACCATACTTCACAGGAATGTTAACCAGCATAAGTTGTTGTGCACCTGGGGTTTTTGAATTGCCTCCCCCTGATACTTGATGACTTAAAATAAGACACCATGCGTATCTCTGAAACCGCTAGGGTTAGAGTCACCAAACTTCACAGGAATGTTAACCAGCATGAGCTGTTGTGCGACCAAGGTTTTTGAATTGTCTCCCCCTGATAATTGTTGAGTAATTGCCCCTGATATGATAACTTAAAATTAGACAAACTTTGTGTCACTGTATCTCTGAAACCAGTAGGGCTAGTCACCAAACTTCACAGCAGGGCTTTTTCTCTCTTAATTGGGAAGGGGCCTTAGCCTGCTGATTTTGGGAAGAATTATCGCTAAAATTGTTGAATTGGGAAACAAAAAAGCTGGTGTAAGTTTGGATTTTTGGGAAAACTGCATGATTTTAAAGAAATTTTCAATTGGGAAGGAGCCTTTACAGGCCTCTGTTATAGAAGGTGAAAAACCCCTGCACAGGAATGTTAACCTGAACCAGCATGAGTTGTTGTGCACCTGGGGGGTTTTGAATTGCCCCCCCCCCCCTGATAGTTGTTGAGTTATTGCCCTTGATGACTTGAAATAAAATTAGACAAACTTTGTGCTACATGTATATCTGAAACTGCTAGGGCTAGAGTCACCAAACTTCACAGGAATGTTGACCAACATGAGTTGTTGTGCACCTGGCATTTTTTAATTCTCCCCCCCCCCCCCCCCCCCCCCCCTGTCTCAATCTAGGGTTTTTAAATTATCTTTCCATGACAATTGCTGAGTTACTGCCCCTGGCATGATAACATTAAAGAAAGTTTGTGTCACATGTGTATCTCTGAAACCAGTAGGGCTATAGTCACCAAACTTCACAGGAATGTTGACAACAACGAGTTCTTGTGTACCTGGCATTTTTTAAATTGTCTCCCCCTGATAACTTTGGACAAACTTTGTGTTGCCCATATCTCTGAAACCGCTAGGGCTAGAGTCACAACTTCACAGGAATGCCATGAGTTGTGCACATGGGATTTTTGAATGGTCATCACTGATAACTTTGGAGTTGGACATTACAGACACTACACTTGTGTACTGGAAAGTGGATGGATTGGGGAGACATCTGTTTTTGTGGGTGTGTGGTAAAAATGCCACAGGTAAAAATGCCGTAGGTAAATATGCCATAGGTAAAAATGCCACAGGTAAAAATGCCACAGGTAAAGTGGTAAAAATGCCTTAGGTAAAAATGCCACAGGTAAAAATGCCACAGGTATAAATTTGTATAATTTGAAAAAATATGTTATAATATCATTTCATAATCAAATTTGGTATATTAAAATAAAACTGTTCAAAATTATAAAAAAGTATTTCTTTTATTTACCTCTAGCATTTGAGGGGTGGTGTCTGGGTCTACTCGGTTTAAATAATTGTAGGAAAAATCATTAGAAACAGGTAGGCAAGATTTCAATATCTATTTTTTGACGAGCAATACAATAATACTATCTTTTGAAACAGATCTATCAAATTCCAGTAACAAACAGCAGATCCTGATCAGACGGCTCCTATAGGAGCCTTCTAATCTGGGTCTACTCTGTAAGTAATCTGTAGTACAGTGATGGTTCAGTTCCTTTGATTCTTATTTTAAATCAGCAAACATAACTCACTAAAAGATTAAGTCTAACACATTGCATTTAATCTGATCAGTATAATTAGATTTGATCATTAACCTTTTCCATGTTCTATATTTATTTTGATTTCATGGAGAAACATCTTATATTTTAACAAGGAATTATGCCATTTCAGATTGATCAATTTCAATATGCAAACAAACAGAGCAGATCCTGATCAGACAGCTCCTATAGAAGCTGTCTGATCTGGGTCTTCTCTGTTTGCTAGTGTGAGAAAAGGCGAGATTAAGGGTTAATTGACATCACCACTCATAACTCATAATATTCAAATGGTTTTAACCCTTCGCTTGCTATTCACGTCAATATACCTACCTGTAAATAGTGAAGACCCAGATGAGACAGCTCCTGCAGGAGCTGTCTCATCAGGGTCTGCACTATTTACAAATTGATCGTGCAACAGTACACTCCACAGCAGTGATTGCACAGAAAAATAATTGTAGACAGTGAAGATATATATAATTATACAACAGGGCGTGGGTAAAAAAGAAGAAATGATTTTTTTAAAATTCAGCAAGAGAAGGGTTAAGATATTATTAAAATAAAATAATAAAAAAAAAAAAATGAATTTTGGTCTGAGTCCACAATATTTTGAATTTCAGTCTGAGTCTAAAATACTCATCGTTTTATAATATTTAAGATACCAACCTGATTATTATATGTTATTACATCAAATTTTTTCACACTATACAGTTTTAGTTTTATAAATTCAATAATAGTTGTTATTACAATTTTTCTTTTTATACCTGTGGCATTTTTAACTATGGCATTTTTACCTCTGGCATTATTACCTAAGGCATTTTTACCACTTTACCTGGGGCATTTTTACCTAAGGCATTTTTACCTATGGCATATTTACCTAATGCATTTTTACCTACATTCAATAGTTTCAATTGATTGTATATGTGTCTGTATTGCTCTTATGTTTGCTTGTATGTCATGAGTTATACTGTGATCTAATGTCCGTAAATAGCTATACATAGAGCTCTAATGTTACATTGTTATACATGCACCGACTTCAAATAAAGTTTGTATTGTATTGTATGATGGTATTGGTTCTACAGTTTCTGTCATGGCCAAACGTTCGTGTCTAGCTACTTGCAATCGGATATAGATCTATAACAATTAATCTAATATGATACCTTTATTTCTGATATAAATATTCACCTAAATCTAGTTTACATCTGTGTACTCTAAATGGTGATATCGAGCTACTTTCGGTTTTAACGATATCCCGGCAGACGGTAACTGTCACAAAATTAGCATGCTGTCTTACAGCCTATAATACAGGTCATTAATGAGACTAACCTAAATCCAGTTTCCAATACAAACTTCCTATCTACTGGAAACCCCTGCTTCTCCAGGAAGTCTGTGATAGCGGCATGTGCATGAGTCTCTTTATAGTGTAATTCCGGATGGGCCCAAATGTCGTGACTTATTGCAGAGAGTTCCTCACGTCGCTTTGATAGCGGCAATCGCATTCTGTTTTAAATCCGACATCTTCACCGTGATTATAGAACCAGCAGTTTGCACAGGTCTGTGTGTGTACGCGTGTCACGGTGTGTAAATATTTATGTTTGCCTTGCAGTGTTCTTGTCTAACACCCTAATAACTCCACTCTTACATACACTACGCTAAAAGTGGGTCAGTGATACTATTAAGATACTTGTGAATGATTTATACACAGTAAACCTCTAAAGCGACCACCAAACGGACTTATTCTTTTGAAGTATCCTAAGAGCTTTCTGTATTATGTTTGTGCTGCATTTAGCAACCACCTGGGTTTAAGACATAGGTAGATCTATATATACATGTTTTATTCATAAAGATGTCACTTTGAATAGAATGGTTTTACCACAGTGGTCTGAACCGCATCATGGGTGTCTATATGTACTATATAATATTATATAGTACATATAGACCCCCATGAAGCGGTTCAGACCCTTGTGTTTTAAACAGCACTTTCATTTTGGCGGCAATAATCCAGTAGCCTACGTCTGAAGTCACGAAAACTGAAAAACTGAATAACCAACTGTGATTGGTCAACATCACAGACTTTTCAAAGACTGCGGGTTTAACTCGTTTTTAGTTCATTTGTAATTTTGCGATCATTTCAATTTTAGAAAGTTCAAACACTGCTCAGAGGTACTTAATGATTGTACTCACCAATACATGATTTAGCACTATCGATATATACGGTGTAATGAGGAAAAGTGACCGCGTATTAGTAGATCGACTACTCTCTTGCCATAATATAATGCCCCCACCCCCTTATAATATTGTGACCCACTCTTTTTATCATAGTGGGTCGACCGAGAAGTCTGTATATTTTATAGTACTATGACCCCGGTCATTTTACTATAAAATGTAGTTACCCCTTGCCAAAAGACATCCAGGTGGGAGATTTCGATATAATATATAGTACTTTGACCCCATGCCATTTTACTATAAAATATAGTGACTCCCTTGCCAAAATACATCTACCACGGGGGTCGATATATCATATATTACTATGACCCCAAGGCCGTTTTATTACAACATATAGTGATTTACCCCTTTGTATATTGTAACCCACTCTTTTTATCGTAGTAGGTCGACCGAGGGGGTCTGTATATTCTATAACTTACTATGACCCCCGTCATTTACCTATAAAATATATAGTGACCCATTGCCAAAATACATCCACCAGGGGGGTTCGATATATTATATAGTACTATGACCCCCATGCTATCTTACAATAAAATATAGTATACCTTATCCAAACACACTCCTTCTTTACTTTATGTAAACTGTACCGGTCACTAAATTGCGATCGTGCCCGCTGGGACACAATAGTGCCCGCTACGCTCGGTAGTTTCCGGTAGTTTCCGGTAGTTTCCGCATGTACGGAAACGCTCTTACCGAATTACGCCATTCTAAGTTATATTTTTATAAATTTTGAAAATATAAGGGCTTATATTGAGGGCTTATATTGTTGAAATTTAATTAAAGATTGTGCAATATTCATTAAAAAAATTATTTTTATAATTAATAAATGGAAAAATGTACGTGATTAGTGCATACTTAAAAATATACTGTAACTAATTATGTTTAACGTCCTAAAGGGAGGTAATAAATTATCTCCTATAAGAGCTTTCTGCAATTTTGTGCCTTTCATTAAACAAACACCTGCGTTATAAGACGTCTACGTTCAAATATTTACATTCACCCAATCCCTTTCCATTGTAAAAATTGACTTTCAATTGTTGTAAACTTCATTTTCAGTGGAGGCGGGGCTTACGGGCCTTTCTCCGCGAATTAATTTTCGAATTCGGACAGCAGACATTTGGCGGAATTTTCAAAACCTGCGTTCTTATTAGCGTAAACCTTTATGATCTTCTTATCTAAAAAATTTCTTTACTAATTCGCGACAACTTTCAAGATAAGTGCAGCACTTTATAAAAAACTTTTATTCGTATTTACATGTAGACTATATACTATATCAACAGCGATCAACGCTTTTTTATCCTAAGGTCAAGATGACGTCACATCAAATTGACGTCAACTCTGTATTTTCGCGCCAAAGTGTCAAGTTGATGACGTTGATTGTTTACATTGGAACTTATTTTGTTGCGTTCGAATAGTAAACCGCTTCAGTTATGCGGTTATGGCTATTCCTGTAAGCACATGTACTGTTCGTGTTAACAACATCAAGTAAGGATTAAACACATTTGGATACCAATAAGCTACTTATCCATGCTAGAAATTACAGGAAATATAATGCAAATATAAGAAATGAATTGAATATTTTGAGGTTTACGCGAAATAAACGACTGAAAATGATCAGCAAATTAACCATGAATCGCGTGCGTGCGTGCGTGTGTGTGTTTGCGCTACATACGTCCAGAGGTTTAACATATAAATACACAGCAACATACCGAGGTTCTTTGAACATCCGAGGTACATTTTTCCATTACCTCGAAATGTTAACCCCGGAATGTCTTTGTAAAGTTGAAACAACTATCCCAGCTAAATATTGACTGTACCTCGGAACATAACTGATGTGCATACGTGTGCGATGTGTGTGCTTGCACACAGTCATGTTTCATATCTGGGCGTGTCCACAAATTTTGTAGAGCATGCGCAGTTGTAAACGCTTCATCACACGCATGCGTGACTCAACCTTCACTTGCACTGCTCACTACGATAAGAAACTATACATAAATACTATGGGAGGAGATTGCTTCCGAGTCCAAGTATCTGCAACATTGCACAGGGCGAAAACAATATTTATTTGGATAGTACGAGAATAGGTTTGTAGAGACATTGTTTTAATATAAAACTATTTTAATCACCCCTGAATCTTTAGCAGACATGTGTTCTGGTAATCGTGCATTCACTCTTTACGTTACTGGTGTCACCCATTTTTAGAATATATTGGAGCAGAAGACAGGTATTTCGGTCATCGCGCATGCGCTCTACGCGTTACTAGCAGAGGAGCAGCGAGATAAATACACAGATTCAGCTCTAACTTTTTTTAAAACAAAACACCAGATGCTGATCAGATATTTCATGTAAAACAGTTCTATCATGTTTTTGGTTTTTTTAAAATTCAGTGCAAAAGCTATGCAGACAATTAAAAACGGGAGCTATCTGCATAACTTTCGTTTTGCATAAAGTCTAACTTGGTGAGGATAGGACAATTGTGAGATTGGAATCCCTATAACTTTGGTTTAAACTCGGAGGCATTTTGCTACTGACTGTTCCAAGGCGCTACTCCTATCTTTACAATAATTGCATTCATTTTTTGTGTAATTTATGATATTGAAATTGTGCTAACTTCATTTACCATTTTCATGTGCACTTGAGGGTAATTCTGAGTTTATATAATGCAGACTGCCTGTATCGACAGTATATTTTATTATTTTGATCAACACTGGTCTGATCCCTCTTCATAATGCCTTTTGTATTCCATGCAGTTTTTTATATTCAGTCAGATGTCTGAGGGTTGTATAATAGCTGTTCAATAAATAATAGTTACACTATACTTCTGTTTTAAAGATGTCCTACGCGCATCCTTCCAGGTCAATTGTGTCAACAGCTAACTGTACGGTTTGAAACTAAGTAAAGGTACAAAATGAGTCATGCAGGAAACTGCATGTTATATAAGTTTAAACTGCAAACAGACTTAAGAGCTTTGTGAAAAGCATTGCGTAATCATGCATAAAACTGAAAACGAATCAATCATCAGTGATTTACGATTTATGCCCGCCATTGTCCGGAAATTGTCGTAGAAATTAATTATGCACAAACGTAGAGGCCGAGCATGTAATCGAATGTAAAGAATTCTGACAGCGTCGAAGTCGAGATGCCTTTAGTAAGTTTAATATATTCTGAAAATGGGTGATCCCTCGAAAGCAAAAGTAGAAATGCAAAAAGAGAAAATTGCAGACTCGGTTTTATTGAGTCTGTTCATGAGTAGTAATTAAAAGTGCAACACTACTCACGCCCCCTAGCACCGGCTTAAGCAGTATTCAATTTTCAAAACTAATAACATGAAAACTAATATTCCCGAAGGACCAGAAAATATAACAACACTGAGAATGAAGTACGGGGCGACTTTTTACGGCCGTCACACAAGCACTTAAGCCATTTTGAATTTGCTGACCGTTTCTGACAATTTCCGTGAAAATATCCGCGTGGTTTCGCCGTTTACATTTAACCCCCGATTTTAAAGGATTTTGTCATTTGAAAGTAAATTTGAGGTTTAAGGGGTCGATCTCATTTTTTTCATCAATTCTATTTGTTTTTGCAATTTGGTACATATTTATGCTGTTGAAAAATAAGCGTGGGACATATTTGATATACATGTACGTATATATTTATAGATATATCACTTTACACACTTCGATCGTATCAACATATAGTGCCTGTTTCAAGTGGTTTTTTTCAAATATTGAAATTACAGACTTTAATACGCAGGTCACTAACACATTTATATTTTCAACTTAGGGTAAAGAATAGCAAGAAACCTGAACAGCGGCAGAGAGCAGCTGAATCGTGCCGTGTTGGTGTATATCAGAGTGGATTTGAAATCAGGTGCATTAAGCATTATATTGGTCAGTAAATAAGAATGAATATCATAAGATTTATATCCTAGTCGCTCTTATAATCGATGAACAATCTATTGAACGAGAACCGGCACCGTAGTTAGGTTTCAATATTGTGATAATACAAAATTATTAAGTTCAGTTGTGAATTTGTTTGATTGGCATCAAGTAACAATTACAGTGTTCCGTTTTCGTTATCCAGATGCTAATGTTGACAATTTTGCAGTCGATTTTAAATATTTGAGTCTGTATATTGCAGGATATGGCGTGTTCACGACAAAAGAGTTTGAAGCGGGGAAATATATGCCTGAATACAAAGGGAAACTATCAGGTAATCAAGAGGCAAGATTACGAAAGAGGCAATATGACAACGAAGAAAACGTGAGCTTCATGTACTACTTCAGATATAAAGACAAGATATGGTAAGAACGGATTGTTTTTTCTGTACACAGCACAATCCTTCCTCAGTTTATAAGATAAAGGCAAATCGCAGACACATAAAGGGTTGCAGTAGAAAGTGTCTTCTGATCAAAGGTTAACGATATTTGATGTATAGAAACACTCAAGTGTTTTACTAGTGTTAACAGTCATTTTGCGGAAACTGTAGGAAAATAAGTTTAAAAGTTGATTTGCTTCAACTACGCTTATACTAGTGGTTGCGTACAGGGCAATGTACTATACAATAATAATGAGCTTCTTAGAACGGTTTTCGCTGAGAAGTAGTGGTATTTTGTTTCGATGACTTGTCAACAAAAAAAACCGCATAAGACGAGTGATTAATTCAAATATAATATATACTAAATAGCTTTTTTGTTCTGGATTGCCGTCCTTCCTTGATGTACCGCATTTGTCTCTACAAACCTATTGCTATAAAAGAAGTGTTTGCAAATATCGTTTTCATGCAAATATGCATGTTGGTAAACATGTGTTGACAACATTTGTACTGCAGAATGTTAGGAAATGAAAATAGTGGTTCATTGTTACCTCGGAACGTTCACGATTTAACACACAGTTAGTTAGCCTCCAAGATGAAGTGTTTGATTCCACCGTTTGCAGATTAGAGGTTCTATGGCGATGTAGAGAAATCAATTTGCACTGATTAGGTAGAGAGTAGCTATTTTGTTTGAAACATTTTAGGTGAGATATGACAATTTAGAAACAATTTTCAAAAGTCATGTTTGTAAACTGAAAATTGGTATTGTAGTTTAAATGAGTGTAAGTATAAAGGCGTTGCCTAAGATTGTATTCCTAAACATACTTAAGTATAGCTCAGTCTTCTACTTAGTTAAGAATAATTTCTAACCGGCCAGGTTTAGATAGCTTACACCTGTGTTTCATAGGACATCATTATAACCATAAACCTTCAGTAACTGATGTTTGTAACGCTTGTAACTCATAATGTTTGCACCGCATCTGTGTATGTGTGTGTATAAATCTACCTCAGAACGTCTATGTATAGTAAAGATGGTATGTTTATTTATATACGTACCTCAGACAGGTTTTAATGGATATTTAAATGCAGTCTTTGAGTGACCTGTTTTGTCCTGTTTGTTTTCTAGCAACTTAAACTCTGACTCTAACTTTTGAACTAGATGAAATAGAAACTGCATGTTAGTGTACACACCAATCTGTTCCAGCTTTATCTATTTAGTGGGATTGGGTCAAAGTCAACGTCACCTTTCAAAATCAATGCTTGTGTACACATGCATTTTTTAAGGATGCATTTATTGAGTGGTTTAAGGTGTAGGTCAATATCACTCTCAAAAGGTAAAACACAAAATCTGTATAATTACATGTATAATTATAACGCAGACTGTTATAAAAGAATTGTTAGCATATATCGTTTTTAAGCAAATATGGTTCTTGTGTGTCTTTTGATGTTTTCTGTGTTCATTTCGTGTGTGTGTGTGTGTGTGTGTGCGTTTGGGTGTGTGGTTGTGTGTGTGTGTCATGCTGTCTATCGGTGTTTTGGTGGTGGTTGCGTCTTGTATGTGGCTTTGCCTGCTTGACTTTACTACTTTTCCATTTAAGCAAATATGCATGTTTTTATATTTATGCTAAAAACATTTGTACTGCAGAATGTTAAGAAATGAAATTAGTAATTGTGGTTCATTGTTCCCTCGGAATGTTCATGATATAACACGCAGCTAGTTAGCCTTCCTAGACTGTGTCCGATTCTCACCGTAGGCATATTGGATGTTCTTTTGTGATGTAGAGAAAATAATCTGCACTGATTATGTAGAGAAAAACTGTTTTGTTTCAAACAGTTTGGATGAGAAACGACAGTAAAGAAACAATTTTTAACCGAGAAATTTCACTAACTGATGTTTGACCCTTGTACCTCATAATGTTTGCAAAGCATCTGTGTATGTGTGAGTGCATAAACGTACCTCAGAACGTCTGTGTATAGTATTGATGGTATGAGTATTTATTACGTACCTCAGACAGAGGTAATAAATGTCTTACTATGCATTTTCAATCGGAGACGACCCAGACCAGACTGGTTTGGTAGGAACCGTCAGGTCAGTGTCTATTCTGTTTGCTGCATATTTATTCTTTGTGCTTTATATTTTGCTGTAAAGGCTGTTTCTATTTAGTGACATCAGGTAAATGACAAATACACCCTTCAAGATCAAAGTTAGTATACAAATGCAATTTTAACAAATGCATCTATTGAGTGGGTCGAAATCACTCTTTGTAAAAAAAGATTAATGTTTGAAACAAGAGGGCCAGAATGGCCCTGAAGCGCTCACCAGACAATCAGAGGAGAAGATTTTCAAAGTTTTCACTTTATGTTTCTATTGAAAGCTGGCTACTCCTGGGGCAGGGCCAATTTTGACCACAGGGGCATAATTTATATAACATTTGTAGAGGACCTGAACATGAAGCTATGTGCCAAATATGAAAGTTATGAACCTTCCAGTTTCAGAGAAGATTTTCAATGTTTTTACTATATATTTTTATTGAAAACTGACCACCCCTCGGGTGGGGCCAATTTTAATCCCAGGGGCATAATTTAAACAAGGCCATACAAAGTTCTGACTAAAGGCAATCAACTGTTCTTCTGAACGGGTATGTGTACCCTAGCATTCCAAACTGATTTTTTGCATTTGAATATTATTATAAATTATTACATAATAATTGCATAATCATAAGTATAACTTAACAGTTTCAAGTAATACAATTTCATGTTAAAAAATATTTCATAATTTATTTGAAATCTTTAATTTGGCATTCTGGAGTCTTTACATGATTTACCCTTCTTCTGAACTGCAGGGCAGGTTATAATAATATCATAATGCCAATCACTATTATTAATTAACCCTTCCCTCATACAAACGTGTTTTCACATTTTTGAAAACAGAGTAGACCCAGATCGGATGCCTCCTATAGGAGCCATCTGATCAGGGCCTGCTCTGTTTGTAAATGGAATTTTATACAGCTGTTCCTTAAGTTTCTAAAATGGCTACAATGTTCCACCTACTATATTTCATTATAACTATTTTATAGATGAATATTCAGTAGGTTGTGAAATTTGGAAAAAAATGACTACAATGTTCCACCTTCCATACTTCATTTTAACTATTTTGTTCATGAATATGCAGTAGGCATTCAAATTAATAATAAACATAGAACAGGCAAAGGGTTAAGGCACAGAGCTCCAGCACCAGATACAGGTGACCTAAAAATAGCCACTGGTCATCTATACCACTGCTTGACTGGATGACCTATTTATGAGCAAAGAGAAGATGCTTAAAATCGCAGTCAGCTATAAGTTTGCTAGAAAACTGTCCACCATGGTGTGTAGCCAATTTTGACCACAGGAGCATAATTTATATAACTTTTGTAGAGAACCTGAACATGGTGCTATGTGCCAAATATGAAGGCTGAGAACCTTTCAGTTTCAGAGGAGATGATATTCAAAGTTTTCACTATATGTTTCTATAGAAAACAATGCACCCCTGGGGTGGGGCCAATTTTGACCCTAGGGACATAATTTATATAACTTTTGTAGAGGACCTACAGATGATGCTATGTGCCAAAGATGAAAGCTGAGACCCCTGTAGATTCAGAGAAGAAGATTTTTAAAGCTTGAAATTGTTGACGCCCGACGACGGACGACGCACGACGCACGACGGACGACGCACGACGACGGACGACGGACATCAGGCGATCACAAAAGCTCACCCTGAGCACAAAAGTGCTCTGGTGAGCTAAAAATGCAATAATTGATTTTGAATAGTGAATAGTAGTCATGGTAACAGCAAGTTTATTAACCCTTTACCTGATGAATATTTATGGTAGACTCCATCCATTATAAATATTAACCCATTACCGCATATTGACACCATTGACACCTCTGTAAAAAATATTCTTTGAAACCATTGTGATAAATAGAGAATTTGCTCCATAGGAGCAAATGCTCTATTTATCACAATGGTTTCAAAACTACACAACTCTAATGTTTCCTTTTCTCTGGTAAATGCTCCTTTTTGGTAGATTTAATCAAAGAAGTTGGATCTAAAAAAGGTTGGATCTAAAAATAGCCTATGCAGGAATTGGTTTACTAATTTTCTTATATTGTTATATTCCATACATTGCTATATTAAACATACAGTATACAATCAGATCTACATTATCCCAAAAGCAACCAGAGCAGACCCTTATCAAACAGCTCCTATAGGAGCCATCTGATCTAGGTCTACTCTGTTTGTAAAAGTTGTCAAAAGGCATCTCCATGAGGTAAACATGAACATAACACTTACAAATGCTTCAGCAATGATCAGCGCAAGAGCTATCATAGTCTGCCTAAAGAACCCTCCTGAATCCTTGTCACCTAGGACTTTGTAATACTGGCTGGGTACCAGGCCCATGCAGTCAAAGATTATTACCAGATACTGAGCAGAAATAAAATTTCAATAAAAGATGTGAATAATTCATTCAATGATCTAGTGATGAAAGCGTTGGAGTTGCTACTGTGCTTTTCGGATGGGGGTCAACTTGGCCCATTTCCAACTCGGACCGCATGTCTATGATTGCCAATTCTCTTCATTGCAAATCCAAACTAGCTCATTTAGATATTTAGCTGTATAAACAGCAAGCTTGCTACTTATATAGTTAAATACCTAAATGAGCTAATTTTATGGACTAATGGTGAGGGTTGTGTTGAAAACAAATTAATATTTCTAATTTTCATTTGATAACATTGAAAATATCCATATTGTGCAGAGAGTTATGCAATCTGAAAGGCTTATGCAGACAAGGTACACATTACTATTGTAGCTTGAAAAGTTGACCGCATGTCTATGATTGCCAATTCTCTTCATTGCAAATCCAAACTAGCTCATTTAGATATTTAGCTGTATAAACAGCAAGCTTGCTACTTATATAGTTAAATACCTAAATGAGCTAATTTTATGGACTATCGGTGAGGCTTGTGTTGAAAACAAATTAATATTTCTAATTTTCATTTGATAACATTGAAAATATCCATATTGTGCAGAGAGTTATTCAATCTGAAAGGCTTATGCAGACAAGGTACACATTACTATTGTAGCTTGAAAAGTTTATTCGAATACAGCCCCTCCAATAGGCTAAAGAATCACACGGCATAAGGTTATCATTCTGAGCAAGAATCACACGGCATAAGATTATCATTCTGAGCAAGCGTGATCAAGATTAGGCAGAAAATGTGGCTTCTAGAGTGTAGGCAAGATTTTTCTAAGATTTGACCTAGTGACCTACTTTTTCACCCCACACCACCCACAACCGAACTCAAATGAGAGATCATCAAGGTTATCATTCTGAGCAAGTTTGATCAAGATTGGGCTGAAAATGTGGCCTCTAGGGTGTAAACAAGATTTTTCTAAGATTTGACCTAGTGACCTACATCTTGACCCCAGCCCACCCATGATGGATCTCAATTGAGATATCATCAAGGTCATCATTCTGAGCAAGTTTGATGAAGAATAGGCAGAAAATGTGGCTTCTAGAGTGTAAACAAGATTTTTCTAAGATTTGACCTAGTGACCTACTTTTTGACCCAAGCCCACATATGATCAAACTCGATCAAGATGTCATCAAGGTTATCATTCTGAGCAAGTTTGATGAAGATTAGGCAGAAATTGTGGCTTCTACAGTGTAAACAAGATTTTTTTAAGATTTGACCTAATGACCTACTTTTTAATCCTGCCCCACCCATGATCGAACTTGATCGAGATATCATCAAGAATATCATCCTGAGCAAGTCTGATCAAGATTGGACTAAACATGTGACCTCTAGATTGTTCACAAGGTTTTTCAATAATTTGACCCAGTGACCTAGTTTTTAACCGTATGTGACCCACTTTCAAACTCATCCAAGTTTCTATCAAGACAATCATTCTGACTAAGTTTCATGAAGATTGGACTAAAAATGTGACCTCTAGAGTGTTCACAAAGATTTTGAATAATTTGACCTAGTGACCTAGTTTTTGACCCCACATGACCCACTTTCGAACTCATCCGAGATTTTTTCAAGACAATCATTCTGACCAAGTTTCATGAAGATTTGGCTACAAATGTGACCTCTAGAGTGTTCACAAGCCAAATGTTGACGACGCACGACGCACGACGCACGACGCACGACGCACAACGCACGACGCACGACGACGGACGCCGGACGGAGCACCATGACAATAGCTCACTTGAGCAAGCTCAGGTGAGCTAAAAACAGTATAATGTTGGCTTTTGCTTTTGAGCTGATACAGAGGCTTAATTTTTGTTGTGCTCATGATTCTCAAAGAGTTGCATCATTTGAGTGCGGTCAGGCCAATGTCATGTCTTACAGTCAAACGTTATCTTCCGAGGTAAATAAAACTGTTTAGCATTTTATTATTTAGATCAAACCTAAACGTTCTTTGTGAAATTGCATGTTGTTCAATTTGAGTTGACAACATTTGTACTGCAAAATATTAAGAAATGAAAATAGTAACTGTGGTTCATTGTTACCTCGGAATGTTCATGATATAACACACAGTTAGTTAGCCTTCCCAGAATGTGAACGATTCTCACGGTAGGCAGATTGGATGTTCTATCGTGATGTAGAGAAAATAATTTGCACTGATTATGTAGAGAAAAACTATTTTGTTTCAAATATTTAAGATGAGATACGATCGCATAGAAACAATGTTCAAAAGTCGTGTTTCTATTCTGAAAATTGGTAATGTAATTTATATGATTGTAAGTATAAAGGCGTTGGCATTTGAGTTTTCGTATCTATTAAGAGTGTAAGAATATAACATTTGATTCTTTTCATTGAGTTAACTTCGGGAACAGATGTTTGACGCTTGCACCTCATAATGTTTGAACTTGTGTGTTCATAAATGTACGTCAGAACGTCTGTGTATAGTATTGATGGCATGTGTATTTATAACGTACATCAGACACAGGTTTTAAATTGATCAAATAATATTTGTATGTTAACCTTTTCCTCCATGAATACTTTGCAATCTGAGAGGACCCAGACCAGTCTGGTTCGGTAGGAACTCTCAGTTCAGGATCTACCATGTTTGCATAAGATATATGTTTTGTGCTTTATATTTAGTATTCTTATTCACATTAAAACAGCTGCATTTCGGTGGTCTGTATTGTCCTATTTGTTTTCTGACAGCAACGTTAACCTTGGCTCCAACTTGGCGCCTATAATGTTGGCTTTTGCTTTTGAGCTATATACAGAACCTTAATTTCTGATGTCCTCATACATCTCAAAGAGTTGCATCATTTGACTGAGGTCAGGATAATGTCATGTCTTAAACGAGTCTGCAATTTTCTCTTTTTGTGTTGCAAGTTTTGCTTTCGGGGGATCACCACCCTTCAGAATTTAAAGTAATACGTCATCTTTCGAGGTAAATAAGCATTTTGTTATTTAAATCCTACCTAACCTTTCTTTGTGAAATTGTTATTTATACAGATGCTGACTGTCTTACAGCAACTATACAAGTATTGCAACCAGTCGAAGAAAATTCATGTCCATTATGAAAAGAATATTCTGCAGATTCTCACAAAGGTAAAATCCGTATAATTATTTGTATAATTGTAATGCAAATTATTATAACAATAGTGTTTGCAAATATCGTTTTCATGCAAATATGCATGCTTTTAAATTTGTGTTGACAACATTTGCACTGCAGAATGTTTAGAAATGAAAATAGTAACTGTGGTTCATTGTTACCTCGGAATGTTCATGATATAACACACAGGCAGCCTTCCCAGAATGTGTTCTTCTCTCACCGTAGGCAGATTGATATGCTATGGTGATCAATGTTTGCAAAACAACAGAATAATTTTGGCTTTTGCTTTTTAGCTGTATATAAATGTTCAATATTTCGTGTGCTCATGCATCTCAAAGAGTTGCACCAATGGAGTGAAGTCAGGTCAATGCCATGTCTAAAGGTATAATGTTATCTTTGGAGGTAAATAAAACAGTCTAACATTTTGTTATTTAAATCAAACCTACAACGTTTTTGTTAAATTGTTATTTATACAGATGCTGGCAGTCTTACAGCAACTATACAAGTCTTGAAGCCAGCCGAAGAACATTGTGGTTCATTATCATAATGATACTCTGCAGCTTCCCACAAAGGTAAACAATAAATCTGTATAATGTCTTGTATAATTGTAAGGCAGATTATTATAAAAGAAGTGTTTGCAAATATGATTTTCATGCAAATACTACAGAATGTTAAGAAATAAAAATAGTTGTTCAATGTTACCTCGGAACATTCATGATATAACACAGTTATTTAGCCTTCCCAGATAAAGTGCTCGATTCCGCCGTATGCAGATTGGATGTTATATGCTGATGTAGAGAAAATGATATGCACTGATTATGTAGGGAAAAACTATTTTGTTTGAAACATTTTAGATGAGAAATGACAATTTAGAAACAATTTTCAAAAGTCGTGTTTATATTCTGAAAATTTGTATTGCGGTTTAAATGATTGTAAGTATGAAGGCGTTGGAATTTGATAATTCGTATGTATTCAGTGTAGGAAAACACGTTATATTAGAGTAAGTCTTTTCATTGAGTGATTTTCACCTGCCTAAGACTGTATGCCTAAAACTACTTAAGTATAGCTCAGTCTTCTAGCTAAGCATAATTTTGAACAGACCAGTGTTTATATATCATATAACTGTGTTTCACAGGACATTATTACAACGTATAACCATAAAACGTCAGTAACTGGTGTTTGACGGTTGTACCTCATAATGTTTGCACCGCATCTGTGTATGTATGTGTGCATAAATCTACCTCAGAACGTCTGTGTATAGTATTGATGGTATGTGTATTGTATGTTAACCCTTTCCTCCAATAATACGCCTAACTACGCCGTTGCAATCGGAGAAGACCCTGAACGTTAATGTATAGTATAGATGGTATGTGTATTTATATACGTACCTCAGACAGAGGTTTTAATACATATTTAAATGCTGCCTTTGAGTGACCTGTTTTGTCCCATTCGTTTTATATCAGCAACATTAACCTTGGCTCAAACTTTTGAAATAAATGAAATGGAAACTGCTTGTTAGTGTACACATGCATTTGTTCAAGCTTTATCTATTTAGTGGGATTGAGTCAATATCAAGGTCAACTTTCAAGATATTGTTTTTGTAGAAATGCAGTTTTTGAAGCTGCATCTATTGAGTGGGTTAAGGTCTAGGTCAAAATCACTCTCGAAAGGTAACACATACATTTGTATAATTACATGTATAATTGTAACGCAGATTGTTATAAAAGAAGTGTTAGCATATATCGTTTTCATGCAAACATGCATGTTATTAAGTTGTGTTGACTACATTTGTACTGCAGAATGTTAAGAAATGAAAATAGTAACTGTGGTTATCTCGGAATGTTCATGATGTAACACACATTTAGTTAGCCTTCCTAGAATGTGAATTGTTCTCACCGTAGGAAGATTGGATGTTCTATGGTGATTTAGAGAAATTAATCTGCACTGATTATGTGGAGAAAAACTATTTGTTTCAAACATGTTAGACGAGAAACGACAGTATAGAAACAATTTTAACCGTACAACTTCAATAACTGATGTTTGACCCGTGTACATCATAATGTTTACACAACATCTGTGTATGTATGTGCATAAATGTACCTCAGAACGGCTATGTATAATATTGATGGTATGTGTATTTATTACGTACCTCAGACAGAGGTTTTAAATGGATCACAGAATATTTGTATGTTAACCCATTCCTTCTTGAATATGCCTTAGTAGGCCTATGCAATCGGAGAAGACCGTGACTGCTTCGGTAGGAACCGTGTGATCATGGACTACCCTGTTTGTTGAATATATATGCTCTGTGCTTTATATTTTGTTTTCTCATGCATATTTACATGCTGCCTGTGAGTAACCATTTCTAAACTGTTTGTTTTCTGACAACAACTTTAACCTTGGCTCAACATTTCGAACTAGATTAAATAGAATGTTTGCATAAACAGAATAATGTTGGCTTTTGCTTTTTAGCTATATACAGAGGCTTAATTGTTAATGTGCTCATGCGTCTCAAAGAGTTACATCATTTGAGTGAGGTCAGGTCAATGCCATGTCTTAAGTAAAACGCTCTCTTTGGGGGAAAATTAAACTGTCTAGCATTTTGTTATGTAAAACAAACCTTAAACTACTCTGTTAAATTGCTATGCGTTAGATGCTGACAGTCTTACAGCAACTATACAAATATTCTGAAAATAGGTGATCTTTCGAAAGAAAACGTAGAAATACAAAAAGAGAAAATTGCAGACTCGGTTTTATTGAGTAGTAATTAAAAGTGCAACACTACTCGCGTCCCCTAGCACCGGCTTAAAGTCTTGAAGCCAGCCGAAGAACATTCAGGTTCATTATCAAAAGGACATTCTGCAGATCCTCACAAAGGTAAACAATAAACTGTAAAAATACTTGTATAATTGCAAGGCAGATTGCTATAAAATAAGTTTTCGAAAATATCGTTTTCATGCAAATATGCATGTTGCTAAATTTGTGTTGACAACATTTGCTATGCAGAATGTTAAGAAATGAAAAATAGTGGTTCATTGTTACCTCGGAACGTTCATGATATAAAACCCAGTTAGTTAGCCTTCCCAGATAAAGTGTGCGACTCCAACCGTAGGCACATTGGATGTTTTTGCGATCTTGAAAAAAAATATCTGCACTGATTATGTAGAGAAAAACTATTTAGCTTCGAACATTTTAGATGAGATATGACAATTTTGTCTTATAACTGTGTTTCATAGGACATTATTCCAATGTATAGCCATTTAAACTTCAGGAACTGATGTTTAACGTTTGTACCTCATAATGTTTGCACTGTATCTGTGTATTTGTGTGTGCAAAATCTACATCAGAACATTTGTGTATAGAATTGATGGTATGTGTATTTATAACGTACCTCAGACAGAGGTTTTAAATCGACCACAGACTAGTTGTATGTTAACCCTTTCTTCCATGCATACGCCTTACTAGGTCCTTGCAGTCAGGTCAGTGTCTACTCCGTTTGCTTAAGATATGTTTTGTGTTTTATATTTTGTATTCTTATGCATATTAAAATGAATGCTGTATTTGAGTGACATTTTTGTATTTTTTCAGCGGCTAGCTGTCTATTTTCATTCTTGTTCTAGTTTTCCACCAATCAGAAAATATGTTACATTGTAATTTGCATATGACCTACTAGTATTTAGCAGTAAACTGTATTTTCATTAGTTAATACTTTGACTGGCATACAGCCTTTTTATAATGCCTCTACACATGGCCAAACTATGTAAAATCCAGATATATAGTCTGCTAACGTGTCGAAATTCCTGGGATCATATTAGATTGGGATTTAAAGAATTTAGACAAACGAAATTGTTATGTGTTGAAAATTTAACAATTGTTGTTAATAGTAACTGGTGATAGATCTAATATAACTATAAGTCATAAACTTCAACAGTATGAAACAGTATGAGTATAATGTAGTAAGAAACAATATGTAGACAAAATATAAACAACAGGATCAATATTAATTCTCTTCAAATACAGTTTTATAAAGTTATTTGTCTGAATGTAGTAAAATATTTGTTTATTACAATTGTAATCAGATCCATGAATTTGAAGTCACGAGTGCTGGAGAAATCGCCAAGTGAAGAAATCGCCTACAATTAGATATATAGTAAACCAATTGGAGATTTCGCCTAGAAAGCAATTATATAGTGATTGTAGTTCGTATGGTACAGGTAGTGATAACATGACAGACCTATAAAGAACGTTTGTAACAAGAATAAATTGCCCTGTTGTCTTGTTTTATAGATCAATATGACCCAGATTGGACGATCAGTGCAGCCCCTGATCAACACCTGGAATTCGACTGCCCATTAAATTACAGGGTTGATAATTATATACCGATTATTAGCAGAAAATGAAAATGTCATATGCACGGAACAAGTTATATTATGAGTCTTACTTCTTGTTAGATGATCTGGATCCAATAAATGTTCGAAAAGCAATATTAGTTTGTACAAAGTGTCGGTTACCACAGTAATAAGTAAAATTAATATTTTCGGCAAATAACCGATCCCCGGTGCGGCACTTTTTTGAAAATGGCTAATTCCACAGACAATTTATATATATTTATACAGAACGACAGAATAATAGCTGCAAAGGAACATCCATGTCAAGAGCTACAATCTTCCATCTAGTGATTTAGGTCGGATGTCTGACTTCAGACAGTGAACAGGTACAATACAGCCCACCTTAAGCAATAGCTAAAACATTAGCTTATTATAATCTAGCAGATTGACAAATTCACGAATGATGATGGAATCAGTCTATTTTGTGTAGCAGCGATGCAACAACTGGATTGATACAACAAACATATACGAGCGTATAGCCTATGCACCTCAGTAAAACGAGCTTGTTTACCACCAATAGCATTTGGAACGGGGTGAAAATACAATAAATACCGACAGCAATCATAGGCGGGGCTTGTGAAATTAAACACGAATGCTACATTACAACCTTTATTGTGCCAAACAATAAATGACTTATGAAGTTTAAAATCCTGATCAGAACCACTAAAATCATTATTATGTCATTTATATCAAATCAATGTTCACATGTCCTATAAGTCTCTTTAAATTCCAACAGAATAAATATCTTTCATACAGTCAACAAATACCAGTATTATGACGAGACCAAAGCGTTAAGCTGGATAATGAAAACATACATGCTTTATTAGTTTTGAATTATTGACCAACAGTTTTGAATTATTGACCAACAGTTTTGAATTATTGACCAACTAAAAGCATGCATACTTCAAAGGTCTACAACATGATAGTATCACGTTGCCTGGCAACATCTGGATGTTAGATGCAACGAAACGTGCAATGCAATGGGTCTGCTCTGTTTGCTTATGGTGTAATATAGAACTGATTCTACAGCTTCTTCCTGAACCAACATGAGAGAGATAGATAGAGAGAGAGAGTATATTAGAGTAGTGGCATTTATAGTATTAATTACTTTCCCCAACCACAGCAACGGGGCTCTGGTTGTTGGCTCACTGTGATATAAAGCTACTTACTGAAGGCTATTGCTACGGCTCTATCACCTTGGGTTTTGGATCGTGGAAGTAGGTTGAGGTTGCTAACTTTATATTGTTTTAAAATATAGGTAGATTCAGTTAATGATGTCACTAATGATGATACACAAGTCGATTAATGCGTTGATCTAGGCTAGGTAAATACCGTTCTTTAAGTAATTACAGACTCTGCACAAACAAAAACTAAATTCTATATGCTTTAAAGAGTATTCAATTTGTTATCTTCATATCAATATAAATATAGGCGTTTTCATGTACATTTTTATAATAGGTAAAATGAAGAACTAATTAGATATTTAAAAAAACCACTTTGACATTGTACAGTTTAATAGTGATTTCCTATAGAAAAGTAACTTCTATGAAACGTCTCCCCGTACATTCAATCCCCTTTTTGATCTCGATATTACTTTACCTTACTGGTTTTTTTCTTACTTTATACCGTTCATTGTTTTCCTCCCACTCTCTATAGTCTACTTTATTACCAATCCAATCATTACAAAGTGTAATAGTAAGAGGTGTATGTGTTGCAATTTTATTTCTACTAGATCAACTATTAAATCTCTTGTAAATGGTAGAGTGTTTAGTGTGAAGATTAATTCTGATGTAGACTGAAAATCGTCAAAATTATGAAAATTATATATGTTATAACCTGAAATGCGCCACGCTGTGGTATTCAGTATATAGATCAGACGGGTCGCTCTTTATAAACAAGGTTTCGGGAACATAATTACCATTCTCGTATAAAAAAAGGTTAGCAATTTTCTTTACCAGCATTTTCGTCATACAGGACATTCATTTAAAAATGTTTCGGTTCAACCAGTGGAGCAAATTTATTATGATTCTAATACTACCAGTAGTTTGAAATCAAAGCTCGGTTTATCTCAGAGCTAGACTGGATTAAACAATTACAAACACCTTTCCCTTTGGGTTTGAATGACAACATTTTCCAAAGTGGTAATATATCTAAAGATCGTAACATCGATATTTTCTCAATATTTTCAATTAGAAAACGTAAAAGCAGATCGCATGGTAAACGTAGAAATGGTAATATTAAGCGCAAATTACGTCTTAATATGTCAGTTCACGATTTACATACTATTCTTAAAGAAACTGGCAAACATGCTATGCTTTCTTGTTTATCATCTTTGCCATTTTCTTGTATTCAGTCCATTGACGAGGAGGCTGATAATATTTTATGCGTACAGATCCACTGATCAAAACTGCCTCTATTATACAAAGTTACACCCAGCATGTTCTTCGTCCTCATATTGATAAAGAATCTGAACATAAAATACATTTTCTTAAACTTCAATTCATAAATAAAGGTATCGACGTCATTGATATTCAAAGTATATTTCGTGATAAGAATGTAATCGATACTATTCCTAAATATTTCATAAATTCTGTATCACCTATCATCTGTTATAAATACAATAAACCAATAAGGAACGTTATTTTTAACTACAATAAAATTGTATCCGACTTAAATATTGATGTCAATACCCCTACTTCTTGAGACTGTAACACTTCAAGCTTTTGTTATAAACCAGTTGGTCACGTCATTACTGGTAATTTTAATATTATTAAAGATAAACGTCTCAGGACCCTCCTTACTAAAGGACCCAAATATAGATTACCTTCCCTTATTGATTTTGACACTTGTCGTACTCATATTGCTGAAGCTATTCAAGAATTCTGCATCAAATGGTGTCGACGAGAACATGCTGATATAAATGCCCTTTCGGATTGGAAAAAACATGTTTTTGACTTTATTGATACACGTATTGCTTTTTATAAATCTAATTACCATCTATTACCACCTCTACCTAGAAATACATTCCGATATTAGAAGAAAAACATTTCGAATTTTCATTCTAATTATGTTTTTGCTCCTGCTGACAAGGCATCAAATAATGTAATAATTATGTGACATTGTATTATGTTGATGTTTTGAAGAAGGAATTAACTGGTTCACAAACATGTATTACAGTGCAAACCCCTGAAAAAGATATAGTCACGGAACATGTAAAGATGTGCAATACTTTTAAGTCTAATCCTAACAAAAAACAAAAAACTTTCTACTATGTACTGGATTCCTAAGCTACATAAAAATCCGTATAAGGCGCGTTTTATTGCTAACTCTAGTTATTGTACTACTACTAAACTATCTAAACTTTTAACGTCGTGTCTTACTACTATCAAAGAACATGTTAAACGTTACTGTGATAAAATATATGGTCCATACTATTTAACTAAACTTGAAAATGAACAGTATAACTTTTCTTGATTAAGCTCTTACGATTTCTCTACACTCTATACTACTCTACCTCACCATCTTATAAAGGATAAACTGATTAAATTGATAGAAAAAACCTTTGCCAGAGAAAATAAAATGTTCCTTGCTTGTAATGTTCAACGTTTATTCTTTTCGAATTCTGAAGTTGAAAATTACACAATGTGGACTTGCCTTGATGTTTGTAGATCTTTAACATTTCTTTTAGATAACATATTTGTGCGCTATGGGGATACCATATATCGTCAAGTTGTTGGTATACCTATGGGAACAAATTGTGCCCCTCTTGTTGCAGATTTGTTTTTATATTGCTATGAGAAGGATTTCATGCTTAGTTTAAAACCTGATACACAATCTGACATTGTTAGTGCTTTTAATAAAACGTCTAGGTATTTAGACGATATTTTGAATTTGGATAATCCTTATTTTGAAAATATGGTTTCTTCTATTTACCCAAAAGAACTTACTTTAAACAAAGCGAACCAATCTGACATTCAGACTTCCTTTTTAGATTTGAATCTTTCCATCACTAATGATAAAGTTTCGTCTAAAATATACGATAAAAGGGAAGATTTCGATTTCAAAATTGTTAATTACCCTTTTCTAGATGGAGATGTTCCCCGGTCTACATCTTATGGGGTTTACATTTCTCAACTTATTCGCTTTGCCCGAGCCTGTTCTTTGCTAGTAGATTTTAATAGTCGTAATTTAATTATAACTCATAAACTTCTTAAGCAAGGCTACAGATAGCATAAAATTCGGAAAGCTTTATCAAAATTCTATTATCGAAATTTACCCCTCATTAGTAAATATAACTGCAATTTACGGACGTTACTGCAACAAGGTATTTCTCATCCAGATTTCTATGGTGATGTTATCTACAAACTTAGGAAAATTCATGGTCATATCCATTTTCACGATTTGTTTATCAAACGCATTAAAACTTTTAGGAAGAAAGGTTATGACCCTATTATATTGCAACACACTGCATGTTTGGTTATCGACCCATTTACAGTCGGTCGCTACGCTTTCCTCTTTGCTTGCACGATGACAGGCCGAGGGTAGTACTCTATGATGGTATACTCTTAAACCCAGAAATGGGATGAGCTTACCAGACTCATGTATAACCTTTTCTCTGTCGTGCCCTTAACGGCTTCCCTGCAGTTGCTCTGTCTTCAGCAAAGTCATTGAGTACATATTTGACGGACTTTCACAGTTGTTATGCTATGTTTTACATTTTGTACTGTGATTACTGTCTTCTATGTTGTGGGGAAGTCCGGCGGGGATACCTTTATTTACAATGTTTGTTTAGCTAGGGTGACTTTGAGATAAGTGTGAGGTTAGGACGTCCGTTTCTTGTGTCTTTGTGCTTGTGTTTTGTTCATGATTGTCTCTGGTGCTTGTGTATTTGTTGGTATTTTCTGTGTTCTTCTCGTGTGTTTGCGTGTGTTTGGTTGTGTGTGTGTGACATGCTGTCTATTGATGTGTTGGTGGTGATTGCGTCTTGTATGTGACTTTCTACTGTATGTGTGTGTATGAATATAAATTGCTATGCTTTCTGTAGGTGTTTTGGTGATGGTGGCGTTTTGTGTGTGGCTTTTCCTGCTTGACTTTACTACTTTTTCATTGAAATATTTCAATAATTGCTTCTTCTACTCCAAGTCATTTCCATTGCATACATCTCTGCTAGTATAATAACAAGCAACCCTTCATAGATCTAGGTGCTGCAGTTTTGGGTAGAAGACGTCTGTGAGGCCCAGCACCGCCGACTTCGAATCTCTTGGGTTTTCTGTCAGGGCCCCATATACATTTGGTGGATACATTTATAATGATAAATAAGTAGGAATTCACTTCACTTTTATGCACACTTTTAGGGCCAGTTTATTATCTCGTATGTGAGGTCAGTTTCTTATATGTAAGGGTCGGGTGTCATTGTACTATGACTCACTCGGTCATAGTACTGTAACCGGGGGTCATAATGTACTATAAAATAAATCGACCGGTCGATCTACTATGGGGGTCAGTTTGTTATATGAGGGGGTCAATTTTTTATATGTAAGTGGGGTCATAGTACTACGACTCCCCCGGTCATAGTACTATGACAGGGGGTCATAGTACTATATAATAAAATCGACACCCGTTGATCTACTTCGGGGGTCAGTTTGATATATGAGGAGTCGGTTTTTTATATGTAAGGGGTCATAGTACGAGTAAAACCCCTCTGATGCGACCACCAGAAAATGCGTAATTGTGGGTCTGAAGGCAGGTGTTGGCTTAATGCAGGACGGAAGTTATGCAGACCGGAAGCTTTGTGCATTACGTTCGTCCCTTTACTTCATTAGTATTTGTGCAAGATATTATGACGTCATAAATATTAACTAATATTTTATAATGGTCATGGCTGAAATAGCAGAATCATAATTATCTATGTTATTTTCATAAGCGAACGCAGCAGACCCGATCAGGCGGTTGCTATTGGAGCCGTATGATCGTGGTATACTATGTTTGCAAAATGCGTTAAAAATGGCTTTTTATGACACCTAGGTTTGTTAATAAAGCGGTCAAATTAAAGAGTTTTTACTGCACAGTACAAATATGAAGAACATAACAAATTGAATAAATGAACAAAACACAACATGAAAACGGTTCTTTTAGTTCCGATATGTTGTATTACAGTCACCTCTGATTGAAACCAACTGAGAGAGACCGGTTAATGATTATATTTTGAAGGAAAACTAGTTTTGTTTCACCGTGACAAAATTATTAAACTTTTGATTATCAGTATGTCACTCCGTGGCAATAATTGTTACGCAGAATTTACATTTTCGCTGCCAAGGACGACATTTGCGATCACTAATGCAAAAATTAAAAAGGATCCGAGGTTATAAAACTTCAGATTCTGAGTCCGAGTTCATTCTGAAGTATCTAATTGTTAGGTTTTGAGCAAGCTCAAAATCTGACCAATCAGATGCTTGAAAACGATCTCAGCCCAAGGCAAAATGTTGTACATGTATAACCTCGGGACCTGAATCGATCCAAATGAGACTACCTTCGGCAATTGTTGCAGAAGACATGGCAGTAAAAATATTAAACAGCGTATTTGAAAAAAAACCAAGAAGTCCTTTTTGATTGGCGGCTCATAACGGTTACATAAGCCTATACCTCCCAAACGCCACTCAGATTTGACCATTACGTTCGGAAAAGAAGAGGTTAAAGGTTTGGTTTTAGCAAATTTGGTAGAGAGTCATCAGAAGATCATTTCTACGAAATGCCATTCAGACTGGGCTACCGGTTTTGGAGAACACGATTGTTAAAGTTTTCCCTCTAGTCATATAAGAAAATTTAGCCCCGCCCCTGGTAGCCATGTTTTTCAAGAACAAGGGGATGTTCCTATCAAATGTCCTTTCATATTGGACTATTTCTAGGGTTTTGTGTAAAACTATTGCAACTCCTTCACAAAGTTACAATTAGGGAGAACGAATTTTTCACATAGAAAATACAAATGTATATGGAAATTTAAGCCCGCCCCTTCTGGCAATGTCTTTTGTATACGCATTGGTTTTAGCAGTTTCGGTACAGAATCTCCAGAAAACTACAGTAAAAACCCTCTAAACCGGAATTCTAGTAGAGAAGAATTTATATACTTTTAGACAGGTGGCTGCTTAATGCAGGGTGAAAGTCATACAGAAAGCTGTATGACTTTCACCCTGCATTAAGCTGCCACCTGTATCCAAGACCGATATGTATGCTAAATTTAGCGTCCGGTTTAGAGGGGTTTCACTGTATTCTTACCAAACGCCATTCAAATTGAACCATCGAGGTTTACAGGTTTCCATATAATCTTATAACAACATTTAGACCTGCCTGTAGAGGTCATGATCTGTCAGATAACAGCAAGTGTTTAGCAAGTTTGGTAGAAGGTCACGTGAATTCCTTTCAAAAATCATTAAATTCTGACTTCAGGTTTTGGAGAAGACGTTTAAAGACATTAACCTTTGGTTGAAATGGCAACCAGAGCTCCAAATGTATCTATATTCTTTAGTAATGTTGAAAGAGTATGATAACAAGATCATTTGTATAAAATTTGGTTCCATTCTGCCTTCAGTTTCAGAGGAGACGTAATTTAAAGCAATTGTTAACGGTCGGACGGACAGACAGTCCGATGATGGACGATCACAGAAGCCCACTAGAGCATACTCAGATGAGCTTAAAACAGTTAATTAATCTTAATGATGTCATTACGTACACGGATATTCATTACATACAGATTTAATAACATGGTGAATAGTACGCACATATTTGGATACAAGTACAGTAAAAACCCTCTAAATCGGGCGTTAAATTTAGTATAAATGTCGGTTTTGGAGACAGGTGGTAGCTTAGTGCAGGATGAAAGTCATCTAGGAGCTTTCTGCACGACTTTCACACTGCCTTAAGCAGAATCACCTGCCTAAAATATCTAACGTTTTCTCTACTAGAATTCACAAACTATCGACTGAGTTACTCAGTGTCTCATCTGGATCCAAGCCGTTTGCATATATGAGTCAGGTAGTTGATAGCGAGAGAAGGCTTAATAGCTGCAGAATTAAAATGTGTCAAATCAGGCCGTCAATCCCGAACATTTTGATCAGTTGGCTCACATTTTCCCTGGCAGTTTCTAGTTTTTCAAGCAAAGCATTATCATAAACAGTGTTTTTGTTAATGGATTTAGAGGATGGTCTATGGAAACTGCCCTTTTGGTTTTTGTAGGCGCACCAGGCTGCTTTGTATGTTACTGATACATTCAGAAAGCTGCTAAGTCTGAATATTTCATTGAAGAAATCCTGTCGAAGGTGCTTGTAGGACAGGAGCATCGTTCCACCTTTAAAATCGTTTAGCCATTTGTAATAGAACGTTGTCCAGTTTGTACAACTCGACTTAACGAATGTGTGCCAGCCTATAAAGAAATCAAGGTATTTCATATTAGTTATCTCAAGGAGTGTGACATTTTTAATGTCCATTTGTGTTTACTCGTTTTGTAATTGCGAGAATCAGAACAAGAATTGCCGTGGTTGGTACCAATGACGTCCTTAAAGACGACTTAAAGTGTATCTCAAATGAAACAAAATTGTTCAGAAATAAACCGAAGTGACGCACATTTGAAATATTTTATAATTGTATGAATACGCCGTTTTGATTACCCTGTGAATGTAAGACACTGAACATACTCATAAACTGTATGGCGCGCAAACGAATATATACAATGCATTTTGGACTAATCAAATATATTTGCATATTGTATCATTCCGTAAATAGTTGATGATAAAGAACTCAGTTCTAACTTTAATCAGTAAGATAGATTCGACAAGGAGTTTTGTTTTGTGGAAATGAAGAAGTAACCGGCCGAATCCCTGGCCACGGCGATATAAAGGAACCATTTCCTTTGGGTCTCTAAACTATTTAGTCCGTAAGGCATTCGTCAAACCTCGGTTTTGGTTCAGAGTTCTGCCATTCTGGGTTTATTGTAGACGTTTCCAGTTCAGCATGACAGATAGTTTTTGAGTCTGAGTTTCGTTCTCAGGCTTTTGATTGGTCAGATTTGAGTTCTCAAGCTTTTGATTGGTCAGATTTGAGCCATAGGCTCAAATCTGACCAATCAAAAGCTTGAGAACGTACTCAGACTCAACTAACAGTTTTATAAGCATGGACCCTGATTTTCCTCGGACACGGATTTAGAGTTAAGGTGCTAATAATATATTACATGTACTGTGCCTATTGTTCAAAACAAGACTTACCGGAGCTATTAAACAATGCGGTGTTAGCGAACGTCGTCAGGGTTTTAGTGTGATAATAGTTGTAATAAGCCAAGACACAGTCCACTGGAGGTCTTATCAACACTACCGCATTTTCGTAATAGTGCTTGCCGCCAGGAGGATTGTGTGTTTTTATAACCAGCACATTATCCATTTTGCCTTCGCCCTTAAATATCTTGCCCAGCATACGGTTGTTGTAGATTGCCCCAGTTAAAATGTCTAGTAACAAAACATAAAAAATAAATACTAGAAATAAATTAAATGGATGTCTCGACAAACATATTATTGTGTAACTACGTTTAACGATCTATACTAGTACATGAAAGTTTTGTAACTCTAGTGTCACTCAAAGGTGCTCGACGCATGCTTGGACTCTACCATGTGGCCCGGAAGAAGTAGTCAATTTGCATATCGAATAGTTTATGAGCCGGGTCACAGCAAAATGGTCGCATCCGTTCAAAAGGAAAGTTGGAGAAAGAAAACTGGCGCCTCGTAGCTGACTGGAAATAGTAAGCACCGTTTTAATTGCGGCGAGTTTGATGTTTTTAGATAGTGTTTAACCATAATTCGCGTTTTTGTTGAAAAGATTAACGACTACAGATCCCCCTATATACTTCTATGCATTCTGGCGGGAGTCACATCGTTTCGCTCTAGCGTTTTTTCAAATTCACGGTCTTGCAGCGACAAGACGGAGCAATATTTAAGGAAAGCACTAATTGTGCCGCTTAGCATATGGAATTTGGAACGGATCAAGACCAAACTGATTGAAATCGGTGTTGAATTGGCTTTGCTGTAAGACTTTTAAAAACATGACTGTTGTATTTTCCGCCGCTGATCTGTCGTAGTTAGATACCTTTCAATACATATATAGACCCGATAGGAATTTTTTTTCCGGGTCGTGTTTTTCTCGTTTTTCGGAGTGGTTTAAGGTTCAATTTTTATTAATTTTTTTTTTTTTGGGGGGGGGGGGGTTCCATGGATGAGTCCAAGCATGCGTCGGGCACCTTTGGTGTCACTGTGTGCATATCATAAGCAACTCCTAAGCGTAAGGTCAAATAGCAAATTATTAACTGACAAAATATGACTGACGGTCGGACACGTATACTACTGTGCTCCCCTCCTTTCAACAGTAAGGGTAAATAAATAACAAAGATGACAATGAGGAAATGGCCTTTTGTTTTTCTTTTAATAATGATATTAATATACAATTGAACCTGGATATCTCGAATTTCAAGGGACCATATACATTACCTCGAGATAACCGGAGTTAGAGTCAGTCTTTCTTCTAAATTGGAGTGTAAATCGAATTGACGCTTTAACCAATTACCTCATAGGCTATTTTTAGATACAACCTCTTTGAATAAATCTACCGAAAAGGAGCATTATCTAGAGTAAATGAAAATTTAAGAATTTTGTAGTTTGAAACCATTGTGATAAATAGAGCATTTGCTCCTATAGGAGCAAATGCTCTATTTATCACAATGGTTTCACAAAGAGACTTTTACAATGTCGTCAAAAGTCGTCAATATGAGGGAATGGGTTAAATTAATGCAGATCGAAATTAATGCTGAAATCTCCTGTAAGGGCTTTCAGCATTACTTGCTGCCTGCACCAAACTGTCACAAGTCTTTATAGATATGGGCATTGGTGAATTTTAGAACAAAAGTTCTGATAGTAACCAAGGTTATAA
Organism: Azorinus chamasolen; assembly: GCA_963576725.1. Lineage (NCBI taxonomy): Eukaryota > Metazoa > Mollusca > Bivalvia > Cardiida > Solecurtidae > Azorinus > Azorinus chamasolen. Next base: position 13,064,543 of record OY755237.1, read on the forward strand.
AGTTCTGAAAGAAGGAGATCCTTCGAAAGCAAAAGTAACAATGCCAAAAGAGAAAATTGCAGACTCCGTTTTATTAATTATGTTCATGAGCAGTTATGAAGAGTGCAACACTACTCACGCCCCCTAGCACCGGCTAAAGCGGTATTCTATTTTCAAAACTAATAACATTGAAACTAATAATCCCGAAGGACCAGTCATATAACAATAAGTCTGTATTACAAGTTTTGGAAGGGACCGAATTTTAAACTGGAGTTATATTGAAGTTCGAGTTATCCGAGTTCGAGGTATCCCGCTGTTCGAGTTATCCGAGTTCGAGATATCGAGGTTCCACTGTAATTCATGTATTATTATTTCCCTGGTGATGACGAACGTCACGTTCGTTCAATGAAAATGTATTCCTCACACTGGTAATTGATACCACAGAGTATAGTACATCTAAGTATCTGCAGTGACAGGTCAACATACCTTTTGATCATTTAATTATGATATGTACTTAATTATTTACACCATTAATAAATAGTATATACATACATGTATTTTATAAATACAATATTTCCCTGTCTATAGCATGGAGATGTAACCATTATTTCAACGCTGAAATTTTAGAGTGGAATGGCCAACCGGTGTAGCGTCCACTCAGTATAAAAGGCCTAAACTTGCTACAGGATTCTGAGTTTAGGACTCCTCTGATATGAGACTGCATTTTTTTGTAAATATGAGTGCATGCGTCTCCAGGGTTGAAATGCTTAACTTGTCAGAATATTGTATTGTAGAGTGTAAGGGCAGTGCAAAACTGACTGTATTATATTTGTTATTGTATCACATCGGTTCAATGACCAAATATTATATCTACCTGATACATATTCCAGTAAATGCCTTGTCCACGTGTTTCCTGACCCCGGAAAGCTTGCTAACGCAGTCTGAAATAAAAACCTGTCAGTTAAAATGGTTTCATGCGAGGTCCTTAAGGTTCTTTTTGACTCCGTTTTTAACCCATTTGTTCCTATATCATATTTTTTTCTTGGAAACCATCCATTTTCACATACTTTGAAGGAGCACAGAAAAGAATATAATGTGTAGCTATAAGCCATTGCCACTGGCTAACCCTTTCATAACGAAGCAATTTTATTGTATCTGTATGAGAATTTCCATCTGCTGTTTTTCTATTGTTTCAAAATACAGTATAACCTCTCTTAACCGGAATTCTACTAGATAATAATTTAGATACTTTTAGGCAGTTGGCTGCTTAATGCAGGGTGAAAGTCATGCAGAAAGCTCCTCTAGGAGCTTTCTGCATGACTTTCACCATGCATTAAGCTGCCACCTGTCTCCAAGACCGATATTTATACTAAATTTAACGGCCGGTTAAGAGAGGTTTTGCTGTAAGTGACAGTGTCCCTTAGATATACTCATATAGAGCTATCTGCATACAGAACAGATCCACAGCATTTTGGAAATGTATGATGTGACCCCTATGATGTGTTTATTGTGAGAGGATATACATGTAGATCTGAATTACCAAATGCCATTTTAAAATGAATGCTAAGAAATATGCAGTAATCCTTTACCTTACACGGCTTCACAAACAGACTAGACCCGGATAAAAAGGATGCTGTAGAACTGTTTGATCGGGGGTCCTCACTGTTTGTAATTGGAGTTATATAGATCTGATCCTACAGTCTTTGTCTTGACCAGAGATTCTCTGGGTAAGGTCATGTTGTAGAAAATAAGTTTATTGTATATTTATGATGTGATCAGTTCATGCCTAAATGTTCAATAGATTGTACATCTTGTAAGCAATAAACATTACATTTCTTTGATCTTAGGTAGTCAAAACATCTCTTCTTTTTTCTAATGAGCACAGGCCCTGACATTACTGAATTGAGTCTAGTCTCATCATTTTATACTTAAATAATTTAACAGTTTTGAGAGAACCCCTATCAAGGCATAAATAATGTGACGACAACTAAACAAAAACATTTACCACTTGGAAAAGTGATGTTCTGCCAAAGTGATTATATTTGTATACTACTTTTAGATAATCCGAGTATGGATCAGCTGTAATACTGCTTTAAAATTATATCAATCCATTTGTTTTGTATAAATTGCCGGTAATACGAATATGTCTTATAGGGTGGGCATGAAATAAATGTGAGGTCGGGCGCCCCTAAACCGGTTTAACCCCCCCCCCCCCCCACGGTGACCGATAATTGTCATTGACCTTGCCAAGGTACGTCCATCTTCCCCTTATTGTCTGTTTTGTTTTGCCTTTGTGTGTCTTTTTTTGTGTCTTGATACATTTGCTGTACTGTCTTGTCATGGTGCTGTTCGGGTGGCTGTATGTTTAATGGTTCTGTCCCTGCATGACCCATACATGTATTTTATAACCATTTTATACGTTGGACAAAGTATCAAAATATGTGTGACCAACAATTTTGCGATGTAAAACACAGTTGAACTTAGATACCTCAAACTTCAAAGGACCATATCAATTACTTCGAGATAACAGAAGTCCGAGTTATCAGATATCTAATATGAACACTTTCTCACGTTCACAGGTTAGTGTTTATCAAAGGTAATGCTAAAAGCCCACGAAGAAGCTGTCACAGTTTCGATCCGGGTGAAAAGTACTAGGCGTCATATATCAGGATACAGACTGAGAGATGATTACTAATAGAATGCTAAGAAGCACTTGCATATTTGAAGATACATTTTAAAATTTCTCAAAACCTGCTGAAAATAGTTTGAGAGCAACGTCTGTCAAATATAAGTTGTATAAATAAACAAGAGCCGCGTGCGGCCCCAACGCTCATCTGATTTGATGCTTGTCCAGCTAAATCTAAAAAAAAAAGAAAATGATAAAGGACATAACTCCAAAATTTTCAAATCAAGAGTTATGATTCTTATGTAGGGTCCTTCCCCTAAATTAGATCTACTAACCTATGAAGTTTCATATTGATACTTTTCGAGTAATGAGCTACATTAAAGTTTTTGCACGACGACGACCCAGTGGTCACAATAGCTCGACTTTTCTTCAAAACAGACGAGCTAAAAAGGAGAAAATTATACATAATCAGAAATAACAGCAAACGGCGGTTTATGCAGGCGGTAATCGTTTAGCTCATCGATATATAAACACTTGTCACTTGGATGCATTTGGACAGATAAAACACGTGATAAACTAATACAAATACCTAACACGTTACCGCGTACTCGTGGTGTAACAACGCATTTAAGGTGGCGAGATAGTTTAGCTCCAGATATTGAAAAATCATATTTAAAACTACCTAGAGCCATTTTTTCTGAGCCTAGTTGGTTAGTTATATTAATTTATTTGATTATTTATCAGAAAAATCAATAATCCTATCAAACCGACATTTGAAATCTATTTAAATGTGCCAGTTTGATTTTTTTCAAACAGCGATTACAAGGTTATCTTTTGGACTAAACTTATTGTAATTGGCCAATATGTGAATCATTAGCATGTCCAGGGATCCGTGTCACAGATTTTTGATAAAACTCTCCGGTTGGGAGTTATGCAATATTTTAGTGTTAAGACCCCTAAAATTCTGCCTCCCGCTACGTTTCTTTTGATTTTAGACGATTGAAGCAAACCGCGTATAATTCGGACACAAATTACAGAAGTTATGATTGTTTGAAAAAGTCGACTGATTTAAAATTGCATCTGTCAAAAACATGAAAAGGATTAGAAAGACCCCCATTGTGTTGCGTAATTTTATAATTATCTATAGCTTTCAATCAAATTTATATCCAATGGAGTGCTTATAATATGTGTCATATTTTCCACTAAGCTCCCCCCTTTCTTCCATCCGATCAATTTAAAAAGCTGATTTAATTGCCGGTTTCCCATAAATCACCCATCAGAAAGCTTATCTAGTCATGTGGCCAACATAGTTTGAGGCTACCGAGAGGGAAATGCGGATAAATAGCCGCCTATTGCTTTATCACGTATGTGCCCTAATTATCAGTTCCCCCTAGGTGCCCCTGATAAGCCTTCCTCGTAAATGGCTGACTGGCTAAGTCAGAGAAAAGGTCGATGGTAATAAAGAAAAAGGGGTTTATACGGCTCTTGTGGTATATTTTATGGTATTTCGTTAATGCATTGGATAAAAGAGACTAGTGTCTATTATTTAATTTTGTTGCTAACATACTGTGGCACCTTAAAGGTGCATTTACATGTACACTATAGTATAGTAGACAGTAATTGCACTCCAACTACATGTATAAAGGGGAGTAAATGTACAGTCTGCTGAACAGTCATTCGGACTGAAAGTACACTATAACTAGGTACTTTACTCTTCTTTTTTTCATAAAGAAACGATGAATTTGACAGATTATGCCATCAAATACAGTAAATTAGGCAAACATCGCGCTCAAACTATAATATATTTGACAGACCATGGCACTCAAACTACAGTATATTTGACAGAGGTTTCAAACTACAGTACCTTTTACAGGCATATCACTCAAACTACAGTTTATTTGAAAGACGTTTAACTTTTAAAAAAAAACGACCCATGAAATTTCAATAACAAATGCAGTATATTTGAACGATATTTTACTAAAATAAAGTATATTTGACAGACGTTGCTTGTTATTTCCAGCAGGTTTTGAGCAAGTACAAATGTATTAAATTATAAACAGTGAGTGTGCCTAAGGATCAATACTGAACAACGGATATGCAAAACTAAAGAAGATTCATAAGAGGTTTCATAATTAGCAGTAAGAAAAAATACTATAAACAAAATCAAATCTTACTTACATGGTGTTTAATGTTTGTATTCAACGATGCAGTCTTAGAAACACACATCGCCCCATCAAAGTTTCGCTCATTCATGACTTGTGCAAGTCCTGTTTCCAATTTATCCATGTGCAAAAATCCGCTAGCTCTTATAAAGACAGATCGTCGATTTGGCCTGTTATCAAAGCCTAATACTTCACTCTCATTCCAATTCCTCGCGGGGATCAGCGATGACATGGCAACTTCCATTATGTGGTACGATTCAGAGGAGATATTATGATGATCACTTGTTGTTATGATACTGTTCCACCACTGATGGAGGTCACATGTCTTTTTTACTTTTGAATCTACAAAATAGAAAACTGTCTTGCCACATGGCAACCACATTATTTTTAAGGTTTAGATAGAAACTGAAATATATGAGAAACGCGATGATGGTGATGGCAATAACCGTCCGAATTAAACGCATGTTGCTTAAATTACCGACAATCACAATGATGGCTTCAATGTATTCTGGTCAATCAGATATCAATTGTGTTATGCTACTACGTGTTAGTATAAATGACCTTTCGTCATTTGACAATCCGTACAATTAAGCATATGCTCAATGAATATGTGCACTACACGCACAAGCTGTACATAATGTGACTGGAAATATTAATGACGATCTGTACATGTTTCCCGATATTTACATATGAATGTAATGTGTGCCAAAAGCTCATGGTAACAGGTTTCAACAATATGTGTTTGTGAAACACTATGCCCCGACATGACCTTAGACCTTGATGTATGACGTTGACCTTAAAACGTCACTCCTGAAAATGTTTACCTCCATAAGTTGCACATGTATGCCAATGTTGAAGTATGTGTGTGTACAGTGACTAAAACTGTAAGTTGGGGAGAAAACAACGAACCAACAAACCAACCCCAACAAACAGGGCAAAAAAGCAAAAACAATATCTCCCAGACGTGTGGGGGTAGGGGGGGGGGGCGAAGAAATGTAATGCTTTGATAGCGGGGAACAAATTAAGTGATAAATCTAATTTGGAAACGGTGCAAACCCAATAGAGCACCACGCATTATTAACGGTCATGCAATTTCAATCTTTTAATACTTAATCAGTTATAACGATGAATCTTTCCAGTTTGAAACGTGAACATGTATCATGTTTAATGTTCCAATATGTCAAACGCCTGGTATTGCTCTTGTTGTTGCATCCTTAGAAAGCACACACATACACTGGGCATACGCCATGTATGTGGCATATCGGTAGCTTTTGTGATATTGACTACGACGGCCAATTTTTCTTGTTAACCAGAATTATAAGCTAAATACTATTATAGTTTATACTCTCTCTACTTTTTATGCAATATATAGCTTCATTTTTGTCGATTCCATATTCTATAGGTAATCATTACGAACGATTGATATCGTTGATTGTACAGAGTCAAGTTATTCCTGATAATTGAGATTGCACCACTTGTCGAGCTCAGATTGCTGAGACTTTACCAAATATTAGTAATAAATGGTGTCGTAGAGAGCATGATGAGTCTAATGCACTTTAAAATTGGACAAACAACTAAGTTTTGATATATAATTGACAGACACATTTCATTTTATAGCTGAAATGAACACCTTCTCCCACCTAAACCTAGATTTTATCTAGACATCTTTAAAAGGGTTTAAAAGATTTTCATTCAAAATACGTCTTTGTTCCTGCTTATAAGGCTTCGAATAATGTCATTATTATTTGACGATTACATTATATCGATGTCTTGAAGCAGGAAATTATTAATACCAAGTCATACATTTCAGTTACTACTGACAAAAAGACCATCGTTTCAGACCATGTCAAAAAGTATGAACAACTTGGAGCATAATTACATAACATAAACTTCCTACGATGTATTGGTTACCATAACATAAAAACATACAAGAAAACCATTGATGCAAAGCATCAAAGGCGCGGATTACTGAATAATGAATAAAAATAATTGTGTTTTATATATAAAAAAAATGTTTGCATTACTCCTATGGCTTTAGTAACACAACGCAATTCTTCCATTTCATCATAAAGGATCCTTGGAACGTCTTAGTTATACAATAACTCTTCCAGTCTCACACTAGACACCTTATCCCCCATCGTGTTAAATATTCATGTAAGAAATAAAGACATCATGAACATAAGCTGGTATTTTATAATCGCATATGCACAAAGATATCCGATTTCTAATCTGAACATTTTCTCAAGTGCACAGCTTATTGCAGGTCTAAAGTTCGGACACTTATTTCCGTAAAGAATGTGTTATCGTTTTCTGGAATACAGAGTCGGCCATCACGATCTTAACCGTGGATCTCTTACATTTTAGACGGATGAATTTCACATTTGTATTGTACATATAGTTTTGCATAATTTGTATTAAGTTGCCATGTTGTGTATACTAGTCAAATAAAATTATTATTATTATTATTAAAAAGCAGCAATTTCAGTCGGATTGCCATAGTAACCAACAAACGCTCTTTATTTCCGTGCCTTTAGAAACTGTCAATTTAGTTGATTTTCCATCAGACTATCTTTACTAATTAAGCCCCGCCCCTGATTTAAACGGTTGTCATAAGCGTATTGCCCCGAAATACGAAAGTTGTCAGTTCCGCAACATCTTAGTCATTTACTCTGCTGTTATCATTGATGACCCTTCCGCTGCGGTAATAAAAAATTATTAGCCCTGTCCTAGGAGAAATAATTTTCTAATATTTTCATTTCCAAAATACAAACAATTCTACACTGAAAAAAAAGTATGTCGACCTGTTTCCAACTATATAAAATTGTATTATTCCATACATGATGTTCTTATAATCATAAAGACAAATTAAAATTCACTCGCAATTCTTGATAAATCAGCCCTCCTACCAGTGAAATTCCAATACCAGCGTTCCATATAAAGCGCGGGGCCTTCAGGCTCCCGCGCAATAAACCGCGTTTCATTGCAAATTCTAGCTATTGTACAACTACAAAATTGTCTATACTTTTGACTTCTTGTTAAACGAAGATAAAAGAACATGTAAATGTTGTTATAATAAATATCTTCTGGTCTATTAAAAACTCTTCAGAAGTCTTAAGAACAAAAAGTTGCAGTTGATGTAAATGCCCTTTCGGATAGGGAAAAACGTATTTTTTACATTATTGATATCCGTATATGGCGCGTTTTATTGCTAACTCTAGTTATTGTACTACTACTAAACTATCTATACTTTTAACGTCGTGTCTATCCAAGAACATGTTAAACGTTACTGTGATAAAATATATTAACAGACTGTAGATTCCGAACAGCTTATAAGGGCACTAACATTCTGATATAACCCAAAAGGGCGCACAGCTTATTCGAAAAATTAAGCCCCCACCTTTTTATTTTCTTCCGTTGAACTGTCAACGTTTAACATTTTACTTTCTGTTTTTTACTGGAGTTAGTTCCGCTATTTCGCACACAATGACATCATGTGATTTCGGACTACTTTCTTAGCCAACGGCAGAGGTATATGTAATGTAACCGGGTGTAAGAGAGTGAAACACTTGTGGCAAGACTATTGCACCGGAAATTAGAAAGGATCGGCTATTTAGTATCAATAACGTATTCATTTCTTAATGTAATAATACAAAAAATGCTTAGCCTATTTTCATGTTATTCTTACTCTTAATCGATCAGTATATGCAATCTGCATTGCCCAAACAAGGAAAATTTTATTTCACCAACGTTACAAAAATGACTGCTCCTATCATGAGGGAAAATATTCGTAAGCCCATATAGTCGACCCGCTTATGCGGGGGCGACAAAAAGGGATATGATCCTATAGTACTACAACATATTGCATGTCTGGTTGTAAGAAAGGTTTAGAACTCTATGAAAACGACCTCTCAAATCCGGAAACGGAAGGAAAACGTCGGATATCTGTATTATTTCGCTTTTGTCGTACCCTTTATTACTTTTCTACAGTTACTCTGTTTGCAGCTCAATCACTGAGTACACTAACGATATGTTAAAGTTTGTTTCACTTAAATGTATTCGTTTTACATGCACTTTACCACTCTATTTGCCATCGAGGTTGTTGTAGATTAGTCGGAGAGGGGGAATACGTTAATTTACACTGGTTGTCTTTTAGGATGGGGATGGAATAAGTGTGGGGTTGGGTGCCCCAAAACCGGTTTAAACCCCCATGACTTTTCTCACTGACCGTTCCAAGGCGGTACTTCCATCTTCCCCCTATTGTTTGTTTGTTTTTTCTTTGTGCGTCTCTTAATGTTTTTGTTCTGTTAGTTATGTACATTTGCTGTGTTTTCTTGTGTTGCTCTTCGGGTGACTGTTTGTTCTGTATGTGGTGTTAGGATCCTGCATGACTCAAATCTGATCATGAGTAGCAATTAAAAGTGCAACACTACTCACGCCCCTAGCACCGGCTTAAGCAGTATTCATTTTTCAAAACGTATACGATCACACCTAAAGATGATACACTTCTTAAGCAGGGTTACAGATATCTTAAAATTCGGAAAGCTTTTTCTACATTTTATTATCGAAATTTACCCCTCATTGATAAATATAACTGCAATTTACGGACGTTACTGCAAAAAAGGTATTCTCACCCAGAATGCTATGATGTTATCTACAAACTTCGGGGGGTCATATCTGTTTTCATGATTTATTTATTAAACGCATTAAAACCTTTAGGAAGAAAGGTTATGACCCACTTATATTGCAACAAACTGCATGTTCGGTTATCGACCCCTTTACAGTCGGTCGCTACGCTTCCCTCTTTGATTGCGCGAAGACAGACCGGGGGTAGTACTCTTTGATGGAATACTTTTAAACCCAGAAACGGGATGAGCTTACCAGGCTCATGTTTTGCCTTTTCCCTGACGTGCCCTTAACGACGTCCTTGCATTTGCTCTGACTTCAGCAAAATTATTGAGTTTATATTTGACGGACTTTCACAGTTGTTATGCTGTTTTACATTCTGTACTGTACTTAACGTATTCTATGATGTGGGAAAGTCCAGCGAGGATACCTTTATTTACACTGTTTGTTTAGCTAGGGTGGCTTTAGCATAATAAAGTAGGAATGAAGTACTTATTTTGCTTAAGAATAATCGGTGGCACAACCGAAGTGTTGATAATACTCGTTAACTTTAATGCATATTATTCCTTGAAGTACAATTGTATGGAAAACTATTGGTTATAAGGTGCCACCGGTTATACTAAAATAAGCAACATAACTAAATTTACTAAATAACATAAACTTATTGCTGAGTGTTAGTTGAGCATCTCATGGTATCCTAGACGTACTTATGGACTGTCTGAAAAATATGCATATTAACATCTAGAGGTTGCAATTCATCTTCTGATAAGAGGAGGTCTAAGGTATAAATTGTAAAAGGTAATGTAATAACCTTAATCCCACCATGTAATATAAATATCTCTCTGTCTTACACCTGTCTCCAAAATTCAGATATTATTATTATTATTATCTCTGATTATTTATTTTCAGATAGCATATGTGGTTGTTACTTGTATCAGCTTGTGTCACGAAATGGATTAATAACTCATATACTATAAATAATGTTGAACAATAAAGCTCAACTAAGCCCGCCTGATTGAATCCAATACATAATTAATTGAGAGTAATTGTGCTACTTTTAGCAGCTTGTTTCCTGTAATGCGTTTAATTAACATTATACAATCATGTTGAGCAAAACGCCCAAATAAGTATTATACATGAACAGAAATTGAGAGTATCCTTTACTTAGCATATAATATATATGTATAGGCTAAATGCAGGCAGAATGTCCCTTAAATAACTATTAGCCAATATCGGCCGACATCAAGAAGTGTGCGCGTCCTATATCGGACCGATGTAAAAGCCGACATCAGCCCAATATGAAAATCTATATCAGACCAATGTCGGCCCGATATGAAATGTTTGCTGGGATGAAATATGTTTGATTAAGCCTCTCCTTCATACAAACACCTTTTCATGCATTTTGCAAACAGAGTAGACCCAGACCAGATTACTCCTATAAGAGCCGTCTGATGAGGGACTGCTTTGTTTGCTTATGGTATGATATAAATCTGATTCTTTAGTTTCTGCCTGAGCCAAAACATCTTTTGCATAGTTATATGCCATCATACAAAATTAAGCTAATAAATTCAATTAATTCAAACAAGAAATGTCGAAACGACATCAAACCGGGGTTTCCTTCACATTAACTAGAGAATTCTAAGTTCAAAGGGGCATAAATCCCAGAAAAATTGCAGATGGAAAAATTCCTGACAATATGCATTTCTACATATGGTGTCCTTGCTGCATGCAAGGTTTTATGAAAAACTGTTGAGCAGTTTCAGAGAAGTTGTACTTACAAGGATAGGGTCAAAAGACCTAGTGATTTCTAAGTTCAAAGTGACATAACTCCCAGAAAAATTCCAGAAGGAAAAATCCCCGACAATATGCGCATCTACATATTGTATCCTTGCTACATACAAGGTTTTATGAAATTCTATTGAACAGTTTTAGAGGAGTTGCGCTTACAAGGGTAGGGTCAAGAGACCTAGCGATTTCTAAGTTAAAAGGGACATAACTCTCAGAAAAAATGGAGAATGAGAAATCCCCAACAAAATGCACATCTACATATTGTGTCCTTGCTACATACATGGTTTAATGAACTTCTGTTGAACAGTTTGAGAGGAGTTGTGTTTATACTGATAGGGTCAAAAGACCCAGTGATTTCTAAGTTCAAAGGGGCATAATTCCCAGAAAAATTGCGGAAGGAAAAATCCCCGACAATATGCACATCTACATATCGTGTCCTTGCTACATGCAATGTTTTATGAAAATCTTTTGGAACAGTTTCAGAGGAGTTGCGCTTACAAGATTGGCAGCCACCCTCCCGTCCGACCGACCGCCGTACATCACCATTTCAATAACCGGAGTTTTCCATGAAAACCCGATTAATAGATTATTGCATTAAACACATATACATATGCTTATAGCAAACACATATATAGGCAGTAGACATGAATTCTTTGTTACTCAAATCGATTTACAAAGAGCCTAACATACACATTAATGAAGATAACATATATGTTCTAGTACACTGTCACACACACATAAATATTCATTATCCCTTACCTGAATAGTATGCAGATTTTCCTCTGTATGAACAACAGGCGTTTGTAGTTGATACAACAATGATGATGTAATGCATTGGATCCTGATAAGTTATTATATTGTTAAAATAATAAACTCAGATAGATAAGCCTTAAAGTATGTCTTATCATTATAATTCAATAAAGAACTCAGTTAGAATTAGGTTTCCGAGTTGTTACGACGTTATCTCCCAAATAGAACAGTGTACAATTAAGACAAACTTTCAGCTTTTTTCACAATAAGGTTCTGTCTCCAAAGAAATAATGTGAATAATCTAATTTATCACATAATCTGCTTTTTGGGAGTGTCATAACAGAATGCCGTAAATCGTGGGAAATGCACTAGCGCATGTTTGTGCAAGTTAGCAATCATAAGCCAATCGTAGCGCTCATTTAACCTTCATCCTACCAACTGGGGTCAATTTGACCCCAGCGGCTATTTTTATGAAGCGACTTGCAAAGTACTGATTCATAACTAACGAGGTTTTATGACTTTGTCAATACACCTGATTTTTTTTTACAGAAAAGGGTTTACTGATAGGTTACCAACAGTTTTTAGCAGAATTTCCAAAAACATGGCCTGGGGTCCGATCGAACCCCAAAATCCAATGTCAAATTTTGACCTTTAATTCATACTAGTTTGAAACTAGACATGGCTGAATCATCTAAAAATCCCTATATACAGATGTTCAGGCTTTGAGGGCCATAATACAAGACAATGATGAATATGAAATAGAAGATTCAGACTTATCAGGCAGTGAATAGGATCGAATATTTGAACCATCAGACCTCAGTGATACTGATGTAGTTGAAGGCACAGGTTCAGTCTCAACCTGGTGCGGCTGCTGATGAGGAAGATGGACACATTGCTTTGCCTATGGACCGATGCTTAGCAAGAGGCTGAGCAAGAGGAAGGCCAACGAGTACAGGCGGGGTAGAGGCAATGTTCGACCCCTTGCCCCACAGACAGGTGACGCAGGCCAGCCAGTGATTCGTGCTCAGCAGTAAGCACCAAAATGCCTGTTGTTTTATTTGGAAACTGTGTCAATGTTGGAGCTGTGGTAGCTTTCATAGTCTGGTTTGTCACATTTCCAGAGTGGAAAAGCAGTGAAGGTAGGTGAGCGTCCCAGATGTATCTTCCTTCGGGACCTTTGAAGATGCCTTGGTAATGCCTCAGATACAGCGATGGGCAACATCAGTAGAAACTCTTCAGAAACCAATTAGAATGACCATGCAGATGGTTGGTGTACAGGCAGGTTCACCTGCTTATCCTGGAGAAACACTATGTGACTCCAAAAGGAAGAAGTGTGTCATTTGTCCCCGCACTAGCGACAAGAAGCTCCGTGTGACGTGCGACACATGTAGACGCCCACTTTGCACTGAGCATAGCGTCCAGCAAACAATCTGTGAACAGTACTTGTAGAATTTTGCAACATAAACAAGTACACCCAGTATGACACTAATCAGGTGACGTCCAAACAGACTTGATTAATGGAAAATATGTATAGTTTGGGTGTATACATGTTTCGGTATTTTCCTCTAGTTTTTGTCATGTTCAAATGATACTTTAGACCCCGAGAGGTCTTAAACTATTCATAGTAGCTCAATTTCCCGTTCATATGTTCTGTTTGGTTTCAATTTATCAATTCATACAATTACTTCTGTTTGGTATTTACTCTCTCTGGTTTCAGTACATTGTTTTAGGTCTGGTGTCCAAACGGACCCCAGTTGGTAGGATTTGGGTTAAAAATATGTTGGTAGGATGAAGGTTAAGCATTAGTCAATCGTAGTGTTCCATGTACGTCGTCCATTGTAATATATGTAAGCAATGAACGAAACAGCCGTCAGCTATATAGCCTGTTTCATTTTCTGTGGCAGTTTAAGACTTATGTGATCAAAAGAATCTTGCGTGATATTTATGACGTAACGTTGAATATAAATCTGACATTTGATCTTGTTAATTAATACGATTTTTTTATCTATGTTAATTGGATTTGATGATTCACTATTGTACGAGTCAAAATAAAATGTTTCTGTTCTTTTCTGTTCATTTACACACACACACAATCTTTAAACGATCATAAATAAGTGTACGTCTGCAGTTAATGTACGTTATACATTGTATTCCAAACAGTTTTGAGTTAGATAAGAATTTTAACCTGTTCGTGTAACTCGATGTCTTTGGACCTCCCTACATTTACAGCTGGTGCGTATCACCGTGTTTACGCCCAGACACGCCCTTGCCAGTTGGTCGTCTGCATTTAATTGGTACTGGTACTGTTCTTCACTGATCTGCTGGTTGACTGTCACTTTGTAGTCGCCACAAAGGCGCAATTTGTTGTTTTGTTTTGGCGCCACCACTAATGGCGTAGCCTACTGACTTGTATCTATATATTCTCTGAGTCTCAATTATGCCGTCTGCCTTAAGTTTTCTTAATTCTTCCGTTACGATTTCAGTGCACTCTTTTAGGGTGGGGATGGAATACGTGTGAGGTTGGGCGCCTCTAACCCGGTTTAAACCCCTAGTGACACTTGTCACTGAGTACGTTCAACCCCCCCCCCCCCCCCTATTTTTTTGTTTGTTATGTCTGTATGCATCTCTTTTTGTTTTGATAGGCATGTACATTTGTCATGGCTGTGTTAAATATATGTGATGTATCCTGCATGACTCATGTATACATATATATTATGTACATGTATTTTTTTTACTCCAAATGGCGTACTAATCAACTAAAGGGAAGCAACTCACCATGTACAACTGAACCATGCTGTATCAGATTTCGCAACACGTGATTATGAATTATGACGTCTTAATGTCTCAAACGTCATCACTACGTCAAAATGAAAGGGGAAAAAACACAAAACAACAAGAAGAATTTTGTAGATTTTTAAAAGCTTAGGCTATGAATACTACCCACATCTAACAGTACAGCTGAATAAAGTATGTTTTAAAAACATCGTAATTCAGACCTCTGGAAGTGATTATGACAATTAAAAAGTGACAAATTTAATGTCCATGTGAACTGTGGGAACCAGTTCAAGTCTCTTGCTCGTGAAATTGCATCGACGGTAACAGTTTCTGTTGTGCAGCTATTAAGGTAGACTGGTAATATGACGACTGAAGCTTCACAGACATATTTTTGGAAAGACAATAAGCCTACAGCAATGCTTAGGGATAAGGAACGTTTCCGTTTGTTATTACTGGGATGTTGCATCATGGCAGTGGGCTTTCAGTGTGTGGGATTCTTCACGAAGGGCTGGATACAAGTCAAAGGCGTTGAAGGCGACTTGAACCTGGGTCTATGGTCAGTTGACATGTGTGCTGAGCGCCAATGTCATCAGAAAAAACACGCATGTCAGTCCTTATCTTATGAGAAGCTAGCCAGTATAGTTATGGCATCCAGCAACAGAGATGCAGTTAAAGGTTCGTGGTTGATAAAAGAGTTTAATATAGATCTATAGTATTAAGTCTATTTGTTGCATAGATCTAGATCTACACAAGACCTCACGCTAGTTCTTCATTTTACCTATTATAAAAATGTACATGAAAACGCCTATATTTATATTGATATGAAGATAACAAATTGAATACTCTTTAAAGCATATAGAATTTAGTTTTTGTTTGTGCAGAGTCTGTAATTACTTAAAGAACGGTATTTACCTAGCCTAGATCAACGCATTAATCGACTTGTGTATCATCATTAGTGACATCATTAACTGAATCTACCTATATTTTAAAACAATATAAAGTTAGCAACCTCAACCTACTTCCACGATCCAAAACCCAAGGTGATAGAGCCGTAGCAATAGCCTTCAGTAAGTAGCTTTATATCACAGTGAGCCAACAACCAGAGCCCCGTTGCTGTGGTTGGGGAAAGTAATTAATACTATAAATGCCACTACTCTAATATACTCTCTCTCTCTATCTATCTCTCTCATGTTGGTTCAGGAAGAAGCTGTAGAATCAGTTCTATATTACACCATAAGCAAACAGAGCAGACCCATTGCATTGCACGTTTCGTTGCATCTAACATCCAGATGTTGCCAGGCAACGTGATACTATCATGTTGTAGACCTTTGAAGTATGCATGCTTTTAGTTGGTCAATAATTCAAAACTGTTGGTCAATAATTCAAAACTGTTGGTCAATAATTCAAAACTAATAAAGCATGTATGTTTTCATTATCCAGCTT